>JAZDUH010000011.1:9442500-10642500 GCA_036419115.1 Scarus forsteni | reverse complement strand
CATTGTTAAGTCACGGAAGAGATTTATGCAAATAATGAGGACACTCCTCATTCATGAGGTATTACATGATGAACATGAGGCCTCAGCCTTGCACACTGTGTTTGCTATATAAATATATATATATAGATATATATATTTACTATGAGTTTTTGCACCTGCAAAACAAATATGACTGATGAAACTCTGTCCTGACTTTACTTGAGCAGTGTGAGCTCACAGGTTGTTTATGACCATCAGATTGTACAGTGCATATGAATGATGCACAGTTGGCTTGAAATTGTACACTGTATGCCCAGCCTTTAAAAAAAGTAATGACTGAATCTTCAATCCTCTGTTTCCAGCTTTTAGTCAGAAAAATGAATCTGCTATTAAAGTCTGAGTTAAAATTCCTGTTGAGGACAAAGCCAACAAGCTGGAGAACAAGAAATTATTGTTATGTATGGTGATGAGTTTGATGTCTAGTCTGTTACGTTATGATGAGTTCAGGTAGACTTGTTTAGGGGAGTATAAAATGGAGCAAAAAACAAAATGTTTTCTAGTCTTACTTAAAGAGTAGGAGATTCAGAATTTATCAGAACCTTGAAAAGATGGTCCTGAATTTGAATTTTTTGGTAGATATCTTTCCTGAGCAGTTTTAAATAATTAAGTTATTACACTTTGTTACTGAGTTCATATATTTCAAACCAGTTTCCTTTTAATAGCTTATTTGCACCATTTAACCAGGAAAAAAATATTTTTCCTTTCTGTCAATAACTTTAATTCACATGTACAACAACAAGTAACAAATCTATCATTGCTCTGTGTTATTTAGATATAATTGCCATACAGTACTTTATTTTTTTGCTCCATGAGACCTTCTTGTCCTGCTTTATGGATCAAACTGAACCAGATGTTAAAGCTATGGTCTACGATTTGGAAGGTTGGTACATCTTAATTCCACCGTTTATAAGGTCGTTATGGTCCTATGGTCCGATCTACACAATATAAAGACCAAAAAGAATGAAAGAAATCCATTCAGTGTATCCGCTGCAAAGCATCATAGTAGTTGTCCGTGAGTCCATCCAATCCCCTGTCTCCCCTGCTCCGCGCCGTCTAGCCCATGGTCCCGCCTCTTCCCCACTACCTCTCTCATGTATCGGTGATCAGCTAGCAGCATAGCTACTGTAGCATTATGAGCCGGGAGGCTGCTTCTGTTACCCTCCACATCGAAGAGAAGGAAACGTAAAAGTTTCGAGGAAAAGGCTGAAGTAAGGAAGAAATATGAGCAATACAGGTCCCAACGGAGACTCAACATTGGTGAATCGTACGGTGGAAAAAGCTGCAGAATGATTTGGGATTGTTGAACAATGCACCGGCCGCTGGCTACCGAACGGCCGGCCACAGCACGGGCCACCGGCCGCAGCACAGGCCACCGGCTGGCGAACGACCGCAGCACCGGCCACAGCACTGGCCGCAGCACCGGCCGCCGGCCACAGCACTGGCTGCTGGCTGGCGAAAGGCCGCAGCACTGGCCGCCGTCCGACCTTCAGCACCGGCTGTTCCGCCCCTGGTTGAACAGGTAATAGCTTTGTTTACTACAGTGGGAGATGTCTGCTGTATAACTCTGGTTAGTTTGTGCCTATACTGGCTAATGACTGAACGTTGTTGCTCGGAGCCGGTAGGCTCTGTCAATTAGCATAAGTTAGCAAGTTAGCACAATTGGCTCTGCTCTGGCGACGCCAGACCCGCTTCGCTGCCGGTCCAATAGAATGGCTACCGCTGTTTGTTACAAGGGAGATGATTGTCGTGTTTGTTACTTTCAGCTATAAGAAATCTCATTTATCTTCAATGCCAATGAATATATATATATATATATATATATATATATATAGATATATATATAGATAGATAGATATAGATATAGATATATATAGATAGATAGATATAGATATAGATATATATACATATATAGATATATTTTTCTTGCTCTCTGGCATTCCATAAAAACTTCTTAAAGGCATTTGTGACAATACATGTTCAAAAGGAATGGACGACCCTGAGACCTCACAAACTTGACCTCAAATCCTGATCATATGAAAACAAAAGATCTACACATATTTAAGGGTCATTGAAAAATATTATGCCTCAATTGTGAAAAAGAAAGGGAGGGACATCAGACATAATGACTTGACTTAAGACCCCCAGAATATATTCAAATTAGTCTTGAATATGAGTAGACATATAAAAAAACTTTGAAAAATCCCTCAAAGTTTTGCATTCATGATAATGCATGGATGGACATGCACCTTCCTAAATTATGACAAACAAAGAGGGCATTGCCTGTAGTAAGGAAATAGAAGAGAAGCTATGATTTTACAGAGAAACAGACAAATCCACTGAGGCATAACTTTGCATGTGTGTGTGTTTTTTTTTTAATTTTACAGTTTCTGAGGACTGAACCGCAGTGTTATTTTTCACAATTGGCTCCATCAAAGAGAGCCAGACAGAAGGACCTCCAGATTTACAAAAAAACACCTCACCTGTTCCACAGTACTTCTCAGCAGAGTCAACCCAAAGAACAAGCTTACACCAAGGATTAAAGAAAAACCACCCACACCAGGCAAACATGAGCTGGGGCTACAACAAGGAGGCTCAAAACAGAAGCAAACATGCAGTCCACATAAAGGAGACATCATGAATTGTTCAGTGTTATTCCAAACATCTGCTAGAAATGTCCAAAAAATTCAAATCCAATACTTTTAATCACAATTAGAATAACAGCTGCCAAGTAAGTACAATCAAAGTTTAATACAAATTAGCAGTTTGTGCCAGATTTAATAGAGCTCTGGCAATTACTATTTCTGTGAGATCTAATGAATCATTATATTTAATGAAGCCAGTCTCTGCTTGATTAATTTAAAGCTTATGGAAGGAGAATAGGATTAAAGTATCATGAAGATATTTCATTTGCAGAGAGAAAGAAAAGTTCATCTAAAGTTGATTACACCCTCAACTATTTGACAAAGTCATACATGAAAATGTTTTCAAGATTCAAATTTTCTGTATTTTATGCTTTGGAAGGAAATGTGCTTTTCATTTGGCAGCAAATTAAACACTTATCCAGCCAGTGATAAATGGAGCATAAGAGACACTAAAAGGAACAAAAAGTATTGTAATTAAAACTTACTCAAGCACACAATTAGCCATCTTGAGAGCCAAGGACAGCAGGTATAAATCAGTGTTAAAGTGCCTTTGTCCACGAGGTGAAAGAAACAAGAAGTACATGAACAAAGGATGACCAATCAGGACCAAATGGGTCCCCGTATCATGCCTTGCCTTTCACACTTATTTGCCAACACATTTAGGGTCTAATTAGAGGAGCAGGGAATCAGTTTCAGATGGGTGTGCTGAGGGATTATCCCTGTGTCTTGGAAAAAAGAAACAAATTATAATATTTAATTTGACCTGTTTCATGTTCGCACAGCAGTATTTTGAAGTGTTCCAAATCAAACAAAAAGACAGTATTAACCCAGTGTCATTACTTTTCGGACAAATTTTCCATGATGAGAAGGTGCATTTTGCATTCAAGGAAGAAAGTCTGCAGGCTAAGCTGACCACAGAACAAGTCATTGTTTCAGAGAGGTCAACTGTCTCAATAACTATTAGATAAGCATATGTATCAGTGCTGAACATGCCTTATGCCTTATATGCCTTATGATAAACGTTATCAAAAAGAAAAGAGGGCCTTTCAACATTTGCTTGTGTCTACACGTGACCACCACAGACGCCAGATGCCATGTTAACTTATTATTGTATAATAAGAGAAATGATCTGTAAAGGTATAGAACAGCTTTAAAACAATATATTCTTGTGATTCAACGTATACATCTAAATTTTGACCCCATGTCAGGTGTCAATGAGATGTGAGCAGAGACCACCTCTTTCTAGTTGAGTGCCAAACAGGGAACGCCCACTTGTATCATAACATTTCCTGCTAAAAATCTAGCAGTAAAAACTCCATTCTAGAATCTGATTTGGAGGACTGCTCCAGAACTACCAGCACTAAGAATGGGAGTTATAAAATTGCATTGACACCCATGGAATTATTGATTCTGCTCATCAGTCTTACTCTTTCAATCCCCTTGTTGATTCCTGTTGATTTTCTGTATGGATAAAAGTCAGTCCACATTTGTTTTTGTTTTTTGAGGCAACAATGACAGACTCATAGCATAATAGATATTTAGTACTGATGAATAATAGTTTACATCCGGAAGTTGCTTGACATTGCACTTTTTCTTGAAATCACACAAACACACACGGTGTGACTTGAGCACAAAAATGGACCACTTCCATCTCAACAGCTTCCTAACAGGCCCCCAGAATATTAACAAATTTAGATATTGTGAGGGGGAAGGATTTGTCATGCTGACAAGGTCATCGTTTTACTAATAACTTCTTATCACAACTAGGATTGGAAGATTTGTATCAGAATTGACTTCCTATTTAAAGAATCAACCTGTCAGCCATGTTAGTCAACATTTAACCAGGCAAAGAGGCCTATCAGAGTCAAACCAAGTAATGAAAAGCCTTGAAATAAGTGGCCAAGATATCATAACAAAAATATTTAACTGATATCATTGAAGAAGACCAAAATTCCTACATTTTTAAATGTATCTTTTATTAGCCTAAGACATTATATCATGAAAAAAAGAAAAAAAAAGAAAAAAAAGTGGCCTTTGTACAAATGTAATTGATGAGCCCTGTATTAGAGAAATTGCAACTACATACTGACCTTTAAGAGACTCAATATATAGCACTTGAACTACTATCTTAAACTAGCTACAATACCTGTTTGTTCTTCTCCCAGTTGTCTTGTCTTGTCTGTCACTATTTCCCCTTCTTTCACACTGTGGTGTGGCACGGCCCTCCCCTTCAGCTCCCATCAGGGGTTAAATAAAGTTTTATATGATGAAGTAGCCTACAGGGAGGGCTGGTGATGGTCACTATAGCAGTGAATCATATTCACATATCTCTCACTGCTAGAAAAAAAAATGCATTAGTCTTTCCAACGCTGCCACCAGACACAGTGCTCAGCTGTAAAGATAATGCAGACAAGGGGAAAAAGAAAAAAAAAAAAAAAAAAGAGACTCAATATATAACTCCAAACAAATCTGAATTATTTTTGTTTATTTGTTTACATTAATGTCTGTTTTCCAGATAGTTATACTTGGTAATTTGTATACTTCTCCTCTATTCTCATAACTGTCATGTATGACACATGACACTGTAGTCAAAATAGAAGTAGGAAGTTATAACTTATCATTTTCCCTTTAGGATTCCTGTAGGTTCTTTGGTGTTGTGGATTATTTTGTCCAAAAGGTGTATCTGGTTTCTGGAGGCTGCCTTGCTGTAGCAAAGAGCTTAATTCACAGCAGAAGTGAGATACTAGTGACCTGTAACTGTGTGAGAAGCTTCAGACTGTGAAGTCTGGGCACACTCTGACCTTTGTTTGTTCTGTCACTTTCTCACATCCAGCAGGTATCAGACGAACTGTTATCAGAGACATCAACAAAACCATCTACCTGTTAAACGCAGAGACAGGTTGTGAAGCTGAAAGGTCATTCGATGTCATTGCTGGGACATAGAACAGCATGTATTCAACTTCAGAAATATAATACCCGATACCTGCTGTTTCCCAGCAACAGGTAGTTAAAAAAGTAAGAAAAAAGTCAAAGTAGCAATTAAAGCTGCCTTTATCTTTTGCCTTTTTGTACGACTCTGAGTACATCTCCAATGTGACAGTTTCTGAATGCTGACCTTTGAAAGACTCAGATGGTAGAGTAGCTCATTCAGAGAAGATTTACTTACGGCGACAGTAAGAAAAAGGTTTGAAACTAGTTTCATCCAGAGTGAGTTTCAAATGTACAGATGTGGCAAAAAAAAGTTAAAAATACTAAAAACTGTCTGGACAAAAATGATGGTACCCTTAAATTAATATTTTGGTGCACAACATTTTGAGGATATCACTGCAATCAGGCAATTTCTGTAACTCTCCACGAGACTTCTGCACCTGTTAACAGGAATTTTGGCCCACATGAGCAAACTGCTCCAGCTGTCTCATGTTTGAAGGGTGTCTTCTCCAGACTGCATGATTCAGCTCTTTCCACAAATGTTCAATTGGATTTAGCTCAGGGATCACAGAAAGCCACTTCAGAATAGTCAAATGTTTTGTTCTGAGCCATTCTTGGGTGTTTTTAGCTGTGTGTGTTAGGCCTTTATCTTTTTGGAGGGCCCATAACCTGCGGCTGAGACCAAGGTGGGCAGCACATGTTGCTCCAGAATGCCTTGATAGCCTTGAGATTTCATTGTACCCTGCACAAATTTAAGACACCCTGTGCCAGATGCAGAAAAGCAGATGCAGAATATAACTGAGGCTCCTCTATGTTCACAACAGTGTTCTTTTTTGTGTATGCTTCATTTTTGTGTCTGTGAACATAGAGCCGATGTGACTTGCCAAAAAGCTCCAGTTTTGTCTCATCTGCCCAAAGGACATTCTCCCAGAAGCCTTGAGACTTGTCAATATGCATTTTGGCAAATTCTAGTCTTGCTTCGTTATGATTTGCTTTCAACAGTGATGTTCTCCATTAAGTGCATTTTTACTCAAATTATGAAAAATGGTGCAATCTGATACTGATGTCCAGGGGTACCATCATTTTTGTCCAGCCCAGTTTCATTAGTTTGTTTTTATTTCTAAATAATCCCGTGAAACCACAATTCAAAAACAATATCTGACTTTCATATGGTGATTTTCAGTACATTTTTATTTATAATTACTTTTGCCAGTTTAAAGATACTTCAGTGACCATGTAGGTTTTCCTTTCTTTAACAGAAGGGTACAAACAATTTTACCACGTTTGTTTTCTATGTTGCAGCAATCAACACTCATCATTTGTAGGTTTGGCATGTTCCTTTTCCAATGCAACAAAACAGTGCACGAAAGCAATGCGTTTGGTTAAATTTGGTTGAAATTCTGAGCAATGATCTGACATGTTTTCTACCAGAGCTTGGTTAAAAACTGTACTGTATCTTACTGAGAGAGAGAGGTAAAAATAAAGACACTGAGATCCTTGAGGGAGAATATTTCATTGACTAAAAAATGGGTCAAGGCTCAAGAAAGAAACAAGACTTCATGACTCTTACAGTGTTAAATGCTGAGAGCACAATCTCATGCCAAGGAATTTTGACACCATTGCTCTATCATGTAATGTTACCAAAAAATAGATGCCCAGATTCCTGCATCCATAGTCAAATTACCACCACTTTTTGAGTTATCTTGCTTAGCTATAGACAAACAGACTGACAAATGCTGGCCAAAAAAAAAAAAAAACTTTTCCATTGAGGCAACCAATGTCATTTTTTTACAGAATCAGACACTGGGACAACTCTAAACACAAAATTAATATGTGTCATTTGCAGAAGGTGTAACTGAATTTAGACATGAAAGATAATTATATGAAACACCAGTGGAAACAAAAGTAAATGCATTAAGCAACAAGACCTTCCATTTTGTATGTATTGCATTTAAAAATATATATTTTTCTTCAAAAATAAATCTTATTGTCAAGTAAAATAAGTGCTTAAAGGATACTTGCAGAGTTTTACTTGCAGCACTTTCTCTAAGAGTCTGAGAACCCCATGAATCCTGATTCCAAAATCGCCGCTGGATTATGGAGACACTGACTGATCAATCTCAGAGCATTACTTATTGACTCCTTTGTAGAAAAAAAAGCAACTCTATGACTCAGACAGTCAATGACAATCTAAAGTGTATGAATCACCTTTGAATATGTGTGTAGTATTTGGCAGCCCAGAGCTGCTGGAACCAGCAGACCCTCCCGCACACACTCTGTGTCCCGTCAGCACAGCAGCAGCCACTGAAACCTATTACTTCTCAAAAAGGGCTGAAAAATAGACCTCAGCAGACATATTGTTACACAAAACTCAAGCCTTTCAAAGCAGCGGTTGCCGGTTCATTGCCTCAGTGCCTTCCGGCAGCAGAAAGAGCAAAGAAAGATTTGATCAGCTCCTGGGAGTCAAGCCACAGTGCAGCGGCGGTGAAAATATGAGCTTGTCTGTCAAAGCTACAGCGGCAGGTTCCTCTGCGCTAAGTTCTATCTGTGAGAGCCATGCTATCAGCTCATCAGGGTAGCAGCAGCTTATCTCAAACTGAGCTAATCATGTACATCACGTCTCTGTTTGCTGGCAAAATTCACTTATAAAGGAGACGCTCATTTACCTGCAAGACTAGGTATTAAGCAGCCATGTCTCCTCTTCCACTCTTTAACTCTTTTGCTCTGAAACAACACAAAGACAAAATATTAATCTCACTCCGTCTCCCTGAGGTGAAAAGGAAAAGAAAAAACTCTTCACAGGAGCTTTGAGATTGAAAATTTAGGCATCACAAATTAGGTCCTGATCTCATTTAAGTATTCGTTCAGCTGCGATGACATTTACATTTCAAATTCAACAAGTCAGGGGGATTTTATTATTTCTTACTCTCAAGTGATTTAAACCCAACTGTGAACCTTGAAGAGGTATTTGTGTGCCGTTTTTATTTGAGCTCCTAGTGGTGAAAAGGGTGAGATATCAATTTTTTCCCCAAAAGTTTAGTTTCAGTAGTCAACAGCTGAACCAGTTTTTGTATGCCAGAAGTTAGGCTTCAAACCCACACATTTCCATAGGATCACAATTGCCCACATGAAGCAGCATAATGTAAGGGCTGCTACTAACTATCATCATTGTCACTGTGTCATTAACAGGTCATTTGTTCGATTCACTGATGACTAGAAAAAAAAAAAACTTTAAAAAGGATCATCCTCTTTCAGGGTAAATCCAAAGACAAACATTTTTGAATATCTGCCAAAATTATATGAAATTGTTTTACTAAGTGTCAAATTAAGAGCTTAAGCCAATAACACTCATGCAAACATATGTTATGGCACAAATCTCTTATCTTCAAAATCGCTCCTGTTTCAGACATGTAAAAGGGCTTTAAAAAACCTTATTAGAACTTATATTCATGTACCTTAAAGTGATTAAGAATTGCTCAACCCACCCACCTACATAGGTGACATATAGCACTGTGATCTATCTATCTATATATACAGTATGTATGCATGTATGTATGCATGTATGCATGTATGTGTGTATGCATGTATGCGTGTATGCGTGTATGCGTGTATGTGTGTGTGTGTGGATGGATGGATGGATGGATGGATGGATGGATGGATGGATGGATGGATGGATGGATGGATGGATGGATGGATGGATGGATGGATGGATGGATGGATAGATAGATAGATAGATAGATAGATAGATAGATAGATAGATAGATAGATAGATAGATAGATAGATAGATAGTGTGTGATGATATATAAAGATGTGAAAATACAATCACCAACAATTGAGATACGAGGATTTATCTGGCTGCAAAAAATAGTGACTTTATCATTATCATCATCATTATTATCATATAATGATTGTTATTGAAGGCCTAAATATACAGTGGGATAATCAATTGATCAACCAGACTTTATTTGTAAAGCACCTTTGATACAAAAAAGAGTTTAGTATAAAGTGCATTACAAGGACAGAAACAACAAAAGAACATGCAAAAACAAACATAAATTCAATTTGAACAAAAAAAAAAAAAACACATTAAACCAAAGCAAGGCAAAAATACCTATATTAAAGACCTTTACTCAACAAAACTGCAGGAATTGGGAACCAGGGGAGCAAGAAACTAAGGAAACATCAGCATGAGTTAATGAGAAAACATAAGGATAGGATACTTTCAAAGCATAAAACACTTTAAGAACTACTCCTGACATAAGTTTTTATAGGAAAAAGAAACAGAAAAAATCCTTTAAAATGCAATACACACAAACATACACATATTCTTACACACACTCAGGTGTGTATATTAGCCTTCAAAGGCTTGTTGAAGGGGGACATAAATGTTTTTAATATCTGACTGACCACCACTGATGTTTTCATTCTTCACGTCTTGTACATTGAGGAAAGAAAAAAGCTCTGTTGGTGTTTCATCATCAAATGTTTACTGCAGCTCAACAATGTCCTGTTTCCGTCGGATCCTCTCATATTTTGAGAATAGTAAAATTTTAATTTCATACAGATTTTAGTTACTTGCTAGTGGACACATTATCCTCAGATTGTGGAAGCTTGTCAAACACACAAGCAGACACACACACACACACACACACACACACACACACAAGTGGGCACAAATGGCTGTTGGAGCACACACACTTTTCCTCTCAGACTTATAAGAAACACAGTGGTCAAAATATGCAATATCCGTGTTTTCAGCTGACTGCTGAGTTTTTAATCCCTCCTCTCGGACATTATAACAAAACTTTGGTTCCATTGAAGTTTTGTCATGGAGAAGCAACAGTAATACTCAGCAGACTGTTTGTTCAAGCTTGTCTTGCTGGCTTCTCATTTTTGGCTCCATATTAATGACAGCGGTGCACACACACACATTACACATTCTTAATTCTTTCTGTTTCTCTACCACTCAGTACCAGTCCGCAGCTCAGTGGTTGGGGACCTCTGCAGTACTGTATCTTAACAATTGTGTGATGTTATCACGTCAGTATGGACAAGCTTCCAGCACCTCGATTAAGCTATGCCATGAAGAATTAATGGCTTATCCAGCCTGGAATCTACCAGACTAACCTGACAAGCCAGATGGACAGCTCAATATATCTGCCACAGAAATATTTCACTAGTCCATCTGGGTAGGAGCCCTTTGAATTTGTTTTTAGAGGCAGAACGTTAAAAAAAAAACACAAGCTTGTGATTGGACAATCATTTGGCTCATCACATTCATCACAGACCAATCCACATCAAGCAGGGTTCTATAATCTATAATGTAGCACACATAGTGGCTAATATAGTGGTTAATGGCTAACAACAGTTAACAACAGTTCATGGACATTAGCCATAGCTGCTAACTTAGCCGCTAACAGCTAACAACAGTTAGTGACCGTTAGCTGCTAACTTAGCGGCTAAGAGCTAACAGCCTTATACTATCGTCTTACACTAAATTGTACCACACAGATGTTTCATTTAACACTTATATGTGACATGAACCTGGTCAAAGACAATCCCTACAAGTAAACTTCTGAGGAGGGCAGATTTCGCCAAGTTTCACTGAGTAGCCATGAGGACAATAGGCTAATCAGCGTGTCTGTTCTCAACTTCCAGTTCTCCACTTCAGCATTCTGCGGCTCCCGCCTCCCTTCTCTGATTGGGCCATTAAGAATTCAGCCGAATGAATTCATTGGACAACGGAGCCTGGCAAGAGGGACCTGCAGGATTTCAGAATCAGGCAGGTCTGTCTGCTCTTCAAGGCTACTACCAGACCCCACTCTTAGGAAACAAAAATCTTATTTTTAAATGTCAAGCTTGTTGTCTGAAAACATTTACCATTACCTGATTATATCCAGTAATCAGTATAATTTGAAAATGTACCTATTTCAATCAAGCTGAATTCATTGCCAGTACTTGTTTGCTTTTACATGCAAAGAGGCAGAATAACATTTGGAGACAAAACATCAAGAGCCCATCAAAAGCTGTTTAAGCACACAAGCAAAGCAGATGAAGTCAACAAGATTAGCAGTATCTGGAACTCATTAATAAAACAATCAATTCCTGGAAATAAAGTGTCCACACTGCCCACAGATCTGAGTAAGATAACTTCTGTTGAATATTAATTTATCTCCAGGGCTCAACACTGCTCTTTGCTATGGTCTAACAAATCTGACTCACTACTGTATGTGACATCTTGTTTAATATTTCACATGAATAAAAGCACTGAGTTGTTTCTTGAATCTACATAATACCAGTGTCAGTGCTCCTAAAAGTCAATGAAAGTTCAAGAAGACATCACAGGACTGAAATAAGTAAAGTCATCCATCCATCGATTATCTGTATTGCTTTATCTCTTTGGGTTTATCACAAGGGGCAGGGGCCTAACCCAGCAAACATTAGGTGAGAGGTAAGGTACATCCTGGATTAGTCACCAGCCAACCACTCGGCTGACACAGATAACACAATTTTGGACAATTTAGAGACACTTATTACCATGACAATCATGTTATTGGTGTGTGGGAGAAAATCAGAGTATACAGAGGAATTACATGCATGTAAAGGTAGGTCTACTCCTGAAACAATGATTTCAAGTGGTTCTCAACAGATGCTGTTCATGGAAGAAGAGAGAAAAGTCCAGACACTGCATTGTCTCATGTATAGGAGTATTCTATCACAGAGGTCCCCCGAATGAGCTGTGGACCACTACCAGCCCGTAGACCATTTTAGAGTTAAAGGATATGCTTCCACATAGAGCAAATTCTTTATCTTCATTAAACCTGACCTTATGGCTCCACACGTGTTTGTGACATCAGTTTAGGATCGTCACTGCCCTCAGTGCATGATCAAATCCAATGACAGCGCAAGTTGACTTTTTGCCGAATTAAAGTTTTTGACTGCTGACTGACTGTTGGTGTCAGTCTGTGCCAGTAGCTGGGACTTCTCTCATTCTCCACTCATTCAGACTTCTTGTCTGTGATGAAATGTGTATACCCTTTACAGCAATCATATGCCTGCTTTTAGCTGAGTTTTCTTCCTGCTGCAGCAAGTGTTACGTTTTGTGACATAACAGAAAGGCAGATACATTTTCTCCTGCTTATCCAGGACTGAGCTGTAGAGGCAGCAGATGAAGCATTTTTCAGTCCCTCCAGAAGCATTTCCATGCCCTCAGAGAGTTTTGGGTTTACCCCAGGGTCTTCACCCAGTTAAATGTGCCCAGGAAACCTCCACAGGAAGGCAACCAGGAGGCAGCTTAAGTAGATGCCCAAACCACCCACATTGACTCCTTTAAATGAAAAGAAGTTGAATGAGTTGACCCATGTCAATAAAGACATGTTTTGTTGCAATGTGCTTGACCAAGTATCATACAGTATATACAGAGGATCATTGAGGATAGAAAGACTTAACATAACTCACACCACGGGACAATTGGGTAAGATAATCCTTGGGACCACCAGATAATATGACCTTTGCTGACTTTTGGTGGAAGCAGGGATCCAAGCTAAATCTCAGGCTGATTTTCTTGTATTAAGTACCCAGCTTATTCAGTGGTCATGATGGATGCAGCAGAGACAGGTGATGTTTCTTCACCTGAGCCTATGTTCAAGAATTTAAAGGACAAGCTGAACGTAACAAGCATTTTGTCTTAGCTGACGGTGGCATGGAGGCATGACGACAAAATATACTTTCTGGATCATAATGTGCAAGCAAACAACAACAACAACAAATAAACTGAGGTCACAAATAGAGTTTGAAAATGTGTAGTGACTCAAAATTTTCAGTTTTCTTAGATAAGAACTTGTTGGGGAACATTAATTTGAAGTGACAAGAGTCCAAAAGTCCTTATGTTTACTGAGTGCTTCAAATGGAAGAACTGGAGATACTCCAAGACAAAAATGACACTACTTAGCATTCAAAAGACCTCTACAAGCAGATAACTGCCTTTTATCACTACACTGGGATGTTACTGACTTCAACTGTATTCAATTATTCTGACTTTTTTCAGCCTTGAGAAAATATTAGCATTTTAGATAAATGACTAAAGCCCAGCTTTGTCTCACTTTTCAAAAGTTATTATGTTACATGCTTCTTCTTAGTTGGGACAGAGAACTGAGCAAGCATAATGAAGGGTGCTTTATATTTCATCCTGAGGGTTTTATTACACATTTATGACACAAGGCTTTCCTTTCAGACGACCATCAGGCTGCAAAGTGGGAGAGGTCTTTAATCAAAATTTACTGGAGTGTCCATTTATACGACCAAATTTTATTAATGCATTAGCCAAAAGATGGATGTCTTCATTCAAAGGTAGTTAGAAGACGGAGGAGTGACCCTGGGGATGCTTGGGTTTGAAGGTACATTATGATTGTTCAAGGTCCAATGAAGGAAGTGTTGATGCTGAGATCTAAATTGACGTCAGTGATTCTGTGAAGGTATGATGTCAGTAAAAGGTCTAATTTTTCATCCCACAGACCCTATCCTATTCCCCATACCTTATAAAAAAAGACATGAGATTGTAATTTAAGTGAAGTTCCTAAACCCTTTAAAAGGTGGACGTGGTCGAACCCCTTTCATCCTCGCAAACAGACAATTTTAAGTGGGCAGGGCTTTGCTACGGGCAAAAAGAGGCCCCCAGGCCAGTGTTTTATTTAAATGTTTTTACCCAAAGTACACCAAAGATCAAGCCCGAATCTCAATGGAAATCATATTCAAACCCAGAAAAAACAGCCCCTCTGATATCAGTTACAGTATCTGATCTATCTGAATCTAGGACATATTCATTTTTTTTATCAAGTCAAGTAGGAGTCTCTTGCCATTCTGCCACCCCACAGATGAAGGTCGGTACAATCAGAACTACACAAACCGAAGAAAAACTCTTCAATGGATTCTCAAATAATAAAGAACTTGAGCACCGCAGTCACTTCAGGCATTTTGTTTATTCAGGTGCAAAACACAAGTATTTGCAGCACAATCTGAAATACCCTCCAGTTACTGCTTTGAAATTGATTAGTTGGTAATTAATTTGAGTGTTTTTTCACTTTAATTTTATCTAATAAACTTCAAAAAAATTGAAAAACAACAAACTACCTATAAAAATGTTACGACTGGATACGAAAATACTATTGAAAATATCTTGATGTCATTTTTAAACTCATTAAAATTAAAATAACTTTAAATTCTCTAATTTTTTCTGAGCTTCCTTTGAAGATTTTATATTTCAAGTTCATTTCAGTTCATTCCACTCTGCCAATTTAAGCACAAACTTCAGTGTTATCTCATTTAAAAATGGTTGAAATTGCCGACACATAAAGAACAATTCAGATTTTTCCATCCTGAAAAACTTACATACTATACTTGCAGCTTGGAGGCATTTTGAAAATGCAAAACCTAATTCCTTACAAAGTCAGAGATTACAATTTATAGGGGCAAGGTGTCTTGGGGGCCACATGTGGCTCACAGAAGTCTTTAAATGTATGTTCATGCAGAAAAAAAAATCTGCCATGCAATGGAAAAAAATCTTAATATCAAAGAAAATAGAGCTACAATCATGTTATTGTTTCTGTGAAACTCCTCTTTTTCTATATTTCTGAATAGAGGTGAGCAACAAAAAAACATTACATTTTGAGAATCTATAAATGCTCTATTATTTGCATCTAGAAGAAACTGTCTTGAATTCCGTGGTTGCCTTGTTAGAATTAGCATTTGTGTTGACATAAATATAAACATTAAGCACTTCACCCGCATGGCAGACCATGCAAGGTATGCAGCAATCATTAAATGACAGTAGTCCTGTTGCTTTTATTGCTGTAATCATCGTTGCCATTGAAAGTAAATTAATTGCCAAGCGCCATCAAAAGCCATTGAAATTTACATCTACATTTTCTGTTTTGTGGATTGTTTTTGTATCAGAAAAGTCATGTTCTAATTTTTTTCACTCTTCAAATGCATGACTCTGGTAGTCATTATTACCTATTATTGAGTAATATGGAAATAGTTTGGGTATCATTGTAATATTTCATCAGCTATAGATGGAGTACAATTCGATAAAGACAAGTTTATATCATGGTAGTAATACGCTTTGCTCATTGGATGAAATATATCATTGAACAGGACCTATTTTCTGTGGCCCCAGCTGCTGCAGTGTTGCTGGAGTATAAAGGATGTTAATAAGAGTAGGCAAGGACTTTTATGGCAGCAGTTTAGATTTGAGGCCTCTTATTCCTGGGAGAGTCCGGTCATTTTACTTCCAACTGGACATCCTGCCCTCGTATGCCCCTGATGATGAGTAAAAAATTGTATATTTTCCCGTCACTCAGAGACTGGTATGAAACAGAACCCCAAAACTGCAAATCGCCCAGAGCCTCTGCGATAATGACTTAGAAACAGCCCGCTATTCCACCATGTAATGACCCATGAAGGAACCCGTCTGTGAGCCAGTAGCTATATCTGTACGATGGCTTTTGGCCCACTCATAAAATGTGCTCTGACACTGACAGAGTGGGGCAGGTGGCAGAAGCTCAAAAGGATGCCAAGGCTGATGCCCCCCATCACCACTGAAGTGCACCATCTCTTGCTCTGTGACAAAGAGGCTGGGTTGCTCAGGGGTCACCGGAGTTCTTCTAGGTCACCTCCAGACAAACCAGAGCAACCGAGCTGAAAGTCGGTGTCTGAAAGTTAATTTGGCATCCCATTGTCCTGTAGGGAGTTTCAGTCCATGTTGTGTAGACAGAGGAAGAACCAAAAGCTACACAAATATGGAGTACTGCATATGTTCCTGCAGTTCATGTTAGCAAGTCAATCCATCAAGGTGCAACAGTGAACCAAACAGCCAGCTGCCACGTAAATATACTGTTTGGTGAAAGCAAAGTGCCACATGTTACCTTGTGAATATTAACCCTCAGCCTTACCCATATCTCAGGAATTCAGGAACATATGCAGCAGTTATTTCATGGACAGCACACAGATATGGATTTTTAATAAGGGGTTCTTTGATATAACAGGCTCATCTCCAAAGCTTTACTAAAGTACTTCATAAGATCAAAGTTTTTGTATCCACTCTCTGTGTGACTTGAGCTTCAACAGGACTTCCTATGCTCTGACAGACTGCTAACTGACTGAACAGAGATCCCTACCTTTCCTTCATTGAAAGAAACACAATTTTCGTACAAACAAATATCAGCTACTCACAATGCCTGTTTCTCACACAGTGATGTGTAGCAAGTTCTTTTACAACTTTTTAAGTAAGAGTCTCTCAACCCTAGCAAATTCAGCGCAGTTTTCAAAATTTTTACAGCTACTTGGGCTAATCTTCTATTCTATTTTTTCCCCTTCCAGACTCATGGAACAGCAAACATCAAACCTCAGACTAACATCCATGCATGCAGCTAGGAGGATGTGCATTAGAAACCATAAAAGCAGCCTAAATTGCCACAAAGCATCTTCAAATGAGGTTTCCACAAATGAAGTAGCACAAAAAGGGAGAAAAGAGCAACAATACATAGTAAATATTTGTACATAAAAAAGTACTGCAAGTCACTTGTGTATTGGACTATAGACATTGCACCATATAGATCCATATTTTATTGACATTTTTTGCATCACTAGGAGGAACCTAAAGCAAAGACTGTAGGACTATCAAGTTGTTTGCAGAACTATGTCCAAACCTATAAACAGTAACACTAGCTTCAGCAATGCCTCTGTAACAAAGTCCACTTGAACTGCTGGAGGAATGCAGGAATGTGGGAACTATGGATGTTGAATACCCATCATCTTGTCCGACAAAGAAACAACTAGAATAGGGCCCTGTAAAATCTGTTATAATGGAATCATGGATGTAATGATGAAATTCGACATTAAAAGTGGAAGTCAATATTAACACAGATAATCATGGAAATGGCTGATATTTTCTAGAAGCTTTTTTTTTTCTAAGTTGGCAAAGAAGCTAAAATAAACTCCTGGTTAACTCCCAAAGTACAGGGCAGAGCAGTTTCCTAATACTTATTTTGTGTCAGGCAATCAAATGCTCTGAATATTTTGTAAACATACCATCGATTGGTTGTATGAAGATACATTTTTGGACCACCTGAAGAGTGATTAATTAAAGCTCATTACTTTTTACAAGGAATCAAGGTTAATAATGCATAAAATATCCAAAACTAAATTCTCAAAAAAAAAATACAAAATACAAAATACAAAATACGTTAAAAAGTAACACGGAATTTGAGAAAAATAACACATTTTATAGGGCCCTACCAGAAGCACAGTTTACCAATATCCAGACGCTTGTTTTTACAAATAAAAATAGACAAGCTAGGACAATGCTATAGCAAGAGGAGGCCGGGATGACAGGTCAAAAAGAATATGCCATCATCCCCATTCAAAAGCCCTAGCCCCGAGAACACTTATGCTGATACACTGAGCACAAGGGCAGCTGACCTGAGAATGAAGATCATGGTTTGGCTTGTGTTCTGAAACCCCTGTTGTACTTCTGTGAACAGTGGACAACTACACATTGTGTCAATAATATTGACTCTAAAAAAATATTTGCATTAAGTAATAGTATTAAATTATCATTAAATCTACCTCAAGGCACTGCCAAGGGAAATGATAGCAAAATTATTAAGTCAGTCTCATACAGTTTACTGACTATCAGTTTGAAGCTATGATTTATTGATTTAATAAAATTAGTCTAAGTTATCCGATCGATTGTCAGTCAAAGTTTGGCAAGATTCACTCTTATGCAACATTAACAGACCAAACATGAAAACATACATTATCTAACCTAACTAAGTCTAGATACAAGTGTGTATGTGTGTGTGTGTGTGTCAGACAAAGGCAAGATGACTGTTTCAAAAGGGTGTCTTAACATGATGTGGCTCAAAGGCATTTACAACCAGGACTACATGGGGAGTGGTGGAGGATAGGAAAGGTCGCTTTTGTTTAAGGTTGATGCCTATACAAGAAGTGGACAAGTTAAAATAAACAGTAGTTAGCCACAGCATAAAACTTCAGGAACAAATAAGTCAATGTAGTGATTGTATGGAAAAGGTGACCTTTTTGGTTCCACTTTGCAAAGTCCAGTGCTGCAATCACATGCATAGTACTCTTTCACATGAAGGCTGCATGGGCATACCAGAACAACAACAACTTCGGCCATCTACCAAGTAACACGTGTGCTGCTTACCATGCTCGGTTTCTTATCCAAACAAACCTACCCAGATAGATTTGTTGTCCAAACCCATTCCAGACAAGAAACTCCTGTGTCTTTGTGCGTCCACTCGGTATTATTTGTGAAAAGTTTGTCTTCTTTGTATGTGTGTTGTAGCAGCGCTGTTTCTCTACAAACCTACATTGACATCTACTGGACTGGCTTGCACGCTACAGCATTTTCAGTCTTTCTGGCATCTTCTCCTGAACCCAGATCAAGTTTGAATATGCAAAGGACAAACCTTTGCATTTTAGTTGACATTGTCTCAGTGTAAACAGGGCCTTAGAGCGCATGGACCCCAACTACCCCAAAACCAATGAGCAAAGCTGACCAAGAAAGTGGCTTCTAAAGTTCTACAATAGTTTATTAAATGAGGGTCAGTAGCAACCACTACTGAGGAGACAGGCCTCCATATAGATAAATACAGAGTCCCAAGTCTCTAAATCGAATTTAACTTGTTAAGCGGTTTTCTTTTTGCTCCCGCTATGATGTTAAATACAATCTCTGTTGCAGCTCTCATTCTCCATTCTTCAGACACTTCTTCCTGTCATGTCTCTGACAAAGCTGCAGCGATACGACCCTCTAGTTTCTCACCTCGACATCTCAAAGATAATTTTAGTCCTGAAATGACCCAAAACAGACCTGACAGATGGACAGAGATGGGCTGATAGCATGATCTGCATTGGGTCATTGCAGTACAGAGGGTCTGTTGTTACCATAGTGATGAGAGCTACATTGTATATCAAGTAACAAAATCTTGGTGGGGAACCGAGAGGGTTGACAGCAGAGGTGAAGGTTAGAGTCAGAGAGAGAGGAGAGCTGACATTTCTCTGGATTATTGTCCTCAAGTGTTTCTTCATCCATATATTGACATTTCAAAATGTAAATAATTCAGTGACAGTGATATATTTAACTTTATTTGTTCTTTTGCATAGGCTTCAATTGTTTGAAAATGAAGTTTGCTGCTAGATTTGAACCAATTTAACAATGACTATGTTACCATCAATCATCTGATGGATATGGATACATCCCTTTTTGTTGGTACAGATATAAATGTAATTGTAATTAATCTAATAGGTTTACCCCAAGGTGGGGTCCACAGCTACCTGATACTAGATCAAGAAAATGGATGCTTATTTAAATTGCTTGCTTATTTGAGAAAACCAAAAGCTCTTCAAAAGCAGGCTTCACAACAAAGACATGAAAAGTGGTCATGCTTTGTCCTCCACTTTTTGTTTGAATAATCACAGAGTTGATTTATTGTATACATTTTCATACATATTACAGTATGTCACTAATTTTCTGAAACTTTTAAAGTTGCTTTTGAACTTACTCTTGAAAATCTAAAAGATTAATTTTAAATTAAAAAATAGGGCCTTTTTTTTAAACCACAGCCTTGATTGATATTGTGCTTAGAGCAGGGTTTGTGACCAGGGGACATGTGCAGCTCTTGTGCTATTTTTTATGCATTTGTTATAAAAACAATTCAAGAAAAATATATTTAGTTACCCAGTAAATACTTAATTACTTGCATCAGAATGTAGTTTTTAACTGGCTTGATTTCTGTGCTTAGCTCAATAGATGCTAAGTATTGGTAATTGAATTTGAGTTTAAAGATATATTTATTTTGATACAGTAACTTGATGTGTGCTGCTGACTTCTTGATCAGGTCACCTTTGTGAATGAGTTTTCAATCCCAACAGATCTAATCTGGTTACATGAAGACTAATGAAAAGTAAATAACTTCTCTTACAGTTAAATGTATAAGTCTCTTTGAGTACTCTTCAAATTGTAAACATGTATTCCTCTGGCCCTCCTGCTAATTCAAGTTGCCAGTCCCTGGTTCCAAGTACTGTAGATTATGTTTAACTGTTTTTGTGTAGAGTTACAGAAGGGGGCTCAATGGTACTTTCATCAGCCGAAGGGGGGCCCAGCAGAGACAGAATGGGAACCACTTATATTCTATCATACCTCTTCTTTCCCTACTGCGTTGGTATTTTGGTTTTATAGTTATATTTATATGCCAGTCATTACACACGTATAACTAAGGGGGGTCTGTCTTCTCATGACTTGATTTAATTTATGTCTTCACAACTTTGCCGACACTCTCACTCTGCTGGCAGCTGAAAAATTAATCAGCTCTGCCTTTATGAGAGAAACATGCCATTAATTTTAAATGAGAGTGTTGCACAAGCTGCCATGTGTCTTCATTTATTTGTTTATCAGGCCGGGCTAATTAAAAATCAGAGCTGCAGGTACTTGTTGACAGTGCCAATGCTCACATCACTCCTGTCTGTCTGCTGTCGCTCATGGAAACAATGTGACTGAAGCTGTAACAAAAGAGTAACGCTACTTTCTTTTTTATAAGTAGGACAAACAAGACATAAATCTTAAAAAAATGTCACGCACCCTTGCAGCAGCACAATGTCTCTATCAGAAGACCTGTCATATCCTCTGGCTGACATGGAAATCATGAAGGGGGCGGACATGTTTGCCTTGTTTGATTGTGGAAGGGGAAACAATGTCAGGCGGCTTCCTTTCCCCTCCTGTTTTCCCCTTCATTTATTTCCCACTTGGATTCATCTGTTTAATTCTTCTGCATGGCTAATAAACTGCATCATCTATGTGAACCTGCTCTCTGTTAGAGGGGCAAAGATAAGTGTTGCACATGTGCTTCATTACAATTTAAGATATACATAAGTGCCTTTAGATTGTTTATTCTTCCTGCTCCTTGCAACTCCATGGGGGTGCTGGCACCCCCAAGCTGTACATCACATATTGTTTACAATATTTCTGCAACCAAGCAACAGATCTATAGGAGGTAGGCTTGTCACGATACCAGAAATTAAGTAGTCGATACCAATACCACTCGATACCATGGTAAAAATAAAAAAAATCCCCTGTAGTTCAACATACACTCCTTTATTTGAACAAAGTGAACAACAAACAATATTATGCTTAAATTGAAAGCATCCGTTCTTATTGGCTGCATATCTTGATGCTGGCTTTGCCTGGCCTGTCCATGTCACTGTCCTCCTCTGGTTTATACTGTGAAAACAATATTAAGATTTGGGTATAGCTTAATGATTGTATGAGAACAGCAGAGGCAATACTAACACAGAGAGGGAGAGAGAAAGAGAGAGGGAGGGAGCAGCAATTTACAGACATGGTGGTGAAACTTTTTAAAAAGCCTTTTTATATGGCAATGCCTTATAGCATTTACTACTGTACCCTATTGATGATCTTATTTTGCTTACTTTATTTCTAGGACCAAATAATATCATACCTGGATACTAAGATAATTTAACTAGCTAATGTACATTTCTATAACATATGAAAGCATTCCCTACACCTGCTTCCTCTACTCACTGTCAGTGTTTCCTCTTCTACTCTGTGCAATCAAACTAAATGTAAAGTTATTGGATGTGAAAAGTATGTGAACAAAATACACGATTCTGGGCAAGTAGCCTCATTGATTTACGTTCTGAACGAGCCTTTACACGGAGCCATAATCAAAGTAGGTTATTTACTAGTCTGTATCACAGTTATTGATCACAGCTGCTTCTGATGATGTATCGTCAGTGTCATCCTGTTGCACAGACCGGATGTTTTTAGCATTGACGACATGCTATCATGCTAAGCTACGTGCTACGCTAACTCCGTTTGACATCAGACACACTGCACTTTCTTGTGGGGACCACACACTCTGCCATTTCTTCTGTGGACTCTCTTTCTGTCCCTCGCTTTTCTCTTCCTTCATGATTTTACAAGCCGCGCAGCAGCGGAGGTAGCAGCGAGGCTGCTAATGTTATTTTGCGATGCAGCTCATTTACTATGGGCTGGGCTCATCTCATCATTGTAACGTAATTAGATATGAGCAACAGTGATAACACGTGAATTCAAATGCACTCACCTTGAATTCTCTGTGCTTGTCTTTTGGATGTTTCGTTGTTGACGAGCCGGGTGCGTGTGCCTCCGACATGTCGTGCGTCGTTGTTCTTCGCATGTGATCAGCACTTTGTGAGGGTTGCCAGATAATCCCTCATTTACAGCCAAAAACAACGCTAAAGAAGTGGCTTCATTACAATTTAAGATATACATAAGTGCCTTTAGATTGTTTATTCTTCCTGCTCCTTGCAACTCCATGGGGGTGTTGGCACCCCCAAGCTGTACATCACATATTGTTTACAATATTTCTGCAACCAAGCAACAGATCTATAGGAGGTATTATTTGTTGACAGCATACTGGTTTGTCAGTGTACAAAGTGGATATATCCCTACCACAGGGTTTTTAATCCAGCTGTAAAGTCACCTTATAAATCCACAGCAATAAACCCTTGATCATATGACTATTACTCACATAGTCATAACAGAAAAGTATGTGTATGCTGTCCGACCTCCATGTTAAATTTCGAAGGAAGTGGGAACAGCTTCCAGTCACTCTGTTGACACATTAGATACGATCAATTCTTATTCTCTTGTTTCTTACCAGTATCAGTTGGGCTTCAGCCAAAGCCCAGCAAAAGACAAGTTGTTTGCCAGGCTCTAGGATGACTAGGGGGAGTCCGGCAGTCCATCCCCTAAAAGTGAGGGCGATGTGATGTGAAGTGGAACTATGTCTTGTTCTGGGCAGAAACTACAAAATGGCCTTGGAGTCAGTTTATTTGTGCTCTGAGAAAGACTCGCTGGGCCTGGTGTGTTGGTCCAGGTCAGCAGACAGAAGTGCCTTAGTGCCCTAGTTTTTTCTTCCACATAAACACTGCTGTAGAGGTAATTTCTGCTCCTAACTTTCAATCTTGAAAGATAGGACCCAACTTGTAAATCCCGAATATGTCGTGCTAAAACAAAAACTGAATACAGTTTGCAAGCATTACTGATTCAGTTTGAAGACATTTTATTCTCTTATTTCCAAAGCTTGTTCATTGTTGGTACATGTGGACTTTGTATGAAGGTCTTATAAATTTAAATTCAAGTGTGTATTTCAGGTCAGATGAGGGCCTTTCTGAGTGAAGTTTGCATGTTCTTTCAGTGCATGCGTGGGTTCCCTCCGGGCACTCTGACTTCCTCTCATAGACCAAAAACATGCTCATTAGGTAAATTGGTCACTCTAAATTGCCCTTAGGTATGAGTGTGAGCGTTAATGGTTGTCTGTCTCTCTATGTGGCCCTGTCGACTAGTGACCGGTTCAGGGCATACCCCACCTCTCGCCCAATGGCAGCTGGGATGGGCTCCAGGCCAGTCCAGTTTTAAAAATTTCAGTGTACCATCTGAATGTAGCAGCAGACTTGGGACTCATCAGACCAGGAAACATTTTTCAAATCTTCTATTGTCCAGTTTTCCAGTGTAGAGTGTAGCCTAAGTTTTCAGTTCTCAGCTGGGAGAAGTGCCACCAGGTGTGGTTTTGCTGCTTCAAGATTGAACATGTTGTGGCTTCAGAAATGGTCCTATTAATACCTTGGCTGTAACAAGTGATTATTTAAGTTACTGTTGCCTTGTTATTATCTTGAGCCTGTCTGATCATTCTCCCTTGACCTCTGGCATTGGCAAGGCGTTTTTCACCTTGAGGAAATAAGATATTTTCTCTTTTGCAAATCATTCTATGTAAACCTTAAAGATGGCTTTGCATACCAACAACAATGTTGTCTTTAAAGTCGCTTAAATCACCTTTCCTTCCCACTCTCATGTTCGGTTTGCATTTCTGCAGATTGTCTACATGCCCAAATGAAGCCCATTGCTGCTATATGATTGGCTTATTATTTGTAAATTGCATATACAAGCACTTGAGCAGGTATATCTAACAGAACAGCCATGAGCTCATATAATGCATGATAGATGTATTAATGGTACCAACCCTGAGCATTTTAATAAAACCACTTTTTATAAAACAGCAATCCTTATTAATTAAACAAATGAATAAGGCACTTTTTTATCATCTGCCAAAAACAAATTGTAGATTGACCAGCAATTTATTCTTTCATGCAAATTTACTGCTGCCAAAATAATAACTACGAAATGTGTTATCTTCATGCTTTCTTAGATCAAAATCTGCTCATTAATCCAATTTTCCAGCTTAATTAACTCAGTTATTTCTCCTTTTTCCAAAACCTACCTTTTTCTGGGGCAACAACAGCAGAGGTTGAACTTGACTCTGGAGCGTGGCACATTATTATGTATTCTGAATACATAATTTTGTAAAACAAGCACATTTATTATTCCCAATGGGCATGGGCAAAATAAAGCTATTGAAAAACAAGGCTTTCTCGAACCTTGGAGACAGAGATGGGTGCTGCTGCACTCTGCGGTGTTGAATCAGAAATTCATCCCCCTGCTCTCCTATAAATTCTTTGTGGTGTTTTTCTGCTTTAACAATAATGAAAGACAAAACACACAAACAAACCAGAAGGAAGTTGTGGTGTGTTTTTGTTTGAGAATGAAATGCTGTTTAATGCCCCAGCGGACCGCAGTGAAAATTTACAAACATAAATCCAGTGTAATTATTAAATCCAGAAATATGAACTTGTCTAGCAGCTCTGTTTACCAGACTATGACTGGAACTGAGGCTGCCTCTGTATGTCTAATTGGAGAGGACTGTGGTTGTGGCTAAAAATAAATGAATAAAAAACTAAAAATCATTGTTTTATGGACATATGGTTACAAAACTGAATCAACTAAATAAGCATGTATTTGCTCTTCTAACTCATCAGACTATCTCTGCCCTCAGGAGGATGTTCCCCTTATTTGTTGGGAGAACAATGGCCTGAGGGAGATCCTGGTTTAAACAAATTTCATCTGATAACAGGAAAGTGGTGTTTTTGTTTGCTGGTGAAAATGGATAAAAAATTGAGAAAAAATGTACAAATCCAACCTGGAAACGCACAGGATGATTTTCAAATTCAAGGAAAGCCATTAAATGAACAAAAGGTGTGTATGAGCTTCAAAACTGGAGAAGAACAGACAGAAGCTGCTACAAAAGTAGCATTGTAAACCCAAGGCAGGACTGAGCACAGCAACAGGAGAAAGAGCAGTTACAAGACACCAGCAATGTCTTGCCCAGATAGAGATTTCAAAGCATGCTGACTTTTGAGAAATGCTGATCAAGCTCTTTTGAAAAATCAATAAAAAACAAGCAACATCGAGGCAAAGTGGTCAGTCAAGGACTTCATACAGAAGATAGACGACACATCATGCTCACTGCCCTTCAAAATAAGAAGGCCTCGTGCAGTGGCTTCAGGTCATAACTGGTATAAACCAATGAAACCAGGGTAAAGCCATGTACTTTCCAAAGAAGTCTGGTCAGAAGTGGTCTTCATGGAAGAATTGCAATCAAACAGCATAACTCTGATGGCAAAGCAAGGCCAATTGGCTCAAATACTGAATACACAATAACTTGGAACTGAGGTGTATGAAATGACAGCAGGTGCTCTGAACTAATGAGTCAAAATTTCTAATATTTGGCAGTAGAAGGAAGCAGTTGAGGCCTGCTTTTGTTTGACAATGAAATGCTTTCTCATGGCTCAGTGGACTCGGCTGAATATTAACAAATACAGATCCAGCATAATTATTGAATCCACTAATATGAACTTGTCCAGCAGCTCTGTTTACCAGACAATGACCGAAACTGAGGCAGTCTACGGTAATTTTAATTAGAGAGGAATGTTGCTTTTGCAGAAATAAAACCTAAATATTTTTCTTTGTGGAGTGACAAAAACAAATCTAAATCAGCTAACACATCAGTGCTGATCTCTGCCCTCGGAACGATGTTCTTCTCATTTACTGTGTGAACAATGAGCTGAGGGAGATCAGGGAAATATTTTTGTTTGTTTGTTTGTTGGAAACAATGGATACAATGTCAGAAAAAAATTACGTAAATAAAGCTGGAATCACACGAGATGGTTTTCAAATCTTAACACAGTCATTAACTGAAACAGAAAATCAGTGTAAGAAATGTAAAGCTTGGTGAGGAACAGCCAAACTCTGTTACCAAGAAGGTGCTTTTTAGGTGCATGGCAAGTCTGCGGACATCAACAAGATAAATGGTAGTTATACTACACCAGCAAGGTCTCCCCTAGCCAAGGGTTTCAAAGCACACAGTGGTGAGGGATGTGATGTTCAAGCTCTTTAGTAGCAGCAAAAGTAAATGTTGAGGATTGTACAGGCAGTGGTTGTCTAAAGAAGAGTAGTGCAACAGATGGAACATCAGACTATTTTCTCATTAAAAACAGAAGATGTCCAATGATGCCATCAGATCAGATCTAACAGAAACCATTTGGACCCATGAACACCCATTTATTGTTTTGAGAAGATTGTCAGGAGGTCTTTATAAAAGAAATGCAGCCAATAAGCCAAACCTATGATGTTAAACCAGGAACAAACAACTTAGCTGTACACAGAAACAGGAAAAATGCAGCAGGTGCTCTGCACTAATGAGTCAAAATCTGAATATTTGGCAGTGGAGTGCTCAAGAGTGATACAATAATGTGTGTCTGCAGGCAACAGTAAAGCATCGTGGAGTTTTCATGTAACCTGAAAATGCTTACCATGCTGAAGAGAGGGATCTGAGCCATTCTTCATCCACAAAAGATCTATTAATTAATGTATTCATAAATTTAATTCAACCTTTATTTAACCAGGAAAATCTCATTGAGATTAAAAATCTCTCTTTTACAAGACTGTCCTGGCCGATCTGTGGTTTATTCTACAAATGTGTGGAACAACCTTTCTGCATGGCTACTTAGAAAACTGTGTTTAAGTGTGCCTTAACAAATTGATGCCACCTTATGTAGTATAGATGATGATTGGATGGATAGATGGATTTATCATCTCTCCATTCAATCTGACAAAAACAGTGTTCTTACTTTACAGCATTTTTTGCTAGACATGTTTTGTATTGTATATATGCCTTAAAATTGAAACCTTAAGTTTCTCAATATTATTTAACAAACAAGGCCAAACAAGACCATAATGTCAGCGAAATGTGAGATAGAATGCAACATTTTATCTTCATGAAGGTCTTTCTGATTAAACTACTTGAGACACACAAATAGATTGAAAAGTAAATTAACCTGCGCCAAAATTAGGAACAAGAGAGGAACTTATCATGCCAGACAGTCCAGAGGCCATGTAATAATGAACAGGGGCACTCTAAAGACTCAGCAGGGAAAGAAGCCGATCATAATCTCCCTTCATGATGCTTTGACAATGATCTTCTGACCTGCCGAGTGTCAGCACCACTCTCACACATCTTCACTGCCACCTCTGATATAAAGTCGGAGCAGATTGGACGTTTGGGAGGACAGACGGGCCGACAAGACAGCCGAGTGTGTCGACAGAGTGTTTTCTGTCACAGCAGAGGAGAGCTGCTCCTTCAAGTCCGTCAGGGGAGGCTGGGAGGACGTGTCAGCGCCCGCTAATGTTGGATGGCTTGTCGGCTCTGCGGGGGCGGAGGGGCGCCTGCCAAGTGTAAGCTCGACCTCGTCTAAAGGGGGGAACTTGTAGGGTCATTAGCTGAAATAATTGATTATTCATAGTCAGATCGGAGATGCCCTTGATGGCCGGCGCCAGAGTGGACGATTGCTCAGCTGGCCTGTGGCAGTGTATAAATCAAACTGGGTTTTTTTTATTTATTTATTATTTCCAATGAGGGAAGGAGTGGTGGGCTGAATGGGAAGTAGGCGGGGATGGTAATGATGTGGGTTAAGCAGAGAGGGTGGCTCAATTTGCTGATGCTTAATAGAAACACCAATCAGATGGAAAATGTGCCTGAGATTTTATTGATTAACATACAGTGTGGTTGAATCACATATACGTGTAGGCCAACTTGTAGTTATTATCACTGAATACTTTAACACTTTGTTGTTGTTTTTTAAGAGGATGTCTGGATTGTTACTAAAAGTGAGCACTGTGGTGCAAAACAGGTTCATGAAACTTGTGTATTTTGTTCAATGTAATTATCTTTACAAATTAATAATGCTTTTATCATTTTTGAAGTGCAAACTAATCAATGAGAGTAAGGAGCTAACATCAGACTATTATGGAACGACTGATACAACACAGTAGAGCAATACCAACATGGCAACTACCAGATTAAGCTATTATAATATGCTCTTATTAATAACACATTTTCTAAGATTTATCTTAGTTCCCATGCTGTTCAAGTTGTGATTCTAATTTTGTTCTCCTGCAAACCCTGTCATCCTAGCTTGCAGTTTGTTAGCAGCAAGATAGTGAAGCTGTATGGGCCATATTGTTAGCCCAGCAGAAAGCATTTTGGTTTGCTGCATGCACGGATGTCTTCAGTAGATTCCGCCTGACACGGATGTAATTTTTACACCAAACACTCGTGCTATTTAAAAGATCAAATGATCATGCATTCTTTCTGGGTTCCACAGGGTGTTTTAAGGATTAGACGCTATGTTTATGTCAGTCAATATTCAGGTTAAGGTTAATGTTCCAGTGCCTGAAACATTCAGAATAACTTGTTTACATGCATGAACAAAAAGGGTTATTTCGGACTATGGTTTACCAATCAAAACAGAAATGCATGGACAACATCCTGATGCACAGAGAACGTCATGACACACTGCCCATCATTTCTGTATCTTCCTCTGTATCCAATAGCAACAAATACAGCAGCAAAAGATGATGAACAGCCTGGAGCAGGTAGCATGTGCAGAACACAAATGTGTGTTCCTTAGGATGGGGATATCCTAATGGGGCATATGCATGACCATAAACAGTATTTTGGTTAGAAAAGTAGTAACCCAGGGGTGATTTTTAAGTTTTTTAAAACCGGAATATGAGCACATTCCAGTGTTTCAAAAATTTTTTTTGTGTTTACCAAGTTATTTTTGCGCAACCAAGTTATTGCTAATATTCCAGTTATAAAAGGGTTTATGACTGCATGTAAACGTAGCCAATAACTGTCCTTCTAACCTCCAAAAACCTGATCGAGAGTCTTAAGTCTGTGTGTTTCTGCTTTATAAGTGGCTATTCTTTTTATAGGGCAGTAAAATGAACAGTTGGACAAACTACTAGTAACTAGTAAACTGCTGGTATATGCATTAGTAATTGCTATAATCATTACGTGAGACACTAGTATTGGCATCGATACATTTTTTTCAGTTGTTGCATCACTAATACATACTTATGCATGCCTTAAAAGTGCTCACAGGTGTAAATACATTATGTCCCATGTGTTTATACAAAATAGAGAAGAAGACTATCATTGAAGAAGGTCATATTGAGAATAATGGTAACAACAAAATAAGCCAAATCTTATTTGAACCAGTCTTTCGTGAACATAAACATGTCTGTTCTTGGTTGTTTTATCTGAAGATATAAATGATTAATGAGGTTTTATGTTTAGAACCATGCAAAGTGTCTTACTTCTCTTTTGGATCCCCTTTAAATCTTCTAGATTAATTAAATGAGATATAACTCCACTGAACAGGTTGTAATATTAATGAGCAAGTGTGTTTCTTGTTTTGTGATAGTCGTATCGAGAAAGTGACATAATTTTAACCTTAAATGAGCAGCCCACTTCTCAGATTTCAGTTTTGAATTATGTCAGTCAAATTTCAGCACACACAATGATAATTTGGTAAAAGTATTGACAATGACAAGCCTGGAATCATGTTTAACAAATCGGATCCCTGAGAGGGTCAGGTAAGAGCACAGAATCATAGAGTGTGTAGTCAGTGTTACCAAATCACATGTCTAAAAAAGGGACTTATTCACATTTGCTTTGTAACATAAATCATAATGTCTTGATGAATGTGAAACTGAACAAGTTTCCAAATGTTTCAATCATGTAAAAAGCTCAAATCATTCAAAAAAGGTTTTGAAGTTGCCCTGGATTAACATCTCTTTGTGGTTGCTTGACTGTGAGCAAGGCCTTATCAGCAACATCAGAGACAGACATTTTAATACCACTGGTTTACAGCTCAACCCCTGCTGTGAAGCAAAAGAGTCCTTCCCCACTGCACACAAGTTTACATATGTGGAGTTTCAATGCTGGTGACCTGGTACTCCCCTCCTTCCCAGTGGTCTGCTGTGTCTGACCTCATGGTTTCACAGTTCATCATCTTATTAGAGAAAAAAAGAGGAGAATAAAGAGAGGATGGGAGGTACCATACTATCTTAGTATCCAGATTTAAATTTACATCGTTAAAGAAGGTTGTAATGTTAGTTTAACTCCTGCCCACATGCATGCACAAATGAATGAATGCCAGACACTAAGCTTCACCAAAGAGAACCAACAGGTGGGCAAATATTCATGCAGGTAAAGCCAGAGGGCACTGTTATTGTTGACAGAGATGGTCTGATCCTGATGCTGTTGTTGTTGTTTTATGTCAAGTTGAGTTATTGCAGTGAGGATGAATTAAACATGGTCTGTCTCCACTGTGGACAAAATTTGAGATGATCAGGCTTAAGCCCAAATCAGTGTCAAATACTGTAAGAGAGTCAAAAGAGCTCAGCAGGGTGACTGTGCAATACCACAGACCAATCACTGCTGAGGTATCCATCTACCTGGCCATCCATCTGTCTATGTATGTCTATTGCCATCTATACCTGTAAATCCCTTTATGATCAATCCACCCATATATCCATCCATCCGTCCGTCCCAAATGTGTCCTTTCATTTAGTTAGCCACCAAATCACCCATCCAGTCTTTTACTTATTACCTCTGCAGGGAGGTTATGTTTTTTGGGAGAGTCTGTCTGTCTGTGAACAAAATAACTCAAAAAGTTATGGATGGATTTTGAAAAAAAATTCAGGAAATGTTCAGCATGGGAAAAGGAAGAACTGATTCAATTTTGGTGTTGATCCGGATCAGCGTCTGGATCCGCCATGATGAAAAATGGGATTTTGGTGAATAACTACTGAACTAAAGTAGATATCATTAGGAATCCAGTTGCTAATGGTATGTTTTCATGGTCAAGGAATCTAATTATTATTGTTGAAATGAAGGTAGGACTAATATTTTTGCTAAAAATCACAATATGGGTGAGGACTGTGGCGCTGGAGGAGGTCTGCGCTCTCCGAGTGCTTTCCCAGTTCACTTATCAATAGATTAATCATCCATCTATTCAAAAAACGTACTTTTCATTTAGTCATCCATCCTTCCACCTATCCACCCACCCATTCATCATATATAAATTCATTGATCCATCAATTAATTTAGTCATCTACACATCTACCCATCAACCTATCCTTTTATTCTTTAGGTATTCCGATGGTTTGAATGAAATGTTTTGTAAATTCAATTTTGTTTATTCAAAATAAATCCATCAACTGCAACTAATACAATCAACAGGGAAATGTGTGTGTTCACATTGACAGATATTCATAATTGTGGAGCTTTGCAAGATGGATCTGCCTGATCACAACAATGAATCAGGTGGATCCAGCCACACTACCAGGCTAATTCTTCTGACATTATGCCTTTCTAATCAAAATGGGATGGTCATGTCACTGCAAATAACGAGGCTGTGGCCTTCTATTTTAGATATCCTGTTGCTCTTGTGCTTAGAAGGAAGTAATTGAAAGTTACACGAAGAGACAATGAATTTCAGGTCAGCAAGTTGATGCAAGAACACGCCCTCATTAATCTTCAAACACAGAGTTGTACTCCTCTGCACATACTCGCACATTCTTCAGACCTCCTGTAGCCCCCTTGCTGTTGTCTCCTCACAACATTTGTTGTTTTTCTACCATCCTATAACCTGTCAAGCCCTGCCAAAAGATGTTTTCTGTCTCCCTGTGGCTCTGTGTGCACAGACGCTACCTTCCAATTATCTGAAGAGAGGCAGACGGAAAACTGGGTTGATAAATCTGAGGGGCTTTTGACAGACTGTTTCACAAGGTGATTCTGTTCTCTCTTTTCTCACCTTCTCTCTCTCCCTTCCTCTTGTTTCTTTCCGAGTCTCCCTCATGTGTCACATCACCTGACCCTTAGTTTTCTGACTGCTCTTTTCTCACAGACATATAGCTCACAGGGCTGCAAAAGGTGAAGCTAACTCTGTCAAAATTATGTCTTGCTATTCATCAAGGCTGCCGAGCTCCTGTTTATATGTGGGAGGTGTAAACAACTCAGTATAGAGTGAATAGTGGAGATTTGATGTCTGCCTGTTCATGTTGAAGCTGTCATTCCTCAGCATTGTACAAGGAGAAGAAACACGTGTATAATTCATTTTCCGCAGGATCAGAGGGAAACATGGAAACATTTTAAACCAACATAGAGAGGCATTCACGAGAACCAACTCTGCTTTTACCAGCCTTATAACAATGGCCCTGAGGAACAAAGTCAATTTGAAAGCCTCCAAAGGACAAGGTAACAAATTAAACCACCACACCTTCTGAGAGGGGGGGAAATGCTGTTAACATGACAAACATATGATGTTGTGTTTTATCCACTGATTATTATTTCAAGCTGATCTGATGCTTCTATCAATAACTGATAGGCATTTTATTAGTTCATGTCTCTTAATCAAACCTTCCACATTAGGAAGTTGAGTGCTCTTGTGTGCCTCTACTGCCCTCCACTTACATACATTGTGCAGGGTCTAACATATTAACAATTACATCCAGAGCACAGGTGGTAGAAGGCATGAACACAAGCTTTAAAGCTATGGTCTATGATTTGGAAGCTCGTTGCATCTTAATAACACTGTTATAAGGTTGTTATGGTCCTATGGTCTGACCTACGCAATATAAAGACCAAAAAGAATGAAAAAAATCCATTCAGTACATCCGCTGCGGGAACGGCGGTTCGGATTGGTCCGTGAGTCCATCCAATCCCCTGTCTCCCCTGCTCCGCACCGTCCCTACTCCTCCCCACTTCCTTCCTCATATACTGGTGAGCAGCTAGCTGCACAGCTACTGAAGCGTCATGGAGCTGGGAGGCGGCTTCTGTTAACCTCCACATCGAAGAGAAGGAAACGTAAAAGTTTTGAGCAAATGGCTGAAGTAAGGAATAAATATGAGCAATATGGGTCCCAACGGACACTTCACATTGGATAATCGTATGGTGGAAAAAGCTGCAGAATGATTTGGGATTGTTGAACACTGCGCCGGCCGCTGGCTACTGAACAGCCAGCCACAGCACGGGCCACCGGCTGGCAAACGACCGCAGCTCTGGTCGCAGCTCTGGCCGCAGCACTGGGCGCAGCACTGGGCGCAGCACTGGGCGCAGCACTGGGCTGGTCTGTTACTGGTCTGCAGCCTCATGGTTAGGGATCTCTGATCCAAAATAAGTGTGAATCTCATTTAGCCCTTCCTCCTTGGTCTTGCCCCTTCCCCTTGGCCCTTTGTTTTGAGGATCTGTTTTGAGCCCTACAAACAATTGAGATACCCAGTTAGGCAAGACATAGGCTAAGTTTTTGGACACCTTATATGCTTGTATTTTCAAACATATTGTAGCTGATACCAAAAAATTGAAAAACATGAAGTAGTTTATCTACATTTAAAATTTATCTTTAACAGCAACAGAAGATCCTCATTCCCTTTTCAGAGTCACAACCATTGATTTACAATTCTGTAGACAAAATATTGTTCCTATCTTTTATCTTAAAATTTTAAATGAGGATGAATAATTATGCAAGAACTCCAAAAAAGTAATGCCGATACATATGGCCTTCATACCGACAGTACAACTGCAGAAATTGTCCTATGTTCCAATACAGATATATAGCTTTTGAAGCAATTATCTACTAATACCATCATACAGAACATGTTGTACATCCATAAAAATATAAATATATTGCTTGTGAAACACTGGAAACACAGACAATTTTACTCAGATAAAGTTTCCCCAACAGCATCACCTCCATTATATATATTGATACCATCTCTTGCATGTAGTGATTACAGGACCTCACATCTCCACAGAGGCTAAGCTAAAAGCTGAGAGTACTAACAGGATTTCAAATGGCACCACAAGGACCATGCTATCGTTTCAAACCAATTGGGACAGTGGCCAAAGCACCAGCAGCAAGGTGCAGTTCTCTTGGTGGTTAATGACCATAAAGTGAATTTACATCTCAGCACAATCCAGACTCTTAAATCTGCACACAGAAACAGCATTGTCCCATCATGCCTGTAACCCACAGCAGAGATGATATAATATGACCATAAAAATGTGGTCTGGGGAGACGTGGAGGCTTTAAGATTTTCCCCATCAGTGATAATTTGTTTCCCCCAGGAGGTCCTCCAGCCCCGGTTCTACCCGTCCCCTTGCCTGCTTGGCTCCCAGCATGCAGTGTGGTGCGACTATAGTGCGCTGCTCCGGTTCATATCCTTCATTGTAATGGTTCCTGTCCACACTGGGAGGCCTATGGCCACTGATGAATAGGAAGCAAGTAATTTATTTACACTGCTCCCATTATCATATATTCTAAGACCAGTCTTGTCGACACTGAATACTGATTTTTGTTCCACATCCTGCAGCCTGTGGGCTCCATCTTTAATTTAAATTTGGTGGTACAGGCTGTACTTGTACTTATTAATTCATTGGGGGGAAGATTTGGCTGGATATATATTATTCTGTCGTTTAGTGTGAAGTAGTTGTCAGCCTCCTAGTTCAAACAGCTAAAGTAAAGAGCCGATTTGCAGCTGGGACTTTAAAGTGCAATCAAAGGAAAGCATAAAAGTTTATGAACCCGAAACGTCTGTTTGATCCCATGAAGCTCCATCCTGCATCAACCTTGACCAACTTCCTGAACCATACCTGTGCATTAACATAGGATTTGCACTTTTTTTTTCTTTTTGAATGCACTTCAAAAATCCACAGTCGGACATTGATTTAATCATGCATTTCAGGGTTTGGACTACATTTGCTCTTCTCTGCTGTCCACCTAATGTAAATGATGGTTTTTGGCTTAAATTTCTTGATAAATACGCAAAACTCACACTGCTTTCCAAGCGCGTGTGTGAATGGTGTTTCAAGATGACCCATTAAACAGAGCACGTTAATTTCAAACTTTCCTGTTTGGTGAAGTATTCTGCCACAGACAGCAACAGGTCATTACATCCTTGACATGAAACTTCTGGCTGATTTCTAAGCATACTCCAGCTGGAATTTGCAAAAAAAGAACCAAGGTAAAATCGAGAGGGAGCTAAAGCAGCACCAGATATAAGGTAACCACACAGGGAAAGCCACTTCTTCACAACCTGAAAATCCACTTCAAAACTTAAGGCATAATTACCTGCCTATGAGTGCAGTTGACCTGCATGTCAAGTTTATGAGAGGAAAGCCTTTCGATAATTCATGACTGAGTGTGCAGTCCAGCACATGAAGTTTGGCTACAGCATGGCTGAATACGTCCTTGGGTTGGTTTTCACACTGCAATTTTTCGAGTGTACCAATGTCTGTCAAATGTAATGTAATTATGACACTCAATGGGAGCTGTAACAGTGGTCTTTTTTCCTGCCATTTGGGTACTTGTGGCATCAAGGAATCATATCACACAAGTTGAAGCAGTGCTGTTGTATTTTCAGCAAAATCAGGAGAAATGTATGTGAGTTATATTATGCTGGCATATCGGGACGGGTTGTAACCATATTCCAGACAGATTTGCAGGCATTAATCTGTTAGAGCACTGGAGGTTGGTGATGCTGGTAATGCCAAAATTAGCAACACTCTGTTTGCAAGTGTCTATTAATACTGTCAACTTGCTTATGATATTTTTACTAGGCCAAATTCGATACACAATACAATGACACTTGGAGGGCTGGTGGGAATATCAATAAAACTTCCAAGTTGAATATATTTCTTATTACAATTTAAGAAATGAAATGTAATTTGTCTTCACAACTTAGGGTCAATCTCAAATGTCCCCTTAGCCTCATCTTACCCCTTAGCCCTTCATTATGCACAATCACATCTAGTGGAGGAGTATCCCAATTCTCCATAAGGTTAAGGGGAAGGGCCACACAGCCCTTGAAACAAAGACAAACAGGATTTCACTTGAAAGGAGGGGGTATAAGAAATTTCCCATAATACACCACTCCCACTGACAAGAAGCCAAAGCAGAGACTGAAGACTGCACAAAGTTAGAGGTAATTATTAAATTATAAAGTAAATATTTATTGTTTTTGAGCTGTAGCCTTTTTTAAAATTGTTTAATCTGCCACTCATGTACTTCTAAGTTGGGGAGTGATCCAATCAGAACCCTCTTTTTTAAAGCAGGCTCACTGTTTGTTGTCTATTGTGGTACTGTAACTCGGATGCCAGGTAGCCTAAATAAAGGTGATTGCATTTCACACAAAAGTTAAATTTGTTTCTGTTTATTGGCACATTTAAAGTTAACTAGCATTCAAAAAAGGATTATTAGACGTCTAATGCTATCCAAGTGTATAGCATGACTTCAGAAATTCAAAGAAACATAAAAAATGCATTACCATTTACACTTTTTATGTTAGTCAGCTAAATCTACAGCAGATTTCATCAACTAGCATGTGAATGTCAGTATGGAAAACAAAACATATAAAATTAAACTATTAAGATAACTAAATTATGATTAGGAATGGAAGATACTTTTCAGTAGCTATCCATGTAGTTATACCTGTAGTTATACCCATGGGAGCAGGTAGGACTCTATAATTGGTATTTTTTGTGTTTAAGCCCTCTGAGTGCCTGGAACTGATGGTTGATATTACTAATAATGATACCCTAAGGAAGACCACATTTAGTTATTTTTGGTTTTTGTTTTGTTTTATTTCTTGTTCTATAAACTGTTCTCAGTGAGTATATATATTTTTTTCATGTTCAGTATTCTGGCACACATAAGTACATTTTGAAATAAAAAATTTTAATTTGCAAGATAACAGTATGTGTTTCCTCTTTTGGCTTCTAACTTTCTTACTTTTTCTCATAATAATAATAACAATAATCATAATAATAATCATAATAATAATAATAATAATAATAATAATTTTTAGTTTTACTATTATTATTATTATTATTATTATTATTATTATTACAATATGCCTATTTCAACTGGAGACGTAGTCAAGAAAAAATACAGTGAGAAAAAAACAAAATCACAAACATTTAAGTTAAATTCACAAGATATTAAAAATGTTTTTAATTCTGCCCAGTTTTCATGGGTATATTCTGTAATGTTATAGGCCCACTGCATGTTGAGAAAATTCAGATCTGTATTGTACAACAATCTGGAGAAAGGAACCCTCCAAGCATAGTCAGGTATTTCACACACTGATTCAGACCTAACATAGAGATTATCAGGGATATCTTCACTTGTAGCGGTTAAGTATTGTCGACTCAGCATGTGCAGACAGGCATTTAAACCCTACACCACCAACTGTTTAATGAGTTAGGTGACTATAAAGCAAAATGTTGCCAATAGGTTTCACTTTTTTACATCCAATCTCTCATGATATCAGGAATTCAAGCTTTTTGCGGTGTTCAGTCTTTCAGCATTCTTTTGACTTTTGTCATTGACTAATAATCAACAAAACTGAATAAAAGTAATGTTAACATTAAAAGAGTCAGCTCTTTTGTGAATGACACATTGCAAACAACACATCTCTGGTCACTCACCTCTTGTCATCCTAGGGGCGCTGCACTGTGGTGACCTGCATCAAGTGCTTATTTATTCACTTACTTATTCTGTGTCAGGGAATTTTAATTCTGATAGGTCTGTGTAATCAATGTGTCATTGTAGATGTATGTGTTTGTCTATGTGCTGCAAAAAAAATTGCCCTCCGGGGACATTTAAGGTTTTCTAAGGGTGTCTTCACATTAGGTCCACTTGTCTTGAACCGTGCTGCAACGCGGTTCGCCATGAGTAATGCATCAAAAGTAGATCGGTTCGGACCACTTTGTTTCACACCTGTGAAACCACACCAAATGTAGGGAGATGGAGCGGATCGAGACCACCCCTTCATGGAGGTCTCGGACCGGCTGATTTGGTGCGCACCAAAGTGTGGTAGTTGCATTCACATTGACACTAACGTACCAAACCCTGGGCCAAAACTTCTTTGGTGCGCTCTAAATGTGGTTGGTGTGAAAACTAGGGATGTATACCGTGGACCGGTACTTTCATGTACCGGTCCACAATTGGGTCAGTACCCGAAGACCGTTAAGAATCTGGAAAAACGGTACCGTTATCAGTACTTAAACGTCTCTTCAACTGTCACGTAGTTATGACACTACCGCCGTGCGGCTCAAGCATGTCGGTCAGGGCTAAGGGCTCGAAGGTTTGAGCTCACTTTAGCAACACTAATGAAAACTCAGCCCGATGCAATCTTTGTCAGAGAGAAGTTGCGTCCAAGGAGGGAAATACTAGCAACATCACCAAACACTCGGAGTGCGCGCATAGTATAAAGGTAATGGAGTGTGGGCTGCTTGATTGCTATCGCAACACGAGTATAGTTAGCAGCCCGGCTAACACTAAAGACTGCAGCACCGACAGAGACAGAGACTCTATTATCCACCCCTTCGGTAAAAATCCTGCAGAAAACAACACAGTCACACGGGGTTAAACTCTTGACAAAGCGCCGCTGCACTCGGCCGTATAACTTGGATGAAAAGCAGACGGCACAGCTCTCTTCAGATCAATCAGAGCTACAGTATTAGCTTGCTTGGAGCGGAAACTCTTTGTTTAATGAGGTCAAGAGAGCACCGGATGTGACTGACGGTCAAGCTGCGCTCACAGCGCCCTCTGTTGGATGAAATGGTCCACTGCTCCAGGCGCCCTGATGTGCTGCTACACTCAATATTTTACATTTGAATATTTATTCACTATTTGGTTAGGGATATTTATCCCTGTATTAAACGTTGCATAACGTAACGGTTATGCGACTATCTAATATAAAGTGAGAGCCCTAGTAGTCATCATTACAGCATTGATTTTAGCATCACAAAATATATGGGTCTGCCTGTACATGCAGTCTGTTGGGCGGCATGAGGGGGTTTTACATTCTCCTTAGCTTTCTTTTTGCCTCTGAGAAGCATTTGTAATACATTACTGCTATTCTGTTGAAGCTTTATTGTTACCTTGTGGTAATAAAAAAAGGCTAAATCTTATAATGTCTTGTAAAGTCTTTATTTTTTACACAAAATTACGTGTTGTAGTATTGATAACAGTATCGATAAGTATGGATACAGATAAGGAGTATCGGTATCTGTATCGGTATCGATAAAATCATAACGATATACATCCCTAGTGAAACCGCTCTAGGTCTAAGTTGAGACTGAGTAGTCATCCTGATCTGACTAGCACTCCATTATGTTTATTAGCTAAAACATTTTTTATATTTTATGTTCAATATATTTTATGACAAAATGATGGAGAAAAGCTTTCATAGAGTGCTGCTAGGCTCCTAGCTTGTGGCTTTTTGATCCCAATCATTGTACTGAGCTACGCAAAGCACAGAAGGACTCAAAAGGTGCTGAATAGACAGACATAAATAAGCTACAGTAGGCTGAAGGTTTACAAGTTGACTTGTGTCAATAATTAATGTAAAACAGAGGGAGGATATAGGGCTCAGCAGGATTAAATAAATAATTATTCTCTGTCTGGCATCTGATCAATAATCTAAACCTGGTGAAAAAAAAAGGTTTTATCTAAAAGACAACTTGTTTCTTACTGATTTGACATTCACAGAGTTTGGATAAAATGGGAAAACAGCATTGAAACTGATATCTAACAGGGAAACAAACAACAGCCCCAGCGCATTTGTGTTGTGTTAGAGCTCAGACAAACACAGCCCAGTCAGACTTTTACAAACAGATGAATATTTGTCTGAAGGTCACGGAACTCTGTGAACAATGCGTAAACACATTTAGGTGCAAGGTTGCCGCACTCTCAAGCTGCAAACTTTCACATTTGCATGGTAACACACAAGCACACACACAAACTCGAGTCACGGCTGAATTTATGTCTCCCCTGACTGACAGGAAGCGCTCTAAATCAAAACACCAAAAACCCATTATTGCTTTAATGAATGACATTTACCTTTGAATGAATTTAAAGTTTACTAAAGTGGGGGAATGATGTGTTTAATAATGAACACTAATGTCAGAAATAAGTGAAGCTCCCAGTAAGTTGCAGTCATTAACCTTCATCCAGGGTCAATGGAGTGTGGTTGAAAAAACATGGAGGAGATTTAAGTCATCTGAGCATTAGGTCATGACCCACTGAGTAAACAGGATAGCTAGGGGAACTGTAAACATAGGGAGAAGTTTAGGATAAGATTTCAATGCCAAAGATTTACCATCATCCATTAGGTAAAGGGAAAAACACATTTAGACAGTTTGTCAGCAACTATCAGACAGGGCCCCCTGTAAAGGTTTAGGCTTGATCACCAAAGTAAAGCGGGGTACACACATAAGGATTTTCTGAATCTGAAAATATTTTTCATCTGCTAGAGACCCCACACATGCAAAATCATGGACTAAACAGTTTTGATCGTTATGTGTGTGGTGTGCTCTGATAATCTCAACACAGTACACCACACACAAAAATTCTGTCTCACCACTGATCCAGTATCTAGTCCTCAAAAACAGAAATATTGATTGATCAAACGTGATCTAACAAAAACAAAGAACAAGAAGTATAGCAACAACCATAAATGTTGTCTAAGGCAACAACAATAAAACACAACACACAACAAAATCCTGGCGACTGCGTGAACATGAGAGCTGGTCCTCCATTGCTTTGGTCCACCAAACTTTATGCTCATGCTTCAGGTTGGCCAAGCTTGCTTTATTTACGCCCGCTTCCTTGTTCCTTGGTCAGCTCGCTTCTTCATTGGCTACATTCCATTTCCCGTCACAATTCACGGAGTCATGACTCGGCTTTCCCCACACACGTAAAGATATTTGGTTGTAAATATTGAACTAGTTTACTAGTTGCGATGGTTGGCCCAACATGTTTTGGTGCCAATTATTGGGACAATTTCACTCTAAACACACCTCAGACAACAGGACAATCTTACAGGATAAAAAGGTGGGATAATAACAGCCTGATAATCTTTATGTGTGTACCCACTTAAGACCAGTGAGTCAGGATCTTTGTTGGATGTAAAGGGGAAAAAATGCAGTAATTTGTACAAGATATAGAAATATAAAATGATTTTTTGAAACAACAAGAAAAGGTGAAATACTTAAGTATTTTGTTATAAAATCAGAAATCTGCAGAAGGGCGGCTAAATGTTAGCTACGAGGAAAGTAGGGCTAATTTCATTATAGATTTAAATCCAGCTGCAAAAAAGACCCAGCAAAAGCTTATGCTAAATTATAAGTATTTTTTTATTTGTAGAAGGCAAATCCATGCATGTGCAAAAAGTTGCCAATGATTGGTCATATAATAAATAGGAGAAAAAGCACTACTCCGTCTACTCTCTCATTTCAAAACTTTTAACTACCTAAAAATTACACAGAGATGCCAGACAGGAGCTACAAAGTTATGTAATGAGGATTTAGCTACCACTTATCTGGATGTGGAGCAGTCTCTGAGTATGCTGCCCTACAAAGGAAAAAGGCAGTAACTTCCTTGAGTGCAGAACTGAGAAAAATGACTTTAAAGTTTTCTTCTTGTCCAGCCAAAATAGTTGTAGGCAGATTGTTGAATATGTGGCAATTTTTTAGCCTTGTATTAGTTTATTCTTTCTACATATCAATCCTGACCACTGATTTGACCTTTGACCCTTATTTGGAAGTTACTGTATTCTTCCTTTGCATAGTTTACCAAAACATAGTGGGTCATACCAAAGCAAAAAGCAGTAACTTCCATTTTATCTCATCACTTTAGTTTTTAAAAGCTGTATAACGACAAATATGATAAAATCTTTAGTCTGATGATGATATACAATGAAAATAAATTTTACTGTTAGTAATTACATTATTATTATTATTATTATTATTATTATTATTATTATTATTATTATTATTATTATTGTTATTATTATTATTATAATTATTATTATTATTATTATTAATTTACACCATTTAATATCATTATGGTGTGCTTTTGATGTTCAAATAACTTCTCAAATCAAATTATTTTAAATGGTTTTGAGATGTTTCTGAGCATTTTTAAGCTACTAATATTTATATTCTAAAAAGATACTAGGTACCATCAAATATATATATATATATATATATATATATATATATATATATATATATATATATATATATATATATATATATATATATATATATAGACACACATATATGAATGAATGCATTTATTTATTTATTTATTTATTTATTTATTTATTTATTTATATTTCCCTTTTATAATGTGAGCAACTGTAATATTTACTGATTTCCCACTCTGTCTGAGAGTCTTATTTTGAAGTGTTGCACTGATGCACACGTCCCCACTCTCCCCTACTCAGACTGGAGTGATGTGCCGCAAGTTGATGTGCCGATCCGGCACTTTGTTTTTGTTTGACAACCAACTTAAACTGAATGCGCAGGCACATCATCGCTATGAACGTCACTTGGGACTTGGAAGAACTAAAACCTAATTTTGTCGGGCTGCAGCAACACACGTGGATATTTTGGAGTAATGCTTTCACTTGCAACAAAGCCTGGAAGGGTATCTGCTTATCCTAAATGAAACGGATTTAACAGGATTGAGTTATGGGACAAGGTAAGCTTTTTACAAGTTGTTAATTACCGCTGTGCGTTTTCTTACAGTAACTTTTGTGTGTCTGTATGTGTGTGCGTGTGTGGGATGGGCAGGGGGTGTCGCCTGATACAGAGCGTCATCCCCACCGTTCAAGGGGATGTACAAGACTGTTTAATGCGATCACATCTGGGATGAGTTCTCTGCTGTTGGCGGTCTGATTAGTTTGGTGTTCACTTCTGTGAACAATATTGTGGACGATAATTAATCGCTAGCTAAGCTAGGCTGGTGTGCACTAGCTAGCTAACTGCTTGTGATTGCTTACAGTAATCGTTCTCACCTGTGTCGGGGTACTTGCGCTTCAAAGCCATCTCCACCATCATTTTCCCTCGAGACAGTGCCATGATCGGATTGATCCTCAATATGTCTTATTCTTATCATTATTTCTATGTGTGTGTGTGTGTGTGTGTGTGTGTGTGTGTGTGTAGCAGTCTGTGTGTTCTTCAGAAAAGCCTCATTCAGAAGTAAATCACGGCAACGTCAAAGCGCGGCAAAACAGTAACTTCACTTTGAAGTGACGCAAAACAAAGGTAAAGTACAGTAACTCAACTACAGCGCAGCAGAAACAAAGGAAGAATACAGTAACTGCAGTTACGGTGGTTTACCTTTGTTTCTATAGGGCTTTTTGTAGTTACTGTAATTAAGAGCCTCTATTTTCTCCAAAATACAACACATTTGAGGGAAGATATTTGGCTACATGACAAAGAATGTCTTTAATGTCACAAAAATGATTATAACTCATTTTTGTCAAAAAATGAAGTTACTGCCTTTTTCCTTTGTAGGGCAGTATGGGTCCGAACATTTGTATCAACTAGAAAGTTATTTTTTTACTGACAGTTTCAGATTGGTCCAGAATCTGCAGGATTCTGGACCAATCTGTCGGTCAGTCAGTCTGAAATTTAATTTTACTTTTATTGTGAATTAAACCAAGAGGTACCCCAATGCCTTTGCTTTGGGCAAGAGCTGACTTCCCATCCAGAGTTAGCCATCCACCATTTTGCAGCAGAGAATCATAGCGATGTCCATCATAGAGTGGTGCAGAAATGAGTCTGAAGACATGCAAATGAGTTGCATTTTAGCACTACCGGTTCCCAAGGCCAAAGTTTATGTGACTTTAGACTAGCTTTTGGGATAAAAACCCAAAATACACATAGCTACAAAATGACCATACACATACAAGGCATTAGCATTTTATCTTATAACATAAAATGTATCTAGGATTTCCCCTCTTTGGAATTCTAAAGTGGTATTGTGTCTTTAAATCGATGGTTGGTTAAAAGGAACTGTAAAATGGCAGGGAACACTAAAACAATATTTTTTCTTTTTATATAGTTTATCTTTTTTGTCAACAGTAGTACATACCTTATAGCCACAGCCAAGGGCACCAACTCTATCAGGTCATTTGAGCAAGGGGAAATTCTCAAACAAGAGGTCCCTGTGGGACAAGATCTGTTGGCCTCAATGGTACAAACCTGATTAAGTAAAAGTTAAATATATAAATGAAACATAATAATAAGTCAAACCATCTGTTGTACTACTAGAGTAATGTTTTACTTTGTTGATTATTTCTAAAGCCTGAAAAACAGGTAAGTAAGATTCATTCATGAAGATTATGATGGGAAACAAAACCTGCATGTTTAATAATTTTTTGTTTGCCACAGACCTTACTTTACGTAGTGATCTGGGAGCATACTGAAAAATCCCTTGGGGTTTTAGTCAAGGGAAGTGGCTAAAAGGTAACTTCCTGGTTGTCCCCTTCATCGCAACAGTCTACACACTGAAGAAACCAAACAACATTTTTATAAAAGCGTGGAACCCCATAGGAGAGCTTCCTCCTCTGGACAGGACTCACCTCATGACTCTCAGAGTGGTTTATGGGCATGCTATATCCAAAATTTGAAGGTATTTTTTTTGGCAAGGAGCTTAAAAATGCATGCTTTTCCGATTAAAAAAAGTTTCAATAAAGATCTTTGACACCCATACAGCTTTTCCGTTTTCCCATTTTTGGATGTTTACCTTCTGGATGTAAGCCAAACTGAATTTCAGACATCCATGTCAAAATAATGACACAAAGCACCACAGCAGCCAACAAAAACTTCCTAAAACAGATGCAAGCAAAGAGAAGCATGTTTCAGACCAACAGAAGTGAACTTGGTCTTTGTTGTCTCCTGCAGATGGGCTGCTTGTGGAGGCCTCATTGATGCTGGTTACCCTCGAGCTGCAGGCGACAATCTTTGAAGGCAGACAGCTCATCAAGGTGAGCAGCATGATGAGTGACAGGTCGAGGACTTTACAAAATGAAGCAGGGGAGGGAGGGACTTGTGTTGTGGTTCCTGTCTGCTGGCAAAAATGTGCTTGCTGAGACTTTTAAAGCACTGTCGATCATTTAACACCTAACAAGTTTGAAGTAGCAGGCGATAATGAGGACAGGAAGACTGAGAGACAGCAAAGAGAGATGAAGAGAAATCCAATGGAGTCTTGGCTGGCAAGCAAGAAGAGAAAATATGGCCGACAGACAGAATGAGGGGAGTGAAGATGTGAGAAAGTGGCCGATGGATAAGGACAGTAATCTGTTGTTGGATACTGCAAGGCAGAATTTTTTGAATATTTAAGGGGTAAAATACATTTATCTTAAAGGACATATGAAGTAAAAAAAAAAAAATTTCAGTCTGTTTAACACACATTCATTGACAGTAATCAAAATTATTGTCAATAGTTGATAATGTTAAAAATACACAAGATACACAAGGCATCATAAGGATGCACATCATTGGATGCATGACCATTTGAGCAACAATTTGAACTTTTCAGGTGATGTCGCGTTTCGCTGTGTTGCGACAACCAATCAGCATTGTGGGTGTTTGAGGACACCCGTGACAGACTGTTCTCATTCTGGTTCACAAAGTGACAGTTCATGTCCATGTCACAGACATTAGTCAGCGAGTACATTAGTTCCGCCGAGACGGGACCACAGAGAAATCGCAGACGATGCTGATGCAGGGCCATCAGCTGCAGTGCTTTGTGGTTGATAGGTGAGTGAAAAGGATACAGTTGGAATAATGCTTATACATCCTATAATAAGATACATATGATCGTGGTGCAACTTGAGCGGACATGATGTTCCTGAGTGATGGCCTTGGTCCAGGTTGCCTGAGTCACATTAGATGTTAATGCACCTTAAAGATGGCTCAACCCTCAGTAGACACGCACACATTCTTTGTGTTGACAGTTCAGAACATTCACTCGCACAATTCACTCAGCGTCTTGACTCTTTCCACTACCTGCCTGACCCTGACCATTGTCAGCATTTCTAAGTGTTTCTGCCAGCGGAGCACATGACTGAGTCCCCACAGAGAACAACCTGACAGCTGTCATGAATTTCACACATCAGATGATGTTGACTACCAATAAAACAGCTCATTCACTGTGTTGATTGTTATCCTCTCTCATGAACTGCATAAAAATGAAACCTGTTATTTAAACTTAGAGATGCAGTGAGGGGTTTGGGGTTGTAAATAAAACAGTCTGACGTCAATACTGGTGCCTATAGATGACCTACAAAAGTAAAAGAACCATCAGCAGCAATATTTTATAACTACTGCTTTTTCCCTAAAACAACTACGTTAGATGGACTTCAGATGGTTGGAAGAAGATGCAGTCAAAACAGACTTTTTAATCATTGTCATGGTAACAATTCATTATGAGGCTTGTAACATATGTTTATCTGTTGCCTCCACCAATTTATTGGTGGCGTCTGGAACACCCAATTGTGGATTAAAAGAAGTTTATTTCTTACTCGGTGATAAAATGACCTGTTGGAAAAAAACTTTTCAGTTTCAATGAACTATCAGCTAAATTGTTGTTTTAAGCGTCACTAATGCCATCAGCTCTAATTTCAAAAATTGGTGCATCAATTTGGGTTGGGCAATTTATTGAAAAATAATCAAAACTGACATTAAGACCTCTTATTGAAGTAATTTTACTCATGTGAATTATTTTGATTATTTTCCCTGTGTAAGTCATGTGACCATGCCCCCTCCATACAGTCCATGTTCACTTTAAGCATGACCAAGAGTGAAGGACAAGCTGCCAGTATGGAAGAGTTAAGTGCCAGTCTATCAGAGGACCATGGAGCCAAGAAAAATGCCGTCTCCATTGTTTGGGCACATTTTGGAATTCTGTGCAGAGGAAATTGAACAGAAAGAAGTCAGGTGTAAATACTGCAGGAAGACCCTTTCGATGACCATCCAAACTCTTCCAGCATTTCATAAACTAATTGTTCACTAATCATAACCAAGGTAAGAGCTTCAGTTAAATATGATACTGGGATTAGGAAATATTGCCAAGCCCTAGTATTAATAAATATGCATAAAACCCAGGTGAGTCCTCTCAGTTTTGACAGCTTCTTAAGTATGTTTACAACTGCTTAAGTGAAAAAATCTTCCAATTTACAAGAGGTGGGAAATCATACTGGCCCCATCATACCATAATATCGTTTGCTACAATTCTCATTGTTTCAGATGTGATACATGGCCTTTTGTAACATTTTCGTGGCAGCATTGACATGAAAAATTCAAAAGTAACGAAACTTAGAAACATTTTATGAGAAAAAATAACTCAGTATTTTGTGTTTTGACAGAAAGTGAGTGAAACACAAACTGATTTCCACGTCACAAGTTCATGCAGCCTACTCTACTGTGCATTGCATCCTCTGAACTTTTAGTTTCACTGCTCTGTAGAGCTTCAGTACTGCTGTGTAGATGAAATAACACAGAGATGAGGGACATATCTGGGATCCAACCAGCATGTGTTACAAAAGCCCTTTTTTTCCTCAATATGGTAAGGCCATATGTCTTTGCATGTAGAGTAAGCTATAGTTTGTGCTATTTCCTTAGCTGTTAGCCAGTTTCAAAGAATAGGTTTCCACATTGGTGGTGGGGCAATCGGTCTTTTCAGGCAGTTGCTGGTACAGTAAAGAGAGGGAGATGGAGAAGTCCCAATGCTTCATGCCATCTTGTGCAGAGAAGTTGTTTATCATGGGGAGGAGATACGTAAAACACAGTGAGGGGCATGTTAGACTTGATGTGCACAATTTTGACCTAGAGTAGGGAAATGAAACGATTTTTAATCTCCATTACCATTACTGCCTTCCACAATTATAGAGACTGAGTAATAAATAAAAAGACTGCCGAACCACATGACATGTTGAACTATTTTTTTCTATCTATTCCATTGTTATAATTACAGTTCTTTTGAGTTATTTGTATTTTTACAAGTATATTTCAATGTATTGTCCATTTCAAATGTTACAAATGACAGTGTCAACAGCATGTAATTTTAATAAAAGCATGTAGGGGTTTTAAAATCAGTGAGTTATCATGTTTCAATATCATGATTTCAATACCAATTAAGACCATTAAGATTTTTGCTTTGATAGAGCAGCAACCCCTTGTCTGAAATGTCTTCTTCTGGGGACGGGAGGGGGCCAGTTCCAATCAAACAACATCCAAGTACTCCTGAGTAAGGCACTGCTCTCACCCACCCCCAAAAAAGAAAAAAAAAAGTACTCAGTGGTACTTATGCAAGAACAGCAAGCCATGCTGACATCTCTGCCAGTGCATGATCATAGGACCTGTTTGTTTGTGTCTATCTCAGCCTGTGTGTGTAGCATGTCTACAAAACAGTATAAAACAGTGAATTTCCCCACAAGGAGTTACACAAGTGTTTTCTGTCTTTCACTTTCTTTGAAAAGCTGGAAAATCTGGAATCACTGTTACATTGTCAACAAATATAAAAATAAGATAAAACAGCACCATCTAATACTGAAACAGATGGAAAAATACTTGAAACATGTCTCAAATGTGTAGTTTTTTCATTTTGAAGGTCATTTATGAAGTGCAGGAACAGACTATTCTAACACATCTCCAGCCTCATACAGCAGCCAAGGCCAGCTAATGGATTTATTCTTGAGTCAGCTCTAGGTGGGGGACAAATGAAAGTCAGGAGCCGTAAAACTCTACGACAAGTTTATTTCCAACATCCACTGTACAGAGCACCGACACCAATGATGCTCACATCCTTTCTTCTATAGCAGAACGCAGTGTTTTGGAAAGAACAATCCACTCTAACACAGCGATCCACTGCATTACAATGGGGTCCGGTGCAGCCCTTTCACATGGAGTACTTTATTGTGAAGTGAGCCTTCTGATGCTGTTATCTACAGCAGCATGCTGTATGCATAAAAGTCTCAGTGCATTTTTGGAGGAATATAGAAAGCAGAAGAGAGACTCTGCTCTTCTTTACTGCATCAAAAACTGTCTGGATATGTGTGCTTGTGAGTGAATGTCAGTTGAGACTGTGGGAATCCCAACTCAAACATTTCTCAGTCCTTAAAGTCTGAGCAAAGAACAAAAAGTGCTTTTCCAGTGTGCCAAATATGATGCATCAGAGAAGGGTTGAATCATATCAGCCAAAATTACACTGCAACATTTTTTCTTGCACAACTTCTCTGTGGAAAACCCAAATGAATGCTGTGCCTTTTATTTGCCTTTCTAAAACACTTTAAGGAAAATTGCCTGACGGAGTCCCATGTTCACAAGAAACCAAAATGACAAACCTCAGCACAAGTGTGTGGTTAAAGAGAGTGAGCTGCCTTCAGACTGATTTTTAGTGGACAAAAAAAGCATGATTAGAAATACATGTATTCACTGATAAGGAAGAGAGAATGACAAGGAAAGCAGGCAGAAGATTTGATACAGTATTTTAGTGAAGTGTGGGCACGGTCCAGGTCAGGCCACTTGGTATTGTTTGGGGGATATGTGTGGGCCTTTCATTCATAGAGCTGGTGAAATTGGGGACTGCCCTGGCACATCCTGGCTTGTGCCTTGGGTGTGGGCTGATGCTTGTTGGTTTACTTGATGTTTCTAGCCCTAAGGGTTTGGGATCCTATATTATTATTTTTTTTCAGACCATGTTCAGTGCATGGGCTCTTGAGCCCACTTAATTTGGTCTGAGGTTTCCTCGTTTTTCTTAAAAATTTTCTGGTCCATAATCACCACAGGCCTGAGGGACACCAGAAGGGCTCGTGCTCTGTCCACTTAACTTCTTACAGTGCTTGGGTTTATTTTGCATTTTTTTCTTTTATTTCTTTAAACTTTAACCAGGGGTACCACATAAGGGTTGAAAGTCTCATTTGCAAGAGTGTCCTGGCTAAGACTGGCAGCAGCACATTCACAAGTTTACAAAAGACAAAACAATAACAGACACAGACAAATACATACAAAAAAATTTCCTCAGATTCACAGAGCAGAGAATCATCCGTCAAAGCATCTCAGGCCCACTACAGCTTCCTCCAATGCCAAATGTTTCAGGCCCAAATGCCATTTTCACCTTGCCCAACATTTTTTTTTTATCAAAAACTTATCAGAAATTGTTGATCATTTTTTGATTTGTTTGTAGTCCATGAAAAAAACGAAACAAACAAACAAAAAAAAAACATAACGACTTAAAGCAGGGGTGTCCAAACTTTTTGCCATGAGGGCCAGATTTGGTAAGGTGAAAATGTGCAGGGGCCGACCATTCAGCTTTTGACACTAATTGTCTCTTAATATCTAATAAAATGTCTTCAGTCCGTACCACAGTGTTACGAGTCAGGCAGACTTTGGCAAAATCTTTCTTCTTTCTTCTCAAGACAAATTTTCTCAACTTTTTTCAGCACACAGTCTTTAATAAATTCACCCTCAAAATTTTGCAGTGCTTGGCAATAAGCGTTGCCACCTCGTAGCTCGCCCTTGTGGCATTTTCATTTGACTCACAGGCTCTTGTGAAAGAGCGCTGATGTGCTGTTAAAAAAGCTTCCAGTTGTTTCAATTTTTCACCGCATTTGGCCCCAGTCAGCTTGTAGTATTTAGCATGTTTTATCCGGTAGTGCCGCTTGACATTGAATTCCTTGAAAACACCCACAGTCTCGATGCAAATTAGACAGACACAGTTGTTTCATATTTCGGCAAAAATACTCAAATTTCCACTTGTTCTGGAATCGGCGGCACTCGCTGTCAACTTTTCTTTTTTTAGCTACAGTCGGCATGTTTGAAATGGGATGGGCTGATATGATGACAAAAGGTCAGGTGTCGAGTGCCACAAAGATGTGGCCACAGCGCTACTGCCATCTTCTGGTAAAATGTAAAACAGGTTTTTTTGTACACGAGTATTTTATACAGCAGTCAACGGTGCAAGAGGACCACATGTAATTGATTTTATAACAGAGACTGCGGGCCAGTGAAAATTTAAACACGGGCCGCATTTGGCCCCTGGGCCTGACTTTGGACATGCCTGACTTACAGGGACTGTGAGGAGAATCTGTTTCCGGCGATATTAAGACTCTGCTACCCATGAGCACGTGCGGCGACTGTCGTAATGCTGCGTACCGGTAACCTTGGAACTGGAAGTGACATCATCTCTGACTTATCGGCGTTCCAGTTGAAGTCAGAAAAAAACATACTGATCTACCAGGCTATTGTTAGCTGTTGTTAGCACGCCCTGTGTTGTTTTATGAAGTATGTGATTATCACTATGGCAGCATTTTCGTAAATATAAGTCTAACAATACGATGTATACAGCTGATCTAGAGCGACACACCTCAGTCAGAAGTGCAAATAAATTGATACTAACTAACTGTTCACACTGGGGGCATCCATCTTCCATTGTCAACTGGGGGGTGGCGAGGTTTCACCGAGTTCCCAGTAGGAAATTCAGACTTCGGGGGACATTTTAGTTGCAGTTTCCTACTCGGAACTTGGAAAGTCCTACTTCTGACTACAACTTGAACACACCACAAGCCAAAGCGTGTGCTTGTTTTGATGCTAATAACAATGCAGCTCAGACCGTCCTCAGAACTCTGCATTGCTTTACAACTTCTTTTTTCAACAACTTACAGGATGCAAAGCAACAAGGTAATGTATCTCTTTCTAGTTACGTAGCGGTAGTTTTTGACGTGTGACAACAAGCAATATTTGGAAAACTTATTATCGTAGTTTTGTAGCCAGCAATATCGCTACTTACAGCCCGGTGCACTAAGACGTGTTAGAATAATAAAAATTTGCTCTACTTTTAATTGTCTTGTTCCAGAAGTTGAGTATCCAGGCCAGTCCAGCCCTGTCCGACCCAACCGGCTATTCCAGGCTAAGGAATAGCATTTATAGATAACCTATTTTGATGCTATAAAACTCATCTTAAAGTTTGTATTTCCATCAGGCATATATCTAAAAGTGAGACTTTTTTGAAATTACTTAGAAACTCCTCACAGTCCCTTTAAAGCATCAGAGTGATTTAAGCAGAAACCCTCCAACAGCAAATCTGTGAAATAATATTCAAAGCTCTGGAAGAACTTGGATGCAGGTGACTGATAAGTTAAATCCAGACTTTCACTCACATTTTCTTATTCATCTGCACTAACATCTACATAACAATTTATGAATGACACAAAACAAAAATTGTCTTCCTTTTTCTCGTCCAGCTTGAGCATAAATACCCAGAATATTCCACAGTCTAGTTCAAACAGAACTCGGATGGAAAATACTCGGTAGAAGCAGCTCAAAGTGGCTGACAGAGCATCACCCACGTCATAATCCCACTCTGTTTGACAGCACTGCATTTAAATAAGATCCTACACAGCCTGAAAAACAGATCAAATGTAAGACCCAGAGCATGGAGACAGTATTATATAACCATTTAATGCGGAGTAATGGACAATTCACTGCCTCTTCCAGTGGTAGAATTAGCTTTTTTTCTGCTCAGTATCAATGTACCGGCTGTATCATGGGAATCTACAGAGAGAGAAAAGTAGAACATCAAACATCCAAAAGAAGAAAATGTGCCAGTGTGGGGTTATTTCAGTGCAGTGGAGGCTCAAATCAGCTCTTACTGGGAATTAGCACTTTAGTGGAATCGTTTTTGCCCTCTAATGTATTTTAATAGACACTTGAGAAACATAGTGCTCATATATATTTGAACAGAATAATCACTGTGCCTTTTCTATGCTCCGTCTAACTGTATTATTGCCCTATTTATGTTGTCTTTATTGCTCCATGGCTGCTTTTATGTTGGTCTCTGAGCCTAGGTCCTGTTAATAAGAGACTTTAATCCCATTTAGACTTTTACCTGGTTAAGTTAAAATGATTATAGTTTCTAAAACATCCTCAGTACAATCCAGATATTAGTTAATACCACTTATATGCAAGACTGTTCTTTTCAGGCTTGGCAGAGTTGAGTCAGTTTGAAGTTATGACTCCATAAAGTTTGATGGGTAATACATTTTTCAGATATTGAATACCTGATGTACTGGTGACTTTCAGTGCATTTTATTTTATTTATCTTTTTGTTGAACTAAAGGGGAAAGTACAGAACTGCAGTGCCTGTACTAAAAAACATGATCTTCCTAAATTCACCAGCCTTTTTAATAGAGCTACCATTCAACTTCTCTACAACACAATAGCGAGTGATCGCATAGCAGAAGCTCAATGCATTTAGACAAGTAGACATGGTCAAGAAAACCTGCTTCATAGTACATCAGAACAGAAAAGAAATGTGACTTAAGAGCAATTAAATGTGGCATAATCATCTCTAGAGTTTACAGAGAATTGTGTGCAAAAGAGACAATATCCAGTGAACATGTCTTACTGATGCCAGGTACATGGTAGCCTTGCAGAGGCTGCCTGATTCTGAAATCATGCATCTCCGTCTTGCCAGCCTCCACTGTCCAATGGTTGGTCGTTAGCCGTAGTGGCAAACAACAGTTGGCCATTAGCCGTAGCAGCTAACAACAGTTAGTGGCTAACAACAGTTTGCTGCTATGGCTAACAGCCATTTACTGTTGTTTGCCCTTGTCAGCCATTAGCCATGGCAGCTAATGGTGAGCCATTAGCTGCTACGTTAAGCCACTACATATGCTTTGTCATAGCAGCGCTGCTTGATATGGATTGGTCTGCGATGAGTGTGTTGAGCCAAACAATCATCCAATCACAAGTTGCTGTTGTATTTGAACGTTCTGCCCCTAAAAACATTCTGGCAGGGTTCCTCCCAAGATGGATTAGTAAATATTTTCAATATGGAACTGTCCACCTGGCATGTGAGGTTAGGTATACGGGCCAATCCATCTGATCAGAGCAAATTATTTAACAAAATGTTGCATAATTCTCATCAAGCAACATTACCAAAAGAAGACCAATAACGTCAAATTCTATCCAACAAAGTAGGCCTACAGTCAAAAGAAAATGTCATCCCTGTGTTCAACCCTCTCCAACTTCCTGCAAAAGCCACCACATGTGCACAGGTGATACAAATTAACTGATCACCTAATCACCAAAAACTTCACCCACTAATCAGTGCGTAAACCAAAACCAACCTGCACTCAAAGGCACCTCCAAAGCTTACATGTTTGGCTCCTACACCAGGGGTCAGAGAAGAATGGCCAGTGTTTTGAGATGATAACTTGTAACTCAATCTATATTACAAGGGGTGTGACAGAGTATGTTTTAATTTGCTAAAGGGCCTGTACCTGAAACGATGTAAGACAGATTTTCACACACAACCATCTTTAAGGTTAATAGAAAATGATCCAAAAAAGAGAGAATATCCAGTGAGATGCATAGTGGCACTAAAATAACAATGTCTTGTTGATGCCAGTGATCAGAGGAGAATGACGAGAGAGGTAAGATGAGGTGACAGTAAGTCCCTTGTCATTTAGTGAATGTATCAAAACGTTTTGTCAGGGCTGTTTAGCTTGGTAGGGATATGTATCCAATAAATATATGCACTCCAGCATACACAGAAATATTCTTGTTCAGTTGACTGTGCCACTCACTATAAATTTGAATGGGCCATATGTATATGTCACCAAACTTGTCCCTGCTATCAGACAGGTCTCCACTCAAACTACTTGTTTCTGTTTGGGACATATAAAGACAAAAGACAAGGTGTCAGTAATGCACAGACACAATTCATTGTCTATGGTGATTGCTAGCTTTCTCATAACATGAAGTAAGCCTGCTGGAGACAAAGCACTTGTGAACATATTTGTCCGTCTTGTTTTAGAAACTGGACACCAGAAACGTTTGTTCAAAATATGATTTTCTTTTGCTAAACTTAGGCTGTGGACCCAGGAAATTATAACATGTTCTCTTTTTATTGTCCCCTGTCCAACGAGTGAAATTTTCTTTATTTTTAATGTGTTTAAAGTGGCTTGGGGAACTACCTGGAGTTTTTTTTAAGTAATAGTTAAATAGCCTCCACCTGTAAGTGTTTTTTGCAGATCACATGACTTTTTTAAAAGTCTGCTTCTGTCCTGTAAGCCTTCCTTTTCCCAACCTTGCAGAGAAGATGGACCTACCTAATTCATTGTCTGAAATCCTGCAGGGTTGATCTTGCCAACATCCTATACTCTACATTTTCACCGGAAAAATGCTTAAAGGCCCAATCAAAGAAGAGTGGTGGGAGGCGGGATGTAACAGAGGGAAGAGACTGCGTGTTCAAAAACAATAGTCGCAAATGCTTCGGGCTCCTTTGATTAGGCTTAATGTCTTTCTTAAAAGGGAAGGAAAATAATGTCATTTAAAGCATTACTTACTGGAAATCGTGCTTTGCTCTTCTCCCAACTGGGGATCACTGCTGGGAAACTGGAAGAGAATGTGAAATCCTCTGTGGATAATGCTGGTTAGTCTATGGCAGAAATGGTTACTCAGCAATACATGGCGAAATGTGCTCTCCTCAGAAAGTTACTAGGAACTTGGTTGGGATTGCTGTTGACAAGGTTCATGTCACATGTAAATGGTAAATGGTACATTTCTCTGGTGGACTTTAATGTAAGATGATAGTCTTAGGACTAAACCTAAACTAATTGCCAACAAAAGGGTCAAGCTGCTACATCATACTGTGGCTTGAAATGATTGGTCTGTGATGAGTGGGACAAGCAGAATTAACGTCCAATCACCAGCTACAGTTGTGTTTGGAGGTTCTGCCCCTGAAAACAATTTTGAATGGCTCTTTCCCAGATGGACTACTGTGATATTTCCATGGCGGAAATGTGGAACTGTCTGTCTGGCATGCCTGGTTATCCTCCTCTCTCCCCCTCAGACATTGTTTTAGCAGACAATCAGTGGAGAGCTCATTATCAAAGCCTCCTAAAGCATCCCTGCCCCCTCAGATCCACATGTTTCTAAAGGGAAGAGATTTACCGCTAAATTCCACATAATGTGAAAGTGCTGCTCTGCGCAGTGGTCTTGTTTTGACTGATCAAACACCACAGAAAGAGCAGCGCCACGCTGCAGCACTATAGAAGGGGGGGCTGATCGAGGGAGAGCCACAAGTTCTCGTGAGAACAGCAATGTCACACAATAATACAACATGTTATAGACTGAGAAAATAAATTCAAAAAATACATCACTTCTCTTGTCTAAGGTCCCTTTGCTGGTCCCAACCATACAGTTTCATGATTTCATTAACTTCTTTCTGCCTATATCCTTGTAGAAAGGATGTTTGGGTTCATACATTCAATGAAATCTATTTCTGTACCTCTACAATTCACTTTTCTTCATTCATGGTGCCTTGTTCTGGGACCCTCTGACTGACTGTTGACCAGATGACGGCCTCCAGTTTTGACATGATAGCTTATTGAGGTAACTTACGTTTAAGAGTCTATGCATTGTGTTTAATTTTGAAAGTTACGTATACTCCACATGCCTGACTTCCTTTCTGGTGCTTTCTCAACAACCTCATGAACTTACAATGTTTTGAAGTGGCTCCGCAGTATGATTCAAGACCGCGGTGCTGCGTGGTGCTACGTGGCACTGTGCGGTGCTTTCATATTGTGTGGAATTTGGGGGTAAGAGCTGCATTTGATCCTCAAAAACACCAGGCCATTGGACCTTTAGGGTTTGGACTCTTTGCTGATCCAGGCTGATGTTGCAGAAGTAAAAGTCATATGGTAGTAGTGTTTGGTGTCTCTTTACATACACTGCCAGACTTTGATCTTCAAACCATGTAACAAAACCTTATCTATATTTACATTCATGACATAATAGAGATCACATTTTGCAGTCTTCCATACATTTATTGATAGTATTTACATTAGATAATTGTGGAGGGACAGAGGGATCATGTTGATGGATACCTGCCCACAGATATAAAACACACACTATTACATCAAGTGTACTATCAGTCTTTATTAGGTCTCCTGTGGTGGCCGATGGTCCTGGCTCTCACTTTGATTATCCTGTCTCTGAATTCTAGCCAATCAATCTTACATGCCCGGGGCGTCATTTAGTGCATGTGCCTGTCTCTCAAAGGGGGGCTGCGGTGGGCAAGAGCCATGGATTACCTTCTGTTACAGTTGTTAAAAGCTTTTTATTCTTCATAATCATCTCTCCATGGGATGCAAAAAAACGTCCTTAATTAGAATCCTGGACTTGATTTTCCTCCCTCCATCTTTAAAATCCGAGTAGTAAAAGTCAAACCAAGAGCCTGGAGTCAGAATTAGCCTCTTTTCTCCTTTGGCAAAAGAGCAGCAGAGCACCTGGCCCGGGTTGGGAGAGGCAGCTTACAGGCACTGGCTGTATGGCCACAGGCGAAAGGCCATGAGAAGAGAAAATGAGAGCTGGAGTGTTTTAATAAGGGCCCTTGTCAGAGCTCTTGTGCTATATTCAGTCCCCTCCTGTAGTGAGGGGTAGGAAACTGTTTGCCCTCTAAAGAAGGTGAGACCTGTGAAGGATCCTTCAGGACACTTAGTGATTTCAGCAATTATTTGGAACCTTGGATTCCTGTTGAAAGACACTGAAGGAGCAGTTTCATTTTTTTTCTTTCCTTTTTTGTAAAAAAAAAAAAAGTCATGTTCCTAGAAGAATATTACAAGTTCTACTGCATTCCTCTGTAAGGTCAGGCATTCACTGTGCAACTTTCAAGACAACTATATATCAATTAGGCTTGTCACGAGAACCGATACTTCGGTACCAAGTCGGTACTAAGATTCAGAAAATGTGACGGTACTGACTTTTCTAGACTACCCAAAGTACCGTTGGTACCGAGGCGCCAGATCTGGCCACTTCTTAAGCGTTGTTTTATTGGCTGTAAATGAGCGATTATCTGGCAACCCTCACACAGTGCTGATCACATGCGAAGAACAACGACACACGACATAGCGGAGGCACACGCACCCGGCTCGTCAACAACGAAACATATAAAAGACAAACATCCAGACTCGTACAGAGAATTCAAGGTGAGTGCATTTGAATTCACGTTTTTTCACTGTTGCTCAAATCTAATTATGTTACAATGATGAGATGAGCCCAGCCCATAGTAAATGAGCTGCACCGCAATAGCGCTAAGTCCAGCCTCGCTGCTACCTCCGCTGCTGCGCGGCTTGTAAAATCATGAAGGGAGAGAAAAGAGAGGGACAGAAAGGAGAGGCTACAGAAGAAATGGCAGAGAGTGTCCCAAGTGTGTGGTCACTACAAGAAGGGACGTAAAGAAAACACCGTGCAGTGTGTCTGATGTCAAACAGAGTTAGCGTAACACGTAGCTTAGCATGATAGCACGTCGTCAATGCTAAAAACATCCGGTCTGTGCAACAGGATGACACTCATGATACATCAACAGAAGCAGCTAATGTGATCAATAACTGAGATACAGACTAGTAAATAACCTATTTTGATTATGGCTCCGTGTAAAGGCTGGTTCAGAACATAAATCAATGCAGAGGCTACTTGCCCAGAATCATGTGTATTTTGTTCACATACTTTTCACATCCAATAACTTTACATTTAATTTGATTGCAGAGAGTAGAAGAGGAAACACTGACAGTGAGTAGATGAAGCAGGTGTAGGGAATGCTTTCATATGTTATAGAAATGTACATTAGCTAGTTAAATGATCTTAGTATCTAAGTATGATATAATTTGGTCCTAGTAATAAAGTAAGCAAAATAAGATCATCAATATGGTACAGTAGTAAATGCAATAGGCACTGTCATATAAAAAGGTTTTAAAAAAGTTCACCACCATGTCAGAAAATTGCTGCTCCCTCTGTGTGTGTGTGTGTGTGTGTGTTAGTATTGCCTCTGCTGTTCTCATACAGTCAATAAGCTTTACCCAAATCTCAATCTTGTTTTCAGAGTATAAGCCAGAGGTGGACGGTGACATGGACAGGCCGGGCAAAGCCAGCATCAATATACGGAGCCAACAAGAACGGACGCTTTCAATTTAAGCATAATATTGTTTGTTGTTCACTTTGTTCAAATAAAGGAGTGTATGTTGAACTACAGTGGATTTTTTTTTTTTTACCATGGTATCGAGTGGTATCGAGTATCGAAGAATTTAAGTGGTATTGGTATCGACTACTAAATTTCTGGTATCGTGACAAGCCTAAATCAATTGTGTTGGAACTTCAGCTTGATTTGTGTAAAAAGACATTTATGACACACAATCAAGAAGAATCATGAGTAAACCCTGTGCAATCTGATAGTTGGTTGATGGTCTTTGCGCTACTGGTGCAAATGAAATACGATCTAAAGTAGACAGATGTCAGACTAGGGGGGAAATCAACTGTTTTCTTTGTAACTGTGGAACAAATAATACAAAGACAAAATTCCAGTCAGCTGAAGTTCTGAAAGTATTGTCCTGCTCTTTTTTATTGCTCCTGATATAAGAGGACACTAAAGATGCAACAGTACTCAATAAAATACTGAAATGCACAGTATTACGTTGATGACTCAATAACATGAATATGTGAATTGTGGGATTTGCAACTTTAAATACCGATAGCTTTCATTAGTGGACCCCCTTTTTTCTCTGCATTTGCTATGCTGTGTTGGTGAAGCATTAGCTATGCTGTGTTGGTGAAGTGGTGGCAAATTCCATTACGTTATCAGCTAGAGCCGCTCACTGACTGCATTGTAGGCAGATGCAGCAATTCTTCACCCGCTTCCACGATGCCATCTTAGCATCATAGTTAAAATTGATGCGGAGTAACGAAGGATAGAATATCTAATAAAAACACACATAGCAATACAATGAAAATCAATATTCATGCTAAATCTTTTACATTAATGCACTTCCTTGGGTGTCAGTGTCATCTTGTCAGCTGGTGCAGTGTAATATGGGTAATTTCTCATAACCATCTTTTCAAGAGAGGTCCCAGTCTGTCTGTTTCAAGCCCTTCCCCTTTGCCTTTTCCCTTTACGGAGAACTGGGACACCCCTTCACTAGACATGAATGTGCAATTCCAAGGGCTAAGGGGTACAACTGGGATTGACCCTAACTGGTGACTCTAGATTGCCCTCTGGTGACAGCATGACTAGTGAGAGGTTTAGGGTTTACCCTGCCTCTTGCCAAGTGTTTATAGGTTAGCCTCCAGCCCCTCCACCACCACCCCAAAGGGGATAATCAGTACAGATGATGAGGAGATGGATGCCTGTATCTTCTGGAATTAGCTGTGCCCCCCTTTCCAACACAAAAACATCATTTTTTTGTGTTGGATGAAACAAAATCTTAAAGACAAATATAATGTTTTGAGGTGTTTTAACACCTCTAATCTCAGCTCTGGGATAAATCATGGCTCTCCACCTTCACACTTCATCAGCTACAAGAAAATAATGTGCTGAGTGTCTAATTTTAGAGCTAATTTAAGTCCAGCATGGGCATTCAGAAGTAAATTGCCTGTAGTGCTAATATGTAATAAATGCATTAAGAGGGATTTTTTTCAAGCTTTGCTCCTGTCACAAACACACACCCTCACACACGCAGGAGGGGACCCATTTGGACAAGGCGTTTCTCGTCTAACTGGGAACAAAAGCAGCCCTTCAGCCCACAGAGGATTTGTAGTATTTGTAAAAGAAAACTGGAGGATTGTGGGCAATCTTCTGCTGCTGAGCTGAGAGGCTCGCTGACTCACAGGGAAAGAGAAACGGAATGTTTCAGAGCGAGGGCAGAGTGAATGTTCATCGAGAGCTTAAAGTGTGTGATGGTATGAGACAGGAAGCTGCAGCGCGACAGAAAGTAAAACAAATAGTGCACAGTTCACTGGAAAAAAGGCTGACTTATGTTTTACTGCTAAATTGGACCACTGTTTGATGGCAAGTGACACAGGCTGCCACTCATTATTACTGTATGTGTCTAAGGAGGTTACATACTGATGGAAGTTAGGGCTGAGGGACACATTGAGTATTTTTTATGTATTTGTTGATGCACTGAATTAACATTAAGCGAGCCACCATTTTGAGTAATTCTCTTGGCTGTGTGTTTGGCCCCCTCTCTTGGCAAAAGCAGAATAAAAAATAAAATAAAATAAAATCAACATCCAACCCCATCTACTGCTCATTTACAACAGTTGTGTCATCAGAGCCAGCATGGCTCCTCCACAAAACTGCAGAGGAGGAGGCTGGATGCTAACATGAAAGTAGGGGCTCTATGATTTCTGTTCATAGTCTTATATGAGCAGCAGACTTATTTATTCTTATTTGCTAAGAATGACATGAAGCAAAAGACGCCTGAGCATGACAAATATTCCCAAATTTCACATTAGCACCATAGTGTTTAATATGATGATGATGTAAATTGGTAACTGCGGACCCACACTTCAAGCTTTTTTCAATCATCTACATCAAAAACATTTCAGTGCAAGCTTCAAAAATATGTGCCTAAAAATTATTTTCTTCCAGGAAAAAATATCCAGATTTACACACGTGGTCAAAAAATGTTGGTACCCTTCGATTAAAGAAAGAAAACCCCACAATGGTCACTGAAATAACTTAAAACTGACAAATGTAGTAATACATAATTTACTGAAAATCAACTAACAGAAATCAGATGTTTAATAGTATTGTCTTAAAATAAAAAAACTAATGAAACTGGTCTGCAAATGATGGTACCCTTGACTTAATATTTTGTTGCACAACCTTTTGAGGCAATCACTGCAATCAGGCAATTTCTGTAACTTTCAATGAGACTTTTGCACCTGTCCACAGGTAATTTTCCCCGCTCCTCATGAGTGAACTGCTTCAGCTGTCTCAGGTTTGAAGGGTGTCTTCTCCAAACTGCCTGATTCAGCTCCTTCCACATACTCAATATGATTTAGATCAGGGCTTACAGAAGGCCACTTCAGAATAGTCTGTGTTTATCTTAATCAGCCTCCATAAAATAAGAGGGAACACATATAATAAATTACAGTGTTTAGTAAAATCTATCATCAGTCAGGTGGGGGCTGAAAGATAAGTCGTTATCCTTTGATACGGAGATATGAACATTCAAGTCATTAATATCAAAAAAGCAACAATACAAACTATATAGATTTCTTAAAAATGAAGCTGCAATATTCACATTCTTTTGTATTATGTTTTCATTTTTCTGAAAAATGCTTGGTTTTTACCAAACCCTTAGTCATATCATATCATGTCGATATAAAGATATCTGGCATGAATATGGATATATGAAATTTTGTCCATATCATTCAGCCCTGGTCTGTTTTGTTCTGAACCATTCTTGGGTGTTTTCAGTTGTGTGTTTTGGGTCATTGTCCAGTTGGAGGACCCACGACCTGTGGCTGAGATCAAGCTTTCTGACACTGGGCAGCACATGTTGCTCCACAATTCCTTGATAGTCTGGAGATTTCATTGTACCCTCACACATTCAAGACACTCTGTGCCAGATGCACCAAAGCAGCCCCAGAACATAACTGAACCTCTTCCATGTTTCACAGTAGGTACAGTGTTCTTTTCTTTGTATTCTTCATTTTTGCATCTGTGAACATAGAACTGATAGGACTTGCCAACAAGCTCCACCTCTGTCTCATATGTCCAAAGGACATTAGGGGTGTAATGATCCATCACTCTGGATCAATACATCAATTGGTTAAGCAATGATCCAATCACATCGATAGAAACTCAAAAAATCAGACACAGACACACATATGAACCCTTTAACTCTCTCTGCCAGGCCACACCAGCTTATTCCTCCAGCTTAAAAATGTATTGTGTAGTGCCCACCGAGTAACACTGCTGTATGCAAACGTGTAGCAAGACACTGTTAGCATCACAGAGCTAAACGGGAGACAGACATATCATAAAATAGCTCTGCTGTATCCGGGGTAAGATATGGTCGATCTGCAGTAGAGGATGCATGCTGCACGCATTATTGGAGTGCATTAGGGCAGGATTTTGTAGCGCACTGATTAAAGAAATTACATGTAGTACAAGAGAAACAGCGTGAGCTAAGTGTCAGTCCTTCTCCACACCGACCATTAAACAGTGAAACAAAGTCTGATCACACCAACATACAAACTGTGGTTACCAGGCATCACAGTAAAACAAAATCATCAATGATGAGTTTGCAAAATAAAGTAAATAGTTCTAATCTAAGCATAAGAAGTATTTTGATTTAATTAGAAGTCATATCCCCCCTTTTTTAGTTTGATAGAGCGTGGTCAAATGTTGGAGGTAAATAAAAATACAATTTAAATAATAATTCAATAATTTGCATTATAATGTTGCATCATTACTTGATATAATATATAAATATTACAATGTAACAATAAGACCAATAAGGTAATTGTGGGGGCAAAAAAAGAAACCTTACCTGAATTAAACCAATTTTAATTTTAAAACAAGATTAGATAGTACAGATGGTTATAATCCTCTAACTATCCTACCCAAAGGTCAGCACATTGTTCCACATTTCAGTAATAAAACTATCAAAATTGCTTTGTATTTCTTTGTTGCTTCAGGTGAAATGTTGCTGATCATGATCAGTGATTACATATCGCCTTAAATCGAAGGTCCCTGAATCGTATCAAATCGAAATCGAATCGTGACAGACTTTGTGATATCAGCAATTATCGTATCATTGTCCAAAGAATTAATATCGTATCGTACCGCCATGAAACTGGTGATTTACACCCCTAAAGGATAATCCCCCAGAAGCTTTGTGACTTGTCAATGTTCATTTTGGTAAAAATTCAGTTCCATTTTCTTATGATTTGACGGTTTACCTCATAATCATTTTTACATCTAAAGTATAATTAATTTAAGGATAAAATGTTTTTATTACTTTATATTTGTTTCTAACACAAATAGCCACTATGAAAGGAACAAGTCAATTTTAGTTAAGTAGAGGCTTTGCACTCTTGACACAAAATATCAGCATCGAAATTTGATCTGGCAGTGATGAGTTAAAAAATGCATATGGTAGCAAAGTCGTGCTACCTTTTAATACAGGTGTGTCAATTGAAAACTTAGGTTGTCAAACTGGATTGAATAAGAGTGTGACTACCGATAATCACTTCAGTATGTTTCAGGCTCAAAGTATACCAGTAGCTTTTATACATGCCTCTGCAGATTGTAGCCTTTATTATGCAGAGTTTTCCTGCTGTAATGCATAATTTGACTTGTAAAGATTCACAATTTTAAAAACTCAAAGGAAAAACCAGAGGAGCTACATAAAAGTTGATTTTTAAGGTAAGAATTAGGTCTACACAGATTTTTTATTGTCTGTTGAGACAAGCCGTGGAGATAAACTGAATTAGAGCAACACGAGTCTTTAAATATATCTTTAAATAATTGTTACTTTGGTGAATCTTTATTTGGGTTGTAGTGATATTAGTATCCTCTGCAGATTGGAAGTTAAATGGGATAAGGTTACAACAAGTGCTGCATTCATCTTACAGACTAGTTGTCATGTTGATTATGTAGATTTTGGGTGGAAAAAAATGCCTCTAAAGATTTCCTTTTCCATTTCCACACTTGCTTGAAAATTGGATGGACAGTAAATGTTGTGCAATTTGGATCATTCTGTGCAAAATTCAGCCATAATTGTGAACACTTTCATCTCCTGCCTGCCATGATCACATCTTTGTTATTGTATATGTTGACTGCCTCTGGTGAAAGCAAGACGTCCTTGATTTGCAAGGCCGGCAGAACAAAGAGAAAATTGAAAAGCCTGGAGACAAAGAAAATTGACTCTTTAAGCAGTATCCCTACAAATCACATCACCGGATACCACCTATACTCAGCAATACACACCTTGATTTAGTCATTCAAATAATGAATGTCTTCTGTAAATCCCCTGCCGTATTTTGTCAGGCTTCCTTATTGGGACACTCACCTTTGTAGCTATGATTTAAGCATCACTTGCCCTGCATCTAAGCTATACTAGAGCATCTCAAAAACACAGCAGCTCCTTTAGTCTTGGCGTAAATGAAGCTAAAGCAGCCAAAATCCTCCACTGAGGATGTTTTACAGAGTATAACCATTTTTCCTGCTTTCCATTTCATATCTGTTGTGGGAGGGTTAGCTGAAATCCAAGTATTGTCACATAACATGAAAATCACAGGTGCATGAATGAGCTGCACAGCTTGGATTAACCACAAAACATAAATACCATCCTGAGTTTTCTCCATCTACCATCTACTTAAGCTGTAAATGCTTCTCTGCAGAGGATTACACACAAGTGCATACATTTCAAAGGCATTAGCATTCTGCTGACTGAAGGGGTGCCAAGTTCGACTGAGCACTCAAAAACGAAAATGCTACTCTTTATATTTCAGACTATTTTTTTCCTTCAAAGGCCAAACACTGACCAACGTCAGATACAGGCAGATATGCTTTATCTTCAAAAAGAGGTGATATTAAGAGGAGAGAGTTGCATGGAAAAAACCTCAATGAAGAATGACAAGTACACAAAGGGAAGAAAAATGTAGGGACAAATTTATTGGAAATTGCCTGGATGTCAGAGTCATTACAGAGGATCAGCTGTGACCAGGAGATTGGTTTTGGTGGAAAATAAATTCTCTCAGCATGTCAAGAAACTCCAAATGATCAAGAATCAGTGACACGCATGAAACATGTTGGTCATTTTATCACACAACAGTGGTGACAAAGTACAAGGTAGGACTGATGATTGTCTCTGTTTTGTTTCAAATCCTGAATAAAGGCTTTGCTCAAGTCTTCATCCTTCTTTAGTTTGTCATCCTGTTCAAAACAAATTCATTTTTTAACTATTGTTCATTTTAATCCTTTTTGTTTCCACACAATGCATTAATTATTTTGTATTGAGCAAGATCAACAATCAAAGTGTTTTTCTTGGATGGATCATTAATTGATTGGCCACATCCCTCATTTTTCTTTTCATTTCATGCACACAAAGTCTCTGTCCTCCTGTAACAAAAAAATAAAATATAGCAACTCCTGGAGCCATTTTGTTAAAGGTATAATAAGTGATATTTCACACATTTTCCTATCAGATTCACAGTAGTAGCATCATAATATCTCTCTCAGTCCATGCTCCACACAGTGAAAGCTAAGCCCTCCCCCCTCTGCCTGTGTTGATATCAGCTCTATGTAAACATTATCCGGTCCGGATTAGGCGTAAACCTTCCCTCTAGCGCCCCCTACCTGTGGGTATAAAACACCAGAGGCTGACCAATCACAGAGGAGGCGGCGCCATGGCACGAAGCCTCCTTGTTTATCAGACTGATCGGCAATAAGCCTCTGTTACACAGGGGCACAAATAAATACAACTGAAAATATCAAACAGACATGAAATAACTCAAAGACAATAAAGACTGAGCAGAGTTTATCACAGCGGAGAGTCCCTGCATGAGGAGGAGGCTCAAACAGGCGGAGCTGGACCTGCGTCTGGACAGGTAAGTGTCTTTATATGTTTCTGCATAAGCGTGAGCGTGTTTGTGACATGTCACAGACAGGGCATGGATAACAGACCAGGCTTTGTGTTGTGTAGTTAATGTTGTTCCTTTTTACCTTTGTCATTTCTCCGAGTCTTTTGGGCGGCGTGAAAGCTAATATGTGCTAACGTTAGCCTGCGGCTAAGCGAAGGAGCAACAGGCTAACTTGTGCTAACGCTAACATAAATGAACATAAACACACGTTCCCCCTTTCCGCTGTTCTATACTGACCGAATCCAGATCATTTTAGGTCATTTGTCTCACTGGGACACTGTTTAAAGTTTAGATGTCCGTCAAATAAAGGTAGCAGGCTACAGAAGCAGCACAGCTGGGGGCTGTTATCTAATGAACTTGCATATGAACGTAGTGTTGAGGTGATTATAAAGTAACTTTACCACTGCAGACACAGTCTGAAGTAAGAATGATTTTCTCTGTGGTATATTGGTACAGAAGCTGTGTTAGGTCTCTGTGATGACCTTATTTACTAAAATACATCAGTGAATCAGCCATCTACTATAATATCTAAATATCTTACTTTTTAAAAATAATTATCATATAATGAGAAAGCTTCAACCACTGGCACCCACCACTCAGTCCTGCTGCACAGATGAAGAATTTTATCCTGATGTGTTGAACTTAGAATTAGGTCTTGGCATGTTCTTTTGTATATGTCTAATTATACTGCAAACATTTTCTTGCAGGTAGTATGACACCAAAAGAATAACATTTTCTGTCCATGTTCACAGGTCCAACACTGCCAGAATTACAACAGTGGAAGAGCTGATGTCCAAGCCCTCTGTCCTCTTTATTAGACACGACTACTCAGTTTTTACCTGGAAGTTCAGCGACTGTGAAGAGGAAGGCCAGAAGAGACGGCTACATGCTGTGCTGACAGTGACTCCTAAACACCACAGTGCTCTTTCTTACACTGACAGAGTTCATTCAGCCATCTGTGAAGCACGTGTTTAATCACTTCATACATTTCTCACACAAAATGTTTGTTTGCATTACCAGTGCTGTTCAGCATCACCTTTTGCTGTCTTTCAGTCATGTTTAGTTGCATGCTGTCTCAGGACTGATTATCAAAATAAAAATAAGTGAAAATTACATTTCAATGAATTGTGTATTTTATGAGACATCCAAAAATCACTTTGAAATACTGTGGTTTGTTTATAATTTGGGTAAACTGCAGATAGCTGTATTTGGCTGGATTTCCCATTGTTATGCCTTTAGTCCAGAGACAAACACTCAGTTATCAGTTCAGTATTTTTCTCAAGCTTATTTTGATGAACCACTTCAGTTAGCTTTTTCCAAATGATTCTGACTTTTCATATTAGTTATTTGTTATTAATATCCTGCACACAAAGTGCCTTACTGCCATGGCTTTATGACACACAATAAATACATATCTGTAGATCTACTTTCTAGTGTTTCAAAATGCCAGCAAGCTTAAAATTGTACTTTCTGTACTTCAAACATGTGTACTAGAATAAGAAAGTTGAAGCCAAAAGTAATTATTAAAGTATATATGTGCATTAATACAGGTTTAACTTACTTTTCTTGACAAAGTGTACAACTTTCCACTCTTTGTGAGCAAAAACATCCTTGTACTAAAAACACAAGGTGTGGAGAGACACAAGAGGCAAAATAGTTTCATAATGAAAAAGGAGCAAGTGGCTAAACAAAACATGGAAATCATTGGTCAGCAATAAAAAATCAGTATATTTCCTCAAATTATATTTATTTAAAAAAAAAAAACATACAAAGCCTGTATGATGATAACTTTCTCAGATGTTTCATAGACAGACAATAAAAATACATTCTCTAATAAAACACTGTGGAATGAAGTAAAAGGTAATTTTAGCCAGTAGTCAAACTGTGAAAAACTTCTTAGCACTTGTTTTGTAATTCCTAAAAACATTATTTTACTGAGCAGCCCTCTGTTCTTAATTCTCTGCTGCTGCATCAGACTCCAGGCCGGGCTGTGGGTTCAGAGCAGCTGCTGATGGCTCTCTCGTCTTCAGTCAGCTTATGTAGCAGCACCTGAAAAACATGAACACAACACATGCTGTCTGATGGTTTGGTGAAGTATATTTATGGATATGAAATAAAAAAATTACTACATTAACTCAGGTTCATGTGATTGAGTAGCTCCTTTGTGTAAATGTGTTATTTGGACTGAGCAGTCATATATACATGAAGTGAATACAGCTTGGTAACAACAAATATTTACTCTTTTTTATATTCATTTCAGGGGCAAATTTTACTTTTTAGGGAGGGAAGTAGAGATTGCATACTAAAAAAATTGTGGTTTAGAAAAGGTTGACATCTTTCTGCTGTAATTTCATAGGTAACAGAAAAACGTCACTTTTTGTTACATGATGTTATTTTTATGGAACATTATATATTCCAGCCTATAAATATGAAATACTTTAATTTAGATCTATAGCTACAGTTTTATCATACTTACTATATACATACATACTTACTTACATACAGTATGAAGTGTGATGTCCCCATAACACACTGATTACCTGTCTGTACTGAGGGTCTGCTCTGGCCCCCCCTTCCCGGCTTCATCCGCTGGTCACAGCCGCTCTCTGAGGGCCTGTCGTGTGCCAGGAAAGAGAAGAGAGCAGGCGGATTAATAATGAAGATTCAAGACTGTAGAGATCTCTAACTTTACATCATTACAGACCTCAGACATGCTGTTGTTATTTACTTTCTCAGCTGACTTTAGCATTAGAGCCAAAAAGGAGGTGGACGTAGATCTGCTGACTCAGTGGGTCACAAACAAGCATATTTACTCTAAACAAACATTACTGAGACTAATCTTTACAGTCTATCACAGAGAAAACAACACTGATAGCAGCTATTAGCTCTTAGCAGCTATTAGCGATTAGCGGCTATTAGCGATTGGCAGCTATTAGCTCTTAGCAGCTAGTTAGCTCGTCCGTCTGTGTGTACCGTCGCTCGGCGGACTCTGCAGCCTTCAGACTCGGCGTTAATTCAGGCAGACATCGGTAAAGACTGCAGCTCTGTCTGCTCTCTGCTCTGCATCACCACCAGGGTTATAGCTTACTGAAGTGTGGGCTAACTAGCTGTAGCTGTTCGAGCAAAGTTGTGAATAAACAACAAAGAGGACAAACGCCGCTCGTGACAAAAAGATAACCTTTTATCAGAGACACAACAGTCAGAGGATTTATCAGGACGTGCTCTGTAAACTTACCTCTCTGTTAGACATGTTCATGAACAGCATCATCCTTTGGCCAGTCATGTTTCTTCTTCTTGTTGACGTTCTGCGGGACATTTGAGGGGAGGAGGCAGTGGAGTGGAGGAGGTGTGGCTAACAGCCTCTCATTATTCACTGAACAGCCCCTTTGTTTTGATTTTCGCTCAGACGCTCTAGCGCGACACCTACAGGCCAAAAAGTCGCATAATATCCCTTTAAATTAGGCAGTAGCCTGTTTACATAGAAAGTTATCATACAGAGTCAGCCATTTTGTCATGCACAACGAGGATTTCTCTTGCTGCCATTCTTTCATTTAAGCTTGTTAAAGCATAATTTTTAAGACACTCCTTATTTTAGTCTCATCCTTTAATCGTATGTGACAATATTTGTGACATAAGAGTGATAAGTATACATTGAAAAAGGCTGCTTCAGAGCTGCTGTTTGTTGAAGTGCAGGTGCGTACTCATCCCTTTTGTAAACATGGAAATAAATAGAATAGTGAAGTTAGATTGAAATTCATGATGCATGAAGCAGTAATCTGAAAACACCATTTCATTAAGGCTATGGTCTACGATTTGGAAGCTTGGTACATCTTAATAACATCATTTATAAGGCCGTTATGGTCCGATGGTCCGATCTACATAATATAGACTTAACACTGGATAATCGTACGGTGGAAAAAGCTGCAGAATGCCGCAGCACGGGCCACCGGCTGGCGAACAACCGCAGCTCCGGCCGCAGCACTGGCCGCCGGCTGGTGAAAGGCCGCAGCACCGGCCGCTGTCCGACCTTCAGCACCGGCCGTTCCGCCCCTGGTTGAACAGGTAATAGCTTTGTTTACTACAGTGGAAGATGTCTGCTGAATAACTCTGGTTAGTTTGTGCCTGTACTGGCTAGTGACTGAACGTTGTTGGTCGGAGCGGGTAGGCTCTGTCAATAGATTTTAGCATAAGTTAGCCACGCATCGTTAGCATTGTAAACTGGGCTGGTGAGGACACACCGAGAAAGATAAATCCTCGGCCACAATCGGCTCTGCTCTTGCGATGCCAGACCCGCTTCGCTGCCGGTCCAATTGAAATGGCTACCACTGTGTGTTACAAGGGGGATGACTGTCGTGTTTGTTACTTTAAGTTGAGCTGAGTTGTTTTTGGTTGTTGTTGATATTTTTTTGCCAGCCGACTTGTTGCTCTGTCAGAGGGGGCATGTTGTTAGGAGGTGACATGAGCTGTGGGGCGGGATCTTGGAACACTGAGGGGAGGGGTGAGTGAAGGGGGGGCAGGCTGCATTTTTCAAATCTGTCTCAACAGCCAAACTGGTTTCCAGATCGTAGACCCTAGCTTTAATAATTTCTTCTCATTTCATGTCTTTGTACTTTTACTCCTGGTTTATGAATGCATCATCAACAGGATCTTATTAAAGAGCACAAGAAAGATGAACCCAGACTGTGTTGCATTGTTTAACAGTTTGGCTAGCTGTTAATTTGTGTCAGCACACAATGAGAGCAGTGCAGTATCTTTTTGTTTAGGGTTTTCTTAAGACACCAAAGGAATGGTGCTGCAATGGTCCAACAGCCTTTACTATAAATCACAGACTTAAATACCTGCCTATTGCTAACCCATTCCAGCTGGTTGGTCCATAAGTTTGTGTGCATTTAATCTACTAATCTAAATCTCTCACTGGTTAAATAATGTCCAGTGTTACACAATAATCCAATATGAAATGAGTGTTTATCAGATATTGCATTCCCTAAAAGGTGTATTGCGACTAGAATTTTAAAGAGTTAATATTTGTGCCTTATATCAGGATTTTGATAACTGCTCAAATACAATCACAATCACTTAAGTATAAAAACGCTGCCTTTTTTGTAAACTGAGTGCTCCTTACCCATCCTAACCCTGATCTCCTCTCATTGATCTTTAATTCTCCTCATTCTGGCCTGTTGCTGCTGTCTTTGACACCTCAGAGATTTATGATTAAAAATCAGTTTATGATTGTAAATGTACGACAAGAAAAAATATAAATTCTCTTTCATTAACAACACCATTACTGCTATCCATTTTAACCTCATACAGGGTTGGTAATCAGATTTATATACACATTTTTATACTGGTTAAAATGATTATTATCTCCCAGTGAGTAAAGCAGGGAAAACACCAAACCACCACAGCGATTCAGACCAAATTTATTAAACAATCAAATTCTGTTCTGCCCCCCTTCGGCGCGTACATGTTGCGGCATGCACAGACCCTGATTCAATGGAGGAGTGTAGGCAGTGTACTGAGGAGATGCTACGTTCAAATTCATTTAATTTCATTTAAAATAAATGCAGAATCAGAGATACTCCCTTTAGATACATCACAGCTGGTTAGCCAGTTTTAACATTGAGTGACATCAAATCTTCACAATTACCCCAATGCTCACTGTTGTGTCATCAGTATTTTGTCTTTTTTTTCTGAAAAAAAAAATGTCTCTGTAATTTACCCACGCTCTGATCCAGTGGGGTCTCCAACCTGCAACCTGCTTTTTAAAATTTTGATCACAATTGATAATACGGTAATGAGACTAATAATAGTTGTATTTCAAAAGGACCGTTGCTCTGTTTTGTTGCTTTTTTAATTCTGATGTTGGATTTTTCTGCATCTAAGCACCAACCAAGCCAACATCCCAAATGCTCCCCACTTGTTCTCTTGATTCTATGTTCTCCTTTTCAGCTTGGAAACTCAATCTAAAAGAGGACAAGACAAAACGTCTGCCTGAGCCCAAGATTGATGAGTTCCACTTCAAATGTTTTTTTAAAAAGGCAACACCTGATTGAATGTTTGCCGGGGGTTGTACAGGCAGGTCCCGAAGAGCAAGAAGCATGATTTTTTACTTTCACATGCACCACATGAGAAAATACAACAATCTGCTGTGACAAACCCGTCACACTTGAAATATACCCACAGAGGGTTTGAGGATGTTTTCAATAATTACCCATTTTTCATCTCCGCTTAACTCTCCCCTACTCCTCCCCACACGTCCGCCTCTGTATCTTTTAATTTACTCCAACCAGCCTTGCAAAATCTGGGAGTTAAGAAAATGAAAAATCGGGTGGTCATTAGTCAAGGCAGCCATCCATTCAACAGGTAAATATGAGCATCAGTCATACGGTCAATATTAGCTCAAATATGCTGGCCTCTGCATTTCAGGCCTGTGAAGGCCTGTGGCTTATTCTGCCCTTGGGTAAACAATAAACCGCACACAGAGATGCACACAAATGTAGGTATATTACCAAGAGCCTTTTAAAAAGCAAAACCTGCTTGCGTTCCAGTCTGTGAACACACTTTATTATGTAGCTGTAGAGAAAGAAACAGAAACAATAAGTAACTTTTCCTCTGACTGGCTTTCCATTCAGCTTCACCCCAACACAGAAACAGCCCTTTGCCTCTACTGAAGAACATCTGCATTAAAATGGTACGTCGCTGTTGTGCTCTTTACAGCCGTGCGCCAGAGGCTCTTGTGCTGAGCCTGTTCCAGCGAGGAGGGGATTCAGTGGCCAGGCGTCAGGAGATGGAAATCATATAATGAATAAATTTTACATCCTGACTCATTTAATTTTCTCCCCGTCTCGAGGAGTAGAGGAAGTCTCGCCCACCAGCTTGCGGTGACTTTTTTTTTTTTTTTGCATTTTCATGTAAACGCCACCAAACGAGAAAGTGCTGAAATGCAAAACATGCATAGATACACAAACACACTCAGGCACTGGTGTTAATTCATAGTCACACAGAAATAATGTTTTTTAAAGTAGGATATCAACTAACAGTGTTGGTTCGGATGAGTTCCTCTGCTGAAGAAAGGATTACTGTGGGGATTCAAGAGCACATAAACATAATACTAAAGTGCTCTTGTAAACTGAGAGAGATGTTCTCACACAATATAAAGTGTAATGATGCTCAAAAGTGCAGTTTCCGTAACTGAAAATGTTTGAAAAATATCTCTATGGCCATAGATGAGAGCTCTTTGAGTGGGTAGTTAAAGGCTGATAGGAAAGAAAATGAGATTTATGCTAAATGGCCACTTTATTAGGTACAATTTGTCGCTTCTCTGAAGAAGGAAAGATGAAAATTTGCATTTATAGCAAGGGAAAAGTGAATAAGGACCATTCAGCACTGTTCTATATTGACCTACACTTGATTGTCCGTTCCACTGGAGAGCTAAAGACATAAATATACACCACCTGGCTATTTCATTAGATACACCTTGATTGTACAAGGTTTAATTCCCTTTTCCTGAAGAGCTTCATGGTGCAGATTCAAAGAAGTGCTAGGATCACTCCCCAGAGATTTTTAGTCCATATTGGCAAGAGAGCATCCATAATGCCAAATTTGGTGTTCCACCACATCCCAAGATGGAGCTCTTTCTGAGGAAGATCTGATGAGTGTACTGACCACTGAGTGGAGTGAACTTAATCATGTTAAAAAAAAAAAAAAACAGGTTAAGACAATTTGAGCTTTGTGACATAGCAAGTTATCCTGTTGGAAGTAGCCATCAGAACACAGGTACACTGTCAGGATGAAAGGATGGACATGGTCAGCAGCAACACTCAGACAGGCTGAAATGCTCAGACCAGTCCATCAGACACAACCATGCCAAGTTCGGTGTCACCTGAAGTACCATTGAACTCCATTATAATTCTTGGTTTTAACTTCAGAAGTTTGTGTTTACCAAATCTTTATGCCAAATTGCACTGACCTGCTAACATATGATCGGTTTAAGTTAGTGTGTGAACAAGCAGTTGAGCAGGTATACCTAATGAAGTGACTGGTAAGCATTGACATTATGAATTTAAAGTGGAAACTTGAACCACTTACATTTAAGGTACATAGTAAGACATGTTAGACTTGAGCAGACAATTGCCCAAGTCCCTCTGATCCGAGTCCCAAGCAAGTCTCGAGTCATTTGATCCAAGTCTCAAGCAAGTCCCAAGTTTTTTCTGTTGTGGGCGAGTCGAGTCGAGTCACAGGTTTTGCCAAGTCGAGTCGAGTCACAGGATATGACGGGTTGAGTCCCTCACCATTGTTCCCAGTCCACCCAAAAAGCACTCAGATTTATATCTTGAAGAGAGAAACCTTATCTTCACACATATACAACACACGTACACCCTCTTTACTAATGTTAGCTTTGCTAGCTCCATATTGAGCACATAGGTTGGGCTAACGTTCCTGCCATATTGATCCATGGCAGGAACGTTAGCTACCTGGCTAACGTTTGCAGGTTTCACTTATTTGGCCTCATGTGTCCTCAGGTGGTGGATAAAATTTGATGTTGTGCCCTCTGTTTCGCTTATCGAAGTGTTGCAGGTCGTGCATATGGCGTGTCGTTTTCCATCGGATTGAAATTCTTTATATACAAAGAAAATAACTTTGGGCACTGAAGACATAGCGGTTGCCAATTTGAAACCCGCGTCCCGCACACCCTGCCCACTGATCATCACTGTAGTAGAAGCAGGTGTGTGGTAGGAATGTATGTGTGTAGTACTGTGTCGTATGCGGGACAATAACAGGTGACAGACAAGTGTACTGTGAATGGAGCATCAATAAAGTGAACCTAAAAGGAAAGAGCGGGGAATATCTCCTGTCTGGCTCTTCATATAAAGCCTGAGTGCGTGCAATTTTACGAATCATGTTGTCTCAAGTCAGATCGAGTCCGGAGACGTTTTCTCCCGAGTCCGAGTCGAGTCTCGAGTTTTTATCTCCCAAGTCCGAGTCGAGTTGCAAGTCGTCTCATTAGCGGCTCAAGTTGCCTCGAGTCCGAGTCCCTATGACTCGAGTGCAATTGTCTGGAATTGAGTGTTCATTATCTGGGAAAATGGGTGAAAGAGCTTGTCATATATTTTAGTCAAGCAGAGTAACTTGTAACCTCATGTTAAAAAAAAAGCAATAATAAACCCAAAAGCAGACATACATCTTTGCAAGTAAAAACAACAATTCTTAATCAAAGTACTATTTGAGAACAATGGCGAAAATGAGCTTTTGTGTTGGAAACCAACAACTTAGACCTGTAACTGTCCTGGGTACAACCTGCCAAAGTGCCATCATGTTTAATTAGAGGGTTGAATAAAAACATAATTAAACTGATGCAATGACTCAAAGAAATGCAAATCAAGGAGATATTCCCTTAATGTGACCCTGCCTTCAGGCAAATGTTCCAGTGGAGTTATTGTCACAGTAACGATCATGCCACTGCAATTAAAAGAAAAGGAACCAGCATGTATATGAAGCAGGGTGGAGAATTAATCAGTGTCTGTTGAGATTTGTCAAACTTAACTACAGATTGTAGAAAATATGAACGTACGTCTGAGTGATATGTGCTGTTTGGTCACTGAACGGTGGCTGCTTTGTATTTAAGTAATTTTTACCTAAACTTAAAATAAAAAGCTAAAGGGGCAAAAAAAAGATGAGGCGGGTCTTAAGTCTGCTAAAGCCAAGTTATGTCATAACCTCTGCAAAAGCTTTTCTTACACTACCAGTCCTTCCTCAATTTCTTTTCAAATCCCTTAAAGAATTCTTTAATCAGTACATGGATTCAGATCAACATCATATTGTGCCATGACAAACATTCCCTAAAAATTCAATCAAAATATGCTTGGAAGATTTTATTTATTTTATGTATTTTATTTATTATTCTAAACCCGATCTGAAAAAAAAAAAAATGTCGCCAAAAACATAGCCTCCTTGACCAAGGGAAAAAAAAACAGATAATAGTGTTACTGGGGATGGGACTTGAGGGCTAATCACAATTTGTCCCTCTTGACAGTGAGAATAAGTATCATGGCCCTTTTGATGACCAAAGCTGCCCATTTGTTAAGTACATCCATCACTGTTCAAGTAAAAAGGTTCAGATGGGGTTTCTTTGGGTTTAATAATAAATTTATAACACATCTGACACATATGAAAAGACAATTTGACTTCGCCAAGCTCGGTATAATTGGATTCTAACTCTTCCTTCTCCCTGTTTGCACCACTCTCCTTTCTTATCTGAAACTTTCTCCGTTTCACTTTGACTGACTTGTAATCTCCTCACTTTCCTTTCATTCTCTGCACTCGTCTTTTCTCCCTTTTTATTTTCGTGCAGCTTCATTTCATTGTCTCTTTCAAGTTTTTGTCTGCTCTTTGTTTTGTACCTTTTGAAGTCCTATGTCACCCTCTCCCCTTTGTCTCCCTCTGTAACAATAACTATCCTCCTTGAGCCGGCGGCATTCACACAGCCCACCTCTCATGGTGTGCTGATTACGCAATACTCGCCCTCCTGTCTGAAACAAAGCTGGTGTCGCTGTGAAACCGTAAAGCCGTCACAGAGGGTGAGACTGTTGTGGGGATGAAAAAAAAAAAAAAAAACACTTTTCGCTTCTTTTGTTGGTGTTCAGCAGTTATGTTCTCCCACAGCTTGTCAATAAAATCCCTCCATGAGTGATGATCTTAAAAGCCGGTCAGCAAAGGGGGCATTTCTCAAAACCTTGTTGAAATGCTCAATAATCATATATACATCACATAATCTATCAGCGGCTGCATGCTGCTCTTAACACAGGTGACTTATGTCTTCATTTACAACAATCAATAGCTCATCAGAATTATTCACCTTCTTTGACAAACAAATCAATGCACGTTCCTTAGCGTCAACACCTGAATGAGCTCGCTGTAACTCACAAAAAATTAGACCTTGTGTTACTATAGACAGGTTCTTGGACTCTGGTTTGGTTCAATGCCTAAAACAAAGGGAAGCCTGATCAAGAGCCTGGAAAAGGGGTGTGAGCAACAAAAGCTCTAAATGAGGGGTAAAAGTCAGATTTTAGGGCAGTTTACTCAACAACGAAAATGACTGGAAACTGAGTGTTTTCTATGTGATTGTGCATTCCAGTTAGACAAAATGGTGCCTGGATTGCCTGAATCTACAGAGTTTTTAAACCGGGGTCAAGAGTGAAAAGTTTTGAAAATGTTTTTGTGATCGAGCATTTTCTGTAAGAGCTCCTCTGCTTTGGAACGCCCTGCCCGAGGAGAGAAGGCGAGCCGAATCAGTGACATCTTTTAAATCACATCTTAAAACCCACTTTTTTAGACTTGCTTTTACATGATTTTATTCTTTATCTATTTGTTTATTTTTTTACTCTTTTAACTTACTTGCTTTATCTGCTGTCTTTATCCCTCTCATGGTTTCTCATTATTTTTATTCCTATTTTTACTTTCTTTTATTGTTTTGACATACCCAGTTTCTATTATTATTTTATTTCACTTTATTTTATGTATTGATTTGTTAATTAGTAGTATCTATCATTATTTTATTTATCTATTTTCCCTTTTACCAGTCTTCTATCTGCCTTCTTATTTTCAATCTTCCTGATGTGATGTTGTCAACCTTAAACAATCTTAAATTAATCTATATGTCTGTCCTATTATCTTCTTGCCATTATGCATTTTACCAGCTGTTTCAATCCACAGTTTATAATATTTTCTCTCATTTTGTTGCTTTAGTTAATGCGATCCTCTGTGCCTTTTCCTCTGACTCTCGTGGTCGCTGATGAACTGATTGTTGATTTTATTGTGCTTTGTTTTCTGCCTTTGTTCTGTCTGTTATAGCACTTTATATTATTATTATTATTATCATTATTATTATTATTATTATTATTATTGTTTCATCTCCGTGTAAACAGGAAACACTGTTTTCAGGAAACGCACATGTGCAGTATTGCGTGTGCATCTCGGAACAACAACAGCTGGTGGATATCCGAGCAACATGTTCGCTGCGAACTGTGGCAGGTTTGTTATCACTCTCTCTACAAAATGTGGATTTGCTGCGTCACTTGTTGACCAGCAGAGACACACTTGCCATTGTTGTTTGTGAAAAGTTTATCTTCACCGGAAAGCATGACGGCATGGATGCATGTTGTAAAACTGCTGTTTCAGAATTCTTGTGGATCTGTGTGAGGGCCCCTGAAAACACAAAGGAAAAAATGTCCGTTCCTGGTGACAATTCTTTGGAGTAAACTGGCCCTTAATGAAACATTTAAGACAGTACAGCCTGAACTGTGACCTCTGCTTTTTTACTGAAATGAATGTGCTATACACTCACCTGCCACTGTATTAGGTACACCAGTTCAGCAGCTCGTTGACCAGAAAAGCTAATCAGCTAGTCACATGGCACCAACGTTGTATTTTTTGGGCATTTAGATATAATCAAGACATTTTGTTAAAATTCAAAGTGAGCATCATCAAGGGGAAGGAAGGTGACCACCATAGAAGGGCAACAGTAAATCAAATAACCACAACACTATCAGGGTAAAAAAAAAAAATGTTACAAATCTTAAAGCAGTGGTTCAGGAATAAGTCCTAAAACGCAGAAGTGAGATTGCATTTTAAGACTTCCATTTCTCAGGCAGGGTCCGAGTGATTGCACAATAGGATTTTTAGATAAATACTTAAATCAAAGTCTGTAATACATACACACCTAGGACCCATGAAACTTTCATTCTAAAAGATAAAATGTATCTCACTTAACCTTCATTTTGAATTTCAAAAGCATTCTTGTGCTTTAAATGGGATGGTTGCTAACACTGCCAACATGGACAACAAAATTGGCCATGGATCCTATTTTAATTATCATCTTTTTGTCAAACAATAATGCATACTTGATAACCACAGGTATGAGCACCAACTTGACCAGGCCAATGGACAGCAGACGATTGGAAAATGTTGCTTGGTCGGATGAGTCTTGATGTCTGATGCATTGTTCAGATGGTAGTTGCAGAATCTGGCTTAACATAAAAACATAGATTAACCCTGCTTTGAATGAACTCTGCAGAGTTGTAGTTAAGTGCCTTGTGACTTGTTAAATGCCTTAAGATAACCCCAGTTATGAACTGGTATTATACAATTAAAGATTGATAGTGATGGTGTAATGGTGTGGGCGATGGCATAGATGCCAGCAGCTTCAGGATCTGGACCACAGTTCTCTAATAAATGAAAAGAAATAGCAACACTGAAAGCATTTCTCAATAGAGAGGATATTTTCACCTCACTTCCAACATGTTTTTCAGGAAAGTTTTCCTACTAAGTGGCTCATGTTTACTACTTTACACTGTGGCACTAGCATCAGCCATGGTAATGAATGTGACTGGAGAAGCTTTTGAAAGGTTTTTGCCCACTTCCACACACTCTATGTGGTGATGGAGTAGTGGAATATTCTGTATAGTATATACTGAGCACTCAATCTGGTGTGTCATCAGGGGTGTGCGATATGACAATATTGAATCGTTAAGGATTATAACGTGGGGATGATCTCTTAAAACAGAAAGATCGTTAGATCATCTGTGTGGGCACAGAGACTTTGACACGCACCCGACGAGCCAATCGTAGCACATTACGCACAGTGCATGGTAGTATCTCCTGTTTTGTTATGTAGCGTAAAGCCATGGTGGAAAGAGAAAAGGAGATAAAAGCTTGAAGATGTCTGAACAAAAATCAGTTCTAAAGCTGTATTATTCACTCAGGTTATAGACATTGCAGTTAGATAACATTTGTTCTAAATTGTTGCACTTTAAGAGATAATGTTGATATTGTTGTTCATTACCTTTTATGTTTACATTTACTGCATATTTTTATAAAAACTGCACTCTCTTAATTAAAACCCATTCAGAAAGTTTCTTTGGCTTCAATTTTTTTTTTTTTTTTTTAGGGTTTTACATGTTTTCTATGTTAAACATAGGGAAAAAATGGTCAAACATGCAAATTAGTCTAGAAAAATCAAAGTAAAAAAAATCATGATAAAATCGTGATATGATATTTTTGCCATATCGCCCACCCCAATGTATCATGTTACATTTTTGGCTCCTCTATACCAAGTGAGTATTGTTTCAATGCCACAGCCAACATGAGTATTTGCTGCAGTCGATTTCTTTATGATGACATCCTCTGATGGCCAGTTCCTGCAGGATAACAGGCCCTTCCTGAAGATCAAATCATCTCAAACTGGTTTCCTGAACATGGCAATGTGTTTGCTGTACTCCAGTGGCCTTCACAGTCACCGGATCTAAATCTCACCTTTGGGATATGGTTGATTATTTGTCTGGCTTTACCTCTTTAATATAAGGGCCCTGTTTTCTATGTTTGAACTTTGAAATTATATAAATATGATCTCCACGGACTGATCCCTATTAACATCCCCTGTTTAAAGATGTAAATATTCAGGGTGCTGGTTTGGCGTAGTGGTTAGCACCCCATGTACATACTTCTGCCGGTCCAGGTTCGAATCCCGCCTGTGACCAGTTTGCAGAGTGTCTTCCCCTGCTCTCTCTCCCCCTTTCACAAGCCTATCCACTGTCTCTCTCCTATCAATAAAGGCACAAAATGCCCAAAAATATACATAAAAAAAAAAAAAAAAAAAAGATGTAAATATTCAGCTTTCATTAATGCAAAAAGTGACTACTACCTTTTCTTTTTAATCATTCACTTGGATATGATGTACCACACCCATACACTCCCAAAGCTGAACAGATATTTAGAGCAAATGTGTGAACTGTTTGTAAATTAGAATACACCGAATAGAATGAAAAGTGCCAGAGTTCATGCTAACCTCCTGAGATGTTGTTCTGCATAAACAGATCCTGCACATGTGTGTCATGCATATAGAAATACAGAAGGTAAAAGAGGACCCATACATTGCACCATACATTGTTGGAAAAGAAAAACAGGTTCTCCTCTAGGAATCAAAAAATGAAATGATGAAGCCAGCTTAACTTCAGGAGAAAAACATCAGCAGCAGCAGCCAGATGTGCAAGCGGAGATTCACTCATGAATTATGGATGTGTGTGCAGGTGTTTGAACACCTGACAGGACATGTGCAGATGGGTCCGCTCACACAAAGACAACATCATATATTATGTAGAATTAACTGTTATTAGAACATGATCTTTAGTCATAGCAACATGGAAATGAACCTCAGTACAGATGTCTGTCTCGGAATTCATTCTGCATATTCAAGAGCAAAAACCTTCAGTTTTAGCTTTTTTTATAGAAAAAGGAGAACTTTCAACCACGATTGGAAAGTGTCCAAATATTAAGAATGGTCTTATGTAAGAACTTATTTATGTGTGCAGATATATTATCTAAACCCACTGTGTTTTGAGACTCTTGCCCACATTTTCAAGATTGTTTGACTAAATCTGGATGATACAAGAATAAAATTAGTGTTTAAAACATTACAGATAACAGATGTTTGATTACAGTACAGGACGGGTTCTGTTTGTGTTTAACAGAAGTACACAGAACATTAAATGTTCTGTCTGAGGGATGATTTTACTGTGTCCAATGAAACCAATAATTGGCTGTCTGCTCCGTTTCTAGCTAATGGTGCCAAATGTGAGCTACAGCCAATAGTAATACTGATAGTAGTGAAGTACAGATCCACACAGCACACATGCTTCTCTGCTCAACTCCTCTGTCAACTTGTTATCTTCCTATAAGAGATCTTCCAGAGACTAATAAGGTGAGCATACAAGTGCAAAACACAGAGGACAAGAGGGTTAACCATAAAATTAAAAATAAAGAAACATGTCACTTGATTATTAGATATAAAAAAAGAAATCAGCCCAAAACCTGTACTGCTTGCCATGAAAAAAGTACAGTGCTTGAAAAATATATTAGTAAACATATTTTAGAAATATTTAAACAAACATAAATAAATAAATATATAAATAAATGAATTTAACCCAAATATGGGCCGGCTCACCAAGCTTCTCTGAGAAGTCAGAAATAAATGGAACATAGCATTCAACCACTAAAACTACTTTTTCATGTTTAGACAAGTAAATAACAATAAATTGGCATCTCAATTGATAAAAACAATAATGTCCTTTACTATTTTTTTTGTATTTTGTTGAAGAGTAAATTTGAAAATTAAAGGATCACAACAATAGACATTTTTTAGCATTAAAATATCTGTAACAGTAACACAGCCTCCACATACTGATGTAACACCAGGACAGAAACATATTTTTTTTTTTGGCAAATACTAGGAATGGAAGTCAATCAGATTAGATTGATACCAATCCAATCATTGATTCTGCAGGTCAATCTTATTCCTTAACAATTTCTTTATTGATTCCTGTCCATTTTCAGTATGAACAAAAGTTGTCCCACATAGATTTTCAGCAGTAACATTTAACAAATGACATTCTAGATCCATACAGCACATATCAATGCTACAGCAAGTTGCCAGTGTTTCAACTCAAAGTGTCTAGTCCTCAAACAATAAGCCAAAATTAGGATAATATCCCCCCGTCTATCATGATTACATCTTAGACTTCTTTGGTTTATTTTTGCTGACTGCCTCAAGTTAGAGTGTAACATTCCTAATTTGCAATGCATAAAGAACAAAGTTGGATGAATTGATCAGTAAATGATATTGATTCCTTGAGGGACCTGTTATCGATGCTCATTTGGAATTGGTTTAGGATTTGAGTCCATTGTAATTACCAACGCTGTTAATTTTGGGCAGCTGTTGCATAAACCCTCCACTGGTGGTGGTCTGTTAAATTTGTTAAGTGCTGTAGGCTAGATCTTATCAGAGGTGGAGTAAATTATAAAATACACTTTAGATGACTCATTAAAAATCACATTTCAGCTTTAAATCTCTACCTGCCAGTCTACAAAAGCAGACTGACCACATAATGATTCTGCTTTAAGCTTGAGTCCACTAAATGTAAATTTTCATACACAAGCTCTGACCGAGCAGTGTATTTATTGTTTAACCAGTGAAGAAAATTATCAGGTGCAAAGATTTCTGCTTGCAAGCCTTTATTTTAGCTAGTCATTACCTTAGATCAGTATTCACCCCAAAATGCCCAGACTTTCCAGAGTTTCAGTGACTTGATGTGAGCAGCTGATTGAACCACGATTGCCCTTGTGCCTTCTTGTGCTCTCCACATCAAACGATGAGCAACAGAGCCAAGATTTGGCCAAACATCAAAATTAGTCATGCATCTAAAAATTTGGGTCAGAAACCGCCTCCGTTTGAACAGTGTCTGCCTACCCTGAGCAGCTGATGAGGTTTGACCAGCTAATTACTCAGTCACTGCTGGTTTAAGAATCTTGATTACTCCAGGAGCATGTTACATGTTTGAAAATCTGCATGCCCATCTGAACATTATATTAATTCATGTGTTCACCATATGGACCCCATGGAATCCACATAGAGCCACCAGGTCTTTCAGACTCATCTCTGCATCCTCCTCTCTTTGCATATTCATGTGCTGTGGCTCATTATTCAATCTATTTGCTCTACTTATGTGATCAAAAGCCCGTCAGCTCCCCGGAGTACTTGGCTGCCTGTCCGTCTGTCTGCTCACTTCTCCTGAACACTGAGCTCTCTAACCTTCATGCAGACCTTTCTGTTGGCTTTTTTTATTCTTCCCTGCAAGACAAATCAATCCTGTAAAGGACTTGAACTCCTGAAATCAGTTCCAGGTTGCTAATGCAGTCCGTCAGTATCGCTCAGCAGCAGGAGGAGATAAAGCTACTTATGGAGAAGACAGGAGATGGGAATGACTCACTCCCGTAGGCCTGTCTGTCTATTACGTCCAGAGACCCACAGTTTCATTTCTAATTTGGGAATATACGCTCAGCAGCCACTTTATTAGGTACAACAGTTTAGCTGCTAATTGCTAATACACCAATCAAATGGCATCCGGATAGGGAAGAAAGGAGATTTGAGTCACTCTGAATGTGACAGCCTGGTCTGGGTATTTCAGAAACTGTTGATCTCCTGGGATATTCACCCAAAACCACCTCAAAGGTTTACAGAAAACAGTTCTGACAAGATTAAATATATAGTTATCCTCAGCTCTCTGGTTAGAAAACACATTTTCCGAACCAACCTTGAAGCACATTGGCTAAAACACAAGAGGACCACCCCATTTGTAACTTCTATCACCCAAGAACAGAAAATTGAGGCATTTAAAGCAATTTAAAATAACTCCCTTTATAACAACCATTTTCATGTATAATTGATTTTATTGGTTTTAAAATGTTGGCTAAGTGACAGAAGGAAAATCACTGCAGGGAAAAACAAGAAACCTCAAAATCGGTACGAGCTTTTTTGTTTGTTTTTCTGTTCATAATGCAACTATGGGCCGAATGGCAGTAACAAAGACCACAGCTACAGCCCAAACATGAGGCAGGATGCTAGATTATGTAACAATTGACAGGCTTTGGGTTGCCTGACTACTTGAAGTGTAAAAGAAAATCAAATCAATAGAAAAAAAATTGACATTGATGTTTGACCTCAGAACCAAACTGATGCGTTAGTGCAACCATAGAAATGCCGGAGACCTGACAAAGACGCATGGTGATGCAGCTTTCCAGATTTGTGTTACAGGTTACCTGCAGATCTGAGGGCAGTAAAGGTTTAAATAAAACTCAAGACCAAACCTTTTAATTCTAGTTCTTGATTGAGGTTTTGTTTATTATAGGTCATTCTACCAACTCATTTAACCCTCTGGGTTAATAATAATGCATCAATATGATTGGTCTTGTAAATTATCAACATACACAAGGCTCTAACAACTTCAAACTAAGTAATCCACTTTGCACTTCCTAATTTTTTTTTTTTTTTTTTTTTTTTTTTTGTGTGTTTTGTTGTCATAATAGCATCTGCTATTATGACACAAAATATCATTAAAATTAGAGAAAAATTTAAAGTCTAGAAAAACTTCATAGTTTTGTGTAAGGCTGAAGCTGTAGTTAACAGGTTTAAGCTTTGAAAGTGGAAAAAATATTTTTTATGATTTTATAGCACTTTTTTCTGTGGGGACCCCCGAGGGTACCAAGGGTATGTCTTTCTGGAGGGATCCCAGAGAGTTGACTACTTACTTACTGAGCAATTTACAGTTAGGTTTATTTTAGTTAGCTCACATTTTAGCTGACATTATACGTTATATGTTCCATTACACTTATCAATCTGTAAATCAATTGCTTTGTTTTATTTGTTGTTGATCTTTATTTTACTCTCCCCTCAGTTTAAATACTTAAACATATTATTATTATTATTATTAATGTTTTAACTTTTTTTTTTTTTTAATGTATATTTTTGGGCATTTTGTGCCTTTATTGATAGGAGAGAGACAGTGGATAGGCTTGTGAAAGGGGGAGAGAGAGCAGGGGAAGACACTCTGCAAACTGGTCACAGGTGGGATTCGAACCTTGACCGGCAGAAGCATGTACGTGGGGTGCTAACCACTACGCCAAACCAGCACCCCATGTTTTAACTATTTTAAACTTTTTTTCCCTATAGAATTTCCTCTGTTTCCTACTCCTTCAGTTCCTGTTTTTCTGAGTTACTTGTCCTCTTTGGTTAACATTACAATTAATCAGGGTTCCCATTGTCTTTGTTTATTTTGTGTCCATGTAAACCATGTTGTGCCACATTTTGTTGTCTTAAAATGCTGTAAAAATACAGTCCGACTGACTGCTAGACCTCGAGGTAAACAACAAGCTTCATCTGTCAACAGGTAACATTAAATCAATCCCATTCTTACTTGTAATTGATCCTTTCTCCTGTTTTCTGCATTAAATATTTGTGTAGAGATTGATTTTTACCATCGGCTTTCTTATGTTCACCACTAAGAATTTAGTTTGAGATGTGGTAAAAATCAAACTCTAACTTGATGTGCTTGTCTGTTTAAGAAACAATACTCTAATTCCAGCATACATCCCATCTGCAGACATTTTGTTTTTGGGAAATAATGAAGTGGATTCTTGTTGCTGTTCCCTGCAGATGTAAGGGTACAACCCATTTTCTGTCTCAGTGTGCTGCAGGCTATTCCTTTCTTGTTTTTGTGTGTCACTGATCACTGATCTGGAAATAAGAAGAGACATGTTATTTTGGTTTGCAGTTGGTTGCACATAAAGTGCCTCTGTTGTAAATCAGATCCTCAAAGTCACATCACAACGCTGAATTTTGAGGTGAAAAAGAATGTCTTTTGCAATGTGACATGTTGTGCTTCGGATTGGGTTTCCATTTTTAGTGCCTCATGCTGCTGACACACCTGACATGCCTTTCTGAAAAGGACTTTGGCAGAGCTTTAGCACAAATTGGCACAACACTTAGTCACAAATACATCTTTTGTCTTACTTTATCAATAAAGAGAATGAGGGAGGATTAGACTTTCCATCCATTGCTTACTTAAACGTACTGGGCACTTTATTGGGTACACTATACATGTACTGTGTTACTTTCAGCACTGTCTTTATTCTTTGTGGCACATATTCAACAAGATTCTGAAATCATTTTGGTCCACATAGACCTGACAGCATCTCACAGTTGCTGCAGATTTGTTGGCCTTACATCCATGATATGAATCTTTCAATTCACCACACCCCAGTGGTGCTCCGTAAGGTTAGTATGTGGTGACTGTGGAGGCCACTGGAGTATAGCAAACTCATTGTCATGTTCAAGGAACCAGTTTGATGTGATTTGAAGTCTGCATGTCTTCCTAGAAGTGGTCATCAGTCAAAGGATACACTTTGTTTTATAAAGGGAATGACATGGTTAACAACAATACTCAGCAATACTCAACAATGCTCTGTTGGTACTTAGGGGCCCAAAGCCTGCTAGGAAGTGTCACCGTGTGTGGCCCCTTGCTAAAATCTGCCTTAAGATCAACAAGTAAAGTTGACCGATGATAAAGATAAAAATTCTGGAACTGCTGCAACAAAAAGTTTGTTAGAGTCGCATTGCCTCTAAATACTTAAAATGATGACTGACAGTTCCACACGCTGTACATAGCATAAATCACCATAATGCAGAATCGGAGGGAGGCATGGCCTTGTTTATAAACCCCAAGAAAAGAGACATTCATGAGAGCTTGCTCTGTTTTCATCAACCGCTAACCAATAACATCTAGGAATGCAGTTGGCACCAACTGACAAAGTAACTAATTAAACTATAACACCCTGGAAGTGTGGACGACAATGCTATAAAAATGACATTTTTAAGGAGCTGACAGTGTGTTTCCTCCATCTGTCATCAGTCTGAAATTATTGAATGCTTCTTGATTACTGATTAGTATTTCATAAATTCTCAACTCTGAATACATCAGGAAATTCAGCACTCTCGTGTGCTTCACCTAGTCTTCTGTTACAACACAAGTTGAAGTCAAATATATTTAAAACAATGTCCAGAGCTCAGATGGACGAGTGCTTGAGCACAACATATAACAGTGAAGTTACCTCAGGTTGTACTTTTTTTGTTCATCATCAGTGCGGGGAATAAGGATGTTAAAAATTCAGCTTTACTAACTTTTTCATAAACATGGAATCTAATTAACGACCATTTCAAACGTTTTGATGTGGTTACCGTTACCAGCAGTAAATTGTGGCATGTTATTATGCTAAATATCTAGCAGCTATGTATAGCTTAAACCACTGGTAACTCAATTATTTCTGTTTAACAGCAGTGTCAAACCATTTTTTAAAAATCCACTGTTAATCCATTTTATGGGAAGGAACCAGTCAAACCGAGTTATAACCTTATTTAACCAATTTAAACCCCTTTATTACTTTTTTGAACCAGTAAAAATAAAACTGTGTCCCAGTTAAACAATATAAAAGTAGTGGCAGCCATGTTTTACTGTTTAAATTCAGTGTAAAATAACTGCACAATACTGAGCTGGTGTTAACCCAATTCTAACAGTAGTCAACCTTTGTAAATCAAGTAATAACAATAATTAACTTACTACTCTTTTGAACCAATGAAAGCCCAGTTGGACTCATAAAACCATTGTATCTCAGTTATTAATAAATGGAACCAGTCCTTACTATTATTTTGGTTTTGCAACAGTGCAAATCAGTTTTAATCCATCCATTGCCATAAATCAGAAATAATTTCCATAGTTAATGTGGATAGGGGTCTGTATGTGCTGTCATAATGGCCATACTGCCTCCTCCAACAGGCGCTCAGATCCCTTGAGAATGTGTCTCTACATCTAACAGCTTTTATTTCACAGGTTTCAGTGTTCATGGCTTCAAAGCACACCCACTGACCCCCTCCGATGTGTAACCCCCCCCCCCCACGCCTTTTCCCTGCTTCTTTACCGTGGCTTCATGCTGCTGGATATTTAAAGACATCAAATGCATGCCAGACCCTGACAATTAGTGGGGACTGTTGCTGGCTAATTAGTGGAAAAGGAAGTAAGCCTCCAATTTCTCCTGCACCCCCCGGGAGCTCCTCCACAACCACACACTCATACAAACACACAAAATATCACTTTGAGCAAATACACACACATTCACACAAGTGCACACAAACAGAGAGATGCTCTGAGCTGCTGACAAAGAATACGAATATGAAGGACAAACTCACAGTGAATTTAAAGAGGCTTATATAACCTTATAAAACCTAAAAAAAAAAAAAAAAGGCAGTCCAGGAGGGAGTTATGAAATACATCTTGTCTTGTACTCAGGCCTGGATCAAGAAGACAGGGTCCCCTGGGCACAAATTCTTGGAGCCCCCCCTCAAAAAAATAAAATAAAATAAAATAAAATAAAACAAAATAAAATAAACAAACATAATTTCATTTTGAGGCCCCCTCCCAATCAAGTCAATGGAAACCCTCCTATAAACCTGACCCCACAAACTATCACCAACTGCTAAATTACGAGCTCCTTTTTCAACAGAGATGAATATATTGTATTGTATTGCAGTTAACTTAAAAAATTATAATCTGGGCTGCAGGGAAATTTAATCTCCAGTCTTTATCCAGACAGAATTATCCTCTCTTCTGTCTTATGATTGTAGGCTAGCAGATGGGATGTTTATGCTACAAGGTTTTTCTTTTTTAGTTCAACAACACACATGCCCACTTTCAAGCAGTGCAGTCTGGTTGTTCTAGTGGGTAAACTCTGATATACTCTTAGGGATACTTGCCCTCTTAGTGCCTCCATACACTGAGACAAATTTGCCACATTTTTACTTGATTTATACACCATCCACAGAAAACAGCTCTGAGACCCACTTATGGGCCTCAACCCACAGGTTGAAAACTGCTGCACTAGTAGATTGTATTTTGCGCTTGATGCTTCAAAGGTTGGACAATGCATGATGCAGGAAACCTCAGGATGAATTTATCATTTAGAAAACAGTGAGTGAGTTAAACAGTGACTCAGAGCTGGACTGATGAAGAACAAGTGACTGATGATCCATCACTGTCCCTGCGATGTGCGTCCGTCGGCACATGGAAGAGCGCGCGCCCAAAGACGCCAAGCGATTCGGGAGGTATGTAGATCAAGTGTTCATGTGCACATCGGCCGCACTGCAAACTGACAGACAACAATGGTAACACCCGTATTTTAGATGAAAATTATCAGGCCTGCAGTCCACAAAGCGGATCATTGCTGCTTCAGACAGTGGAGGATGCGCCCTTGTCCGCAAAATGGGTCTCCCGATGAATCATGGAGCCCAATGCACATCGCGTGTAAAATGCAGGATCCCTAATATCAGGGCCCCCTCTCGCTTCACCGCGACGCTCTCTATCTTTGCTCTCACGGCAGCCTGGCTCCGAGTCTGACCCATAGACTGTAAAAAACATCCATGGTCTGACCCTCCGCTCTGGGGCAGCAGGCTCCTCACGTATCTCTGCCCTGCTGTGGGCCTTGCCTACAGTACGTGACTGATTAGACAGTGGTGGGGAGTGGACTGAAGAATGAATGTAGTCAGAGCTCCATCTATTAAATCAGCAGCGCAAAACCATCATTCTGTGCAGCTTGAACACTGAAAAGCTTTTTCTGTTTTTTAAGAAAGTAAGAACATTTCTGTTATATCTAAATATGACCAGCTGATATATCAATTGGGCCCTTGTTTAATTTAGAGCATTTAAACCCAGCAAGCTATGCTGTGTGATTGAGAAATGCTCATTGTTCAAAATTTACAAATTAGTCCTTCCCAACTGCAGCTGCTTGAACAGATAGATAGATAGATCGATAGATCGACAGACAGACAGACAGACAGACAGACAGACAGACAGACAGACAGACAGATAGACAGATAGATAGATAGATAGATAGATAGATAGATAGATAGATAGATAGATAGATAGATAGATAGATAGATAGATAGATAGATAGATAGATAGATAGACAGATAGATAGATAGATAGATAGATGTTTAGTCTTAAGCTAAACTGAGGATCGAGCCTGTTTGAATGTGTAAGCAGCAAAGAATTAATATTCTTTGAATCATTGTGCTTTACCAAACTACCAGTGGCTGGCAATAATTTGGGAGGGGGAATTTCAAGAGGCTGCATCTGCTCATAAATAATAAATAAATATATAAATAAATAATAAATAATAATAATCCAATATGCAGATATAAAAATAAAATGAGGCAGCAACTATAACCAGGGCATTGTCTGTGGTGCAGAAGTCACTGAACTAAAACACACTTGCTTTTGTTCATTAACAACTTGATATTAAATCCCTGATATTAATTCTACTTGATTAATTTTACAGATTGAGGTTTTCAATTATAAATATGTATATTTAAGAACTTTAATATTCAACATTACTCTTTCTTAGAGTAACGACAGCAGTCTTAAACTTCACTCATCAGCTATCATGTGATATATTTTAGGTTATGATAAACAATACGGATATGTTAATCTTCTTTCTGTACCTGTCATTTATGATGTGACTTTTTTACTGTATCAAAGTGCTATTTTCTGTTAACAAATGAAATAAGAAAGGAAAAAGAAAAGAGAGGATGGGTATGGACAGACACTTATTTGCATTAAAAACACCACAGGTGTTTGTCTGATACAGCATCGATCTGTTAAACAGACACTGCCCTCTACAGTTGACAAATTTTAACATATAAATTAAAAGAGTTGCAGCTATAGTTTTCACTCAGCTGCAGTGTGTAAAAGTTCTCCCATGTGCAATACCCTTTGTGGATTTGGCTCAGTGTGTGTTCGTTAGATTATGTGTGACCCTTCAAGTAAATAGAGAGAGATAGAGTACTCCATTATAAGGAAGGAATTTGTAATATTAAAAATGTGATTGTGTGGAGCTCCCAGAATAAATACAGTTATTGATGATTATCATACACAGGAGTGATGCCCAGATAAGACATATGCATGGGACAGGCCAGATATTCATGTCTTTTGTTATATTTCTCATACAGGCAGCAGGCCTATCATGTTTTTTTTTGTCAATCTAACAGTACATTGCTTCCAAGAGTTAGTCACCACCAAGGTCACAAATGAACCACACTTGAATATGAGTTAAAACACCAAGACTGACCTTTTTTGGTAGTCTCGGTACAATTCTTCTGTGCTCACTTAACAGTGTTCACACAACTGAACACAAATGATGAACCTGAAAAGCAGGCTAGGGTTCATTTGGTGTTCACCAAAAGCATAAGGTATTAAAATATTTGAAGAAAGAATTAGGCAGGAAAAACAAAACAGTGGATGTCAGGAAGATACATACAAAGTGACAAAATAATGGCAAAAACCCCTCAAGGATAACAACTGGCAGGACCAGAGGGTTGTCTGAAATAAGTGGATAAAAGCAGTGACATTTGCAAAGGAAAAAAAAAAGACAGCAAGAAATGAAAAAAAAAACAAAAAAACAAGTAGTACCGCTCTGGAGAATGGGATTAGCTTTTAAGAGTTTTTTTTTTCCTTCAGATGATCAGAGGATGTAGAGAGATCCTTAAAATCTCTTTTGCTACACAAAAAAAAATATGAATATTAGCAAAAATATGCACATTAGTACTATTGTAATACAAGGATAGACAGATATTTAAAATAAGTTTTGCAAACAAAAACCCTTTCAGGTCATAGGAAAGAGGGCATATGAAGGACAAACACACTGGCTTTACTTAAAAAAAAATGCTAGCTCCGTCTTTTACAGTGAGTTTACATGAAATAGTAGAGAAAAAAATATATAAATACTCTCAACAAGCCTTCCTCAAATGTAAGAATGCCCATGCTCAATATGCCTGTTACAAACTGAAGAAGTCATATAGAGCTAAAAATCAAACTTACTTGGGTGCTGGTTTAACGGAGTGGTAAGCAACCAGGCATGACCCATACACATGCCTCTGCCAGCCTTGTTTAAATCCAGTCTGTGGTCTGTTTGCAGTTTCATTCCCTTTCTTACTCTGGCTCCCTTTCAAAGGCTTATTCAATGTCTCTCCCTTCTATCAATAAAGGCACAAAATGAGATGGGCCCCTAAAAGTCTTTGGATGTCTTTTGATGATATAGAAATGCTGTAAATGCTGTAAATCTGCACACACTATGTAGAGACTGTCGTCTGTCTAAAGTGATTGACTGATTTAAGATATGTCTTTCAGGTCATTGGAAAGAGGGCAAATGAACTATGATATACAAGTTGACCAATGGCAAAAAAGATAAACACAGGGAAAATATGTTGGAAATACTGCAAAACACAGATAAAATAATGCAAAATAAGAGAAAGAAAACACTGCAAAATTATACTAAAACTAATGTTAGCAATAATTTACATTATTTACACAGAAAATACTGTACAATTAATCACATGTTCAGTTTGCAAACCGACACTACTCACAACAAGTCAGGGATATTGTGAGAGACTCAATGGATTTCATACATAATCTGTTTGTTCCACTTCAGTGAATTTTGGATAGGGAGGTAATTGTATTAGGGTGATAGACACACCTCATTTTGTGTTTTCCACATAACGGTCTCAGTATGTTCAGTGCGCCTTACATGGGCCAATATCAAAAATTACAAAAGACAACCCTTTTCAATGTGGCATCAATGTCAACATTCTGGGGATATAAAAAGCTGGTATTGTCAGCAAGTCATTCACAGCTCATCATTCAAGCAGCCATGAACACACAATGTCACTTAACGGACGAGCAGTGCCACCTATCCATAGCGCGCCTTCAGGTTGGTAGCAGGCAGTCAGATGTTGTTTGTGAACTTGGCGCATCTCCAGGTGTCATCGGCAGACTTGCAGCAAGACACAGGACTACTAGCAGTGTTCATGACAGACCCAGACATGGAGCCCCAAGTGATGGACCAAAATGATGACTAGTACCTAAGAACCTATGCACTCAGACACCGTTATGCAATTGTCACACAGCTGCAGGCCTCTTTACGAGATGTGAGGGGTACTAGGGTCTCCAGACAAACCATTCCCAATCAACTCTATTGCTTTGGCTTGAATTCCAGACAATCATTGCAGGTGACTCCACTGACACCAAGACACTGCCACGACCGTTTGAGGGGAACAAGACCATGTGACCTGGACAGTGCACCAGTGGTTCACCGTCTGTTCACTAATGAATGTCAGGTCCCCCTTGCACAGAAATGATGGTCATTCAGTATTACTGGAGAAGGCCACATGAGCGATACACCGAGGTCAACTTCGTCCCAAGAGTTCGCTTTGGTGGAGGAGGTGCAACAGTCAGTGCAGGCATCACCAGTCAGCGCAAAACAGATAAGGTGATTGTTGATGATTCAGTCACAGCATGTTCTTCCCTCAGAGACATCATAGAACTCCAAATCATCCACCAATTCTACCAGCACACCCCCAACTTTCTGTTCATTGATGCTAATGCTCCACCACATAGTGCCAGAATTGTTACAGCTCGACTTCAGGAAGTCAGAGTGCCTCATATAGTATGGCCAGCAATGTCCCCTGACCTAAACCCCATTAAAAAAGGTATGAAGCAGAGGGACCAGCTGAAGCAGAGCCTGGACGATCAGACCCACCCCCACGTGACCTAGCAGAACTGCGTGTAGCGCTTGTTAAGGAGTGGAACGCATTGCCTCAGAACATGTGGTTATTCAGGAACATGAGATGTTGCTGTCAAGCCGTCATTGCAGCAAATAGTGGAAACACCCGATACTAACTTTGTCAATTTTGGTTATTTGGGGCTCTCTTCATTATTGTCTGAATTGTTGGGGTAAAAATATTAAAAATATGAAAATTGTGTTTCTTCTCATTCATTAAAAGTAATATAAAAGGGAACTATTACTCATATCATCAATATTCAGACCATATAGGAACAGCACTTGTGTGAATAACTATTTCTCACTTATTGTTAGTAGTGTATCAGTCTGCTGTTCAACTGAGATTCCAACCTGTCCCCCTCAATCCAGGTAGCCTCTATTTTAATCCTTCATAAATCACTGTAAGGCTTCCCCTTCAGCTTTCATTATCCATTGGAATTATTTGATGCACTGAATACTCGAGGAGTTATTGTAACTTCAGCCAACTGCAACAGCTGGATAAACAGCTGAAAAAGTGCACATGCCCCCAACTGGTCAGGAGGTGAACTGATGTAGAGGATTTGCTGAATCAATATTGAATTGGGAGGGAAATATTGCAATGCACTGATAAATCCATCTTTCTACCCACCCCTAGTACTGCTGTATCAGACACTCTGGGCCCAATCTCCTAACGGTATACGTGTATTAAAACACGTGACATCTGATCTACTAACAGGGTGCACTGTGGATTGCGTAGCATGCGCAGCCCATTTAGTGTGTTGGCCCTCATGAATATGCAGAATACATGCAGATAATCAGAATGCGCAAAATACTGGGAGGAGGAGATGCAAATTTGATCATTTAGCACCTGTAATGTGATTTATCAAGGTGCAAAAAGCACCCGCAATGTGATTTATCAAGGTGCAAAAAAGGGCACACTGTCATGAACGGAGGGCTTTGATCGTGGTGGCAAACGGGGGTTGCATTAACTGAAAATTTCTATCATTGACTGAATTTTTTTGCTGAAAAACACAACGGACGATCCAATGTGTCATGCAGACACATGTGTAAAGTAGACCCTCTCTGCTTTGCGCTCCACATCACAGAGGAGGTCATCTGATCTATGTTAAAAAAAAAAAAAAAAACCTTCATAGCCATACCCACTCTGTTTGTCATTCAGACCTGACTGCATCACACTCTCCACACCCTGCCAGCGAGTTTAGAGAAAATTAAAAATGACTGATAGAAATACGGCATGAGGGAAAAGTGACGAACTTGTCCGTCAAAATGACATGCAGCAAAAAAAAGGGTGTTTAATAGCCTCTAACTCCATGGCTTCAAACTTTGTTTTTATTTATGGCCACTCTGCTCTTCCAAACTTTTCATGGTGACAGCCCATAGCACACGCAAATCCCCTTTAAAGGGGGCGGTCCACACCACTTTTGTGCCTGTTATCAATTGCGCAAAAGTGATAGTAGATCACCGGCGAGGTTGCACACGCAATCTAGCACCCGTTATTTTGGATCTTAGTAGATCAGGCCCGCTGTGTTAACAACCTTCACTGGCCCCCACATGATTTCCCCTTTATCCCCCCTTATCGGCGACTTTGCTGCCACATCAAATCCAGCAACCCTGTTGATATGACGCACCAGCCCCAGCCTCAGCCCATTTTTTCAGCAGACTTTTGTGAATTTTTTCTGTTTAGTTTTTAACATTTTAATGTCAAAATATCCACATCATAATGAAATACAACAATAACAGATTACATAGAACAGCCTCGCACACACTCAGCTGAAAGTCTCACCATCCGTGATTGTGGTGTCTAACACGAAAACTGACTCATAGTACTGCAGGTAACGTGAATCAACCTGGTGACCTGCTTTTGCACTCTGCAAAGGGGCAATCACAGAAGGATTAGTCCTGTGGTTTGAGCACAGAAGTGCTCCATTCTTTTTCAAACTGCTCTCTATTATGCAAAACACAAATTGATGTTGTATTTTGGCCTCAAAAATGTACCCCCCTGTATCTAATTTTATGTATCAAAAAGTGATTGGCTGTGCATGCACACACACGTTAGATCAAATTATCCCCATGTCTGGACAAAGACACACAAAAAGGTACACATTAGCATTAAGTGAAGGCCAAAGAAGGACACTGAAGGTCATCATAAGACCCTAAAATGAGCTGTTTCTTTAATGTGCAGAGACACTGAAGGTTGCAACGTCTCATCCTCTGGCTCCAAATCAACTTTTGGGCAACGCCCTCAGAGCTCTAATGTAGTTAAGAATGCGTGTGTGTTTGTGTTGGTATAATTGAAGTGTGTATAGGCTAGTTTTTATCCTAAGTAATTCATGAGTGCCTGCCGAGGTGAAGTGGGGGCTGAGTCATGGAGAGAACCACCTCAGAGCTTCTGCTGCTCCCTGCTGCAGTATTCATCACTACAGCCTCTCCTGAAATTCATTATTCATGTTTCTTTACAGGCTGTCTTGTCCGAGTCACCGCCACGGTGCCTCACGATGGGGACTTTGTTCTGGAAGACACTCCATCATCACCTGCAGTCTCCCACTGTTCCCAGCTCCACGTCTCTTTACTGTCCGCTCTTCCTGCCTGCCTTGTCATCTCCTTCCCCCTCATCTTTCTCTCTCTCTGCCTCAGACCTCTCAGAAGCTGGCTGTACACTTTGTTTTACATGCAATTCAGTCTGTTTTGGTCATCCTCAAGAAAGCTACAGTAGGACTACCACCTGGTGATTTTTTTATTTTATTTTATTTCATCATGAACTAAACAGAAGATGCTGTTTCAGTTTTCCCCTTCCAGTTAAAAGCCTACAGAGTTCCAGCCAGTCACCAGCTAACTTCCAGTCACTGGGAGCTTGGCAGTCTTTCTCGAGTGTGCCTGATTTTTAACATAAACATGTCTATTGCAGGGCTTGATTTCAACCCAATGCTGATACTTTTTTAAAGGTCCTACGAACACTTTCAAGGTGTATAAGGTTCAAATGTCTCTATTCCAAATACATTTTATAGAGTGTGTGTTCTTGCATATTGTACTGTTGCCTGGTTCTGGTGTCTTATTTTCTCCTATAAAAACAGACTTGTAAAACTGGTAAAGTAGAAAGCGGACTTATTATAAGTAGGGCCAAAACAGTTCTCGGCTCTCCTAATCACCTTTTGTTTGCTAAATTTGATCTTTTTCCTTCTGGCTGGAATTATATAATGCCTTGATTCGATCTTAATTCCCTAGTCTGATCCGACTTTGTGTTTTTATTCCATGCATGTTGTGGAATAAGACTGTTCTTGAGACTGTATATTATGACTTTCTAATGACAAGTATATATATGTATGTATCTTTTATCTGTATTGCCTTGATTGTACATCATCACTATTTTTTCTTATCTACTGCAGAAGTTTAATGACTGAGTGCACTTTATGGTGCGGTGTTTGATCCTTTAGCCTCTGGCTCTTCATGGATTAAGTACCTATGCTTTTCACTTGTGCTTGGGGTTTCCCTGATGCCTGCATGCTTTATGTTCTCTCATGTACTTGTTGTGCACTGATGTCTGTTGCAAACCTAATTTCATTCAGGTTGATAATAAAAGTGATGGCCCTTTCCTGACTTGTTAAAGTAGCTATACAGGGGATCATTATAACCGTGAGGCGAGGGCAGGTAATATAATAATAGTAATAATAATAATATGGTAAATGGACTTGAACTTTTATAGCGCTTTTCTAGTCTTTGACTACTCAAAGCTGCTTTACACTGCAGGTCACACCTACCCATTCACTCTCACATTCACTCACTGATGGTTCTGAGTTTCTATGTTAGTTATCCATCAGTATCTCTAACATATTCATGCCCTTTCCCTTACACACCACTGACCCAGCAGTGGGAGGAACTTGGGGTTAAGTGTCTTGCTCAAGGACACATTGCCTTGTGTCACCCCTTGAACCTGCAACCTCCCAATTACTGACCAAGTGCACTATCCAACTGCGCCACTGACGCCCCGCCAATATCATGGACCTGCCATGGTCCAGCCAAGAAAAAGTCAAGGAAAGCAGGGAAAATGTAAGTGTCTCCATCTGTGCAGTTGCCAGACAGTTGGAGGACAGATGCAGGTCATAAAGACTGACCCAAACATAGACTGTAAAAAACATAGACGTCATGTCGCTGGACTCGAATTGAAGTCGCCACAAAAACTGCTCCCCCGGTGACTGGCTGCAGTATAGGTCAACTCTCCGTCTCCCCCATTCATCTGAATGGGGCCGTAGTGAAACTTCAAAAAAATAAATACACCTCGTAGAAATATTTCTCCCATCCGTATGCTGTGGTGATACGAAAGTATTATTGGGCTGCATTTTTTCCATGTCCTCTTTTTTCTGAAAAGTTTCTTTTTCATCAGTTATTAGAGTTTAAAAAATAACCCCAGTTTACGGCAGTTTCACAATGATTGTGTACGCTGTATGCTGCGGAGTTTTGCGATTGTTTACGATAGCTGCGTCCGGATATGGTCCAGATTCTCTACTGGCTGCACAATGGCAGCGCCCTGACAGGGGATATTATGGCTTCAAAACCATTAAATGGTAGAAAGCAGAGCCACGCTCGCCAGTATGCAGTCTATGGACCCAAACAGAAGGTCAAACATAATGAGGAGCCTCAGGTCATTGTTAATTCAGTGCAACAATTGTTAAAACTGAACTTGGGATCTTGGGATCCAGTTCCCAGGCTGCACTGCACATTACTGCAGACACTGGCCCACTGAATGAAAGCACAAGCTGTTGTAAGATGCAGAACAGTGGTGTGAATAGAGTGCTGCCTAAATAGACAATGCAAAAAGAGCTGATAAGAGACTAGTTGTTGTCATAAAACCATTTCCAAATGTGCGTACAAGTCAGCAATCAAATCGGCAAATGTGTGAAAAGATCCACACAAAAAATGCACAGATCCCAAAATATGCAGTTCAGGCTTAAACAAAAGAATGTATTGGCCTCCTGCAGGACAGTGGAAAACAATGAGGCATTGTTTTATTTATGGAGGGATCAAGAATTTCTCTTTGACATGTTCCACCCTTTAAAAAATGAAAGTAAGGCAAGAGAAAGGCAACAGACAGAGTTAACCGAGGACCAGGCAAATAGAGTTTGCAATGACATCACAACCTGTACCTAAGACTAGCAGTTCCTAGCAGACTAGCAGAGTGGAAGAGAGTAGCAATCATTCTTAGAGTACAGTGATAAGAACAGGGGAGTGCCAAATGTCTTTAAAGATAAGCAAAACAACTTGGGTCATCATTTTCCTCTGTCAGTCATTCTTTGAAACCCATGATTTGGAGTCAGATCCTCTACAAATACAGCAGACAAGTTGGACAAAAAAAAATCAAGAATGCAGAGAAATGCCATGTAAACCTGTGCAACAAATGTTGTGAAAAGCGAAGTAAGAGAGTCAATAAGTGGGGACGCCATGGTCTGTCCTGTCTCTGAGACAGAGAGAGACTTTGTTTTTTCATCAGTCAACGTCTTTCATGTGTGTAGATGGGAAGGCAATATTTTACAGCAATCATCTGCTGATATGTATTGCTAGGTTTTCAAATCTCCAACAACATACAGTCAACACAGGTCCATTCAGGACAGTGGTTAGCATCTTTTCTTTCCAGTCCTATATTTCCTCTTCATTTTATTGTGGCATAAAGATTAGGAAATAACAAAGTGGAGCACTTCACAAAACATTCCTGGTTTTGTAGGATTCAAGCCCAAAGCTTAAGAAATTTTCATCATATGTGACTGTACACATTCAATGTAGACGATACATAAGGTTTCATACACCAAGAGGCCCATCCACCGTCTCCATGATTATTCTACACTCACACAGTTAAAAAAAAAATGTAGTTGATATGATAAAATATATGAGAATTAATGATAATGACTATGGTGATTGTGGTTTTAACAGCACTATCAGGAAACAGCCAGGGGGCAAAGATAAGGCACATGAAGACTCAAGCTTGAATGCATTATATGCTTGTAGTTAGTGGCCCTCAAAGACCTCTGGTCCTCTGAAAAATCTAAGTCCTGGACTTAACACTCAGAGCTGATGATGATTTGTCTGCAGATGGGAGAGGGTGTCAGATTACATTCTTTATAAAGTATTTTTAAAACCTTCATTAAGTCTTATAGTGTACACTAGGCTCAAGCAGGTCAGTAATGCCATCCATCTGCAAAGAGGAGAAATAGATTTTTGTCACGGTAATGCTTAGATCATTCCTCAGTTCCTCAGTTCCCTTTATTTTCAACAAATGATAGTTAAACCAATAGTATGTCATGTCATTTCCATCAAACAGACTCCATCTAGTCTCTGAATCATCTGAAAACTGCATGCTCTAACAGTCAAAATAAAACCACTCTTAACTTTGAGTTTCCTTTCACAACTGATATCCAGTGACATCCTCCAATGGGTGAACATCCCGGTGACCAATATTAGTTCAGACGCAGCGTGTGATTTCCTGTCTCAGTCATTTGTGCTGCCAGAGTTTGAAGAAGTCGCTGGTTGGCACAGATCGTGTCGCAACGCTGAACCCCCTGAATCCAATTACTCCACATCTGGATCTCTGTATAGTGACAGCATGCAGTTATCGCTTCTGACAGGGAATAACCCATGCATCGATTGATTTTACAGTATAGCAGACTTCCCATTACGCTGCACAATCTGGATGCAGAGCAGATGGTCCATTTCTAATGCCAATTATTCACAGCAGCTCATGTGGACAATGAGCATGGCGAGGGGAACTAATTATAGAAAGACGATCCAGGAACAGAAAGACTCTTAAATTTTAACAGAAGGAAACCAATAACAAAATACAATACTGTACCAGGGCTCATATGGGTGCTTGAAGTTAGTGAGTATGTTTAAGCTTTATTACCAATATACTAGGGTTTGGGAAGTGCTTGAACACTGGAGTTGAAAATTACCGATTTTGCAACTGCACAGAGTGTTAGTTTGGACTTGTTTTACATGGACTGAACCAGGACAGACAGAATGCAAAGACTATACCTACAATAATTCAGAGTGAATATTCATTTAAATACATTCACAATAAATACCAGCAGTAAGGTTACAATTGAGCCTTTGAAGTCTTTGAAACTTACCTAAGACTGAACAATATAAACCCTGAAGTTTGAGGAAAAGTCATGTTGTTAGTTTTCTGATGAAATGTTGGGTTAAAAAAGCATGTCAGTATATGTAGACTTTGTTTGATTTTCAAATGTAATTACACTTTAGGCATCAGTTTAAACACGCCTAATTCAAATGGAGGAGCAGTATATTACTGGTAAAACTTGAAAACTTTGTATCTAAGTTTGTCAAAAAACAATGCCTGACATATCACAATATATTAAAAAAAAACAGATCCAGATTCTGAATTTTCAGTCTCATATAGTACACATGAACAGCTAAGAAGGAAGTAACAAAATGATCCTCTTACAGCTGCTGTGAGCTGCAGCAACTCTGCCACGTGACTGGGTTTAGATGTCGGAGCACAGATGTGGGCCGAAGAAGAGGAAACAAACAACCAAGAGATGATGAGTCTGACCCTGAAAGCAGCTTTTGTTGAAAAAAGAGAAAAGAACATGTGCTTTTGTCAATATCTTTCATATAATGTGGGCACATAAGAAAAGGAGAAGGAATCTTAGGGGCCATTGTGTTAAAGTTATCTCAACTAAGTACAAACACAGGGAGGGAACATTAACATAGACTGACTGAAGGACAGACACCAGAGTTATACTTCGATAAGACTTGTTAGTTCACAAAACAAACTCATACCTACCTTTATTTATATACACTTTCCTTCATAAAAATTCAGTTTGTTGAAAAAAATGATCTCTTTTCAAGGTATAGTTTTGCCTGCAGTACTAAAAGGTATCAAATATTATTACTTTTTTCAACTGGTATATCGATGTTCCGGTGTTGGTGCTGTGAAACTTTACTGATCCCATTTAGATACTATGAAAACAAAATAAGAATTTCTTAACACTCAGTATTTGGCACTCTTTCATTTTTAATCAAAAGTAAGTAAGGAATCAGAGGCTTACTGAAGTATACTGCAAAAATATCGGTGCAATACTTAGTACTGAAATCGCTCAAATTTTCAATAATTTTAAAGCATCATCAGTTCCTCTCATTTTGTTATAATGCTGTCAAATTACGTGTGCAACTTCGGGTTCACTCCCATAACATTTGTTCCATGGCTGTTGCCCCCTCCTCTCTCCCCTGCTGGCCTTCTATCACTCCAGAAATATTGCCCCATGCCTGAGCACACATACATATTTAAACATTCCAATGCAGTAGGTGCCACTCCACATGTAGTCCTCCAACAGGAACGGAGGAGAGACTCAGCTGACACTATGAATTGTTTTAATCGTTTTAAGGGACTTACATTTACACCAATATACAAGGTTACAAACGTGTGTTAAGGGATATCAAAATCTAATGATAGATTCCAGTCTTATAAAATTTGGATTGAAACAATAATGAAGAAGTTAATGATGAACCATGTTCTCCAAAAATGGACCGACGGTTGCTGCTCATACCAGCATACTGTACTCACTTTGATAAGTCCAACAAACTGTGCTCTCTTATTTTCCTGTGCTTAAATTATGAAAGGAGATACTTTGTACTTTTTGGTACCATTTATCATTATAGTAACAGCTTTTCATAAAACACAATAAACTTAAGAGTGGAGAAACCAAACACAGGATGTAGAAATTGTCTACACTGTAAATAACTTTCTAAACGGATACAAAAAAAAATAGTTTCATTGTGATCAGTGATACCTAAATGTATGTAACCTTTGGTCATGTTTTTAAGAAAAACACTTTCTTCTCTGACTAAATTACACTAATACAGTATCAACAATCTGAAAATCTGGTGGAGCTGAATAAATGATGTTGAATTCTTCCGCATATAAAAAGGCTGCCTACAATATGTTACACAATTTTGACTTTGTGTGGGAGCTTGTCTGCATTTTGTATCACAAGTATGCTAAATCAAAGTTATCAGTCCTGGAACTGTGTAAAACATTTTTTCCATAATAGAAAATCATTTCCATATGCCTCTATTGCTGCAGTTCAGCTAAAAAACTGCCAGAATATGTTTGTTGGCCCATATCACTAAGCCCTAGAAAGAGTGATCCAAGCGAAAAAGACAGTAAAGACGATAATGATTCCTGCTCTCCAAAAAACGTTATAATGGATTTAAAATAGCTGCAGCTTATCTCTTCTCATCATGATAATCTTGGCACCAACATACATGAAATGCTCTGTTACTTAATAAAACCAACCTAACACCAAACACCTCTGGCTCCTGAGCTGCAGTGCCATTCAATCGTGGCTGTGTGCTGAGCAGAAACACACGGTTGCACTGCTTCCAGACTGTGGTTGATGCATAGTAAACAGGACGGAGCAGTGCCAGTCATGACTAATCAGACAAAGCTCAGGGAATACGGCAGGAGAAAAATGAAGAGTGGCATAGTTTCTTTAAAAAATGAGCTCCTGGCACACCAAGAAAGCGATCCAGCCGTGCAAAAAGCTGCCTCATCGCTGAGTCTGAGCCATTCCTCCCCAAAGTAAGGAATCGATTCAGCCAAGGCGGACTGGAAATGCCAGAAAAGAAACAACACAGCAAAGTTTAAGTTTAAAAAATGAGCCTTACCTCACTGCCAGATGCCAAAATCCCACTCCAGGAGCAATCAGAAACCCATAAAGCAGCTGATGATCCTTGGTATGAGTAAAGTGATGGGGATTTTGATCAGCTTTTTTGTTATTTTTGGGATAATCACAAGTCTGGATCAGAAGCTGTAGCCCAGCAGGAGCAGAAGCAGACGGCTCATTGCCATGTGAGAGCCTCTGACATGCCTCTTTTTCCTTTTGGGGGACCCGGGGGGCTTCAGACTGCGATCTGGCACAGATGACACAGAAGTGGACAATCAGAGAATTTGTAGTTGCAGTTGTTATATTCCAGATATAAGGATGAAGTGAACATCCTTTAGTGAAGACGAAGATCCAGGGAAGCAGAAAGCCAGCGCAGCGCACACACTAAGTCGCTTAAATCCCCTGGATATGAGCTGAGTCAAGGCAGCAGGTAGACTGTTGCATCAACATCGCAACTCTTAAGTTTTCTTAATTTTATAGAAGAAAATCAGCACTTAAGCTCCAGCAGGATCACCAGCAGCAGCATCATCTCCTCTCTGGGACTCCTCAAGTCTGCACAGGACCGAGTGTGACAGAAAGAGAGAGAGAGGAAGGAGAAGAAGAGAGAGTGTGTGCATGCATGCATGTGTGTGTAGATGTGTGTCTGTGCAGAGAGAGAGACAGGGAGCAGAGAGCTGTGTACGGGCAGGAGGCTGCAAGCTCAAGTGGTGCCGGAGAGCGATGTGAGAGGAGAGGAGGATGCTCACAGAAGAGGAGGAGGAGGAGGAAGGTATGGGGGAGAGATGCCCAGAGAGAGAGAGAGAGAGAGAGAGAGAGAGAAGCTTGCACTGTCAGTGACTACATTAACAGCGCTGAGTAGGTGGAGTTTTCCTTGCAGCAGCAGAAGGGGATCATCATTTGAAACCCAAAAGAGAGAGCGATGCGTGCACACACACTGAAAAGAGAGGGAGGAAGAGGAGAGAGAGGACAAAAGATGTGGGGAGGCATCAGTATGTTTAGAGGTTAAAGGAGCCTCAGAGACGTGAGTGTGTGTTCTGCGTGTGTGTCGGGGGTGGCAGAGTCTCCAGCTGCAGTGAACCTGGCACACTGACAGCCCTCTTCTTGCCAGGGGTCGTAAACATCGATTAGAATATTTAAAGGTGCACGCGGCCGCGCACGGAGAGAAAACACGAGGGGACGCTTAAAGGTTCTGGCACACGCTCAAACACACTGTGCAGCGCATGTACTCACACACACTTACAGTACATAAACGCTATTTATAGACCTGTATTCATTCTCTCTGTAACTTTCTACTATCCTATTTGTTTTTATTACATCTGTACTTATGCATTTCCATATTTAACAGTATTATTGCCTTGATTTAAATAGTTTTAAAGAACAGTTTTTTTGTGCTTCAAGCTCTGTGTAATGTTTTCTATTGTTCACTAAACCTAGTACTTCTCCAGACACTCCTGTATGTATAATCCTCCCACTTGACATACACCATGTTCTGATGTTAATGCTCATTCTGTGCTACTGCTTTTGTGTGGTTGATTACTTGTTACCAACTTAAAGGCTTGAAACATTTGGGGATTTTTTGAAGTTGGAAACTTCCTTGGAGATTATTGGAAATTGATGGGAATAAACCTGTGATTTATAAAATTAAAGGCTGGCCCTCAAAAGAGATTTAAATGAATATTTCAGCATAATCTTGACCAAAACAAACAAATTTAATGCGAGTATATATAAGAATATGGTTAACATAACACACAGCTTACTGTAACAAAGGAGAGGACATATCAGTAGCCATTCAGGGAAACTTAAGAAACATTGAACCTGACAGAGATTTATCCTCATCAAGCCTGAAAAGTGACATTGAAGTGGAGGAGTCTTTCATTTTACGAAATTTCTAAATGGTTGTGGTGGGGGAGATGAGCAACATTTTTTGCATTTTTCATGACCTATCTTTGCCATCAGGAAAATGCTTCATTGGATGCTACTTCACTATGCTATTGATAATGTAACTGAGCAACATGAAAACTAATTAAAAAACTTTTAACAAGAGCACACCCTCTATTGTTGCTGGTGCTTCGCTTCCAACATCTGTTGCACAGTCAGCCACAAGTCTTCAGTTATGTATCAGACCATAATACCAAGACTGTCAAGACCATATATGAAGGGGAATATTGTCAAAATTTAGTGTGGATGGTTTTGATTGCAAGGTTTAACCACTGATTGTCATTTGCAAGCAAATATTTGATGATAGGTGTTTAATTTTTCTCCTTTTATTCTCAGAATAATCACCACAATTGCAGTTTACTTCTAACACAACACTTACATACAACCTGAGGTCTTTTGCACCCTCTTGTGGTGTTTTTAAGTAACACATGTTATATCTATATATATGTCTGTCTCTCTCTCTGTGTCTCTCTGTCTCTCTGTCTCTCTCTCTGTGTCTCTCTGTCTCTCTCTCTGTGTCTCTCTGTCTCTCTCTCTCTCTCTCTGTCTCTCTGTCTCTCTCTCTGTGTCTCTCTGTCTCTCTGTCTCTCTCTCTGTGTCTCTCTGTCTCTCTGTCTCTCTCTCTGTCTCTCTGTCTCTCTGTCTCTGTCTCTCTCTCTCTGTCTCTCTCTCTCTGTCTCTCTGTCTCTCTCTCTCTCTCTCTGTCTCTGTCTCTCTCTCTCTCTCTCTCTGTCTGTCTGTCTGTCTGTCTGTCTGTGTGTCTGTCTGTCTGTCTCTCTCTGTCTCTCTCTCTGTCTCTCTCTCTCTCTCTCTCTCTCTCTCTCTCTCTCTCTCTCTCTCTCTCTCTCTCTCTCTCTCTCTCTCTCTCTCTCTCTCTCTATATATATATATATATATATATATACACAAACTCAACAATATAAACGCAACAGTTTCGTTTTAGGGATGCAAATTTATATGCAAGGACAAATTGCACAGATATTCTGGCTTTAATGTATTTTGAAAATAAATTAAGCATGATGTGGTCAGTTTATAGCTTTTGTAAGTTCCAAATAAAATATATTTGCTCTGATCTGGCTCCTAATTTTCCTGTTTCTGTAACTTACAGAAACTAGTCTCAATTTCCAAACTGATGATTTTATTTTTTCTGTTTACTTTGCTGTTGTATCATTAGGCTCTTCTTTCTGCACACAGTGATATTATTTCAGTTTCTCTTGTGGATGTTCAATAGTCAAGCCTGCATTGTTTTATCATCTTACTTGTGCTGGATAGGTACAATTGTCTCTGCTTACCTTCTGTTAGTTTAAAAAATAAAGTCTCTCTTGAAGACCACAACCAACACTGAATACTAAGGCTGATATCAACAGCAGATAGGATAGTAGATGTCAACATTTTGTATATGTTAGATATTACTCTTTTATTGGACAAGATGCAATTATCTAACACTTTTGTTTGTAAATAAATATTTTCATCTTTTGATTGTCAAAGTAGTTTCTATAGATGTAGAGACGTAGTTTATATTCTAATACAGACTTAAACACAGGTGATAGTGAGCACAACTGCAACCACAGAGAGCCTGAAGAACAAATAAAGACTGCGCTCATGAGCGTACCTGCACGCACACAAACATTCTTCCTAATGTGCTGAGAGAGCTATAGCACACAGTAATCAATACTTGTTATGAAAATAATCCCGCTCTGCTGTTTTAAAGTGCTGCAAAGTGCAGAAAAAGTGTTTATTGGAGTCTGCTCGCATTATTGAGACACATTTATCAAACTCTTTTTTCCTCCTCATGTTCAGCTCACAAACAGCATGTCTGCAGCACATGCAATTATAGCGACACGCTTCCTTAAGCTGCTGTCGATATTAACAGCCTGAGACTCAGTCTACTGCTGATTATCTGCTGCTGCTCTGACAGTGAGGACCCAGAGTTTGTCAGGAGAGACTATGGTCTTATAGATCAGATCATGGCTGTTGACCTTTAGCAATGACCATCAGTGTAGTGATGCCTGCAGAAGTGAGTAATTTTATTCATGCTTTAAGTTTTTTTTTTTTGTTTGTTTTGGTTTGGTTTTTTATGACCCCTCCAGCAATAGATAAACAGCCTGAATAGCAAAAAGTTTGTTATGTGACCTGCCAAGAGGAACTGCAGGTTTTTGTACCTCTGCATTGACTTAACTCCTCCACAAAGCCACAGAGGTCGCCACTTGACTTTGAGTAGTCAGGGCATTTAAAAACTTAGAAAAAGAAGGCAAATATATGTGAAATACCGACAGAAGTCAGCTCTGTTCCCATCATCTTGAAATCTCAAAGCATGACATATGACTTCAGTACTTTATTCTTTGAAAGTATCTCATCCCCAATAATTAAGCCTGTCATTTACAATTAGGATGACCACTCGTAAAATGATCAAGAGTTTATGTATATACGCCACTGGCTAAAGCTGCTGCAATTAAAGCTCTATAGTAACCATGCTAAACTGATGTTTAAAACACAATTTCATGTGAATTTAGCAGCTGTTGTGATTTTGGGTTTTGATGAAATTATGACAATGTTTTTGTTAGTTGCAGCTCTACATTTGGAATGCATCAGATTCATGCAAAGACATCAAATTAAATCAAATTATCCACAATTTGTTTTTGTGGACCTATTCCAAATACACTATCTTTCATAGACAGCACATTTCTCAGTCCAGCAGTAAAAACCCTGTAGCTATGTTTGTTTGTGCAGCCTCTTGTTGCATGCTGGTTTGTATTGTCATTCCTTGCCTGTTAGCTGCATTGCTAAAAACTTTAGCTGTCCCATTAATTTTAAACTTCATCCATTATCTAAACTGTTCATCCCCTACAAGGTCGCAGAGGTTGGAGCCTACCCCAGTGAATATTGGGTGAGAGGCACGCTACACCCAAAACTGAACCAGTCACCAGCCAATCGCAGGGCCATATCAAGAGACAGACAACCATTCATGCTCACAATCATAATTAAGGCAATTTGAAGTCACCAATCAACATAATGAGCATTTCTTGATCCATGGGAGAAAGCTGGAGTGCCCATAGAGAACCAACTCATGCACAGTGGGTACATGCAAACTTCACATAGAAAGGCCCTGATAGACACAGGAATCAAACCAGCAGCCCTCTTGCTGTGAGGCATGTACACTACCTGCTGTGACGCCTGCTTGTTAATTGAGAAAAACAAATACATTTGCTGAATATCTTTAACATACTTTTTGGCCTTTACAGCAAATACTCTGCTATTTAAGTTTGTATGCTTTTTAATTGGTATCGCATGTCTCCTCGACATGATGGATCATTGCTATGCACAAGACAGAAAGTCAGCAACATCAGGACTTCCAGGCAGTAGATACCTTTAGCACGTGCTTTTATGCCCGTACATCTAACTTCCAAAGCTTTGGCAAAATTATACAACAGCATGATAAGAATGTATAAAATGAGAAGTTCTGAAATGTTTAGCATGATTTTAAGGAGTCTGTAAATTAGTACCAGAAGCTTAATCAATCACTTTGACTGCCCAGCATTGAAATCCATTCAGTTTGAGAACCCAATTGTGGTCAAACTGCTCTAGCAACTTTCTTTTACAATGTTGAACTTGAATGCGTTAATGTTCAGTGTTTTATACAAAGTATGCCTGGTATATTAAAATTAACTACTAGTTTGAGGGCTAAGTTATATGAAACATCTAATTATTTTAGAGCTGAACCTGTCACTGTAGCTTTGAAGAAGTCAAATCTTGCTGTTTTGCAGATTAATTCACATGGAACCTCAGACAAGGAGACTTTGAGCTGTAATCTCTCCAGAAAACTCCACCATCTACTAAAACAGTGCTTCCCATTTACTCGAAAACATCACTGTTACAGTTGACCCTGTGCTCCCCTATTGTTTAGCTACTGAGTGTGAAATTGAAACAAAGTCTGGGCTCAGCAGAGGAGGCCGGCTGGATCCAGCACACACCAATGCAAAGCTAATAACAGAAAAAGTGTAAATTAGTGAGCTAATCACCCCAGCTCTACATTTGTACATTTGGCAGTGACACACAGACTTCAGCATAATTAGAATTTTATGTTTCAGCGACTTAATGAAATAATATAATGACTCAAAATCAGGCAGCGGATCAAAACTCATTTGTACAGAGCTTAATGAGTCTGGAAGGCCCCAGTTGTACTAGACTGATTCGTGCGTTTTTATTTTAACACAGAAGTTTGTCCCTCTAAGGAGTTTAAGGGGATGTTTTGGTGCCGAACATCGTAAGAGACATTCCCTTGATAAAAACTGAAATCTACCTTATTTAAGTGATGCTTATAATGTATTTCTGATGACCCTGATGAAGGCCACAAGCCAAAATGTGTCAGTCTGATAAAGTTGCATTCTGAATTACAAGTGTTGCTAGAGCTCTATGGATGGCTTCATGACTATCATATGGCAGATCCATTTTGCAAAGCTTTGAGCTGAAATTGTGCTCGGTCAGAAAATTAGCAGTAGTTTCAGCTTCCTTAAGAAGGCAGGAAAGCAGTAGCTAAGATTTTTTAAGTCCCTTGAAATCAAGAAATTCCTGCAAGTTTCTGGTTGGACTATAATTAAAGTGAAGACAAAGCATCCATTAGATCACCTAGTTTCTTCTTCAAAGCCCTTCCTAATCACTGTCTATAGTTTCCTGGCCAGATGGACTACACAGACAGATCCAGTAAATATGTTCAACAGTCAGCTGGTATGTCAGGTTGTTTTACTTCACTAATCTCATGGAAGTTGGTAATAAGTTAAATAGAGTGGAAGCAAAGTGCTCTGCAGTGCAATTCAAGACTGCAGCGCTTTCACATTAAGGGGAATTTGGGGGTTACAAGATGTACCTTCTTGTAAAAGTGACTAATAAGGCTTTCCAACAATTTAAAAATACAATAACACATGTTATGATAAAAGGGGAGAAATAATCAACCTAAATTATGTTTTCAACATTTTTGGGAAGTAAAGACAGTTTCATAGATGTACTGTATTGATGCAATATTTTCAAACGGGAGACAGGCTATGACAGCATAAAGATATGAGCAGCTCACATACACCTGCTGACAGACGAGTCTTAGCAAGGTTTGGCTAGTACAGGTAGCAGCATACACATCTAGCCTATGCATGTTGGAGTCTTGTCTTGCCAGAATCTTGTCTAGGAACACTGAGGTGATAATGTGCTGTACAGTTGCAATACAAAAATTTGTCTTTAGCACATGTTTATGTTTATTCGACATGCCACCAAAACAGAATAACCTACCAGTCACGAAAGGGACAAGTATATAAGCAATGCATACACACATATACGTAAGCATGCACCGCCAGGTAATAATGAATAGTCAGAGATAACAAAACAAAAAGCAAGACAGACCAGGCAGTGCAAAGGTACACAAGTGACTATTTGTACACTGCTGAGAAAATGCCTTCTTAAGTAAATTGCTAGATTATGAAATAAAAGTATTGGAAAAATCCTGTCGACAGGCCTCTAGTTCCAGCTCCAATCCAACTAAAATAACCATACTTGTTTGTGTGTAGAGTGCTCCTTCATCTGCAGATGGTGTGTGTTACTCTCTTTCACGTCCTTGTTTTCTGTTACAATAACTGTGAAGTATCTCTCTCTAATTCCTCTTCCTGTCAGAATGTACTTGGCTGATAAAGTGGGCTGTGACTGCTGATGCTGAAGCAAAGATGGATAAAAAAGAGCTTTATACAGAGCCGAAACACCACAGAGCACTGGTACAAAACACAAAGCAGGAGCTCCTTAAATAAATTATACATGCATGTAATGATCCTGCTGGCACACTAACTCATCGCTTTAATGGTGTCTTGGAAAAATGTTGACGCTATAGGGAGAACGTACACAATCAGGCTGTTTTTGTTTTATAGAAAATAGCTCCAGAGGAAGTTGCACATGAAAGGCATTACCATAGAAAAAGATCACACTAATCTTGTACAGTTGATGTTCTGCAGAGAGGATCACTTCTTGGATAATTTTTCGAAAAAAAAGATCAATGCATCAGTTCCATTATTTTCAAATTGGCAGATTTTCAGGGCCTCAATTCATATATATGCCATATGCATTTATTTCTGATGACTGCTAAAATACATAACCTTAAAGTACAGATGTATCACCCTGATTTGATATCTGTAAACAGGCAGATCCATCTCGCCAAGCTCCAAACTGCAATTATTGTGAGCAACCCAAGGCGGCATGGCCCAATCAGGGTAATACAGTGCAGGAAGAGGTGGGAACTACAAGGAAGAAGTCAAGAAATGACTGCAATTACAGAGATTACCATAGGTGCTAACAGTTTCAGTAGCAGTTTTATCAGATCTAGACTTCTTTGTTAAATGAAAAATAGAAAACAACACTACAAACTTCTCTATTACAAAGATGTATTAACTCCACTTATGACATGTATTGGCCAGTTTGTTTGCTGTTTGTTTGCTTTTATGTCAAGGCAGTACTGCCAGTCTAATACATAATCTGATTGGCTCATAGTGAATGTATTGATGAGAAGATCATCCATATCACCTTCTGGATATGTTTTAAAAAGGATCTGCTCATTCCCAAATACTTTCTATAGGCTGTTTCCAAGAAGAACTAGAAGAATACATTGAATGGTCCATGTGGTTTATCAGATTAAAGTATGTTCACAATCACTTAGGTTCAGAGACTTGATAGTTGATCACTGATCAAGCTCTATTCTCTGTCTGAGAAGCAGATTATGGTGGCAGCTGCTGTAGAGAGTTTGATTTATCTACACTAAAAGGATGACAGCTCCTGTTGTAAAGAAATAGTACATGCAAGGCAGGAAAAATGACATGGCTAAGCATTTCCTTCTACAAGACATAAATGTGTGAATATGCACCAGTAAAATATGTCAAGATCAACCATGTACTTAAGCCATTCCCAGCCACTGGTTGATGCAGCAGTGCAGTTGTGTCTTGTCACCAGTGCATCCTTCAGTGCTTCACTTCTATTCATTAATAAATCAGAGAATACTTTTTTGGTCTAAGTGAGAAAAACAGTCATGGAAACCAAACAGAAAAATATCTATAGACAATGCCATTAGCGAGAAGAGCTGTCAGGGTTGTGACTGAACAGTCTGATTGTAGTCTTGATTTATCAGTTTGTCTTAAACTCTTTCTGTTACACCTATAATATGGCCAAACTGGGCCCACGTGGAGAGTGACAGAAGTTTCTACATAGCGAGAATAGAGGTTGATCAGAAGTACTCAGTATGTGAAAACTGGATATTTTTTCAACAGTTGTGATGTGAGCAAAGTCGAGCAATCATCAGAACTAAACCTATGAACCAAGACTCAGGATGTATTTTTTCCACTTAGTCCACTTGCATGGTGTTTTGTTTGTGCTGTGGCTTTGACCACATTCTTGCCAAAGTGTATTAGAGGCACTGAGTTTTGGAGCACAGCCCAGTCCAGCATGTTGAAACACAACATCACAGAAGAACTACAACTTCACAAGGAAAGATGGTGAAGGTATCAGGCTGACAGGAGATCATAAAATAACCTTAGAGTTGATTCACTGTCTGCTTTGATAGCAGATCTACTTTATCCACTGTGATTTAAAATTATCCGATGACTCTGTGTGCTTGTTTTCCTATTTTGGGTCATTCTGCTTGATGGAGAGTTATGCACAGCTGAAGGAACTCCCACTGAAAATAGATTTGTCACATAATGCATGTAGACAGATCAAATGCAAGAAATGAAACCTGACTGACAAGACCGGGGTTGATTTGCTGCACAGCAGGAACAGAGAACAGTGCAGGTGGACAATGCGGTAGTTTGCCGGTAATACAAAATATACGCTTTAAATTTGGACATTGAACATTTATGTGCCATAAAAGAATAGTTTTTAATGAATCCCTCAATCACTCATTCTATGTGAAAAAATAAAGACCTTAGCCTTGATCAACACAACAATAAAACAATTGTCACACTAGCAACAGGAAGATATTTACTTGGAATTTACTTTAGACTAACTAATTATAAAAAAACACACGAGAAGAAAGTCATGATTGAATAAAAAATCATGATGGAAAAAATTAAATACCAGAAAACCCTTATTTAGTAGTAAGAATACAAATATCTCTTGGAGTTTTTAATTTGTTCACTTTCATTTGATCAGTACAAGCAGAATCAAAGAAAGCTGGACTGTAAAATGGACAGATGGAGAGAAAGGAGCGAGAACATGGAAACTCAAAGAGGGACAGATGAAGGACTGAACTTGTGGGTGTTCTGCGTGTGAATTGCCAGAGCGATGAAGAATGGGACGGATCATCTGCTGGCAGCAATGTTGTCACTAGAGAGACATCTGGAGATCGTGTCTCCTGTCAGTTAAAGTCCCTGCACCGCCAACAAGTGTGCGTCAGTGTGTGTGAGGGATTGTGTATTTATGTGTGAAACTGAGAAGTGGGATAGTTTTGTAATTTTGCTATTGCTGTGAATTCAACTACAAAATTTGACTGTTTTGTGACTTTGATCTATTCTTTCTTGTGTACCTGTTTTGTATGATGTTAGTATACCTCGTACTTTATGTGCCATGCTTTCCTTTTCTTTTAAACTGCATATTCAAACCAACTTTTTTAGACAGATAAGGGGATCACAAAAAAAAGGATAACCTAGGTAGCTTTATGTGAATATTCCTTCTACACCACATAGCGATTGCTCAAAGAGATACAGTACATCAACTTTTTTTTTTTTTCATGTCTTGCATCACTTCAAAGTCCATGACAAGCAGAATATTATGTCGGCTTTGCATGCAGTAACAAGGATGACATGAGCAGCGCTAATTAGCTTAGCTCAAATATTAGGAATCAATGGGTACTGTAAGCCTGTATCTACCTACAGTAGAAACAATGGTTCTGTGTGCTATGTCTGCTGTGACTGTTTTATTATGTGTGTCGTTTTCTAAAGAAATGCATACAAAACTAAACCGCTGAGTACATGCACAAACCACTGTGGACACACTTCTGTATGTTTTGAAATTTACATAATGTGCTAAGTTTAGTCTAAAAATAGATAACATAACAATTAAAGAAAAGAAAAAGAAACATTACAACAAGCACACAGGACTGTTTAGAGTTGCAGAAGAGCTTTTTGATGACTGTAGGCAAAGGCAGGCTAATGCTACCCATTGACTCCTCTAATGTTTGAGCTACACTAATTAGCTGTGGGTGAGCTCTGCCTATCTCTGTCTTGTTACTGCCCACACAGTTTAAAGAATGGTGTCTATCTGCTTGTCATGGACTCAGGAGTGAGGCAAGACGTACAAAAAATGGCATAATATCTTTGGCATTTCCCTCTAAAGGAACTTCTTGTTTTGAATAAAAGGGATGTCTTTTAAAGGAGACATATCATGCTGATGCATGATTTAATACTTACATAATATAATAAATTTGAAAACAAGACCTTACATCCCCTTAATTTTCAAAAAATGAGATATTGTATTTTTTCTGATATCCTAGAACGAGATTTGATGCCTCTGAAAATAGGTCATTGCGAGATGTCCGCGAGATTTCAAACACGAGGTACCTTTCTTTTTATTGGAGTAATCTGATAAAACACTTCCTCCTCTGTGATGTCCATTAGCCACAAAACCGTCACCGAGGAACACATCCCCCAGCAGCAGCATATAGCTCCCTAGCTCACACTCAGTCATTACCAGCTCTGGCCTGTAGGGGGACTCAATACGCGGTCGCTGCTTTAAGCCTGCCGGAAAATACAGTAGAAGAGGAAGGACAGGCTGGCTCTACCCCCGATAGAACTGACCAATCAGAGCACAAAGGGCTGTGACGTTGCGAGGTAACTTTAGGTCATCCTCAGATCCGAGCGTTTCAACGCGAGCTTTCTAAAGGCCTAAAATGAGGATTTTGAGAACGCTATTGTGGGGCAATGAAGGAACTAAATGACTTGTACTGAGGGCAGAAATGCTTTACAGGCATCCTAGTCTGGCATAGTGAAAAGGATAAACAAGCATGATATGTCTCCTTTAATGTGCCACCATTTCTTTAATATTTGCAAGCAAGCTCTATTACTAGAAGCTGCAGTTATCTACTTGTGACTGAGGGCTCTCCCTAGCACCACCATCTCCTTTTGCCAAAAAAAAAAGAAAATCACTTAGTTTCAAAGTTTCACCTTTGATCCCACTGTTAATATAAAGCAGGTTGCTTAGAACTTGTTTTATGTGATAGAATCCAATTTGTCGCATTCTTTCACTGACTGCAGAGGCTTTGGATAGCAGATAATTCACTATGAATCACAAACTGACCTTTCTTTCATATTTAGCTGATGAAGAGGCTGTGGTTTTTACAGACAATCTATCATACGAGCAATCAGAATGATCACAAAGAGATGCACATGGCAGAAAAACAGTTCAAGCAGTGCACAAGTATTGAGATGTTTCCCAAGGATAACCAGCATTATTCATAATCACTGCCTGCTGAGGACTTACGTGTCAGTGGATACATGCTGCAGCAACATCCTTTCTTCTCTTCTATTTTTTAGATGAAATTACCCTCCTCAGAAGGCACAAAAGTTCTTTAAAAAAATATCTTTATCCAGGTTTGATGATTGTGTTGGGGTTCCACCCAGCATTACCTTCTTCATCATCAGCTTCATTGCTGTTTCTTAATAGCAACCTAATGGGTTCACACGTCATTATGTTCAATCAGGAAGGGAGTCGCTGTGATACCAGCTAAAATGCGCCACTGCTGGATAGGCTGCCTGCCCATGTTGAAATGGGGAGACAAAGAGTTCCGTGGGAGCTGCAACACAACACACACGTGCTGTATAATTTTACACCTTCACATGCACACACAAACCAAAAGCACGGCCTGATGGTGGGCATTGCTATTCTGCTGACTAAATTTGTTCCTGCAAAGCTGTCAGGATTTTGTTGATCTCTAGGAGAAGCTGTGATGTATTTTCACACAGAAAATGCTGCCTAGATGTTGGTATAAAAACAGGACAATGATTGAAAAACAATCTCAAATAACAGTTTCTATATTTACTCCTGGACCAGATGGATATCCCTTGAAACATATCATCCAAACACTGCGACCTGAGATTCACTTTTGAAGGGGAAATAATATAGTAGTATTGAAAACACACAGGAAAAATAATGTAATGTCAAGTGTAAAACAAACACCACCTGTCTGACTGTGCAGTTTTGTTTGTTTTGTTTGAAGTGTATCTAGCCTGGCTTTCAAAAAGTACCAAGAGAACTTCACAGGAAGAGATCAGAGGGAGAGTGATAAGACACGGCCACCGACTCTTGCATGCCACTTCTGTCATTCACAGTATCTCACAATCCAAACTGTGTGAGATAACTCAAAAGCTACTGGATGGATGTACATAAAAAAAAAAATACCAGAAGTATGGTTTGGTCCAAGGAAGAAGCCATTATGGATGCCAAAATACACAAAATGTGCCAGAATCCCATAATTTAACATTGAGCCAAGTCTGACAAAAATATCTTGACATAACTTCATGAATTTGCTTCAAAATGTACACAAACTTATATTTAACTCTATCATCAATGTACACTTTATCTGGATCCCATCCAGATTGACGTCATAAAAAAACACTTAAGTTTTTAAGGCAAATCCCATTCATTTCTCTTCAGCTGCTGTAATGGTTCCGCCCCCTTTAAGTCATTAATTGTAGTTTATTTGCGAACTCGCGACAATGTTTTCAAGCCTATGTCACTACATTACCCAGCTTCCCCTGCAGTGTCAGCAGAGTACTTCTCCACATGGACAAACATTGGCAGAGACTCTGCCATCATATAATCGGTTAAGGTCTGCACGCTCCGAGTGCTTTCCCAAGGATTAGTGAGCAAAACGCCATCCAGGATCAAACAACTAATGATTGGCTTACACCTAATGACTTTCCCTTAGATTGTAATGTTAAAGACAAAGTCCAAAAGTCAGAGTACAATCTTGTGATCATTATTATTATTATTTTTTTTTGGAGTCAGAGCAGGCTCCTGTGACAGGGACGTGCAAAGACATTAGGAGGGGCTGGCGCTCAGAGTTAAAAAAGGGGCACATAGAGCACACATTTTAAATGCCATACAGAAACTACATACCTTTACAATATAACTGGTTGAATTGTAGCAATCCATATTCACAACGAATGTAACAGAACCAGAGCATACCATATCATTGTCCAACACCTCATGTCTTTGTTAGAAGCCAGTGGAAAGCAAAAGTAGTGGATGTTTTACCTGATGGCCTGAGGACACTGAGCAGCTTCCGTTGAGGGGTTGGTGAGGAGGGTGCTGCTGATATTGTTGAAGGTGGACTGTATTCATCTGAGGGTAGAAACTAAAAAGAGCATGGGAGAAAAGTAGCTGATTTAACAGTTCTGTGATCATGACAAGATGCAAAGATAAAAATAACATTGAAATTGACACCCTGTGACTGACCTGCCATACGGTTGATAGGGACCTTGCTTTCTGTTTTAATCAGTGTTTGGCAAATTACTTTAAAAAAGTAATTGGTTTTAGTATCTAGTTACTTTCCCAAAAAAGTATTTGAATTACTAACAGAATTACTTCTTCATAAATGTGATTAGTTTCTAGGGAGACTAACTGATGCATTACTTTTTTGAAAAAGCTTTTGCTGCTTGAATTGTGTGGCTCCATCTCTCTCTCCCTTCTTGTTGTTACCTGCCTGCTGCAGCAGTGCTGACATTATCAGCCGAGTTCTTGGCATTTTTGGTCATTAGATTTTACATTTACTTACAACAGAAAGTCTTTACTTTAGGAAAAAATGTACACTTCACATGTGTGTTCTTGCCTTTTACTTCTTATACTTTCATCCTGAAAACACCAGCTTTAACTCCACAGTCCGTTGCTGCAGCTTAGGGGCGTCGGTGGCGCAGCTGGATAGTGCGCTTGGTCAGTGATCGGGAGGTTGCAGGCTCAAGCCCAGCTCCGGGCGACACATGGCGATGTGTCCTTGGGCAAGACACTTAACCCCAAGTTGCTCCCACTGCTGCGTCAGTGGCGTGTAAATGGGCATGAAAAGGCGTGAACGTGTTAGAGATACTGATGGATAACTAACATAGATACTCTGAACCATCAGTGAGTGAATGTGAGTGTGAATGGGTGTGAATGGGTATGAATGGGTAGGTGTGACCTGCGGTGTAAAGCAGCTTTGAGTAGTCAAAAGACTAGAAAAGCGCTATATAAGCTCAAGTCCATTTACCATTTATATAAGCTCAAGTCCATTTGCAGCAAGCTGTGTTGACAGATTTTTTGACTGAAATAAACATTTTATAAAGTGAGAGAAACCTTGATGAGGTGTGTTTTAATTTTTTTCCACGTTACATTTCAATTTCAAAGTCATATTTTTCTTTTTGTTCTCTTAATTTACTTTATTCAGCGTCCTTTTGTTTGGAAAAGGAACATTCTTTTCTTTACATAAAAGTGAAGGGAGAGAATACTGTTATTTGTAACTCCATGATCCCTAAACAGTCTGTCTAACTTTAATTTCTTGGAACCAAAAAGACATTTCAGGTTTTTAACTAAGTTTTATCTTAATCATAGTAATATATAGTAAGACAACTTCAGAGCCAACCATAGGTCCTACAGCTTTATTATGGTGAAAACAGTAGCAGACGTTAGAAAGAATTTTAATTCTGGCCAGAAGGATTTATTTTAGGTGTCACAACAGTCACAAGTGCAAATGGGCAACTGCACTACTGGAACAAGCCAAAAAAAACTGCAACCCACAACTTCCAAGATACACATGCAAGTCAGAAAAAGAAGAAGCCAAAATTCGCTGATAAAAAGCAGATCTGGCAACTCTGGCAGTTTTCTCATCTGCCATTTAGCAAGGCAAGTTGGATAACAGCTGCTTGACATCAGTGAAGGGTTTTTGTGCCACATTTCACTGTCGGTAATGGTAACAGCATTATAACATTTAAAAAAAGTAAATAATTATATTACCCTTTCCTGGGAAAAAGTTAAAAAAAAAATGAAAATATCAGTTTGACAAAGGGGCACTTTGGGCATCAAGTGGCAAAGAGGCAGGTGCTCCAGCACCCTCTGCCCCACCCTATGCACGTGCCTGTCCTGTGATCATGGTCCTAAGGCTTAAAAGATGCTTTTCCCTGTTTTAAGGCATGCATTATCCAGTCATGGCCTTACAAGAAACTCAAATACCCGGTCTTGTCATGTGCAAGTTTTAAGATTTAGTAACAAATTTAGAGACAAATGTCACTAGATTAAGGGACAAACTGTAAAAAAAAAACAAAAAGTAGGCAGCTCACAAGAGCACTGTTTTATGACAAAAATGGAAGGACCTTGTGCACAAAGCCCCCACATGCATACCAAATACTGTTAATTTGATCAAACAGTTCAAAAAGGCAAAAGTCAAATTTATAGAAGTTGTAATATTGATCAAGACACATGCCCTGGTATTAGGGACTTTGTAGACACAGGCCTGGATGCATAAAATCTAGTTATAGTCCTGAAGTTGGTGACCGTCTAAGATGCCCAGTCCTTTCAAAGTATCAGTCTGAGACAAAAAACTTTGGAAGTGGTTGAAAATTCTTTGCCTCTAGATGTAAGAAAGTCTTGACAAAGCTTTAGTCATGTCTTCTGCTGTGGTGTAAAGATCCATGAGTACTTCAGGAAGATACCCCCCACATGATGAAAAGTACTAAGTGAATATCTCAGGATGCATGGAAGAAACATGGAGGACAAGCTCATTCATGGTATGTACCACTAGCATACTGAGGAAGTGATTGTGAAGTCCTACCATTGGCTTGAAAAAGCTTGTGTGAAAGACACAACAGAAGCACTGATCATGTTCGCAAAGAAACAGGCCTTGAGCACATTAGAGACCAAGGTCTATCACACAAGGAAAGACCCCAGATACCAGTTATGCAAAGTCACACCTGAAACAATCCAGAACATAACAGTAAGTTGAAATTTGCAGGCAGGTAAGACATAAATGGATCCCATAACCAAGTGGCTAGTGCAGTGTACAGAATTATCTGTGTTGCTTAAAAATCATACAGTTCACAATGCTTTTGATAATCATGTAACAGTTTAGATGCCTGTCTGATACAAATATACTATATTTAACAAAAAATGTGAAACATCACACAGCAAATTTTATTTTTTACAATGACAGCCCCAGCCAACTGTAACCTCCTAATGTTCATTTCCTTCAACCAAAGAAGTCACACCTTTCTGAGCAGAGGTCAATGAGTAAATACTATTCTCTGCTCAGTCATTTGACATGCACCATCAGACCTGCAACACAATTACACCTGCAAGGACAAAAACATGGAAACCCATAACCCTCTCACTGAGGATGAGTTATGTGCACTGTAATGTTCAGTGAAACAGAAGATTTCTTTCAAGGTTTAGAGTTCTTTGATACAGTATTGGGGATGCATAGATGTGAAAACTAAACATGGGGAAGAGGCAGATTTCCACACAATCTAGATGGATTTAGGTTCTGTTTAACTCTCTCCCCAAAACTCAACTGGCTTAACAGGCCAAGACTGCCTTTTTTTAAAGCAGGGCAAAATGAATTACATACATAACTCTAAACAAGGATCTAATTACCCAGGGCCAGATTAGTATAGTGTGGTGCCCTTGGGCAACAACTTTAAAGTAGCCCTTTAGAAACCTACTTACAATGCATAAAATAGCATGGAAATAGAGCCTTTTATGAACCCTTACACTACCATATTGAAGTCTGAATTGTACCCTACAGGTTCTATCAGGTCCATATATTATTGCACATTGTGTAATTCAAAATCATGTTGTCAGATCTTGATTTTCATTGTAACTTGAGTGAGTATAATCTCCTTAAATTTTATCAGGTGAATGGTATGCCCCCCTCTCTTATTAAGCAGAATTTAATCTGTGTGTAATGAGAAGTAAGCACAGTGGCTACCACTACCTGTGGCTGGGAAGATGTCTGGATATGAGGATGGGAGGTCGTAATGCACTAATCAAAGTGTATTTCTTGATATTTTGTTAAAGAAAATACTACATCTATAGTTGTTAATGCCTTGTCAGTGTCAATAGTCTTATAAGCAGCCTTTGTTAGAGTTTAGTCAAACCCTCTTTCATGCAACTGTTAGGAAATGAAAAGTGGAACTGACACTCTGGTCCCAAAAGGGAGTTGGTTTCCAGTTGCAAAGCCTACTGGCATGCCAGTTTAAGAATAGCCAAAGCTTGCAAGCAACACAGTTTTAAAGCTATGCCAATACATAGGGGAGATTTAAAAAAAAAAAAAAAAAAAAAACTGTTACACGCTTTCCATCATATGCAACTTTTTGCAGAATTCCTCTTCTAAAGCCATTTTATTTTCATATCTATTCCAACCACAATTTCTGACTGGTGTTATGGTTTAACTTGTTTCATGTTGATAGCAAGCACATAGTAAGTTTGCTCTGGAACAGAAACTCTCTTTCGGCCGTACAGTCATCTTATCGGACAATAGAGACTTTGTGAGGTCTGACCTAGGACAGGGTCGCTGGACTCCTTTTCGGATCAACGTCCCCACTGGCTCTCCCCCACCCCCCCAGGTAGCAACAGAAAGCATACACGATCATGTAAATAGTTCAGTCAGCAACCCTTAAAACAGCAACAGTTTAGCAACATCTACTGCAACACATGGTAACAACAGTTCTAATGATGCATTTGACAAAGAAGAGGTGGGAGCAGAATGAGTTACACTATAGCGCCAAAAGTATTCACTCACCTGCCTTGACTGGCATATGAACTTAACTGACATCACATTCCTAATCCATAGGGTTCAATATGACATCGGTCCACCCTTGGAAGCTGTAACAGCTTCAACTCTTCTGGAAAGGCTGTCCACAAGGTCTAGGAGCGTGTTTATGGGACTTTTTGACCATTCTTCCAGAAGAACATTTATGAGGTTACACACTGATGTTGGACGAGAAGGCCTGGCTCTCAGTCTCCACTCCAACTCATCCCAAAGTTGTTCTGTTGGGTTGAGGTCAGGACTCTGTGCAGGCCAGTCAAGTTCATCCAAACTATACGCTGTCATCCATGCCTGTATGGACTTTGCTTTGTGCACTGGTGCACAGTCATGTTTGAAGAGGAAGGGGCCAGGTCCAAACTGTTCCCAAAAAGTTGGGAGCATGGAATTGTCCAAAATGTCCTGGTATGCTTGAGCATTCAGAGTTTCTTTGAATGGTACTAAGGGGCAAAGCCCAGCTCCTGAAAAACAGTTCCACACCATAATTCCCCTCCACCAAACTTTACACTTGGCACAATGCAGTCTGACAAGTATCGTTCTCCTGCCAACTGCCAAACCCAGACTCATCCATCAGATTGCCAGATGGAGAAGTGCGATTTGTCGCTCCAGAGAACATGTCTCCACTGCTCTAGAGTCCAGTGGTGGAGTACTTTACACCACTGCATCTGACGCTTTGCATTGCACTTAGTGATGTGAGGCTTAGATGCAGCTGCTCCGTCATGGAAACTCATTCCATGAAGCTCTCTGCGTACTGTTCTTGAGCTAATCTGAAGGCCACAATTGATTGCAGAAAGTTGGCGACCTCTTTGCACTATGCGCCTCAGCATCCGCTGACCCCACTCTGTCAGCTTACGTGGCCTACCACTTCGTGGCTGAGTTGCTGTTGTTCCCAAACACTTTACGTTCTAATAATACAGCTGACAGTTGACGGAGGAATATTTAGGAGGGAGGAAATTTCAAGACTGGATTTGTTGCACAGGTGGCATTCTATCACAGTTCCACATTGGAATTCACTGAGCTCCTGAGAGCGACCCATTCTTTCCCAAATGTTTGTAAAAGCAGTCTGCATGTCTAGGTGCTTGATTTTATACACCTGTGGCCATGGAAGTGATTGCAACACCTGATTCTTATTATTTTGATGGGTGAGCGAATACTTTTGGCAATAAAGTTTATTTTCATCTCTAAATGCTATTTTTCCCACCTACAAGAAAACACCCAAAACTGAGAATTGAAAAAAAAAAACCTTCAACCAAAGTTTCCAAAATATGCATTTTCAGTTACTTAAAACACAGTTTTCGTGCAGACAGGTCAAAATGCATTGCAAAAGCTGTGTGGATTTATGAATCCCTATAAGTGTAATGTATGGTCAGCTGCAGCTGGAGGTGTTTTTTGTAAGACCTTGAACTGCGCAGAGCAGTGAAGCTCAGCAGGATGGAAATCCATGAAATTATCCCAAGCCATAAGGAGAATGGACTCAACTGTGGATAATCAGAAGGAATCAAAATGGAAATGCAAGCCAAGTCTGCAGCCAGATTATTTCATTCTGTGGTCAGTGTTCTGATGGAAAGCATCTTCTTAAAACTGCAGGGGCACTTCTCCTGTTTACACTCCGCAATAAAAGCCTAAGCATAAATACACTTTTCCTCTAGATACTTCCACACTGCAGGTCTGATCAGTGTTACGGCCTGAATAAAATAGAAATATGTGAGGACGAGTAAAGTGAGCAGAGGGCCCTCTCGCTCCCGGGCTGAGGAGTGTGTATGGGTCCTTCTCATGCCGCTCGTGCCAGAGGAGTGTCTTCATTTGACTGAGAGTGGTAGCCTTGTATCAAGGCTTCTGGCAGCAGCATCCTTCAGATCTCAATTTTCAGGATTTGTGAGCCAGAAAGTGTTGGAGGGAGAGAGAGAAAGAGAGAGAGATAGATAATCAAAACGGCTGAGGCAGAGAGACAGAGAGGGAGAAATAGAGGATGATGGAAAGGGGAATAAGAGGGACATGCAAGAGAGTATGGCAATTATATCAGGAAGGCTCAGTAATAGAGTATGCTGGCTGATAATTTGGAAAAAATTGAGATCAGGGAGTGAGTACAGAGAGGGGAGAAGATAAAGACTCTCAGACCGCTCAATTATTTCAAGCTCTCAAAAGTTTATCACAAACTAGACGTAGGCTACATTATATATTTAGTGCTGCAAAGTCTTTTATGTGATGCATTTTCTGGGAGATTCAGCTAAGCTTATTGTTAATTTTCTGAAAGCAAATGAAACATTTTCCTAGCATTGGTTGTGAAGGATTCTTCCATCCCATACCCACAGAGTGCGGACAAAACAGACTGTAAATTGTAAAGATGGACAAGAACTGAAACACCAATGCTCATGTCAGTCTAAAAAAACATACAAGTTTGTAGTCTTAAGAGCAAACCCACAAAGAATGGATTGTGTCAACAACTTTTCCTAGTCTTTTGCACTAGTCTTCCTAGTCTTTTGCACGTTGATTGTGTGTCCAAAAGCCCTGTTTTGAGCACTGTTACTGCAATAAACTTAAGTATTCCAATATTTATACTAAATCATGGCCACCATGTATTGATATCTTTCTATCTATATATTTCAAACATTTAATAAAGCTTTTGGTTCTATAGCAAAAAATATGAATTATTGTTACGTCCAGATGATGGTGCTGTTGATATAATTGATGCAAGTCAGATGGGTGACGCTCACTGTGCAGGACAGCAAGTGCTTGATTTTGATGTTAGTAAACAAACAGAATTAAAAGAAAGACAAAATAAATGTGTAGAAGGCATTTAAGTCTGTTGTACTGACTGACTTTGGACTATGAAAGAACAGAAGAGATGAATATGACATACAGGGTACTCACTTCACATGGTATCACCCATGGATACAGAAAATGAATGGCACAAAAGTCAATAATAAGCAAATGCTAAGCTAACCCTGCAGATAAACAAGCCAACACTTTACATACTTTTCAAAGCTGCCCCTCAGTTCTGAATGATCTAAAGACATTTCTCAAGCTATCACTAACTTTATGTGCAGACTCAAGGCCTCACCATGATCCTGGAAAACAAGGACAAAATAAATATTCTCAGATACAGTTGCGAGAAAAAGTATGTGAACCCCTTGGGATTAGTTGGATTTCTGCATAAATTAGTCATAAAATATGTTCTGATCTTCATCTAAATCACATCACTAGACAAACACAGTCTGCCTAAACTAATACTGCAGAAAAAAATTACAATTTTTCATGTTTTATTCGACACAATATGTAAACAGTGCCGGGTGGAAAAAGTATGTGAAACCCTAGGCTAATTACTTCTCCATGAGCTAATTGGAGCCAGGAGTCAGCCAACCTGGGGTCCAATCAATGTGATTAGATAGGATGTGTTGGTTAAAGCTGTCCTGTCCAATAGAAACACACACGCACACACCAGTTGTGAGTTTGCTGTTCTCAAGAGGCATTACCTGATGTGAACCATACCTCTCACAGAAGAACTCTCAGAAGATCTACGATCAAGAATTGTTGACTTGCATGAAGCTGGAAAGGGTTACAAAAGTATCTCTAAAAGCCTTGATGTCCATGTGTCCACGGTAAGACAGACTGTAGGGCTGGACGATTATGGTAAAAATAAGAATCCCGATTATTTTAAGTGATATTGAAATCACAATTAATATACACAATTATTCATTTATTTAAAAATGTTAGTATTCATTTAAAAACAACTTTAAAGAACCAGCGAGTGGCACATACAGTATTATTGAGCCACATAAGTCACACACACTCGCTGTGGCTGCACGTGGAACACAGAAGCGCTATGAAGGAACTTGCATACATGGCACTTCACAATGTGTGGCATATTAATCGTTTTTCTTCGATTACAATGTTTTTATGATTGTCAGATGGCAAAATTGAAATCACGATCAAAATCCGATTAATTGTCCAGCCCTAACAAACTGTCTACAAATGAAGAAAGTTCAGCACTGTTGCTACTCTGCCGAGGTGTGGTGTCCTGTAAAGATGACTGTGAGAGCACAGGGCAGAATACTCAATGAGGTGAAGAAGAATCCTAGAGTGTCAGCTGAAGACTTACAGAAATCCCTGGCACATGCTAACATTATTGTTGACAAATCTACAATAGGTAAAACATAACACAAGAATGGAGTTCATGGGATACCACCATGGAAGCCACTGCTGTCCAAAAAATAAATTGCTGCAAGTTTGAAGTTTGCAAAAGAGCACCTGGATGTTCCACAGCACTACTGGCAAAATATTCTATGGACAGATGAAACCAAAATTGAGTTGTTTGGAAGGAACACACAATGCTATGTGTGGAGAAAAAAAGGCACAGCACACCAACATCAAGACCTCATCCCAACTGTGAACTATGGTGGACAGAGCATTATGGTTTGGGACTGGTTTGCTGCCTCAGGGCCTGGACAGATTGCTTTCATTGATGGAAAAATGAATACCTAAGTTTATCCAGACATTTTGCAGGAAAACTTAAGACCATCTGTCAGCCAAACTGAAGTGCAACAGAGGTTGGGTGATGCAATAGGACAACAACCCAAAGCATAGAAGTAAATCAACAAAGGAATGGCTTCAACAGAAGAAAACAGTGGCCCAGTCAGAGTCCTGACCTCAACCCGATTTAGAGGCCGTGGTATGACCTCAAAAGTACACAGTTTTGCAGTATTAACTTTAGCAAACTGTGTTTGTCAAGTGATGTGACTTAGATGAAGATCAGAACATATTTATGACCAATTTAACCAGAAATCCAAGTAATCCCAAAGTGTTCACATACTTTCATCTTATATTTCATTCAGATAAAACTCAATTGAGACTCAACTATTGTGATAATATTGCATATGGGAAAGGGGCAATTTCCACTAAATATACAGAAAAAAAAACAAATGTGATAGTTGAGGCAGTGAAATAAACTTCAGGAAAGGAAAGTCCTGGAAAGTTATGTCCTGACAGAGAGAAACCATGCATGGGAAACTAAAAAGCATTCACTTAAATCCCCATCCTGATGCCGTACTTGAACAAGGGATGTTGTAGTATACTGGTACAGGCCATAACTCTCTTATGAGAAAAAAATAAATAATCATGTTGAGCTAAAATAAAAAAAAGGCATATGTTAAATATGTTGATGCATGACGGCTTCCACACATCCCCTGCATTCATTCACTTCTTCATGAATCACTGTGACCCAGACGCAAGATACAGTGTGTATATCACAGGAAGGATCAGTGAAGAATGAAGAGCTATAACAGACTCAAAGAGGCAGCCGGAACAACCAAAACCACAATCATTAACGTCCCAGTAATGTGTAAAACTACAGTTACAAACATGTCCATTAATATGGCTGATCAAGAAATTCACTCTTGGAAGTATGGTCACGGTGAAACAAGTTTGGCGCATTACATAAACAAGTGACTGAGTGAATTGGTGACTTTGAGTTGATGCTAATGTTACAGGTCTGCAAACTAGCTACAAAAGAACATTTGTGATAAACATTTGTTAAAGATTTTCACAATAAAAGTCTTCATGTGTAATCATGAGCAAACCCTTTTTTTATCAAGCATTTGAACAACCTAAAACAGGAAATTCTGTTTTGTGTGTGTGTGTCTGCAGTGTTTGCAACATTATACAAAGTCATTTATGATTTTAAAAAAGAAGCTGTGCCTCACCTGAAGCTGGTCTGCAGCGAATTCTTGTCCCTGTCAGGAGAAGTGCACAGAAACAGTATTTTAGTAAATTATTTCATTGGAGTACTTGATACTTTTTAGCACAAAATGCCAATATTTTTGATTCTCCCTTTCTTTGTGTGGGCATTTGCTGTGTAATAATTGTGCATCTACTACAGACTACTATATTATTTTTTACCCCTGATTTCATTTAGATGTAAAATGAATAATACACACCACCAAAAATAGTTAGAATATATGTCACACAAGGGAAATATTGATCTATATATAGAACAATGTACAGCCCTATTAACCATCTAGCAATATTTAGTTCGAGTTATGACCAGATTTCATTTCTTTAGCATGGAAATATATTCAAGGTATCATTTACACTCTCTTGCTGTACCTTGTGGATATAATAAATGCAACAAATTTCACATGCATCTGTGAAAAACAACAATCACTCACTATGTGGTCATGAAAAAGCCATGTCCTTTAGCTGGTGAATGTTTAAACAATTACACACAGCTGCTTCAACAAAATAAATCATAGCATATCACCAAGCACATCTTAGTTTTAAGTAATTGTAATCAAATAAATTGTTTTAGATCAACTTTTAGCTACACTTCTGCATTTACCACCACGTAAAAAAAAAAAAAAAACATACAAAAAACAAAGTATGAAAATTTGAGAATAACTTCTCCTCATTAAACAGTATTCAGTGACAGATCTTGATCACAAATATGATGATAATAATGCAACATTTTATGTATTAGACTAATAAAACAGAATTAACATGCTGATATCTCACAGTGTAACTTGGATGGATGCAGATTGCACTTCCCTGTTTCAGCCAGGCCACATGTTCATCTGACTTAAGATGGAGGACACAGTTATGATGTCATTTCCTCTTCAACTGGATTTAAGTTCCTTTTTATCTAAATATGAGAACAAGTCATTGATTTAGACTGATTTCACCCTTTTAACCAGTGTGGAATATAAAATGTAACCATTTTCAAAAATGATAAGCAATTTACTTAAAAACTTTATGAATATATTCATTTATAGAGCTGACAGATTTACAGTAGTTGGATTAAAATACTTTTAAAATGATTTCAACTAATTTAATGTGTGGTGTAATGCATGGTTCTGTGTGTCATTCTGGCCTAACACTAACTGAATTTCCTACCATTTTAGGTCAGAAAAATTTATAATGCTGAACTTAAATGTTGCTGAAGTCTGGACACTTGCCCATGGAGTGTCTATGAATGTCTTTTCCCAGTCTTGGCCTTCTGACTGATTCAAAGATGTTTAACATTATTAAGTTTTAATAGGTTAGTATTTCCTTCTCATACAAACAGACATAATGTGTTTCCAGCACTGTTAAACAGTAACCTGAAGCTGAACTTTTGTTGCTGCAGCTCCATTCAGGATAGTGGAAAGTCTGTTGACCATCCAAGTTTACCGTACTTCATGAGGATTGGAGAGTTACATAAGTTTAGGTGCTTAAATTAAGCTACTCCACACCATTTTTATTTATTTATTTTCTTTATTATTTTTATTATTTTAATTTTTTTTTTTTTTTTTTTTTGGGGGGGGGGGGGTAAATACATAACACTTTCAACACAGTTCAATATAATCATATTATTCTCTTGAATTTTTTTCTTCCTTTGTTGTAAAACAGAATTAAGGTGAAGACAGCCAGCTAAAGATGTTCATAGTTTATTGCACAATTATGTTATTGTTAAAACATATTAAATATAATAAAACTAAATGCACTTGCCAGTTATTTTTAATCGTAATCATGATGATGAATAATTATTTTTATTACAATTACTTAATGTTATGTTTGTATGTTTGGTTTTTTTACATGGATTTTTCCTATCCCACACTCTGCTCTCCTGACAGGTGCCGAGTTTGTAATTTTTTTATCCCTCTTCTTTCCTCTCAAATTATTCTCTGCAAGCACTTTGAGTTACATGTGATGTAGGAAAAGTGCTATATACAAAAAGTTTGATTGATTGATTGATGGCAAATGTGGATTGTTTTTAAATGCATAACCTCTTGTTCTTTTCAAGAAATCAGAGGTATACTTGCTATTTGTTACTGATACTATGAAATTTCAAGTAAAATCTGTTTGAAACTGTACATATTTTTACATAAAAAGTTGTTACAATGGTTGGAATTAGAGGAGACAAAAAATATGATAAATAGCTCTTTTTGTTATTGTTGTTGGATTAATGTTGTATCTCAAATCACATACCAAGGGGGGCATGTCCAGTCTGAGCAGGGGCTATTGGGGAAATAGATCCCTGGAATGTTGATTAGCCACACAATAGAGGCATTTGCAATCACAGTGAAAGAGAAATAAAAATTTTATTATGAGGATGCAATTTACAGGCAGAAACCTTAAAAATAGGCTCAGGGCTTAAATAAAGAAAATGTGACTGAACTTAAATCCTTGTGCAGTCATTGTTTTATCAAATTAAGATGGGATGGAGAGCAAGTATTTACATTTTCGTGTATGGAAATAAAAAACTATAGTTTTTTTCTGTTGACGCACTGATAGATACTGGAGAAGTTATTATCATGCATAGATGTCTGTCAAATATTGCAACTTTGACCTTGAAATCACTTCAAGGGTGGTGGGTGTCAGTTATCATCTAAAAATTTTGTTCATTGTCAGCTTTCTTTACAGACCACAACTGACCGACCCTACATTTGTCTGTCAGTTGATCAAAGTGACACCTGCAGAATCAAATGTTGAGTTGTTTAAAGAGGCTATTAAAGAGGTTTCTAAGTAATTACAAAAAAGTCTCACTTTTAGATATATGCCTGATCGAAATACACACTTATCGATGAGTTTTATGGCATCAAAATAGGTTATCTATAAATGCTATTCCTTAACTAAGTGGTCAAGCTGGACAGCCGGCTACAAAACTACGATAATAAGTTTTCCAAAAATTGCTTGTTGTCACACATCAAAAACTACCACTACTTAACAAAAAAGAGATACATTACCTCGTCGCTTTGCATCCTGTAAGTTGTTGAAAAAAGAAGTTGTAAAGCAATGCAGAGTTCTGATGAAGGTCCGGGCTGCATTTATTAGCATCACAACATCACACGCTTTGGCTTGGGTCACGTCTTTTGGTGCATTCCAGTTGTATCAGTAGTAGGAATTTCCAGGTTCCGGATAGGAAACTGCAACTGGACGTCCCCCGAAGTCGGAATTTCCTACTGGGAACTCGGTGAAACCTCGCCACCCCTGAGTTTACAAGATGGATGCCCCCAGTGTGAACAGTTATTTAGCTCCTGTAATAATCAATTTATTTGCACTTCTGACTGGGGTGTGTCACTCTAGATCAGCTGTATACATAGTATTGTTAGACTTATATTTACAAAAATGCTGCCATAGTGATAATCACATTCTTCATGTGATATTTGTGAACAACAACGCAGGGCGTGCTAACAACAGCTAACAATAGCCTGGTAGATCAGCATGTTTTTTCTGACTTCAGCTGGAACGCCGATAAGTCGGAGTCATGATGTCACTTCCAATTCCGAGGTTACTGGAACGCAGCATTACGTCAGTCGCCACTCGGGCTCATGGGTAGCAGAGTCTTTATGTCTTCAGAAATAGATTCTCCTCACAGCACCTTTAATGTAAGGATGTATTTTGCTGCTTAAACATGTTTTCTCTCCAAAAGCTGGTTCTATTTTAGTCCACAAGCCTTCAACTGGGATGAAGAGGGAAAAATCTCAGCAGCATTCTCTTCATCTGTTTCCCTTGTTGATGCTGAAATATTCAACCAGAGTCTTTTTGTGTCACACTCAATAAAACGGCAGCCACCCTGAGTGTCACTCTGCACAGATTGGAAGAATTCACTACCAAGGCTTTGCTCAGTCTGTTGTGGTTTGTGTAGTTGTAAAACAGCACCCGTCACAACCTTGGTACTGTAAAGGCCTATCCAACAGAGTACAGTGACAGTGGATCTTCCTGGGCTTGTCTTATTAAGTGTACTTTGTGAATAGACATGCAGAGTTTGTGCCTGAGGTGATACACATACAAGACAACCAGCCCAATGGTTGTCTAACTGGCTGTCCTGACAGCCGGCCCAGTTATTCAGTGGTTCAAAGGACTGTCTTTAAGAGACAGTTTTAAGTGCAATGGCCCTTGACCAACCTTGTTTAAAAGAACCCAAATTGTTCCTTTATTTAGCTGTGATGTGAGGTGTGTTCTCAGTCACTCTGGTGGGAAATCATTAATACCTCACATGTTTAATATGTAATGTTAGAAACCCTGTTGTTTTGGAGAAAAGTCTGTGTTATTCTTAAAAGCGCAGCTTGCAGTAACACAATCATGAGAAACGGAAGACTGAAGACCAAGTTCTGAATTTGTTGTATTTGTTGACACATTAAAATTAGTGCTGTAGGACGATTAATAAAATTACTCTAATTAATTACCGGATTTATAATTAATTAATCTAATTAATCACATTTTAATCTCAAATCTACTTAAAGTACCCAAATACAGAATTTGAATTCTAGGATATTATAATATTGTAGTGCATGACTAATCAAATGAATACACTAAGAAGTGAAGATTTGTAAATCCACATTTTTATTGGTGACTAAATAAAACCAAAGTCAGGGCAACTGGTCCAGAAAATTCTAAGCTCAATCAGGCAACTCAAATTACACTTTAAGTGTGTTTCATAAATCAAATTCAAAATAAGAAAAAGGTCGAGGACATCCAGTAAAACAATTAGGCCTGGTGCATTATTAAAGAATGTAGTAAAAATATAGATAAATAAATTCAAAAATAAAATAAGACTAAGTCTTAAATATGCCATTCCTGTTGTCACTTGGGCTTTGTTTGGTTTGACTAGAGACGCATGTGTGAAGTGACGTACCACTGCCATGTACGGGTCCTCCAGCTGGACAATATCAAAATGTTTGTGTGCTATGATTAATCTTGCGATTAATTTTTGTAACGCATTAATTTGCGGTGTATTTAATTAATACAATTTATGCACTAAAGTGACAGCCCTAGTTAAAATATAAATTTTCATGCTTGTAATCTGCCATGTTTGTTATACCAAAGTCAAGAACCAAGGCCATGTTAATATTCTTGAAATTGTGTCACATTTTGTTGCAGTGAAAGACTTCTCGTATAAGAAGAGATAATGACAGATTTATTGGCATACAGGGTCCTTTCATATGCCTGGCACAAAGCATTTTGTTTTGAAGTGCAGGTGTTTTCTTTTTATTTCACCAAATGCAGCTGTGATCTATTTGACTTGCACTCATGCTGTTAAAATACCAAATGATCACAAACACCCATTTACCCCCAGTAATGTGTTTGTCTAATAATGAGGAGTGGTCAATGCCATTTCCTACTTTGAGGAAATTAAAAACATATTTTTTTAAACCCTCTAATCAATTGAGGTGCTTTGGTCTGCTGATGCTTGGCGTGCTGTGTTAATCACTTTGAACACCAAACACTATAATAATAAACATCCCAAGTATGTCATTATTTGTTCTTATGTGCAGGGTCCATTCATTATTTATACCCCTTTGGATTTTTCCCAAGATGGCTTTCATTCATGCTAATGGGCAATTTAGAGTCACTACTTAACCTAAAAAACATTGTTTTGGTCTGTGGGAGGGAAACACAAGGCCCAATAATGTGTAGGAAAACACAAATTCCTCAAAGACATGCCCTAACCAACATGGGAATTCGACCCATCAGCCTGCCTGCGATGAGGCACGAGATTTCTGCTGCACCACTTTGCTGCTCAACATGTTGAGTCTTTAGTTGTTAATAGTCGAGATAGTATGTTTAAACCTTTACACATCTCTTATTAGGCAGAGAGAGGAGAGATCCAAGTCTGAGCCTCTGTCCATGGTTCTGAAATGTTACAGCACAGTCTTTTCTTGTGCTCTCTCCATGGTGCTGAAGTAGGTCAAACCAATTTGATTTGGGGTCTTTTTTCCAATGAGTTGTTGAAGTAAATCTCTTTAAGTCAGGGTTGGGACTCCAGCGGCTTTCAGGTCAATTGCGGCTACCCTCCTTTTCACAACAATATGGTTTGCAAGTCTGATAAATTGCAAAGACAGCTTAGACATAGTTAATTATTCTAAGAGGGACATAACTAGGCTGTGAAATCAATTTCATGACATAGGACAACATTTTTTTTAAAAAAATGAGATAATAAAATATTGATCTTTGAAAGCAAACTTTATGAAAAGAATCATGTTATCCTTGGAGCTGGGATCATCAAACCTGTCTGCTAATTACCTATCTCCGTAGAGCGGCACTAGCGTCTCTGCCCTTAAATCACATTTTCTCAGATTTTTTACTGACTCTTCAAGACAAATTTTAAGAGTTTACTGTTAGACTTGTGTCTCTTTGGTTCTTTGTGCTATTATCCCCATCCATCATTCATTTATTCATGCAAAAGCAGGGACTACTGAATTTTTGTTTCTCTCAAACCCATCTATGAGGTATGTTTACGTCACCTGAAGAGAGAATAAAAATGTCTATTAAGTTTAAATTAATGACTAATAAATAATCATTTATGACTTTTCAAGACATTGAAAAGCTTAGCTCAGGTTGGTCTTTACTCTCTATTAGATCATTCAATTTTTAAAAGACTGCTTTCCAGATTAGAAATTAATTGCTGTTGCCATAAATTCTCACCAAAGCAACTTATGTATTTGTTCCCTTTTTTGAAGTTCATAGAATACTTGCTCAAGTATAGAGCAAGTTGTGATCATCAGGACCAAGAACATTCAACCTATTCCTTCTAAAATCTTAGCAGTTTACTATTAGGGCAAAGTAAACTTTGTGCAAAGCAAAAAAAAAAACAAAAAAGATAATTCAATAAATAAATACTAGAAAGCAATTTGAGATGATGCATTCACAAGACAGTGGTGAACATGATGCCTAGTGACATTTGAACCATGACCTCGTAAACAAAGAAATGAGCTGACAAATCTGCAGAGAGATACGGCATTAACAAGTAAAGAATGACATAAAACTCTATGACTTGAACAAACATGCCTCAAGCCAAAGCCGGCATGCCATAAAGCCATAAGATAGCAATGCTGAGGCAACACCATAGGGATTAAAAGTGATGTACATTTTCGCCTGATGTATCAAAAACTTAGTGATGTTCTGCTGTAACATTGTGTTCATGTAATTACCGCACATTCTCAACCTTTTTCTTTCAAGTAATGTTGTGATCTGTAAATTTGGCAGAAACAAACTTTATGAAAGGAATCATGTTATCCTTGGAGCTGGATTCCTCAAACCTGCCTGTTAGTTACCTCTCTCCATGGAGCTGTAACTGTGTAACCCAGTTCTAGAGCCAGATGTATTTCTCTGCCTGTTTTACATCCTTTTATCACAGTTTCTTTGATTTTGCTTTTTTACTGGCTCTTCAAGCCACATTTTAAGAGTTTATAGTTTGTCTTGTGTCTCAGTGATGTATCACTCTTTGCATATTTGTGCCATTATCCCAATCCATCTTTTATTTATTCATGCGCAAAGTCTGCCATATAAACACAGGCCAACTTCATGAGTGGGAGCATGCTGGGTGGAGTCAGAAAGACAAAGAGACAGCTTAAAAAAGCCTTTCATTTATACATCAAATGGCATTTGCAATAAACAAAACACATGTTTATGAAGCTATACCAGCCCTTGAGCTCCACTGCCTTTTATATATGCACCAACAGGCTCATGGTGCACATAACCGTGAAGAATGGCACCATAATTACCACTGAACATGTATTTAGGTGCTGGGTTTGAAGCCTCACATGCATACGTGTTTCCTCCCACTCACTCTCTTTCAAACATTTCCCACTTTTCTCCCCTGGAATTTAAATCATGTCTGCAATGTCTGCTCGTAGCTTTTATAATTTATTCTCCGTCTCTGAGATCTTTTATGTTTGAACAACTTTAAAGACAATTTTTCAGCCTTTTTTGTCTCCACAGTGATTTGAAAGGGAGGCTTCAGACACCATTATGTGTCCTGGTTCTGCATGCTGTCTTTTTGTCTGCATAAGTAGGCATGTAAATGTCACTGCAGCTTTGTTCAGATGTGTTGTACATACCTGTGGAGAGTTGTTTTTATATCTTCATGTTCGCAGCAGTAAGAACCTGAGGCAGTATGTTTTTGGGTTGCCCATTCTTCTAGTCAGTTTATTGTGAACACATTCTTTCAATAAAGCTTTTGGCAATTCCCTTGACACTTCGCAAAAATGTTCATTCTTATCTAAAGATGAATTAATTCTAATTTGTAGTTCAAACTTCCAAAACATGGACCTCCCGCATTTATCTCATGTTGTGAACAGAATATCACTAAAACGCTTTCGGGGGTTTCCTGAATTTTGCATAAATATCTCCTCTGTCCAAAGGATGAACTGATTAGGGTTTTAAGGTCAAAGGACAAGATCAGTAAGATTATCTCTGACTTGTGATCAGCATATCTCAAGAATGCTTTGTGAAGTTTTAGATGGTGAATTGATGGCTGTTTAAGATAACTGAGCCTCATAGTTTTCCCTGACTTTTCAACGTCTCGACCAAGCCATATGGTGGACAACTTTCAAATCAAGTTCCAGGCCATAGAAAACTTACAATCATCAATGTAGTTCCCCTTTTTCCAATTTGTGAAAATGAAGGCTTTATTTCACAGGCAGTGCTGGGTCTGTAGAGCTTGATCATGCAGGGTTTACATTCAGGCTCTGCCTCTGTTGCTACTATGATGAACTAAGTTTGACCAAGAATATATTTAAGGTTAAACCTTGTGACACTCACCCTTCCACCTCTGCTTCGGATATGGTTGTATGTGTGTACTCAATTTCAGCATCTAATCCTCGCTGTTTTACCAGCATTTTCCTACACAGTTAGAAGATTTAATGGTTGAATTAGTTACCATGTCAACTAACCACTTTCAGCTGACTGTGTTCCTAAATGCCATTGTGAAACAGCTGATGAAAACAAAACCAGTCCCCATGAAATTCTTTATATTAGAGTTTTAAAACAAGCACATAGCTTCCTCTGACCCCATTCATGGTGAGTGATATTACATATGGATATTCTGTTGAGAACAGCAATGTTTATAGTCTTTTAATTGTTGACCCCTTCCATAATATCTCTGTATCAATCATGTAAATGACAGCTTTAAAACAAATAAAAATACAAAAAAAGAGGTACAACAAGAAACTTAAACAAGACAGTCGGTGAATCTGCATTTTTGAAGCCTCTGATGTTACATGTGGAAGACAAGTGCCAAGAACTTATCTAGTACTACCCCCTAAATTCTCACTTTACTTTCTAACTGAACTCATAACATCATCTTTAATTTACCAAAAACACAGAAATAGGAAAAATACAGTCATAACTATACCTTCTTTACAAATGTATTACCCATACCCTGCATAGTTCCCACCTTGTGGTTTTTATTCATTTATGTATCTCTGGAAAATAATTTCTCTATACCCTTTTTAAACAGAAGTATGCTCTAAATTTGATTTTGTTCTGTACTCAATCTGCTCCATAGTTTAGCTTCACTAAGAGTGAAACTGGAATGCCAAAAAATATATATTAAAAGTGATATCCTTGTTTCAGGATTTCGAGGAGTTGAAAAATTAAAGAAACATTACCGCAGATCCTCACAGTGAATGATCAGCTAATCATGAAGCCCAATCACAAACTTAAGCCAAGGATCACCTGCTCGAAATCAAGAAGAACTTCATTAGCATGTGGAGGTCATACGTCAAGCTACTTTGGCTATAATGTTTATTGTTATGACTTGCTTGAAGTGATATGATTCAAATTTTACAATAAAATTTTCTTTTGATCTTCAAATAGAGTGGTGCAGGAATAAGTCCCAAAACAACCATGCATGCATTTTCAAGCATTTCAGCAGATCTGGTTCTCAGGCACCAAAAGTCAATGGGATTGTTTGGATAAATACCTAAAATAAGGCCAGAATGTTTGGAATTTTTATTTTGCAACATAAAGTTCATCTTAGATTGCCCAGACTTGGAGAATAAGCAATACTGCATGTTTTAATAAATAGTTTCTAACAAAGATGACAAAAATGGTCTTAGACCCAAACAAATCCTTTCTGGTCATTCTGTAATAGACTATGATACATATTTGATAGCCACAGCCATTGACACAGACTTGATCAGGCTGTTGGACAAGGAAGTTTTTTCTGAGGTTATAACCTGATGTTATATGATAGATGTGTGGTAACCGATTCTAAATTGAACCAGCAAGTTGTAATCCCATAATATCTTGATAAGAGCTTTTTACTCCTGCAAACTGTTGTTCACCACAAACCGTACATCAGGAATAATCCAATCTGTTAAATAATCCCACAGACTTTTAGTCGAAGGAACAAGTGTGATGCTTACTTCCAGGTTGACCCACAAAGAAATGCCATCCCTGCACCACTCTATTAACAAGTAATATTTGGAAAGGGTCTCAAATCAAAGGGTCTCATAATTTATCACTCGCTTGTAAATGAAGGAAATGTAAATAATTTTATTTAGACTTTGCACAAATCTCTGATCTGATGGATAGATTCTCCAGATGTTGGAGATCATAAATCAAGATAATTGTTTTTGAAACTGTATATCAAAAACTATTTTAGGAACTGTCATCTTATTATAGAATAGGATAGAACATAATGGAGTAGAATAGGCTTTATTGTCATTGCTTGCTGTACATACAATGAAATTTGTTTGAGGAGTCTACTATAAGTGCAGAACTAATTAAAGAGACATAAGAAACACACAATCAACCAACTATTTAAAATTATATATATAAATATGTGATACAAATTAATTATGTACACATGTTCATTCTTAATTAAAGATGAATTTAATAAACACTGAAGGCACAATGTAAAGATTACTGTGACCAAAAATCAACATGCATCCACAACACTAAAAACGTGACATTTTAGCTATTACATGATCACAAAAATAACACCAGCCCCTCACCTATACACATCAGTGTACTCAGCTTGTGTCCAGTCTTTTGTCTACCTTGAGGAGGCATAAAGCGCTCGACAGAAGTTCTTATTTTAAGAGTCTGTAGGTGTGTATGCATAAATTTCTGTGTCACAGCCAGAGGCAGCAGAACAAGGTCAGATGCAGCTGGCTTTTCAAACCCCAGAGATATTCTTCCGACAACAACAACAACCCTCCGTCTGTCTGTCCAAACCTCGAGCTTCCAGCCTAGACGATGCCAAGCTTAGGGATCACTGGCATTGGCGCAGACACACAGACGGACTCATTGGCACAAATACACATCTCCTGGAGCTACAGCTGTACACTACATCCCAGGGTAACATCTCAGTGCAGTCTGAGCAGCACCCAAACACTGCACACACCTCCACCTGTAAGCAGAGGGCTTTGAGGCAGTGACACACACTGCAGCAGCTTTAGCCGGAGTCCGAGATTCAGGTACTGTGGAGAAAATGATGTTGACTTGTGTGCTGTCAGGCGATATTTGAGTTTATATATGGTTTTCATAAATATGTATATTTTTTTCAATGTTTGAATAGGTGTTTTAAATATTTGAGAAGAATAAACACCAGTACACATAGTGAGATAATTGTGGGTTGTAATTGTTGATATCACTTATATTATTAGTATTTGCAGACTTCTAACAGTAAAATGGCATGTCACAGGACAATGCTTTTACAAGTCTTGGTGTGGAATGCTCTAAGGTTGTCATAGCTAAAAACCTAATTATTTAGTTTTGTTTAAATGTCTCTGTCTCACATGCTGACTCTTTTTACACTGCTATTGACATTACCCACTTGATTTTGTATTTTCTTTTTGTTTTAATTGATCAAAAGGCAGAAGATTGAAACAATAGAAGAATAAAAGGACAACAAGAATGCAAAGGTGTGAGAAAAAGAAACTCCTGAGAGCTTGTAAAAGGAACTGCCTAAGGTTACAAATTAAGATAAAAAAGACAAAATTACTTTTACAGAAAAGGACATGGGATTTTAAGCCTAAAAGATAAAACAATTTACATTACTTATTGTATCATACGGCATTCAGTATTGAAAAAAAAAAAAAAAATTGGTCAATACGGGTCAGGTACGGCAGCATATACCAGTTCGGCACTTCACTGAGTCAACCTGGTCCCTGTATTGCTCGGTCCTCCTGATTGTCCAAAAACAATACAGTGTAGCCCGATCCTTGCAGTTTTCTTCTGTGGTTCTGCTGAACCGGCCCAACCTGTACAGGTGTTTCCAGAAAAAACAAAAACAACAGAAATAACATCAAATGTTAACAATCACCAGGACAGTCAACATAAAGTAGATAACTGCAGCTGATTATTCCGTGGCAAATACAAGAGGAAACAATGAAAAAGCTAAATGACCGAGTAGAGAAGACACGGACTGTGTGAGCAACAAAGGTAAGATGGGCAACCACCTGTATTAGGCAACCACGGTTAATTTTTGTTTTGTTTTAGCATGAAGACTGGTTATTTGCTTCCAAGACATGACTTCAGATGTCATATCTCACAATGAATTTACACATCAATTGAAAAGTTTCTACAATATTGTAGATTTGCATTTCATGAATATCTATCATAATGAGATATTGTGTTAACAAGCCAACAACCAGTTATTTGGAGCTTCAGTAGCACAGCTGGATAATGCACTTGGTCAGTATTTGGGAGGTTGCAGGTTCAAGCACAGCTCCAGGCAACACATGTCGATGGGTCCTTTATCCATCTCAAGCTGCTCCCACTGCTGCGTCAGGCATGAAAGGGTGTAAATGTGTTTGTTATTTATGGAAAGCTAGTATTGTAACTCTGAACCATCAGTGAATGTGAGAGCGAACTGGTGTGAACAGGTAGTAGCTTAAGTCCATTTGCCGTTTACAACAATCTAACGAAACCTCATGTGTGAATGTTAAAATCTTTAATAATAATCAAAGAATAGTAAAAAAAAATCAATGATATTTATGTTATTGTGTTTATTATCATTATTTTATGGCTTGTATTTTCTAACAGTACAATCACTTTTATCATCTTTATTAAAATATCCACTTGATCAATAAAAATAGCTGAAACCTAGAAAGCTACCTTTGTTGCACTGATGTACCTGACTTACTTTTCACTGCTGTGGTGAAGCAGATTTTTTGGCATGAATAATGTATTTTATCACATTTTACAAGCGGTTTTCCCATCACTGACCATAATCTGTGTCATAATAATAGTTAAGAATCACTTCTCTTGTATGACTTTCATTCATAAGCAATAAATATGTCTTTTTATGTAATTCCAAAATGGGTCACCTTCAGGTTACTTCACGTGACTAAGAATACATACCTGCACAGGATCAACACAGTCTTCAACTTCCTGACTTGCTCCACTCTGATGATTTCTGTCTGAGTGAGCAGGAGTCGCTCGAGGCCTCCTCTCAGGTCTCATCTTGTCTTTTAACACTGTCAGCAAATGACAGCTGCTCTCATTTTTAGGTGACGTGCTTTCTGCTCTGTTTGTTGCTCGGTGCAGAGTAAGGGCAGAGAACTTCATATATTAGAAGAATGGACAGGAGCCAATGTTAAACCCTGAGGGCTTTCCGATTATATCACACAATAGGATTAAGTTATGTCACCATTTTGGTTGTAAAATACCCTTAATTCTTAAAAGATAGGAACACTTTTAGAAAACACACAAGCCACTTGATTCCAATTTTGCTAGGCTTTGACCAAACAACAAAAACCTCTGTCATACCAAACGGCCTCAGAAAAACCTCCCTCAGAAAAACCTTTGTCATACCAAACGGCCTTAGAAAAACCTCCCTCAGACCAAACGGACCCAGGAGAACCTCTGTCATACCAAACGGCCTCAGAAAAACCTCCCTCAGACCAAACGGAATCAGAAAAAAATTCCCTCAGATAATACAGCCTCAGGCTTCAAAATAAAAGTCATCAGACAAAAAGGCGTCAAATTAAACTGCATCAACCAAAACGATGTCAGAAAAAACAGCCTCAAAATGAAAGCCATCCGACAAAGTACTGGAAAAACGGACAATGTATCATAAGTTAAATCGTCTTGAGACGGCATTCAGCTAAAAATCAGCCACTAGCAAACTTCCCGTTTTCAAAATAAAACCATCTTTTATTATTTCCTTTTAGTATTTTAACGCTTTTGTAAATGGGCTCTTGTTTTGGAGCCGACTGGAAGCTTCTTCGATAGCATAATGGCGCGCATAACAGAATGTCCGAAATGTCCAAATGAAATTTGTATCTGTGCATTTTTTGGCTCAAATGACCACATTCTGGTATTCTACGTGGTAACTTTCTCACCTGAAATGCTTTGCAATGAACTTTCAAATGTGGCGAATTGACAGAGATATTTGATAGCCCTGTGTGCTTCTGATTTTTGTTGTCGGGGGTTGAAATGCATCATGGGAAACTTAGTAGTATACTGCAGAGTGAACAGTTGGCATTTTGATCATACTTATAGTATGTAGTATACAGTATACACACATGAGTATGTAGTATGTAGTATGTAGTACGTTAGTATGCCATTTTGGACATACATAATATAATAATGTCTATGGTACCGACTTTTGATGTCACGCGCACTTCCGGTCTCTTAAAAATAAAGTTCAGTTGGATGTTACGACCTGACGCTGTCTTTTATTTGAGTCCGTTTTTCCAGAATTTTGTCTGATGGCTTTCATTTTGAGGCCATTTTGTCTGATGACTTTTATTTTGAAGCCTGACGCGGTATTATATGACGGAGGTTTTTCTGAGTCCGTTTGAGATGATGGAAGTTTTTCTGAGTCCGTTTGGTCTGAGAAATGACAGAGGTTTTCCTGAGACTGAGGATGTCCTAAAATGTACACCGTACAAACATGCTGCTCATCTCTCTTCTCACTTTTGACAAAAGTTAACCACACAGTTATTGCCTCACCTCATATGGTAAATGGACATGAGCCAGTATCACTTGTCATATCCTTCATACCAATTTACACACCCCTGTCTGACTAGTTAAGAGTCTTACCCAATGATATATTACAATATGACAGCTGGAACTGGGCTCGGACCCTCAATCTTCAAATTGAGACCATCAGCATTCATATATAGGGTGGCATGGTGGCGCAGCAGGTAGTGTATGTGGCTCACAGCAAGAAGGTACCTGGTTCGGACAGGGTCCTTTCCGTGTGAAGTTTGCATGTTCTTCTCTTCTCGTGCATGCATGGTTTCCTCTAGCCGATACTCTGGCTTCCGCCCACTGACAAAAATCCTGCTCATTAGGTTAATTGCTGACTCTAAAATGCCCTTGAATGAATGAATGCGTATTCATATAATTGTCTGCACTTTTTTGCTCGGAAAGATATTTTGATGACAATGATGTCCTTAATTAAATTTCTGTCGGACATTTGCATAGATCAGTTTATCTTAAGGTCATATTTTTTTCAACTACATTCATGGTTTATAAAATCTAAAAGGAGTTTAAATTATCACTTCAGCACACTACCTTGTATAAGGGACTGTCGAGGACCTAGTTTCAACAATGTATAAAGGCAGATGCAAATGACAAATCATGCAAATCCCAAGTCTTTACTGTGCGCACATTATACAGACATAATCCAAGAAAGCGAGCATGAATGAAAGATCCAGGAACAATGGGAAACATGAGAACATGGAAAAAAAAAAAAAAGATTCAAATCCCATCACTGCTCTCTCCTCTCACTTCTGTTTGAGGAGCAGAGTGTTTGCCCCACCTCTGTGGGCACCGCTGAAGGGCACTTCTAACATGCACACCCAGCTGAGGATAGAGACAGAGGAACTATAACACAATGGCACCGGCAGCTGAACTTCTAACCTCAGGGTGAATCACCAAAAGCACTCACAGAGGCATCGTCAGAGAAGGGTAAGCATGGAGGGATAATTTTGCGGCTGTAAGAGAGATAAAAATAGCACGAGGAAGCTCATAAGCTATAGTGCCACTTTAATGTTTCTGCTGAAGTCATATACATAATGTCTCAAGAGCCATTTTCAGTTTTTAAATTTAAATATCCAATATAACTTAAACTTTTTTTTGTACCATAAATATGTCTTAAACTCTGCTCATTCACATCTCAAAAAATCAGGAAAACTGGCCTATCCATTTATATCCACAAGACAAGATCACTGTCATGCTCTGTGCACTGATCTACCAAACAATAATTCAGCTTCAGCTAATCCAAAATGCTGCAGCCAGAGCTCTCACCTATATAAGAAAATATCAGCATAGATCCTGGTTCATAAAACGTATCACTGGCTCCTTGAGGAAAACAGAATAACATTCAAAATCCTCCCGCTGGTCCAGAAAGCTCTGAATGGTTCAGCTCTTGATTTCATCTCTGACCTGCTCACAGTTTACAACCCCTTAGGTCATCAGGTGAAAAACTTCATGTGCCCAGGATCAAAACCAAAGGTGGAGAGCTTTTTTAGTTGTTGTGAGCCTGCTTTCTGGAACAAACTACCTGCTTACCTGAGCAGCTTTCTCAAAAGCATCTGATTATTAACTGTGTTACTTTGATCTCTTGTGTTGTTTGATGGTGTGTTCAGCAAAGATTTATTACAATTCTAATCACATATTTTGTGTTTTTCATTCTATCATTTTATGTATTTCTTTTATGCTGCCTTGTAATGTGTTTATCATGAGTCAGTACATGAAGCAGAACCAGAAAGTTGAACACAATTACAATACACAAAACAGAATTCAAGAAAGACTTAGCGGGTTTAATGATTTTCCAGGCATGGTTTGGTCAAAAATCGGGCAACAGTATCCAAAAAATGTGATGCAAGAATCAAGGTCAAACAAAGGCAAGGTTATACATGGCCGGACAAGAACTGTGAATTCTGGGATGAGACTTGGAGGTTCTACCAAGTGGCAACAAGACAGAGTTAGACATGAGGTTAAAATACATGAGGTGATTGTGGGTGATGAGGAAGCTAAGCCTACAAAGTCAAGGGGAGACAGGGGAATTTTCAAAATAAAACAGGAAGTATGATACAAACATGAAAAATTCAACAAAACAGGAACTTATAGAAAAGGAAGGATCACGACAGTGTTTGACATAGAAGTTAACATGCTGTACTGTTTAACAGACTCTTGAAAAAGTCTGAAGCATCTGCCAGCTTGTGGACTTATCTTTACTCATAGACGATTCCCACACATTGGCAACCATTTACTACAAATAGGTTTCCCTGTCCAATTTGTTCTAATTTCCTCATGAATAGCAATTTAGGTCACTGAAACATATTTTGGAAAACTGGCCAAAGTAAAGATTTCTGAAAACATCATTTGGGGTGTCTCCATTTGGACAAGGGAAGCCGTGTTTTGGGCTGAGATTGTGACACTGCAGCCACCTCCCCACAGGTAATGTAACAGCAGATGTTGTTAAACTGTTGCTGTTTTAAAGAGTTGAGTACTGGACTATTTACACAATCACTACTGCTTCCTGTTACATCATAATGTTAGATTGAAAACTCTGATAAAACAAATGCTGCCAACATTTTTGACAAGACCTGCAGACATTGTTTAATAAGTGATCATGTCACCTGGTGACCCTTGGCCGCTTGCACCTTGGTTGCTGTGGTCTTAACAGTTTTTAAGACCAATAATAGGGCCCACAAAACTCATTAACAACAGGGTTTGATCAAAATTATCAGCTATGACCCCAATTCAAATAATTACAAAACACATTTAAAACCCTTGCAATCATCAGTTAACATGGCAGCAAGTTAGACTGTAACATCAGTCAGACATAGTGGTAGGAATAGCTGAAAATAAAACGGCTTTTGCATAGAAATGGGAAAAATAGGTGCATATCATTACAAATCTCCGATCACCTCAACCCCAGTGGCCTCCAGATCAAGCATGTTTTGGAAAAGGAGATAGGCATGGTGGATGTGCAGGTTAGAAATCTGCAGTACCTGTGTGACGCTATCTGGACCAAAATTACTGAGGAATATTTCAAGTACCTTGAAGACAGCTCCAGCTCTGAAGACAAAAGGCTCCAACCTGGTGCCAGAAGGGTGAACTCAATATAATGTTTGGTGAGTTTGCATTAAAAACTGAAATTCTAACTCTGCAGTGTCAAATGAGCACCAGGCAGCAAAAAGAAAAGGCCAGTTCATCATTTACATTTAGGTTTCTTATCTTTATTTTACTCTCATAATAATAGTTAATATAACTCATGCTATTCCTGCAGACATACCATGCCCTCACAGTTCTTGAATGAACTTTTACTGTATCCCACAGAACCCTTAACCTGTGAACGATGCCCTTGGCATTTCTTTCAAAAATTGAGTGAAAAAAAAAATACCACCCAGACATCCTGTAGAAAAGGTCAGGCTCCTATGCATGCCATTGGTATCAACTTCAGCTTTTCCGGCTTTCTCATTTCGCAGCTTGTACAGAACTCTCTGTTTTAAAAGTTTCATATGGGAAAAGAAGTTTATTCAGCTTAAAGCATTTCCTGGCCCAAAAGCAAACTCTCTGCTGAATGACCATATCTCATTTTACACAATCATATGAAGGGAGATTTGACCTTCAAGCTCTACCATCATCTTTCTCACAGCTTCGACAGCCTTTGAAGGTTTTAATAAGAAGATGAGGACCCTCTTAAACCTCCATCACTTCTGAGTAGACTTCTGTCTTTTCCTTTTCTCTATTCCTCTCTGACCATCATGACATGTACTTTTATTCCCCCATGTCCACAACTTTTTTCTCAAGTTCTTCACAAAGTGGAAACAACACTCATGTGCACTCCTTTTGCCTGGATCAACCCAAGAAAGGCATCGAAATAACACTTTTTGTCTCCTCCAAACCTCTCTGCAGGCTCTCATCCTTCAAGATCTCACTTTTTTTTTTTTCTTCTTACTTTTATGTGTTCCTTTTTTTCTCAAGCTCTGAGAGTATTAGGGTTTTGACCAAATCATTGTCAGAGTGAATTCACCAGAAAACTTCTTTCCTCTTCACCGAATCCAGCCGGAGGGTGTGGGATAAAAACTCATGACAACTCGACTAGTAGAGAACAAGTCACTGGAGAGACACGAGAGGGGCACGAATTCTTCTTTAACTTTAAAATGCAAACCTTAAAAACATTGGTTATCAAAGCTCTCAAACTAAGTTGAATATTTCAGTGCATTAAAGATTTATACTAAGGGCTTTAGCCTTTTTGAGAGCCAAATTCAGCTTTCAGTTGATTTTGAAACATTCTTTATTTTTTCTATCAGTATGTGGATGTGTGAGGGAGAATATCAATGCATATGTGAGCATGAATGATGCAGTATGACCACAGGTGTTCCTGCCCCTACCCAGAGGTGTACTGGTGCCCTGAGGGGCTACCTGAGAGGCTGAAGGTGGAGCCTAAAGGGGGAGGCCTCTAAGGAGAAGCAGTCACAGCGTCTTGGCCTGGCTGAGGTGGGCAGACCGTTTTTTCGACTGTGTACAGTGAGCTGTGTAACATATGGCCGTGACTGTTGCTATGGATTTCGCTAAAAAAATGTTTATATTTTTTTCTCGACTAAATTTGTAAATCACAAACGGCAATAAATGGATCAACCTCGACTCCTCATCTTTGGCTAGATGTGTCAAGATTTTCATTTTACTCAGTCACCACTGGAGTAATGTAAAGTAACAAAAGGGTTAAAATTGCTACAACGGCTTTGTTAAATTGAATACTCAGTGCTTAAAATAAATGTGTTTGGTGACGTTCAAATTAATTCAAGTTCTCCATCTAAGTTTATGTGCTTTAGTTGTGTTGGCTGGCGTGGTAGATGTCAGCCAGACTCTGGTGCGCTAATGAGCCGTGTAATGACCCTTCAAAAAGATGGGTCTCAGTCCTTCTACATCTGCTTGTTGGTGCAGGTAATGTGGTATAAGAGAAAGAGCCGATTTTGGCCTGACCTAACTAGCAGATGCAAATGGTCTTTTCAAATAAAACCCTTCAACAGGCTGCTGTCAATGTGAGAAGTATTATAAAGGTTGTAAACATTCAGCAATTCAAACACAGGTTTTGCCCAGGCATTACTTATAGTTGTATTACCCTGTGAAACAAAAACAAAAACTACATCACTATACCTCTGGATAAAATGTTCAGGTATGTAAACTCTGTCTTCAGAAGGGGTTTTTTGTCCTGCTTTTAACTTTTACACTCTCTTTTTGGTCCAATCAATTGTAAAAACTAGAAAGTTTACATGATATTTAGATTTTAGCTTGAAAAGGCAACATAAACAGTAAACTGTGACATATGCGAGCTAGGTTGATGGATGTTTTTGACTACATATTTGAAACATTAGTATCTCATGTTTTTCCATATGGGAAGAAGCAGATGGAAGGGCTTAATCCGTCAGATTTAGTGGATGAATTGTTGTCAACATCAGTGTTAAATTAGCAAAGATTCTGGATTCTACTAAATGAGGCTTATTTCAATGAGTATCAGCATTTCTAATGATTTCTTTTTTCAACTGTTTTCTTTTTTACACCACCAAAAATGTCCTTACGAAATGTGTCCCTGTGGAGGGTTTTGTTGCTTCCTCAAAATCCCCTTCCTGATGATGCAAAGATCAGTGAAGCAGGAGCAACAGAGGGTGGTATTTACTCTAGGAACTCCTTATCATCCACTTTCCTGGATGAATTGGGAAAGAAAGTTAATGTCAGACACTAACGCAAGAAACTTCTGAGAGTCCAACTGTGAATAGAGAGCTGAAAAGATAGATGGATCAAACAGAAGTAAAGATCGGTGAATACAGTGAGAATAAAAATAAGCAGGTAAGTTTAATGAGCAAAAGTGAGGGCACAAACAGAGTAAGAGTGAAAGATTTGAGAGATAAATCTGTAAAAAGAGACTAAATGGGGACTGGAGTAGATTTGAGGCAAGAGGAGAGTCAAGTTAATGCTGCAAACTTAACCTGTTCAGCCCCAGCCCCCTTTTTAAGCCTTCTTCTTGAATATGACACACTCACAAAGAAAAGAGTATATCTCTGCAACCACAAAGTCTATTTGAAAAATGTTGGTGTCATAAAAAAAGTAACACTAGTGACTTTTTTCTAGATGTGTAATTATAAGTATGCTACTGGAACAGAGTAAAAGAAGAAATAACACAATAATTGGAAGACAGTATGATGTAATCATATCTGCAAGGGATTATTCTCATAATCTGATGCAGAGCAAACTAGGGAAGTTTTAAAACAAAACGGTCAGGCAAGAATATTGAAAAAGACAAGCATATTAAGGCAAAACCCTTAAGTTTTTGGGTACTCTGTGAGATTAGACAACAAAACCTGTATTAAGTAGGCTGCGTAAATGTAAACTCATGGTATTCTGTGAGCTTTTTCAGCTAGTGGTTACTCTTTTACATAACAAGCATTTAATTAGCAAAAGCTTGCGTCAATCTGAGCAAATTTCTTTGCAACGTTCCTCCGTGTTACAGTTTACATTTGGCATTCAGTCTAAGCTCAGAAGCTATCACTGCTCAGTTTTTGGCTGTAAATGGTCACATGCTGTATATCTTCACATACAGGCTACCAGCCTCGGAGGACCAAAGGGCCCAGTGGATTAATTTTATTTTTGAGGGAATGAGCCAGCTACAGTCGGCTAAAGTGTATGTGTGTGCCATTCACATGACAGCCAACATCTTCTTCAACTTCAGTCATTCAACAGGTTGACAACTATGCTTTTCCTCAATATGGGCTCTGTACCAACAATCAGTTGCCAAACCTGATGATGAAAATGTGAATATTTTATAATGCTGTGTAGTATTTATTTTGCTTGTTGCTACCAGCTAATGCTAACGGCAGGGGGAATGTACCAGAGGTCACATGTTCATCAATTTTAAAGTTACTTCTGGAAAGTCTGAAGGGTAAACTTCAAAGTATGAACATTCCTACATTAGCCAAGAGGAGCTTAACAGCTGGCTGAATATAGTCAGTCCTTTACCCACCCCATTATCCCTCTGCTTCCGCTAACGTCAGCCCAGAAGGTAGGCTAAGTTGCAGATGTGTCCCACTGCAGTGACTAGGTAGGGATTAGCATGCTGTGCATTGTGATGTTTGGGGGTAATGAACTTTGCTGTTCTCTGATAACCGTCATGAATTAATGGTTTGTATGTGTTCAGGACTATTAGCTGCACGTGGCTGGAGCGTGCTCTGCTTCATATGAGTTAGAATGCAGCTGTACTTTATTCATAGGCTTTTTGGACCGAAGCATGCTACCAACATTTCATGAGGACATCAAGTATCCATGTTGAACTGCAGAAAAAGAGCAAAATATGGGACCTTAAAGGCCAAGCTGTCCACAAAAAAGGAAATCTATAAATTATTAGGCTAGTCTAATGGTTTGCTTGCATTTAGTCTGGGTTGACCTAAAATAGCTGAAAATGGCTTGGAGTTACAAGGATTAAAACTCATCTTACGACTTGTCTGGTTAAATGTGGTGATTCCAGTTGGACATGGCCCTGAACATGACGTGTCCTCTGTAAAGAGTTGGATTTGCCAAGGGTAAGATGAAGGGAGCAATAAGGGCTTGTCCTGTGTCATAATTATGTTTATCATTTGTGTAAATAGGCTGGGAGTGCAGGTATCCCTGGGTGCAAACGGGTGTGCGTGTTCAGTCGCCATCTAAACATTATGAGTGCTGGGTGACTGACACCTGTGTAAGTGGAAAAGACATCTGCGCTTCATGCCAAAGATATAGGTCAAGCATATGATAGAGTCCTAAAGGGTAAACAAAATGATGGATGAAGATGCACACAGCTCAGTAATCTGATGAAAATAAATATAAATATGCCTGTGGCAGAGAAGCATAATCCATCAGAAGGCCGAGCTATGGAGGAAAATTTGGGTAAGACGTGAAGAAAATTATGAGGGGAGAAAGATTTGTTCATGATTCCCTTAAATAAATAATCCAGATATTTCTGATAAACTTGGACTGGTAAGATTACAGTTGACATCTTTACAATGATGGTGAAATAATTTTAAGAATGAGTTTAACATTTTTTCTCAAGGTGTGTAATGCAAAAAGATTCTCACCCCAGTAGTTTTTTTAATCCCCTTACCTTGCCTTGAGTCCCCTTAATTCCCTTACACTTTTCTGTGCCAAACGCTTAGACGACCTTTGAAGATTACCTTGACTTTTTTGTGGATGTTCTTCTTGTTTATGTCTGCCGAGCTATAATTTGGGAACAAATGGTAAGTGTTCACCTTCACATTCAGGGGTCACAGCAAAAGCTCTGTTATTGTTTTGCCATACACTTTTCAAATGACTGCTGATTTTCATATATCTTTAATGTTATTTCCCTCACATCATCACCAGCACACAGACGCACCTTTTTTCCCAGGTACAGCTGGATCAGTCTTTGCATGTCCAATCCCATTAAGCCTATTTTTAGCCGCACCTCTGATTCCAGGGGGGTTGGAGGCCTCCTTCATGGTGAGGTTTAAAGGTCTGCAGTCATTACAGCAGCAGTGATGCTGTGAGTAGAGAGAAGCAGAAAAAGCCAGCCAGCTGTCGGGTATCATCACCGCACCTGAGTGTGCAGAGAGACCGCTCAACTGGGACTGCATCTGCCCTGCTACATGGAGGGGAGGTGGCAGTGGGTGAGTTCAAGGTGGAGAGAAGCTAAAAGGCCAGCAAAAGGTCTGACAGAGTCGCTGCCGCCCGAGAGCTAGCATCGATCTAAGCCGGCTGCTCTCCTGAAGGCAATTGGTGTCACAACACAGCAAAGAAATGCTTCCTTGTATTTTGTCTGTCTACTTTTCTAATGGTGTCTTCCCTCTGTGTGACCATGAATCTACTTTGTAATGTTAACTCATACATGATTCCTGTGTGTTTGCTTCTTTTTGTAAGGACTTTATTTTAGTAGCTGTTGCAGGACTTCATGCTTCAACCCTGCAAAGTCTTTTTTTTTTAGAAAGAAAGGCATCCTTCATGAGTCTCTCATGAGGAAATTCCAATATTTACGCTCTGTTGAACATGCTACACAAACAGGCTGAATTACAAATGGACATGCAAACAGGACCTACGATCATGTACTAATGGAGAGATGTCAGAGTGATGGCTTGCTACACCTGAAGAAGCGCTACCAAGCAGTTATTGGAGGAGGGTTCAGTGCCTTGCACAAGGGCACTTCAGCAGTGCCCAGGAAGTCAGCTAGCACCTCTCCATCTACCAAACAAACTTCCAAACATGGTCCAGGTAGGACTTGAACTGGCCACCCTTCGGTCCCTGGCCCAAGCCCTTACAGACTGAGCCACTGCCACCCCGAGGAGGTGTAGCCAACCTAACATAATCAGCAATATGTCATTGTTGAGAGCAGGAAAAGTCTTTTCCTCACACTACCAAAATGCACAGATTTAAAAACTCATGCTAATACAAACTAGCTGTAATGTCAATTAAAAACAACAAGTGGCATTGATATAAAATGAAATTATTGAGTTGTTGCTGTCAATTATATAAGAAATATATTAATACATGCCACAGCAGGTAGTATGTGTGCCTTACAGCAAGAAGGTTGTTGGTTTGAACTCTACTGGGTTAGGGCTTTTCTGTGTGGGGTTGGAGTTCCTTCAACTGATCAAAAATTTGTGCTTGTTAGGTTGACCGGTGACTCTGATTTGCCCTTAGGTATAGGCTAGTGTGTGAGTCATTGGCTATCTCTTTATGTGGCCCTGTGATTGGGTGGTGACTGGCCTGGAGTGTGCCTTGCCTCTCACCCAGTTTCAGCTGGGAAGCCTCCAGCCTTCCCCTGTGATCCTGAAGGAGATATTTTATAATTTAAAAAATGGACAAGACAGGATTGTTGTCTATGTGTTATAAAGACAGGATGATTACTGTTGCTCTCTGGCTGAAGTGTTATATTAGGGATCATTTTACTTCCATTTGAATCTCCTTTTAAGATACAATATCAGTTACTAAGAAGAAGAATTAAACTTAATATCATATTAATAAATACAGTAAATAAAGCACACACTTTTTCATTATCTATATCTAAATCATCCTCAATGATTCCAAAGTTTGGATTTTTACTTGAAAAGAACCAGAAAAACTTTTACAAATATTTTATGTTGTAACATAACATGCATAATGTTTTTACATGATTGTGAACTCTGTGGGGGTATATATTTTTTCATTTTCAAAAACTGAATAGTAAAAAGCAGTCTGAATTCTAGTCCGTGCCTTACCCGTTTCTTCTCCTTCAACATTTGATTGACTGCACTGCTGAAACGCCTTTGATCGGCGTGGGGATCTTAAATAACTGTCATCTTGTCTGTCGTAACCTTCGTGTCAGGGCAGCTCCCCTGCTTAGCTGAAAAATTAAAACCAAAACACATCAACAACAAAGAGGCTGAGGAAATAAGTATTGCAGCAGGATTGCAGCAAACTTCTCTATTGGAAGATTTTTCTCCTCATCCATCTCCAGGGTCTGACTCCTCTGTCTGCATGTGCCTCCTCCTTCACTTGTTCACTTATTATTTTACTGACCAATCCCTCTATTCCTCTGCTCTTTTCTTCGCTGTTTTTTTTTATTGTCTTACCAACCAGTCTTTCTTTCCTCCTCTTTCCTTCACTCACAGCTTTCTTAATGTTGTACTTTATGTCTCCATGGCTTTGTTCCAACACTCCCACTTTAGAATGAGTAATTTGATAACTGATAGTAAACACTTCAGATAAAAATCTGGCAGAACTTTGGAGAAGCACACCAAATATATAACCTTACCCCTTTGAAATAATACTAAACTTTACAAAACTAATAGCTGCACGAAGTATAAAGTAAAAAGAAAAATCATGCTTAAGCAGATTTGTACTGTTTCTTGATCACTTGTGCATTTCCATGGATTAAAATTTGCTAGGAACATCAAGGACCTATTTTAAACCTATGTTCAGCTAGCTTGAATATTGACTTAAGTAACAGTTGAACAGTATAAACACACTGGATGCATGGCTGCTGTAACACGTCAGCTCCTGCCCATCAGAATAGGAAATGCATTTCCAGTCAATTAAATTTACACATACAAGGAATTTGAGTTGGTAAATTGGTGCAAAAACCCACATTTAATTCAAATATAGACAAAAACAAGGGCCAGGAGAAATAAAATAAAGCAGAAAAATGGGTAGACATAGTGCAATGGCCCTCCCTCTGTGTGCTTCATGTTGGCTGTATCTCCAAGCTGTCTCAACCCATTCTCTCCTTATAATTTTAGCATTAACCCTTTGGCTGGCATTGTAACCATGCGGTTGACCTTTTGCCACCATACCACTGTATTAACAGCGTTTGGAACACCAATATGTATCCACGAGGTGGTGCTGCTAAACATGAATATAATGGTTTGAAAACTAGAACTCAGAAGTGTGAAGAGTAGCTCCTCAGAAATCTAGCAGCAACAGCAAACATCGGAGTAAGAAAACTTCTTTTCGGATATTCCCAGATCCTTGAACAATCGTAATTTAGTTGAAGGAAATAAATTTGATGATGTAAAGTGCATCTATGATTCCTCGGAAAACTGGGTTGATCGCTAAATATCTAAATTTTGCTCTCTCAGAAAAAACTACAAAATTGTTGCAGAGATGAAAGAAATCCATTCATGCCCAGGATATCCCACAACAGGCAAGTCAACCAACAAGTTGACCAACCCACATTTAATGCCTGATTGGGTAATCTGAAAATAAAACCTGAAATGTTGCTAACAACAACAGCAGCACCCACCCCACCACTGTGCAACAAACTTCAATGTTTACTTTAAAAATCTTGTATCTTTCATGTCAAATGTAATAATGGTTTATGTATTCGTTTCCCTATCTTATTCCCTCAGACCGAAGAATTTGAGTTGTTTTTCTCATTGTTTGCAGCTCTGACTTTTATTTTTCAGTCTCTGCCTCCCCTGTTCCCTTCACCTGTGTGATTCTGTTCTTTCTCGCCTCCCTCTGGATCTGCAGCTTTGTCATTAGCATGCAGAGACCGTGTTTCCTGCTTGCCTGACACTACGCATACATGATGTTCGGGCCAGAATATTAAAATGGTGTCATGAGGTGTATGTTTCTGTGCATTAATTTCAGAGGAAGACAGGGAGGAAAATGGAGAAGGAGGAGAACAAGAAGGAGAGGAAAAGTCTGCTGTACACATTAACCTTCTTCATTCTCAGGAGTGTGTTATACCATGTGTGCATGTGTGTGTGCTCTCACACTGTACCTGCATAAACTGTGAACAGGCAGCTCTGTCTCCATGCAGACTTATACATGATTTTTTTCAGCTTTTAATCGTCGCATGGAGGAAATGTACAGGATTAGCTGTAATGGCTTGAGCGCTGACACAGTGACAACAGTCAAAGCCTTTCCACAGCTCACACACGTCTCCTGACATTTTATGAATCGGGCACAATGTCATAACATGCCTTGTGCATAAAGAATGAGAGGAATCATCTCACAGCGGGAGTGGATTACATGGAGGAGACACTGACGTTTGCTTTGAACAGCTGCAGTGTAAAGAGAGGCGCGTGTGGGGATTAAACATGGAGAGACATATGACTTATGTTACATTTTCTTCAGCAGGAAAGTGGAGGGGGAGATGTCAGTTTCCCCCTCTACCTCTTCTCTGATCTGTGAGGAACTTAGCAAGTCTTGGTGCCTCTTTTTTTTACTGTTCACGTTGGCCATATATCTGAATAAAATCCGCCAGGGAATTTTATTCAATCTTCAGCATTTGCCAGCATGCACAAGGGACTTTACATTTTTAAATAATCAGATGAAGTAGCTGTATTTTTTTTTTTTTTGACTTATTCTACAATGAACTAGAAATATACTGGTTCTACTGTCATCTGCAAATTTGGTATATACTAAAAAAGGAATTAGCTACTTTGCACACCAGATGTATTGAAAAAGTTATGTTAACATTTTATTTTTTTGTTTTTGTGTCTTGCCTCACTCCCGAGTCCATGGTAGGTAGACACCATAATTTCGACTCAGGGTACAGTAGCAAGAAACAGACAGGAATAGCTTGCACATTCGCTTAGCATTGTTTATCTAATTGAATGAATTTCAACGGTGGTTAGCACATGATCTCTATGTCTTAGTTTTGTATTTGTTTTGAAAATTACACCAAGTGCTCATCTTAGTTTAAATATAGATAACATATCATAACAGTAAAAAAAAAAAAACAAGTCACATCAAGCACACAGAACCATTTACAGTTGTTAAATAGTTTATCTGATGACTGTAGGCAGAGGCAATGAACAATGGGCGAGCTCTGCCCGTCTCTTCCTTGTTACCAAATGTACTGTAAACAGAATGATGTCTATGTACTTTTCATGAATTAGGGAGTGAGGCAAGACACAGAAACTGAAAAAAATGGTGTATAATGTGTTCTATCTATTCCAACTAGTTTTCCCCAATTCATGTACAGCAAATAAATACAGCAATGTTCAGACTTTGTGGTGTTAATACTGAACTAACAATTAAATAATTGAAATAACTACTCTATGAGAGAGTGCATTCATTAAACTGACCAAAATCCACACTGTAAAAGTGTAATAAAGTTTTACATTTTAAACAATAATAATTAAATAAATCAACATCAACAATTTTAGGCATCAACTCTCCATTATGGGTAGAAATTTTTTTGTGATGAATTTAATGATTCATTGATATCTTTGAACTGGCATGAAAAGGGGTAGCATGGTTGCAAACCAGGGCCTTTCTGTGTGAAGTTTGCAAGTTCTTCCTGTGCATGCTCGGGTTCTCTGGGCACTCAGGCTTCCTACCGCAGACCAAAAACATACACTCTAAAAAATGTTGAGCTATTTTGATAACCCAATTTATGTGTCACTAGTGTTGAGTTACATTTTTGGGTTATTTTTATCAGGAGTAACCCATTTTCTGGGTTACAGGGCTATTATTTTAACCCAATTTATGTGGTGTTAGCGTTGAGTTCAATTTTTGGGTTATTTTTATAAAGAGTAACCAATTTTCTGGGTTATAGGGCTTTTAGTTTAACCCAACTATGTCACAACCAGCTCCACACTCACTCGGCGTCAGACCATCTTCGCTCTCATGCCAAGAACTCCAGACCTGCTATCCGGACTGATCCCCCGTTGCTGACCTGTTCTATTCCTGTTTCTGCCTGTATCGTCTGCTCCTCGGCTAGACTACAAGGTACCGACCCATTTCTGTCCTGCACCTACCTGCCTGCCTGATCCCCGGTTGCCAACCTTGTCTTCTGTTCCTGAGTACCTGTTCATGAATCTTGATCTGTGGTGGCCATCTGTTCTCCGGTATCTGACCCCTCTGCCTGTGCGTGACGCCGAGTACCTGTCTATGAAACCAAATCAGTGGTGGCAGCCTGATCTCTGGCAATCAGAACCATTTCCTGCTCTGAAAGACAAAGTGAGTCCTAACCTGCTTCACCTTAAACACTCTTGAGATGCAGTATGAGTGTGTGGCTCCTGTGTGGCCGAGTGGACTACGTCACTGCCTTGTGTTCCAAGGATCATGGGTTTGATTCCTGCTCTCTACAATTGCTCCTGTGTCAGTTCACTAAAGCTGGTTATCGTGACAGGTTGGGTTAAAATTGGGTTATTTTTTTACCCAACTGTTTGTAGCGTGTGCTCATTAGGTTAATTGGTTACTCTAAATTGTCCTTATCTATGAGTGTGTCCTGAATGGTTGTCTGTCTCTCCATGTGCCCCTGCAAGTATACCCTACCTCTCACCCAATGACAGCTGGGATAGGCTCCAGCTCCCCGTGACCCCGAAAGGGATATGTGGTATAGAAAATGAATTAATTAATGACATTAAAAGAAGGAACAAAAATAATGCCACAATAATGTGTTACTACATAGTTAAAGTGTATCATATGATTTCATCAGAAGCTGCTTCTCCAAACCAATCACTTTAGTTGAAAGACTCCCATGGAAGAAACTGGTGTATCCTCATCCTGATCTCCTCCAGAAGCCCATGTCCTCCTTCAGTTAAGGAATATGAAGATGCCTCATCAGGGGAAGTTGATCCCTGGCCAGTGGAGGAGAGAGGAAGCAGGGATGGACAAAGATTTGTCATGAGAAATACCTTTGGTGTTTTGTTCCTCCTCCTGTTTTCCTTCCCCAGTACAGCAATATGTTACTGATGGGAGGACAAATAATATTGCAACGTACTTTTAAATACATAGTGATGAAAAAATACAGATCAAGTAATACTGTGGCATTAAGCCTTAAAAAAAAACTTGCAGTAAAAAAGTTGGACACTCTTGGAGAGTTTGACAATGATGCACATTTTTAGTGATTTTATTCTTCCAAAAAGCTCAATCAGTAATTTACGGAAACAATTTTTTTGCTTGATTTTCTATTGCTTCTCAAAGACAAAAGCAATAATTTGCACATCAACAGTTCTAAGACTATAATAGTTTAATTTTAATATCATTTTTTATATTCCAGTGTAAACACATAAACCAGTCATTTGTGAGAGCGAATTGAAAGATAGCTAACAAGAAACCAGAGAAGAAAAGATGGGATAATTATATGTTTTGTGCCGTTTACTCTTATTCATCTTCTTGTCACTTCACTGCGGAGTTATAACAATGGCAAAAATTGAATCAAAATATCTTCTGTATTCTAAGATCAGAGCTCAGGATGAAGTTGAGCTGGAGCTCTGTTAATATGTGTTTACATGGAATAATGGAAGCAGCTGAAGTGAAAAAAAGAGGCAGAACAAATGAAGAATACCGAAAAAAAGTCATTAAAGCGAGGTCAAAAACAACAACTGCAGGTCATTGTAAGACACAGAGAGAAGCTTAAATGATATTTTTTATGAAAAACACAGATAACAGCATTCAGAACTCTGAAGAAGTTCTGTTCTCCAAAATAATAATAATCATGGTGAATTGATGTTCTGTTTGACAGAGTTTTGTTAAAGTGCCATCTGTTTCCATGTAACTCTCCTTAACTACTGGCAGCCACGGAGAGACAGGTGAGGCCTTTTTGCACTCAGTGCTGCCTGCAGATACATTTTGATTATAAAAAAAATATGTAAAGGTTATATGGCCTTCTGGATGTGAGTTGGGCGTGAAGCTGTGCTGCTTGGACTTGTTTGCACTTGCATGTCAAGGATGAGCAGGGATGTAATGGCAAACAGCTTGACAAGACTGTGGGCAAATATGATGCTGGATACCGAAACAAACTGCAATCCAGTTGGACTATGTGAAAACTGGGAAAAACACTACATTAATTCTTTATGGCAAGGGCAAAGCTCTCATGGGCCCAGCCTAAATAAAGGGCTCATAAACTTTAAGACAGGTTCATCATAAATTCAAGCAGTTATAACAAAATTTACTTCTCACCATACTTAATTTCCATTGAAAGAATCAAAAATAAAAATTTGTATAAGTGATCTTCATTAACATGTATACCAGTTTTTTCTTAAAAACTGTTACTGCCCTTTAAAAAGAATAAGCACCTTTCTATGCACTCAAGGACACTTTACAGAAGATTAAAACACAATTAAAATAAACATAAACAACAGAAAAAGATGACACAAAGTTAAAATGTGGGACATTAAAGCAAATAAGCTATTTGGAAAAGATAGGTTTTGAGTTGTGGTTTGAAGTGAGGTAGAGAGTCAGTGTTTCTGAGGTCCGGGGAGAATGAGTTCCAGGGTTTGGGGGCAGAGTGTCTGAAAGCTCTGTTCCCAACTCTGGAACTCTGGCAGAGGGCACAGAGAAGTGGAGGGATGAGGAAGACCTGAGGGAGCAAGAGGGGGTGGCAATGTGACGGAGATCTGACAAATAGGAGGGGTGGGGAGGGCGAGGTTGTTAATGGCCTTAAATGTGTACAGAACTACTGGAGGACTAGATTGATGTGGTGGGCTGCAGAGATTTGGGCCATATTGTCATTGTGTAAGGTTTTTTGCACACCATGATTATCACACATTATTTTAGTGACTTCTTCTTTCCTGCCGACTGGAATCACTCAGGCCCCTCTCCTTTGACCTCTGGCAACACAGAATTTTTCTGTAAGGAACTGATTCTCACTGGGTATTTTCTCTTTTTTGAGTCAATCTGTAAAAGTCAGGAGATGGTTGTGCATGAAAATCCAGGTAGATCAGCAGTTTCTGAAATACTCAGAAATACCAGCCTGCCAACAGCAACCATTTAAAGCTGGGGTTGGCGATTTGATTTAGATACACTTTTTGTAATACTGGTTAAAATGGTCTTTATGACCCGATGGTAAACAACTCATAATGTGTTCTTAAAACAAAGCGAAAAATATCCGCTATCTACAGCAGGAGTAAAACAGGGAAAACCCCAACCAATTATCATGCCGGGATACCTGTTTTTAAACCAATCAAATCCCATCGCCATTCTGCCCGCCTACTACGCGTGCATTTTCCTGGCGTGCACAGACTCGGTGCGCGTAGCCGAGCTCATACGTATCAGAGTCCACTGGAGAATGCTTACCTTTCAAGTTTTGTCTTTGAAAATAAGGGAAGCCCGCCGTGAGCCGTCCCACAACCCCAACCAAGCTCCAGTATCCCTCACATTTTAAGACAGATGTACAAGAAATCTAAAATAAACTCTTTGTTTTTCCAAGTTTGTTCTGCTGCTTTAATCTCACGATTGCTGCCACCCAGGCTACTGCAGCTGGACGTTTTCTTCTTCTTCGGTTTTACGGCGGTTGGCATCCATCATTTTGGAGCATTACCGCCCCATTCAGGCTAGAGACAGAGCTCAGTTTGGAGAGGCAGAGGAATGTTTTTATTATTTTATCATCACACAGGAGATTTACGGGAGAATACTGATACAGGAGGACAACGGGAAAGAGGATGAAATACGGACAATATGGTAGTTTCATGGCCAAAACGGGAGATTTGACAGCTATGTGGAGAATGTCAGAGGAACTACCTATACCCCGATCAACATCGGGCTGTGAGTACTAACTAACTTTACATGTTTGTTTGGTGTTTTCTCACCACTGACTGAGACATGACTTGGTGTATGATTAATGTGCATGAATGGCAAAGGAAACTTAAAGAGTCACAGCCTGAACTGGGTTTATCTTCTGACTCCAGAACAGTATTTTTAGAGTAAGACAGATGGATAAATTCAGTGGTCCGATGGAAAGATGTAGAATAAATGTATGACAGAATAGAGTGGAAAAATTCAAGGATGCAGAGATGAAGAAGTGACCCGTTTGAGGGCTGAAAGATAAACGAAAAATGAACCGGCTTGGAGATGCAGAGATGGACAACTGAATAGTGAAAGGAGATGGACAGATATTCCCTCATGTTCCTCTCCTTCATTTCCTGCCCTCATCCATCTCTTACAAGCCAGTCCCCCACCAGACCTCACATCTGTCTGCTCTCTGAGTGAAACAGCAGCTCCAGTGAAAGCCTCCCCTCCCTCTGTGTGATGTATGCTCAGATTCATCGCAGAATAAAACCCACTCAGATGTGACATCATCTGTATTCACACTCTTCGCCTCCCGTGCGATTCCCGCCTGGTGCCTGGCCGTGAACCGGATAGTGGTGGCGGGTCGGCAGAGATTTGTCACTCCGGTCGGGAGCTGAAGCTTAATGTTGCGGCTAAACTGTTACAGAATAGATGTTGACACAAAAGTGGCAGGTTCAAAAAACTGACATGACCGCTGGGATTTGGCATAAGGATGGCAGAGGATCGCCGTAAGTAAATGTGACATGGCCTTGTACATCAGACAGTCTGTAGCGTTAAAAACAAGGCTTTTTGGGGAGGAAACAATGGAGGAAGGTGAGACACCACCCAGTCCGTTTTTATTCTCCTCTACCGATCTGTTTCACACCTTTTCTCTAGCCTACAATCCTGATATATTTAAATAAAAGTGCAGAATCTTCAGACTGAAATAATTAAACGTGATGGGACACGATCCTGTAAACTAAATGACACTTGCATGGTGCTATTTTTAATCCAAAAGACCCAGCAATTGGGCAAATAGGCAGAGGAGGTGGGCAGAGCAATTTGTGGGATGAGGGTGTGTCCAAATTCTGGTTTAAATGTCCATGTAACATGATTGAAGCATTTAAATCAAATCAAATCAAATCAAACTTTATTTATAACGCACTTTTCTTACATTGGAAATGCAGCACAATGTGCTATACATGTTAAAAACAGTCCCCCCCCCCCCCCATTCAAACTCCACCCCAACACATACCCACACACACACACACACACACACACACATTGATAACATGATTTAAAAATGTGTGATTTTAAAATCATGTGGCTGAGTAAAGAGGAGCTAGGTCAGGAAACACCAGGAAGCCGACTGCGCCAGGCGCCGCCCACGGCCCAGGGCCAAGATGTCCCCACCTGGGCGCGCCTCGCCACAGGGCCAGTGAGGGGCCCACTACAGCAAAGCAGTGCTGCAGACCCCCCACCTGACCAAGACGATGCCCACCACGAGACAGAGACATCCCAGCCAGAACCAACAGCGGCCCCCAGTGCAGGCGGCCCCCTGCTGAGGAAACACTGGATATATGGGATAAAAACATAAAACTACCTAGGCTAAGAATCATAAAATTAGTAAAATTAAATAAATAAAATACAAGTAAACCAAATAAATAGTAATAGAATAAGAATAACAAGTAAAAACAGGACTAGAATATATAAATAAAATAAAATAAGATAAAAAATATAGATAAAAATAAAATCTAAATAGTCCTTGAATGTTTAAAGTATAACTTTATCATTTCTATACCAAAAATCGTTTCCCAAAGGTCCGTACAAAATACTGATAATTTTATAATATGATTTTAAGGAATAAAGGACATTAAAAGCATTGTGCATTTTGTAAAATATTAAAACAATGTAACCTTGTTGTGTTCATTTCAGCTAACACTTGTCTTCATGTCTAACATTCAGTGTCATGTTGTCTGACGTTTACAGCCAAGTTAGGGAAAAAGAAGAGTAAATATCAATTTAATCAATTTTAACATAGCCAAGCTGTTGCTGTTTTCTCTTTTTATTATTTGCCCCTCACAACCATGCTGCTTCAATAAAACTCTGATGATACAAAGCAGTCAACATTTTGGACGAGACCTGGTGTAAATATGCTCATGGAGACCATGTAGACTGGCAAACAATCACTTTTCTCTGTCTTTTCTGCAGCTGAAATTGAGGAGAGTACCCATAAATGCTTCTAATAAAATACTCTGATCAAGCTTTTCAGAGATGTTTTGGATTGAAAACAAAACAAGTCATTATTTTCTCAAACAGCCTACTGACCTTGATTATCATGGTCACAAGTCAAACCATGAAACCGGTCAGATGTGTGGTTGGAAACGATTTTGGCCACTTCTGCAACGATAGTTGTGAAATGTCTGTCACTGACATCATTGGATGCCAAGAGACAACTATTATCAAAATACAACCATGCATTGTTGTCTTTTAATGGGACAAGATGTTTTAGAAATCCTCTCATGTTGATGGTATTATTTTTTCAAATGCCAGTTGTAGCATAAGTTTTATGTCTTGGCACAGTAAATGTAATACAGGGGATTTGAATGGACACAACAAAGAGCATATAGCCAACACCCATGCATTATCGGACATAACACTCGTCTACATGTAACCTTGCAGTGTAGCTGGCTCAGCCTGATTCAGTGTCTTAAATCTCACAAATTAATGCCAAGTTCCAATGATTTGGCTTGGCTTGAAGTGACACGGACCAATCAGTGCCCTTTAAAGGAGAAGGTGGGAGCTACAAGTGAGATGACAACAGAATGTGACGGCTGGTGAAGAGATTAGCTTAGTTGCTAACAGCTTCAGTTGCAGTTTATCATATCAGGACTAAAATTTCTCCAGTACATGAAAACCAGCTGATAATACTTAAAGCATTTCTCAATAGAGAGGATATTTTAGATCCACTTCTGACATGACTTTGTTCAAGCAATTTTGTTCTTCACACCAAAGCAGTAGCATACGCCTACTTGTCCTGAAAAAACTTTGATTGATGAAACGATTGCGCAGTCATCTGTTGGATATGCTTTGGAAATGTTCTGCCCTCTCTCTAAGGCTTTATGTGGGCTGTTTCCCAGATAAGGGAGTGAAAATATGAATGGTTCATCTAGTGTGTCACGTTTGCCTAAATGTGGACATAGTTTAAGACGAGAACATGCCAGCTTTGTGCCTGTGTCCTCATTTCAAGACAAACATGCCTTGGACTCTACTTAAGGAAGACGTGTTTGTTAACCTTTCAAACAGTGTAAGAGTCGTGGGCTAAATGCAAGTGCACTTTGCGCTATATGGGCCCGATCTACTAAAGGTTTGCATGTATAAAACATTTGCAAACTTGATAGCGCGTGCAAAGCTGATTTACTAACAGTGTGCACTGAGGATTGCATCTGTCAGATGAGCAAAATAGCACATGCAGTCCATTTAGCATGTTTGCCCTTATAAATATGTGGAATACATGCAGATGATCAGAATGTGCAAAATACTGGGAGGAGGAGATACAAATGTAATCATTTAGCACACCCAATGGGATTTATCAAACATGCAAGTGACTACACGCTGTGTTTTTTTAGTCTACATTAAGTACGTTTGAAAAGCAGGTGCAAAAAAGGCACAGTGTTATGAATGGAGGACTGTGGTCATTGCAGCAAACATTATCTGCAAATTTCCATGACTGAATTTTTTTATTAAAAACATAAAGATTATGGAGGCTGTCATGTCATTATGATGGACTGGAACAAGAGGGACAATGCAATGTGCCATCACACTCATGCAGACACACGGGTAAAGTAAACCCTCTCTGCTTTGCGCTCTTAATACATCGTGGAGAAATCATTTAACCTGTGTAAAAAGCCTCAATAGCCTTAATCCCTCTGTTTGTCACTCAGAGCTGACTTCACACTCTACGCACTGACAGTGAGTTCAGAGGCTGTCAGTGCGCGCAAAGTGTGACGCTGTCAATGCGTAAAAGGCAAGAGTCCTCATTCTGTCTGTGTGCGCGTAACAGTAAGACTGCTCTTCACATGAGAGGTTATTGGTGATGAATCTTTGTAACTATGTTAATCATATCATTTAGATTATATTTAATTGCAATCAGAAAAAGGAAAATTAAAATTGGCGCATAGAAATATGGCATGGGGGGAAAGTGACGATCGTGTCTATCAGAATGACAAGTGGCAAAAAAAATTACCACACGTGTGTTTGTTTGCTCTCCTCGATTCTCCATGGTGACAGCTGATAGCATATTAAAATCCTCCTTTAGAGGGGTCTGTTCGCACCACTTTTGCTCCTGTTATCAATTATGCATGCAGTCATAGCAGATCACCTGCAACACGCCCACTAGTAGCACTTGCAATTCTTTACTTTGCACATGCAATTTAGCGCCCGTTACTTTGGATCTTAGTAGATCAGGCTCTATATGCATAAGGCACACATCTTTCCTTCTTTCAGGGACTAAATTAAGCGGACCTCATCTTTAATACCAATACAGATTTTGAGACTGGATTTATGTACTGCTCTTAAGACAAAACTTCTTCTAAAAGATACGAAGTGTACATTCGAATTGTACATATGTATCAAAACTATTAAATTGTATTTCTTTTTTCTCCCCCTCATTTAATTCAAACAAAAATAGAAAAAGTTGTTCTAACTTTGGGTTTTTTATAGGTTAATAAACAGGCTTAAAAGTAAAATACCACAATAGGCCACTGTGAGGTCCAGAGGCTTTGAGATCCAAGTTTAATCATCCAGGACAAGTCTTATGAGCACAGGTGAATAGAAGGAGATTAATTAAATGCTCCACTTTTGTTTGTTGTGTGTGTGTTCCTGTGTGCGCTTGTGCTGGATGTGTACAAAGTGTAATATGGGTTTATCTGCAGCACGGCCAGGCAATAATTGGGTCCTTGTGGCTCTCAAGAAAATTTAATAAGACTAAGGACACAATTAAAAAGAAAAGTTCTGTTGTATTAGAGGATAAAAAGACAAGCTGAGGAATGAAACATAAAATATTTTCGAAGGATTATTTATTAGCATGTGTTGTGTTGTTGACAGTCTTCATTCTTATTAGTGAAGTTAATCTCCATCTTGCTGTATCTTCTCCTGCTGCTGTTTACACGCCACATTTACAGAAATTTTCCATTTAATTACTTTTTTTCTTTTCTCTTTATTGTGACAGCAAAATCCCCCCCACCCCCCACCCCCCTTTTCACATTTCTAACCCGTCCTTGACTTGTTAGCTAATTTGCTTCGGAGTAATTACCTGCTTCAGTGCTTTGTAATAGTCTGTCTTATTGTTAAAGGAAAACGAGAAAACAATGCAGTGCAGGAACTGTGGAAGAAAAAAAGCTCACAAATATATTTTTTGTTTTTGTTTTTGTTATTAGTGGCTGACTGGAATTTCATACCTGTCACAATTATTTAAGCTCTGACATGAAAGTAACCAGACACACTAGATGGACCATGAATAATATTTCCCAAGTCCATCTTTGTAACAGCCCATAGTGTTTGGAACGGTAGAACTTTTCAAAGCATATCTGGCAGGTGATTGGACTATTGATCCGTCAATCACTTTACAGGCCATTCAGACGAAGAAGTTGGCAGGCTCTTCGGACGTGATCTAAAAAAAACAAATTCTGAGCCACTTTGTAGAACAAACTATCTGCAAAGTATGATGGCATTGGAGCAATAATCTAATTTATATCAATAGGTGCTTCCAGTGCTGTGGTTTGATCTAGATCTGATAAAGAAATGTGGTCCAGATCTGATTAGGCTGCTGCTGAAGTTGTTAGAATCAATGATAATCTCTGTTCTAGCAGTCACCTCCTGATGTAGACTCACTTGTAGCTCTCACCTCTCCCTGCTTTAAGGGATTGGATCATGTTGCCTTGGGCTGAGTACAATTGTTGTAGATTGGAGCTTGGAAAGATAGACTTGCCAAACATTGAATCAGGCAGGCCCAGCTGCTGTGCAATGTTAATGAGATGGGGCAAAAACAGTGGTATAGTTGAAAGAATTCTTCATTCTATTTAAGGCAATTTGATTGGAAAAACAAGTACTTTTATTTTCATATACTGTCATGAGATATACAGTATCTGAAAGTGAACTTGCAATGGTTGGCCTCTAACCAAATCTAATCAGTTTATCACAGTGTCCGCAAAGACAGCGATGCAAAGGATGACAGAAAGTAGCCTGACACACCAGACGTAGTTTGTCCATTTTTTTTTTCTACAGTTAATGGTTCATGCCCAGATAGTGTTGTGTCCAGTTTTTTGGAAGATTGTGCCAGGCACTGGACCTCTATACCTAAACTCTTTGCTGCTCTAAGTCGAATACTCTAGTAATGTGCAGGAGACAAAAACTTTGTTGTAGAAAAGAGGCAAAGTCAAAATCAGGAGACGAGCCAAATGAGGAGAGGAGTCCTACCAATGTGCAGCCAGCTGTCTTTATTCAGTCAACAAACGGACAGGTGAGTTGGGTCTGCATGGGCAACCCTCAAGAACAAATATGAGACAGTATTTTTATCATGTATTACACATGTTACACAGTTGCACAGGGTTCACAGCACAGGGTCCATCACTCTGTTGAATATTTTCTGATTGGAAGGTTTTAACTGTGTTATAACATTATTAGATGATTCCAAGTGTTTCTTCATTGTACTGCACATGGAGAGACTGCAGCACTAATTGTTTGCTGTACTGTACAGGGAGAGATATCTCAAAAACATACACAAAAACACATCAGCTTGTGATACAGACTGAAGTGCAGAGTCAAATAGATAAGAGCCAGGAGATGTCCCTACTTAAAGGATTCATTGAGGGTATGCTGCCTTCACATGGATGCATTGGATCCATGGCCTCATGGAGGAGTACTGCTCGGAAATCTGAAAGCTGGGCCTCCAGAGATGTCCTGGCTCAGGAAAGCTTGCCCATTGCTAGATATTGTATATCAGCCAGAAGGTTAAGGCAGCTACAAATACCTCTTTATGAAAACAGGGGCCCGTGTGTGTGTGTGCTTATCAGCTGCTCCTGAGACACACACATACACTCTGCCTGTTGGTCCAGTCTGTAGTAAGACACACATACACACTCTGCCTCCATGAATGACGACAGAGACAAGGCCCAGAGAAATAATCTTAGAAGAATAACTTATTTGTGATCTTATAATTTAATAAATGGACAGATCTGTGGTCTTGTTTAACTTTATCTAAACTGTCACTGTTATTTCTGTCCCATTGTATGTTGAATATAGATTACCTTCTAACACTACCAAACATTATTAAGCACCAAAAAATGTCACTAACAGATCTGACAGAATGTCCAATCATATGAACCCAGTTAATCTGTCATTCAGCATGAAAACACTGTAAACACTGTAGTATACATTCCAGGCCTGTAACCCTACCCCAGATATACACCAAAGCTAGAGAAAACAGGGAGCATTTACAGAAAATATTCTTGATGTAAACAAACACTGGTGTATGCTGTTCTCTATGTCCACTTGCTGCTCACACTGGTAGTGGAAGACTTTGCAAAAAAAGGCCATAACAAACTCAGCAGCTTCTGTATCATGAATGTAACAGTTTATTCTGCTTTTGTTTCACTTGCCAACAGGGTTAATGCATGCAGTTTAAGGGTGAGCCAAAGCCATGTGAGCAAGATCTTTGAAAATGTGCATAGTTGTTGTACACAGAGGCTGCAAGGGCAACATGTAAAGATGTTTTGGATGTGATTGGATAAAATGCCAAAATGGTTAAAAACTTTTCTCATTTCTGTGTAGTCAGCCCCTAATTAGAATGTACCTTTTACTTCCATTCATATTGTCTTCACTTGGTGAACAGCAGATCCATGCTCTGACAGTTTGTTTCCTCCTTACAGTTTTCCGTCTGATGCTCTGAATAAACAAACAGCAGCTCTACTAACCCTCTGAATTCTTGAAGAGTCCATTTCAGTGCCAGAGTGCTGACACCCTGAGTGCCAATTTATGGGCACACACACACACTCACACAAACACACACAACAAAACAGCAGTGTTTGCTCCAGCAACAGTCAAACATACACAATACATGTCATCTGTTTCACTTTGACTGCAGCGCTGAGTGAGGGGAACACAAAAGCCATGAGTCAGGATGAAACAGAGGAGCAAAGAAAACACAGAGACATGGAGATTTGCTTTTGTTCAGGAAAGAAAGTAGTGGTTTGAATGTGAATGCACAGGAAGATAATATTTGATCCACTTTGTTGACGTCTAGACTGAAGCGTCGATAAAAGCACCACCCACTTGTTCTCTTGCTTTAGCTCCTGGTGACGAAGACTCACTTTGTCTGCTCTGACAATAGTGCAGATTGAGGAGAGATCAGCAGATTACAAGTTCTTATGCACTGCAGAGATAATAAATACAACAAAACACTTTCTCAAATTTCAGCCTGAGATGAATGCAGAAGTCCATATACTGAATATCTGAAATATTTAAGCAATTCTATACGAGAAAAATAATACACCTTTCGTCAAGGAGATATGCTATGAAAGCAACCTTAAGAAAATAAAATCCATATTATGTGTTCCTGAAGATTCTGTTCATGGTTTTGCACTGTACATCTAAAGAGATGAAGTATTCAGCTTAGAGATCACAACAGTTCTTCTCTGCTTTTTGCAGATGGTGAGGTTCTGTTGACTTCTTAAGCTGAGGAGTTATAGCAGGCAGTGGGGTGTTTCGTTGAGCGAGGATGAGAGCCAACACCTAAAAGTCTTAGGCCATGGTTCTCTGTTGAAAACAGTTTGCTTCTTCAGGTGAGAATGAGTCTTAGATATTTGCATCATGACCTGGAGCTTCATTTATAAACTTGACGGGAGAATGTGTGCACCTCCACAGCAGCTCTGACGCAGCCTTTCGCTCCAAATCTGGAAGAACAGGAAACTGTTCTATATATATGTATATATATATATATATATATATATATATATATATATATATATATATATATATATATATGTATATATATATATATATATATATATATATAAAAAGTTTCCTGTTCTATATATATATATATATATATATATATATATATATATATATATATATATATATATATATTATTTTGCACATTTGGACCTTAATGAGGTTTTACATACAGCTACAATATGCAAAAGCAAGGAGGGGGAGTGTGACAAAAGACATTTGGAACTTGTAATTAAAAACAAAAAAAATGAAATAGGTTGTTTATCACCTGATCAAAAGTTTAAGACCACAGGCTATTAAAGCCAAAATCTGCTCAAAATGTTCATTTTCTGTCAGGCATTCACACGGTCATGCCCTCCTGATGGCTAAAGCTAAGAAGCTTTCTCTTCTTGAACATGGTCAGATCGTCGAGCTGCATAAGCAAGGCCTCTCGTAGCGTGCCATTGCTGCTGAGGTTGGACACAGTAAGACAGTCATTCTAAATTTTTTGAAAGATCCTGAGCATAATGGAACAAAAAAGTCAAGTGGTAGACCCAAAAAAATTACACCTGCGCCGAGGATCCGATTGGCTGTCCGTCAAGACACAGGGCCGTCCTCGACCCAAATTAAGGCCCTTACTGGTGCCGACTGCAGCGCAATAACCATCAGACGGCATTTGCAGGAAAAGGGTTTCAAAAACAAAAAACAAATTGAAAGACCTCGTCTCCTTGAACGCCCCAAAACTGCCTGTTTAGACTTTGCCAGGGAGCATCAAACATGGGACACTGAGAGGTGGAAAAAAGTTTTATTCTCTGATGAGAAAAAATGTAACCTTGACGGTCCAGATGGCTTCAACGTCACTGGCATGACAAGGAGATCCCACCTGAGATGTTTTCTACCCGGCACAGTGGAGGGGGGTCCATCATGATCTGGGCTGCTTTTTCATTCAGTGGAACACTGGAGCTTCAGGTGGTGCAGGGTCGTCAAACGGCGGCTGGTTACGTGCAGATGTAGCAGCGGGCATCCCTCATGTCTGAGGGCCCTCGTCTGTGTGGTAACAGCTGGGTTTTTCAACAGGACAACGCTGCAGTTCACAATGCTCGCTTGATGAAGGACTTCTTCAGGGAGAATAACATCACTCTTTGGAACCATCCTGCATGTTCCCCTGATTTAAATCTCATAGAGAACATTTGGTGATGGATGGCAAGGGAAGTTTATAAAAATGGCCATCAGTTCCAGACAGTTGATGCCCTTCCTGAAGCCATCTTCACCACTTGGAGCAATGTTCCCAAAAGCCTTCTGGGAACACTTCATCAAGCATACCCAAACAAATTTTTGAAGTGATTAACAAGAACAGTGGAGCTACTCATTACTGAGTCCTATACTGAGAAAACTGTTTTGTTCTGGTTTGGAGAGTTTTTGTAATTTTTTGAACGATGGTCTTAAACTTTTGATCAGCTGATAGATGGCCTATTTCGGTTTAATTGTTGTTTTCAATAAATTACTTTTTCAAAGTAATTTTTGTCACACTCCCCCTTCTTACTTTTGCATATTGTAGCTCTATTTAAAACCTCATTAAGGTCCAAATGTGCAAAATGCATATTCTAGCAATTTTTCAACTGATCTCAAGATTTTGATCAGGTATGTTAACTTTTTTGTGTGCGTTTTCTTTTTTCTTTTTTTTTTTTTTGGGGGGGGGGGGGGGGGCATTTAGTTTACCCCATTACATTTGAAAGTCAAATTTAATCTTCTGACAAAACTATATTTTTGGGATTTTTTATTTATACTCAGTACCATTTCTCACACTGTGAACAAACACATAAACACATTTAAATTTAACCATCACCAGAGTATCACCTGGCAGAGCTGAATAGTATTCAGTTAAAGCCCATCCTGTCACAGTGAAGTGTCTGGATCATTGTGTCCCAATTTCAGAGCAGACCTTCCCTGTGTTCTCCGGGCTTCTCCCTCTCCTTGTTATCTCCGCATATTTGCCTTCGTTCTCCTCCCCCTTCTCATCTTGGTCACAGATAAAGAGGTCACCATCTGTGAGAGGAGTCACGCCAAATCAGACACCTCATCTATTAAACAGAGCTACTGTTACTAGCAGAGTTAATACAGGCTGCTGACATGAGCTGGAACATAATGTGTGTAAATATTTAAAAAGCTCAGTGTTTGTCAGTTTGAGCCTGTGTTCTGCTGTTGAACCGTGGATGTGAGCAACTTGTACCTGTCTTATAATATCACACAGGTAAGGAGATGAAAGCTTTCTGTTCTGTGTGCAGAAACAAGGCTTTCTCTTGATACTCGTGATGAACTCATCCCCAAATGCAGTCAGAGAAAAATATAGAAAATGTCCACTTTTTTAAGCATTTGAGAACTCTAAGCTCGAAACAGCAGTGTGGAATTGGATAGCAAATATCTGAAAAGTAAAAATAGATGGTTTCTTTTTGCCTGAAATGAAAAAGAAGTATTTAAAGTGAAGCAGCAGAAGAGTACTGTGGTTTCCATTTTATACAATCTTACACTCACAATTAAAGATCTACCAAAATACCATAACACTGCATTACTTCACCAATCTGGTGAGTTAATTTTAGGATGAGAGAAGGTCCAGAGGATTATCAAACCTCACATCCAGGAGGAATAATGCAGAAATACCATTCTGGCTGTGGAACAATGGACAAGCTCATGACACATGCCATTGCAATCCATATTATTTAATCATATTTAATTTCTGATCTTCCTGCTGTATCAGAGTGGCTCTCAGGAACATCTATAGGCCCAAAATTAATTCAAGTTATTCATACCTTTTCTTTTTTGTTATGAATGGTTATTTCAGTTAAAATTAATGGTTATTTGTTTTTGGTAGTTCATTTTTCTAAGAAAGTTTCATCCAAACTCTGCTAATCAACATCCAACTCACAGGGGCACCTCCTCTAACCACTCAGCCTCAAGCACAGCAAAGAGACCAGAATCCGGAGCTACTTTGCCTTTAACTGGGTTTTAATTCAACTGAGCGGTAAGCTGTAATGTTCTTTTTGGTATATTGTCCAAGTTCATTGTTATTTTGAATACTGTGTTGAATATTTATGTTATGGTTTGTCATGTTCATGGAATACTTAGCAGTTATTATAAATTGGTTGTTTATAACACGTAACAGAGAACTGATGTTTTTTTTTGTTTTTTTACCTCAGTTAGAGCTGATTTATAGTTATCTGATTGACTCTAACCCCCAAACTCCACTGGATGTGAAAGCACCAGTGGAAATGTACCTTGAAACATACTACGGAGCACTTCGCTCCCATTGTAGTCTATCGGGCAAATTCCACTGCACGTGCTGTGGCGTGTCAGCACCGCGTTGCTGAAGCACTGCGTTGCTGAAGCACTGTGTTGCTGAAGCGCCAGCGCGCGTCAAGGCGCGAGAGATACGCTTCAGGTCTATTTTCTGCGCAGCCGCTTCCAAACCTTGTAAATTCACTGTCGTAAAGAAAGTACCAGACAGGAAGTCACCGTGTGGAACAACCGGAAGTTTCAAAATAAAACACAATGCACGGACTCTTGCACGTAATTTTCCTCAAATGTTTGTCATTACGTCAAAACCGGAGGCACGAGCATCAGGTCAGCAGTCGGTCAGAGGCCAGGGTCCCAAAGGCAACATGACCCCATGGACGAAGAAAAGTGAATTGTAGAGGTACAAAGATATATAAGTTTGTATACATGACACCATATCTTTTCTACAAGCATATAGGCAGATAGAAGTTGAATAAATCACAAAGCTCTGTGACATCACTATTCTCATGAGAGCCTGTGGCTCTCCGGGGATCAGCCCTCCCCCTACGGGGCTGTGTGTCGCGGTGCTTCTGGGCGTGCCGCTTTCAGTGGGGTTTGCCTGTCGGAGCAAGACCGCATCGCTCCGCTGCGTGGTGCGGTGCTTTCGCGTGCAGTGGAATTTGGGTGTAAGAGTCCTGAAGAAAACATGGCGATCTAAACATGGATGCTGTTTTACTTTTCCTTCTCCCTCCAACAGTGCAGGATTAATACTTTTCCAAAACCCTTCTCCCTGAGAAACTGGAAAACTTTTTTTTCTTTGTCTTTTTCCTCCTTTCCCCTTAATAATGTCCCCTCAGAGAAAAATACATATTTTGTTTCCCATATTAGTCTGAAGGACAAATTATTTGATAAACACACAAACACACACATATATATATGTGTGTGTGTGTATGTGTCTATGTACATATTATAAACGACCCTCACTTTATTTTCTTTATTTTATTGAATTGTTTTCCCATTAACAGTATTTCATTGTGTTCAACTAAACCTAGTTAGTTGATTAAATGGTTTTTGTTTAACTTTATCTAAGTTAATTTACTTTTGTATTTAACCATTTTCAAATCAAACTAAAAAAAGTTAACATTTCTTACCTGAGTGTATTTGTCTTAGACAACCCCTAAGTTCATTTTTGTTTATTTCATTTAAGTTATTAATTTGATAATTGTGGATTTAAGTTTAAAAATAGATTTAAAGAGAAAAAATCCCATTTGTTACACTATGGTCTATAAAAAATATTATCCACATGTACAATGGACAAGGAGGAGTTACACAGTCAGACATATCTCCATCAAGGAGGCAGCAGGGGTTAGAAGGTTTCCAGACCTCAGAATGTGTCAGCAGGTATTTGGGTGGTTTGCAGCTGTGTGCATTGTGACTGGGGCCAGCACTAAAAAAGCTGAAATACTGCCTTGAAGCAGTGAGTATATTTATTTTTGATGAGTCCATGACTATGTTCACAATAACATATGCATAGCTTGTTTCCCATTTGTTTGCAGACAGACTTTCCAGAATGCAAGTCATGGGAGAAAATGGCTTTCTTTGTGTTGTTTGTTGGGTGTTTAGTTTGACTTTGATTTCTCAAGGTTATAACCTGAACTAAATTATTATCAAAAGTCAGTTCTGCAAACTCTTTAAGGTAATGCACAGTATTCCTCCCCTTAAGTGTTTCATTTATGATTCAATACACCATAGAGAGGAATCCACAAAATCTAATCTCCTAAGTTAATGTTCATGTGGGTAGTTTAATGGGTCAAAGTCTGCTGAGCCGTGCTGGAGCAGACTCCATCAATCCCCAGAGTGCGCCCCCCTCCAGTGAGCACAGAATCCTGCCAGAGGGGTTACCACGTATCACCACAGCCAATTACCAGGCTAACTCAAGTTATCAGCCTTATCCTATTCACCTGTGTGCACTCTATATAACCTCTGCAGACTTCGAATCAACTACTTTAGAGTCAAAGTCTATTTTTAGCCCCCTTAACTCTCTGCGTTAAAGGCAAAATTGTTCAGGCTTTCCTTTGACTCCCTGTTCTTTTCTTTTATGAAAGCTAAGACTACGGCTTGGGGGCTTTTACGACCTTGTGAATATGGTGACAACAGATGGACAGACACAATATGAGGCAAAAGCTGTGAAAGTTATTTGTTTTTATATAAAACTGCCTCATTTAGTCTGAATCAAAACCATTGTATAAACTCTGGAGAATTAAGAGGAGTAAAAACCTTGAAGAAATCCATGTGCAGGGGTAGCAGTTGCTTAGTCTTTCAGGACATACATATCCAGGTGCTAGCTGACTGTTGTCAAGGTGCCTTTGTGGCCTTTCTGGCCAAATCCACACTCTCAAGTAAAGGTAAAAACTCACAAAAGAAACAGAAGATAAGGGTTTGCGGCTCCAAACCATACTAAACTAAGCTGAACCAACAGACTAATCAGTGGAAATGAGGCATAACTGAATTGCATGTATGTCCTAACTGCCTGGAGAGATGCCACGTAAAGATGTCCAACATGTGGCCACATTTTTAACCTCTGCCAAAGAGCAGAATAAAAATTTAAAAGGACTGATGACAAAATATTACTAAATATTAATCATTGGACTGGAAATGTTCACTTTCTGTGCACAGTCACAAAATAAAAACAGCTACAAATTAGCGTTACTCACCATCTATACAGCAGATCATGACAGGACTCAAAGACATGGATTGATTCAAAAACTGGAATAGTTCCCAGAATTTAGTCCATCATTATCTATCTATCTATCTATCTATCTATCTATCTATCTATCTATCTATCTATCTATCTATCTATCTATCTATCTATCTATCTATCTATCTATCATAACAGGTGTCACACACTGATGTTATGCTCGTTTACTACAGCTTGGATTTGACAATTGACCTCTGCAAATAATATGCAAATTATGTTTTTTTTTTTTTTTTTTTTTAACTAAATTGGCCAAAACCAACAAAGCTGTAGATGTGAAAATCAACAGAGTAGGGAGAGCAAATTTGACTAGAAAGACTCAATTAATCATTCAAACAATCAATCAATCTTTATTTGTATAGCGCTAATTCATAACAAGTGTTATCTCAAGACACTTAACAATAGAGCAAAAGCTCTTCATTTTTTGGATACACATATATGCATAGATACATATATACATATAAAGATACACATACAACTATATACATCCAACACCCAACATCAATCCATATAGCCAATCATGAATCCCTCCATCATGGCGGCAAGAAAAAACCTTCTGTTGAGCAGCAGGAAATCTTGAATGTGGATCCCAGTCTCATGATGAACAGCAAATCCACACGATGCTTTGCTGGGTGTGTGGGCAAAGACTTTGTCCAAGCTTAATATCTCAATGCAAGCTTTATGAAGGTGATTAGTAATTTTATAAATCACAATATGGTTTCAGAAAACCAGCATATTCTGTGGAATCACGGCCCAGTAACACAAACTATGGGTGTTTTATAGTGCAGTTAATGGAAGTAGAGATGGTATAAAATGAAACTTTAAGTGGATTAAAATCTGTGCTGCAGTTCAAAAGTTTGAAGATACAGTAGATTACGTATTATTGCATTCATAATATTCTGATTGCCATTTATTCAGGTTTTCATGCTCAAAGTGTTTATCTTATTGTTATGTAGGAGGCATTATTTGAGATGAAAAAGAAATGCCACCATTTAAAATGTAGCATTCACACCTTCAGGTAAATATTCCATAAAATGCTGACCTTTTTAACACACCCTGATGCTTGACATTTTCAGTGACAAGTTAAGTTGTGCCCTTTCACCATTATAGGGAAAAAGTAAAAGAAAATCAATGTCACATGTACACCACAGCCTGGTGGCCCAACAAGCGTTAACATTAGATCTATTTTGACATTCTGGGAAGAGATTAAGTATAAAGTGAGAGAGATATCAGATGATGATCAGCAGCGACATGATGGTCTCGAGGTATTTAGTAAGATCATTGAGCCTTCCCAATACACATCGATACTACATGCTAGTACTGAGTAGAAAAGGAATAGAAATGAACATGAAGACATGTTATCTGTAATGATTACTGTCTGGTTTGGAGAACAGGGGAAAATGTCAGACCAAGGAAAATGTATATTTTCATGATTACTCCAGTGGCTTCCTTTGGCTCTACAAAGTGTTTCACTCCATTACACATTTGAGGTAAAATTACTACCGTTATGTCTGGATCAGATTCCTACTTTGAAAATCTAACTTGACCACACAAGGGCAAGGGAAAGAGAGTAGGAGGTGACTTTGGGACCTTAGATTTAAAGTAGAAAGAATTCAGATTTACAGTGGTTTCACACTTGGGTCATTTGGGAGGGTTGTCCTAAAACAAGGTGATGTTTACGGGCCCTAATTTAATGGCGCAGCGCAGGGTACGCAAGCCTGGCGCACCCTGCGCAGTGTTAATTTGGTCGGGTGCACCACCATGCGCTGCCAGTTTACCAATTTGGTAGACCATCTGCGCAGAGATGGGTGTGACGGTCAAACAACTGTGCGGAGGATGCGCTGAAAGCTCGCCGTCTCCAACCTGGTCTATTCTCGGCGCAGCGAAGCACACCCTCCGCAGCTGTAATTTGGTAACAGGCGCACATGTGCCCACACGTCAACAAAGCCTCTGAGGCAGGTTCCCAGAGTATCTGGCACATTTTAATGCAATAAACAGTCACAGCAATCACTATTTAATGTAACCGTCTGAACCAGCATATACAACATATACATATACATATTTGTATCTATATTAACTGTCCCGTCACATCTGATGTCGGATTAAAGCCATTTGCCATAATGGAAACTTAACCTGACGACAGCTGGAAGTTTGATGCACATCTTGGGCTCTAATTTCGTAGACCAGGCCCAGCGCAGGCGCACCTGCCCTACGCCGGCCTGCATACTGCATACACCACATTGCTCTGTGTCTTAGTGTTTTGTCCTTGGGATGGACCAACTTCTGCCTCAATGTGCTTCCAGGCTTGAACTGGAATGTTGTGATGGCCAAATATTCTCTTAAGGATTTCAGATACACATGCAATGTAAGGGATCACAAAGTTCTTGCATCTCTCTTCTTTGATGCTTAGTGTCCTTTCTCTTTTTGTTCTTTAAAAAGGTCCACTTTGGGTACCCACAGGTTTTAAGGGCTTATGTACTTCTGTTCCTTTCCCTTTCCTTCCTTTCTCGCAGGAACACTCTCAGCCGGATGGTTAGGGGTTCTGGTGACACCCAGTTTGTGCTGCAGAGGATGGTGTAAATCAATGATTAGATATTGATCCGTGTGTGTGGGTTTCCTTCTCTTAACAGAGGGGGTGGATTCAATCTCTCTGTCACGTACAATGCAGAGCTAAACTCTCTCCCCAGGTAGTTCTCCAAACATTCACATCTGGGATTATGTGACCACAACACCTCCCATGATAGATGAAGTTAAAGACCCATTCAGGTAACAACTCTCGGGGGATGAACATCCCAGTGATGGGTTTCTATGATTCATTTTTCCAACTCCTCCCCCTCTTTGTTGTTATCTTTCTCTCAAGTCAGACAAGTATCTGCTTCCTCTCCTGCCATTTGGAACTGAAGAAGCATCTTGGATGAGAAGTGAAACGTCTTCCCAAAACTCAACACACTCCAGTTGCCTTTATCTTTTTTATTTATTTATTTTGAATCTTCAAGATAACCATGACCTGGATGAATTAGAATCTACATGGATGTACCACAAACAGTGCATTTAGAGCACTGTAACCCTGTCAGCCTCCCATCTAACAACTAGAGTTTAGATTGATCTAAGCAAAAATGCAGTCTTGATCTTCCTGCGCCCTTTAATGTTTTGTTCAAGTCTGGCCCGCCCGATCCCATAAACATTATATATTTTTGCAATCTTCTACATTTTAGGTTTAATAATCAGGCTTGTGAATACTGTTTCCCAGTTTTAAAAGGCATTAATCAATATGTCTGGAACCAAACAAACAAATTGAAGTGTCTCCATACCTTTGACTTTGCACCACACTGGGACAGCATTTCTCTATAGATAATAATTTTCATTTTGCACTTTCAAGCCCCACTTTCTTGGTAATCTGTAGTTTCCTGATATACTGCTGTGCAAGTGATGCATAAGCTGAGATGAGTCAAAGAAAGATGCACCAAGTGTGTCCTGTGGGCACGCTGACAAAAGATTTTGTTTAGGCACTGCTTTGTGTGTACTGTATTAATGTTTTTAGTGTTGCATATGTTATTTCCTTTAGTGTACAAAAATCTCTGACCTGGCTAGAAAATCTTATCAAATCAGTCCTTATGTGCAGTCAGTTTCAATAGTGTATTCTTTTATGATTGTTGGGACATCAACATCATGAATTGGCAGCATAGTGATCCAAAGCTGCATTGTGATTGTCATAGTTGTCAAAATGTTTGTGTAGTGTGACCTCCCCTTTATATAGTACATCTCTTTAAACATAATCAAAAGCTATGTAGGGCTGGAATATATTTAGTCCTCTTTGGAGTATGTCAGTGATGAGAAATGAGTGCAAGTGTATTATTAACAAACAATAGTTGCTGCAGCACTTTGCTGACATGGACAACCACAGTTTTGAATCTGTTTTGTTATTGTATGCTAAAGAATCTTCTGAGATCATCTGTTCTAGTTTCTTTCTCTCCCTGAAGAATTAAAGGAAATATCCTTCAAATCCCTTCTCTGTTGTGAGATTTCCTCTCCTACACATTGAGCAGCTCTTGCCTGGCGGGAGGCTGGGTCCCCTGGGGTGAGGAAGAAAAGGTTTACCTCCTGTTGGCACATTGCAGCAGATGTTGCAGTTGACCTTCGGCCCTTGATCAAAGAGGGCTGCTTTGTCTGGTGTTAATATCAAATGATGAACGTTCAGCCCCTGCTCTGCCCTTTCTTCTCTCTGCCAAACAGACAGCAGGAACACATCGGCTCAGGCTGATTGATATTCACACACCCTGCTGTAAATGATTTTAAGGTGGTGAGATGAAGTTGGACAGTACAGGGACAACTAGCTGTTGGATTCACTATTGTTCATTAAGTCATAATGAAGCTGACCTGTTTTATCTTATCATTGGTGACAGATGCCAGTAAAATAATTGTTTTCTTTTATGCAGAAACCTCAGGTAGTCACTAAGTGCCCATTGAGTAAATTTGGACCAAAATAATTTCAAATTACTGAATGTTATTTTCACAACATAAGTTTGCCACCAACAATGATGATAATTATATCATTACCTCTTCCAAGAAGGTTATGTTTTTGCCATTGTTTGTTCTTGTTTTTGTGTGACCCAAGTTAACTGAAAAAAGAGTTCAGCCAAACTTAATGAAGCTTTTCAAATCCAGATGCAGATCCAAGATTTTTTTTTTCAGGTTGAGGTACTGCACAGTTTTCCATATTTTTAATAACTTGGCTAAGAATAGCAGAAATACCTTGGCAGAAGTTTGTGCTCTTGGAGCACGTCTAGTTTCTGAACTTTTCCAAAAGTTAACTGGTGTGGATGATATCACAACAATCACATTTGTTGGACAGTTACCTCCACAAAGGGAGTTGTGTTTTTGCCAGTTTGTCTGTTGTCTGTGGGCAAGATAGCTCAAAATGTTCAACAGATTTTAATGAATTTATTAGTAATATTGTGCCAGGAAGAAGTGATTAGATTTTAGTGGTGAACAATTTTCTCTTTTAACAAAATAAGAAGTGCCTTGGCTGTTTGTTCGCTTTGAGCATGTGTGGCTTAGTTGGATGGTGTGAGAGCTCAAATGCATTTTCGCGTGAACCAGATACTCAAACTCTGTTTTACTTGAAATCATGGGTTAAAAATAAAAAGATGACAACTTGACATTATGGTAGCAAATCCAACTAAAATAACAAATGAAAATCAGACTATGAACTGAAATTGTTTAAACACACAAATGCCAAGATTTCATTTTAGCTATGAAATAACAAAAGTAGTCAGTACTACAACGAGGCCTCCTGCTACAACCACTGTACTTATAATTATCTATATTATGTCTAGTACAACAACTCTTTCTGATTTTGACTGAGGTACAAAATGTATTTGGCATAGTATCAATCCAGTGGGGAAGACTGGGGACAAGTTTAACAGGGTTCACTTAGAACATTTTTGACATCCTCTCAAATATGTAAGCTAGAGTGATGAAAAAAAGTCCGCACATGATGAGTAGTGAACTTTTTTGTAAAAGATTACAAATGTTTGTAAAATTATCTGAGCTATGGGATAAAATACAGTTTAGCCTATGACCCCGCAAATTTTTAAAACTAAACTAACTAACTATCAATAAATAGAAAAAACCTAATGATGCATTGTTTATGAGTTACTTTAAAACATGTAAAGTTAAGTTATGGAATCATGATTATTTCTCACACTCTGTTTGGAGGCTTGATGAGTTGCTGTAAATAAGCACATTACAATTAGTAGTTAGGATCCAGTATAGTAAAAACTTAGGCCCTTTTCCACATGAAACAATGGCATTTTCAGGACAATATCCAGGCAGCCCACCAAGGAAATTCTCTCATATAGAAATGATGACAAAAAATACACATTGTCAGTCAGTGTTCACAATATGATTGCAGACAAAATAGCACAGGTTTAAGCTGTGATCTCAATTTAAATCCTAACTTAAGTGATACATGCTCAAAAACAGTTCAATAGCATCAATTAAAGAGTAGAGGAGTAGGAGTATAGTAGCACACGGACGTAAATATAAAGCAATATGTGCATGATGGTAACACTGGACAAAAAAGTTGCAGTGTTTTAGCTCTGTATCCAACAGCAGCACTTGAAGGCTGCGTAAGAATCCTGGTGGTGACTGTTATGAGCAAATACGGAAGAAGTTTGATTTTTATCATCCTGTTGCATTTCCCTTTTTTCAGTTCAACCCAGTGGCATAGGATGAGCTATGCTCAGAGACTTGAGATTTGACCTGGACTTGTCTTCAAAGACTTGAAACTTGACTTTGACTTGCATCAAGTGACTTGAGCCTATCACTGTGTAATACCAAGTGATACAACATATTTGTTTTCATCACCTCCTCTGCAAACTCTTTCCCATTGTCACAGAGATTCAGGAAATGTGCCTCCTATAAAATATGTGAAAGAAAAAGAGATCAGACAGTCCAGTGATGGATTAAACTGGAAAACACTACTCCTTGAAAGGGTTTTCAGATGAAACTGGACAAACAATCGATGGCTGAGATGTAATTCACACAAAGTGCCTGTGTTGGTATACATACCCACACACAAACACACACACTGCTATTTTCCTTCAGTCAAATTAAAGTCCAAGCAAGCACCGTTTCATGCTGTCTGTCCAATCAATACCTCTCTGAAACTAATCACATGAGCTGCAAACAAAACCAACAGCATTTGTTGAGGATATGTTGGCTTCAGTTAACTTAAAAGCTGCTGCTTCCATAGGTTTTGAGAAAATGTGGAAAATGGTGAGTGTTTTAAAGGATGCAAACATTACACAAACCTCCATTAAAACATAAAAACAGCACAAATCAATATCCCCCTCATAAATCCTTCTTGTCACCTGGAAGAACTGCATTTTATTACCAAGGGCTCTAACTTTATAGAACAGGTGAGGACATGGCGCATCTGCCCTGTGCCATGCCTGCACCGTGCCAATGAGTCGTGTCCAGGGCATTTTGCAATTTTCGTGCACGGCGCAGTCCAGTGCAGCAAGCGCATCAAACCTCTGTCTCTCCCACTAGCGCAACAGAGGAGAGAAGGCATGAGTGGGTTGAACACAGTTGAGTGTAATCTTCACCAATCACATTAACGCGTCCCCTTGCCTTTAAATGTGCTGGGAATGAGGCACAACGACTCGTCGGTCATCACCAAATAGCACCAATAGATAAATTGGGGATATTTCCTCTCCTGGTATCTCCTCCTCACCCTCCTTGCAATAATGTAGGCTACCAAGTCTTTTTAGACCATGTGAAGAATAAAGATTAAAACAGAGAAATATGGGCAATCACAGGTAAATTCTTGAGACACGGAGTGACTTACATTTATTAAGCGAGCATCTCTCTCTTTTTTTTTTTGGATTTCATGAGATGAGGGAAGCTGGATGTATATTCTGTATTGGATGATGAGGCTGTTGTTGGCTTGAGAGATGTGAACTCGTTAGTTTGCATCACACTTCCAGCTGCCGTCAGGTTGAGTTTACATGAAGACAAATGACATCGAATGGGACAGGGCAATTAATATAGATACAAATGTATATGCTGGTTCAGAAAGTTACTTTATAAAGTGATTGCTGTTCTTGTTTACTGCACTGAAATGTACCTGACACTCATGATACCTGTCTCTGAGGTTTTGGTGTCTGGTGTGCACTGTACACCTGTCAGTCAAATAACCACTGCACCGGGTGCGCTTCGCCTGCACTGAGAATAGACCAGGCTGGAGCTGGCAAGCTTTCAAGGGGACATATCATGCTTGTTTCTCCTTTTCACTATGCCAGACTAGGATGCCTGTAAAGCATTTCTGCCCTCAGTACAAGTCATTTAGTTCCTTCATTGCCCCACAATAGCGTTCTCAAAATCCTCATTTTAGGCCATTATCCAGGTCTCATTGAAACGCTCAAAACTGAGGATGACCTAAAGTTACCTTGCAACGTCACAGCCCTTTGCGCTCTGATTGGTCAGTTCTATCGGGGGCTGAGCCAGCCCTGTCCTTCTTGTTCTACTGTATTTTCCGGAAGGCTCAAAGCAGCGACCACGTATTGAGTCCCCCTACAGGCCAGAGCTGGTAATGAGTAGGTGTGAGCAAGGGATCTATAAACCCCTGCTGGACAGATGTGTTCCTCGGTGATGGTTTTGTGGCTAATGGACATCACAGAGGAGGAAGTGTTTTATCAGATTACTCCAATAAAAAAGAAAGGTACCTCGTGATGTCACGACGTTTGAAATCTCGCCGACATCTCGCAATGACCTATTTTCAGAGGCATCAAATCTCGTTCTAGGATATCAGAAAAAATACAATATCTCATTTTTTGACAATTAAGGGGGTGTAAGGTCTTGTTTTCAAATTTATTATATTTTATGTAAGTATTAAATCATGCATCAGCATGATATGTCTCCTTTCAGTGCACCTTCCATGCAGTTTTTTGGCACAAAATTGTCACTGCACCAACCTGAATCTGTCCACACCTTCCCTTGGTGTACCACACCCATCTCGGCGCAGCTGGTCTACCAAATTGCCAAATTGGCAGTGCACTGGACAAAATTACCACAGCGTGGGGTGGGCCTACACTGTGCCAGGAAATTAGGGCCCAATATGTTTTGTCAAGTTGTGGTAATGTTCTACTGTTTGTAGCATGTTATGTCTCTACACTGTTGTTGTGGCTTGTTTTCAACAGCAATTATTTTAATTGTACAGACCACGTGCATCAGTATATAGTATTAGCTTGTGTTTGACTGTTTGACACTCTTCTGTTCAAAAAAAAGACCAATCAATAAATTGATCAATAATTGAGCTTCATCTCTCCACTCCCTATATATCTACTTTTCCCTTTTTTGTTTGCTCCTGTACTCATCATTACAAATTACAAATATTTGGCCTTTCCTTTAGTCTCATTCCATTATCATTTCAATCAAATACAACAGATATAAATGCATGGTAGTATCTGCAAACAGCACACATACAAGTATGACCTTGACAAACAATCATGTATGAACTGATGCTTAAGACCTGCTTAACTCCAAATTCTACAAGTCCTCTCCAGTCTGTGCTCATCATAGATGTAATGTAAATATTAGAATGGCCTGTCCATCCATGGTTGTATTAATTACATCCATAAAGATACCTTTACAAACATATAGACATGAGGACCCTCTTGAAAACAAGCTGTCACATCTTAAGGGGATAACCATGAATCTAAATTCAGAAGCGCCAAATAATGAGGACAGATTTATGGTCTGGACGTCCATAAAGTTTGTTACTTTCATGAACTCTTATTTGAATTCCTTTATCTCTGGCCCCAACAAAAGACATTACATAATTGACCATAAATTCAAATTTTTTAAATCATTTGAACCCAATTTAATGCAGTTCAGCTAGATGCTTCTGTAGTATCATTATGGAGATGGAGAACTGAGCTTTGGGACTGTAGTTTACATTCGGGTTCATGCCATTTACCTCACACAACAGAACAGAAAATCCCAAACATCCCTTAAAATGCACATAATGGCCCATCTCTTAAGTGTGAGATTTCTTTTGCGCATTATGCTTCCTCTTTGAGATAAATCGACATGAATGTAGTTGTGAATTCCAGTCCTTGTGCAGGAAGAAAATCTGTGTCTACCCTCAGGTCGTTCTTTTTCTATATTTAAACTATTGTTTGGTTTTGTGCAGGGGCAACAAAAGTCATCAAGCTAAACGATGCAATTTAAAGCTTTTAAAACCAACTTCCTTGAAAATAAACAATCGCACAATGCAGTCAGAGGTTAAAGCAGAAGCTCCCCTTGACTCCATCCACTGTAGTGTCTGCAAAAAACTGTTCGGGTTTGAATCTTCTGATCCACTCAACCCTTGTACTGTCTTAGCTTTTTCTATACACGCTGTCCATACAAGAGTCTGTTTTGACCATGCTCTAAATCAGCTGTAAAATTAAACTAAAAACAATCATCTGTAATGCAAGTTTTTTCTCCTTTGCTCTTAGTTACCGTGTCAGGCTTTACCATCCATGAATATATTGGTTTTAATATCTTTTAATGTGGGCCATTGGGCCACTCTTTGTCTGTATATCCCTTGATTTAAAAAATATATATTTAAATGAACTTCAAGAGAACCCGATACACAGATCGAAGGTTATACTGTTAACTCATTATTACTAGGGGCTGTTGGAACACATATTGTAGAAGTATATGTATATGCATTTTTCCATTCTAATATAATTAACAATAGTAATATCTATGGCACGACAGGTCAATTTTGACCCATACATTTACTTAAGAAAAAAGCAAAATCGTATTTTTTTTGGCAAAATAACTTCATGGGCATATTTATTTGTCAACATTTATAAACATTTTTCTGTTTATCTTCACAGATGCACCATGATTTGATTTTTTTGCTTTTATTATTGCTTTATAATCTTATTTTTACAACCAGGTCAAAACCGACCCGAACAACACAGGTGACACTGTTTCAACAGAGCACTTATAATGGATCGTTTTTATTATTTTTTTGTTAAAATAGAGGTTCCTGACAAAGTCAAAAAGCCTTGATGCAATAAACAAATATTAAGTGGTTATTTTATGCTTTTAAAACTAAAATGAGTCAATACCAACCCTAACACAGGAGGAAGGTTAAGGTTACATATGCTCCAGATTAGGGCAGTGCAAGGGAAGCACATACTATTCTTGCCCCCAAGAGAAGGATCCTATAATCCACACTGTGGTGTAAACGTCCAAGAAACACACAGCCAGTGCTCACAGTTGCCTTTTCCTGTGTGGTAATTTCTTTTATTTCTCCCCTACATTTTTGATTATACGATCTTTTTTGGTATTGCTTATGCTTGTTGGGGGTGGAGGCAATGATTAATAAAAGTAATATGGCAAGTATTTTGAGACTAAAGTACAAATGTGTGGGAATGTAATTTCTTACAAAAAACTTATACATATTCCACCATTTCACAGGCAACACACCACAAAAACAAATCAGTCCTCCAATTATGTAGAAACTTCAGAAATAATAACAAGTACAGTGACAACAAAACTCTGAGTTAGTGAAGAAACAATTTGAACAGAAGAGTAATGATTTTTGATGAGGGTTTTTAGGAGTTTCAGTCTTTCTGCACTGTGAAGATATACAATCCACATAATCAAAGCGTTTTAATGACAGACAAGTTGTTTCAAGAAACAAAAATTTTAGGTCAAAAATTCTTTCACCTTCTCTACTTCTAAAGTTTAGAAACAGTGGGCTATTTTGACCTGTAAGACGATACAGAATGTTAAGAATGCTTCAGGGGAGTTCATTCCTGAAGCTTTAATAAATGTGTGCTTCTAACATCAAGAGCATCAGTGTCATCATCAGTATGATTTTTTTTCTCTTGCGATGAGAAACTACTTCAATTCAGTATTTCTGTGCAAACAAAGCCTGGTATCAAAGATGGCCATGTATATTACCAATACATAGATAAATAAATAAATAAATGTTCTTGCAGGGGTATTAAAAGAAAGATGGCTCTCAGCAGGAGGTTGGGAAGTCTGGCATCTTGATCTCCTTCATCTTGTTTCTTGGCATGCTGCTACCTGTGAACATGATGATTTTGTTGATTGGTTTATTCATGGAGACAGTCAGAGTCAGTCTGAGGATATCAAAGGTTCAGAGTCAAACTTGTGAAGAGATGCCAACACTTGCATTCCTTCGCACACAGCCTGAACCTTTTTCTTTGAGCCAGAAGGTTTTACAGCAAGGGAAACTACACAAGGACTGCTAATTTAGAGTGATAGTTAAATTAAACACAACATAAAGATAGTTAGATATGACTGCCAACGGATTGAAGCCTTTTTACTGTTCTGGGTCAGGTAGAGGTCTCCAATGTGGCTCATGGCACAGGTAAATACGATTCCCAATAAAGCAATGGGCCAGCTCTCTCCCTGAGGACAGATACAGATTAGGTACAGACACGAGGTGATTCATGGCAGTCAATGGTGCTGCAAAAGCCTCATGATTACCAACAGCTACAGTCAAAATACACAAAAACTGCATTGGCTTGACTAGACATTTCAATAAGAACTGTTAAAACTTAATTTTCTCTTTTTAGTTTTAACTATTTCAGGATGCAACCTATGTGTGTTTGTGCCGCTTGCTGCTCTCCTCTCATTACATGATCAGGTCATATTGACAGCTGATCCTTTCAATCAGACTCATAAAAAAATGAAATAATATATTAACAAATAAAGTTATAATAATATATGATATTACATTGTATTATTTATTTTTGGTTGATTTTTTTCTTTATAATTCACTTTAAGTATAGCTGCATATTTAAACTATAATACTTAGAACATCCTCTCTTAAGTAAAAACAGATTGTTGGTTATTTTACATCTTAAAAGGAAAGTATTTCATCCTTTTGGAAAGCTGACTTAGCTAATATTTCATCTATGTTGATGTGAAGAAGTTATAATTGGTTCAAATGTAACTTTTACTGCAATAAACAATTCAGGAAGTGAATACAATGTCTCAAAACACTGCAATAAGATTGTAATGATTACACCCAGACTCTACAGAGAAAGGCCCTTGCCAACCCAAGGATCAAATTGGTGACCTTGTTGTGAGGCATGCATCCTGCTGCCACCATCTGATAAGATGTGAAACAGCATTATCAGTGCATTCCTACATGTAATTTCAAGTACCAGGTCAGCAGCAGGTTGACTCCATGAATGGCAATATGATCTAATTTCACTTAACACTTAATGTGAGTAATTATTCACTGTGCAGAGATCTTGACCACAGCAGCTTATGATCCCCTGATAAGATTTGGCATCAATTTTTCTGAGTTAAACACTCATTTGAAATTTCCTCCCACTTACCATCTCTGCTTTGGTATTAAAAAATCCACTTAACAAGTTCAGTGTCTCTTCTCTCTTCTTGTAAGATAGCACAATTTTTCTGCTGCTTTCATCGCCTCGCATGTCCATTGGTATGTCAGCCTCGTCCAGGTCTTCATCCTCACGTCATTAACGGGCATGATGTGCAATTTCCTCAGCTGCAGGAGCATAACGTGTGGGTCTGTATAACAGCGGTTCATATGGCGAACATCCATGTATGTGTGCATGAGGGAAATTATTGGATATGAGCTGCTGTCTCAGATTCATCACAGCCTACTATAGATTAGGAAACCAAGTCATTACTGCAGGACTTTCTCTCATGTCACTCAACATCATGAGAAAGTGTGTTGTCTGTAAGTAATTTCACAAGCCAAATGAGGTTCAGAATGTTTGTATATATTACAGCTGCAGCAAAGCGGTAGAACATGGAGATTAATACCTTGTTCATGGCTTTGCATCCATTTTGAACCAAACTATCCCACCAGTACAGGAGTCTTTGGTATTGGTGAGGTTTATCTTTATATCTTGCAGGGATTCACTTTATACAAATTCTTGGACCTGATAGTCTGACACCTAATGTAGATAAAGCCTCCAGGGGAAATAACACATTTTTCATGAGCTTCTTCTGAACTCAGAGGTCATTTAGATAATTGATACAGAATATCTGGGCGAAGATTCACTCCTCTTTCTCTGGGTCTCTGCTGGGACTGATGTGTGGGGTTAAGATGCTGTGCCATGCCTGATTGTCTGGTGCAGGAGCTGCAAAAAGATTTAAAGTCATTTTGCCACTGTCTCTTGTCTCTGTGCCAGCAGGACTGACTGATCTAACCTCAGAGGACACCCCCACTAGTCTTGCAGCACAGCTGGATCTGCCTGATCAAAGTGTCCATAAACACACAAATTCTTCTTGCCAAGCTTCAATCTGCAATGATTGGTAGGGGCCCAATCAGTACCTTTTGGAGTAGGAAGTGGTGGGAGTTATGAGCGAGACAACAGCAGGATATTTACTGCTCTCACAGAGATTGGCCAATGCTAACAGCTTCATGAGATCCAGAACATATTTCTTAAAGGTGCTATGAGGAGAATTCATTTCCGGCGACATAAAGACTCTGCTATCCAAGAGCACGCACAGCGACCGTCGTAAAGACGTGACCCAAGCCAAAGCGTGTGTTTGTTGTTTGTTGCTAATGAATGCAGCTCGGACCTTCCTCAGAACTCTGCATTGCTTTACAGCTTCTTTTTTCAACAACTTATAGGATGCAAAGCGACGAGGTAATGTATCTCTTTCTAGTTACGTAATGGTAGTTTTTGATGTGTGACAACAAGCAATTTTTGGAAAACTTAGTATCGTAGTTTTGGAGCTGGCTATATATCGCTACTTACAGCCCGGTGCTCTAAGACGTGTCCGAATAATATACATTTTCTCTAGTTTTAATTGTTTTGTTCCCGAGGTTGAGTATCCGGGCCAGTCCAGTCCTGTCTGACCCGACCGCGAAGCTAAGAAATAGCATTTATAGATAACCTATTTTGATGCTATAAAACTCATCTTAAAGTGTGTATTTTGATCAGGCATATATCTAAAATTGAGACTTTTTTGTAATTACCTCAAAGCATCTTTAATTAAATGAAAAACAAACAACAACACTGAAAGCACTTCTCAATGGAAATACTATTTTTTGCAGCACTTCAGCCATGCTTTGGTGAGAGTTTGTTCTAAGAGGTGGATTGAGTTTTTTTTTTATCTTACACCTTGGCAGTGGCACCCACTTACAACATTATCCAACTGGTGTGATGAAATAATGGTCCAGTCACCCACCATATATGCCAACACTTTCTATTAGCTGGGGACTCCCACCAACACATTGATGATAAACACAAATTTTAGAAAAGCTCCATCCATTCCTTTAATTTAAAAAAATTGCAGTATGATGTCAGGTGCACTAAAACATGCTAAACAAATGTTCTGTTGATTTGTCCCTAAGTGTACTGGAGATGTTGTGTTCACAAGATCACATGCAAAAGCAAAGAATGACCTTCAAGGCCCTGTAATCTTGACTTTTTGACCTTTGACTTTCAACATCCATGCAGATCCCCTTTGGCATAATTAATAGTTGACAGTTAAAAGAAATTACTTAAAGCATTTTATGCTTTTGCAAATTTACACTGACACGTACATTTAACCTCCAAAATTGAATCACTACATTTCAAAGTAAAACTTAAGAATTGCAACATGTCAAGTACTCTTGAAGTGATTTCTATTAAACTTAAGATAATTTGTTTAACAACCAAAGGATAATCACAAGTCTCCTGGTCTAAAAATTCCCTCGTTTAGTCATGAATTTTTGAGCCAGTACATAACTTTTAGACATCCCTTGAAGCTACAAGTTACAAGAAACAAGACCCAGTTACAAGATCACAGCTTTTGCCCATTAGGACAAATAAATAACACAAAAATGTGCCTCTAGGCTTAGATGTCACAGGTGTAGAGGCTTACAAAACAGTTAGTTGCCATAAATTACTCTCAATGGAAAAACAAACTTTTTAAATAACAAAAATACTCTGTAAGACGGTCAGGTCGTAGCCTGCTTTTCTTTAGGTCAAACTTTGGCAACGATATTAAGGTTAGATGCTTCTGTAAATACTCTCAGCTTTGATTTGAATCTTTCATCTTAAAACATTTTTCTCAGCATGAGTTCATTTTTGTTCTTAACTGGATCCGTTTTAGGTTAGAAATGCATTCATTTGCCTTCCCTCCATGTTTCCCTGTGTGAAAGTGGCATCAATTAGTCAAAACTGATGGCTTTTAAGAGTGCAGTCCCTCGTCCTCCAAGCCCCGAGTCAATAAGAGCAACCTCATTTCCTCAAATATTCATGAAACACCTCAATTCTGATCATGTGAAATGCCTGAGTCAGAGCGTGGAAATTGCATCTGATTGTCGTGGGTTTGAATTATTAAATGCTCTTTCTGTGAAAAAAGATAGATATGCTACACAAAATATTTAAACTAACCTGGTTAAATCACAATCTTGCCCTTTTATGTAGAAGCTGAAATAGGCTATGCATGTTTGTAAATGCTTCTCAAATCAGGCATTCAATTATTCTGTTATGACAGAAAGAGTGGTCTATACACAGGCACAGCTGAAATCCACCTTATATCCTTATAATGTCTTTGTGTATAACTTATGCAGGTTTGATCATGTGTGTCATTCAGGAGTGGGTCATTTCCAAAATACCTCTAAACAGCATAAAGATCAGACCAGCCTATTTAAAGAGTTCAAAAACCATCAAGTATGTGAGGAGAGGCAGCAAATCTACCGTGAGAAACTGGCCAACTGTCCAAATCTAAGCTGTAAAAAATGAACTGCATCTGTAAGAGGGATCTTGTGGATGTTCCAAGATCACAACTGTTCAGAAAGTGGTGATGTGGTAGTAAAAACAAATGTCTGGAGAAAAGGTGCAAGGGACATACTGTATATACTTTCAACAAAACTTGTTACACTCATGCAGGATGCACAACAGCACACACAATCCACGGATATATATCAGAGCATTTGTTGATGTTTTCAGTTTTGTCTATAAAGGCATGGAGGGTCAAGGGACACAGTTCAAGATTCTCATGCAACACTGGGCTACACAATCACATTACATACTAATGAGTACCATCAGTAATGCAACATGTATATATGACTTGAATTAAATTAATGGAGACTATGAGCATGTCAATTGTAATTTTTCCAAGTCAATACAAGTCGTCATTTAGGGGAGGGGGCCATAAGATGTATGACTCCTCCCCCTCATCCCACCCATAAACACCCACGCTGTCCCCTCCTGTTGGGACTGCAAGGACAGAGAACAGAGCAAATGACTACAGCCAACAGCTATTTGACTTACAAAGAACTGGTCCTTCATAAACATGATCCAAATGTCTGTGGAAAATCTTATCTCTTTGATTGTTTCTAAAACCCTGGAATTCTTTAATGACAAAATCTGGGATAACAACAATTTTAGCCTGAGCAACACATTTCTTGCAGTGTTCTGTGTTTCTATACAGGCACAATAAAATGAAAGGAATTAAATGACTCAGCTTCAGACCCAACATTAAATGCAGGGTTTAAAAAACAAAGCACCAGCTGCCCGGCATGACACTGATTAAGAGGGAGTGAGAGCTGAAACTCTCGATCGGTTTGATCAATGTTGCTATCTAATTTCCACATCAAAACAGCAAATTTAGACAACAGACCTCAAAGCCCTGTGCACCGTGTGCTTCAGCCAACTCACTCCACAGAATCAAAATAGGGCCTAATATCTTATTTATCGTAATATCAACCATTATGTTATAAATTAGCCTTTTCAAAGTGGCCTTTTAGCAATATATTGTAGACATAATGTCAGTGGATAAATAACACACTCTTGACATGTAAACATTTTGCCAACAGGGTCAGCTGATTTACAAAAAGTTACATTCATTATATAAAATCGTAATACTGGCTCATTAGTTGATATAGTCGATTTCTCCCATCTTCACCGGTCAGCTTCACAACCCTCTGTATTTTATTAAATAAAGGTTTTTATTGAAGAGGAGATGACAGCCCCTAACAAAACCTAACTCTTGAACATTGCTGCTTTAGTCCGAACTTTCCACACTGCTCTTGATTGTGTTAAAATCGTCATTTTGGTGTCTTGACAGTTAGGACATGTTGCCTAAAAGATAACATAGCATCCTCTAAACAGCTTAAATTACCAATTCCAAAATGACTATATTTTCTACCTAGAAAGATGACCCTCAGTGAAACTAAAATTATGAACCCCTGGCTTTCCTGTCACTGTGGGCTTTTAATCTTACATGTGCTCTATCCTGGTAGTCTTCTCATTTGATAAAATGACACATCATGAAGAGTAACACAAGGCCGGAGTCGCTCTGAAGTGGAAGTGTGCTTAAAGGTGGAGATGAAGAGTTGCTGCAGGATGATTAATAAGACAGCCACCAGCACTGTCATTTGCTTTCAATTGCTCCCTGCTCAGTGAGGAGCAGAAATTATGCATGAAAGTTGTTTTGTTTTAGTGCTTCTATGGACATTTTTGTAAAAGATCATTGGAACATGAATAACAAATTTAAATAGGAGTTTAACCTTTAATACCAAACAACTACACATTCAATTAACCTTAATTTTAACCTAATCGCAGTGGAGGGTTTTGCGTGCCCCAGTGACCCCAGGAGCTATGTGGTGGAGGGCTTTATGCCTCTGGTAGAGTCACCCAAGGCAAACAGGTCCTGGGGGAGGTGCCAGACAAAGTGTGGTTCGAAGACCACTATGGAGAGCTATAACAATGGGTCCCAGTTTCTCTTGCCCAGATGTGGATCACCCAGGCCCCACTCTGGAGCCAGACCTGGGGATGGGGCTCAATGGCGATCGTCTGGTGGCTGGACCTGCACCCATGGGGCCAAGCCTGGCACAGCCTGAAAAGGCCTGGGTGCAGTCTGAGCTGGGTGGCAGCCAAAGGCAGGGACCCTGACCCTGGTCCAATCCCCGGCTGCAACGTCTGGCTCTAGGCATGTGGAACGTCACTTCTCTGGTGGGGAAGGAGCCTGAGCTGATGTGAGGTCGAACGGTTCCAACTAGATAAAGTCCGATTCAGCCCAACACATAGCTTGGGCTCTGGAACCAGTCTTCTTGAGATGGGCTGAACTCTACCCATTTTGCAGTTTCAAAATCGAACACATTCAAACTGACAAAGCTCAACAGAAGCAACAGGTACAGTAATGAATAAATTTAAAAAAAGAGCATTAGCTAAAGCAATGGCATACAGACAGTTTGGTTTTTAAGAGTTTTACTAAAGATTTAAAAACACTCAGAGGCAAAAGATTCTGTAATTTAAATTCAGTCTGCAGATTGTTCCATGCAAGCTGGGCAGAAACCCAAAGGCCTTCTTTAACAGCTCAGTTTGTACTTTGGGAACAACAAACTGCACCAGGTCAAGTAAGCACAGCTTATGTAATCCGTCCTTTCCGACAAGCAAAGAGGAAAGGTAGAACGTTGCCTAGAACGAGACTTTATAGATAATGACAGACCAATGTCCAAGGTTTTGTTTCTAGATATTCAGGTTTAGTTCTATCAAGGTGTGTCTTTGTGAATGCTCAAAAATTAAATTCACTCAATTACACACAAGGAATCCAAGAAACATTTCACAGACTGCAGGGTTCATTTATTGCACCAAGCCAAAAGACCTGCAGTGTGAGTCATTTTTTCAGCTCTTTGTCATCTTCTCATTCAGCTCAGCATCTGCCCACTTTGGTCTGGCTGAGCATGTTTATTTTTTCTTTTACATGACTATACACAAGCATGGTTTCAGGATATCCACAAATCTCCTTAATCTTAGAAAAAAAAAATACAGTTCCACAATCACAATAAAGTCTACTTTAAATAAATTTATCTTTGATTTCCATTTGTTGTTAACCTTTTTTATATTTTTGGAGATATATTTCTTGACCTTTTTTGCATGTTATTGTTTGGCCTGAGTGTAATTAAGAAGTTATGGGAAAGAAGGGAAGAATGACATAAAATTGAGTAACAACAGGTCAGACTTGAGCTGAAAGTGGCCACTTAATGGGCATTTTTATTGTCTGCAAAACATCTGAAAGTGCTTTGTTTTCGGGTTTTTTTGCAAAATGTGAGACCTTTAAAGGATAATTTCGGTTCCTGCAGCTTTTACATTGTTTATAGAATGAAGAAGAACAATATACTCACCCAGAAGGCTTTCCTGATCCAAACAGTGCTTCGGGAGATATTTAGATCCAAAATCGAGCGGCGTACATCCGTGTAATGGTAGTACGTAGGGCATAGATCGCCGCTCCTAAAACTGCATTAATCTTCCAGAAACTCTTGTTTTTCACCAATATTCCATCATGATTCGCTCTGGCTAGTCCTCAGTTGCAGTCTGTGTCACTCCACACAGCGCTGTGGGGCTGTGCCGACCTCTGAGCTAAAGAGTTTGTTTACGTGCCTCCGCGCATGCGCAGTACGGCTCATTGTTTCAGGGAAGACAGACGGCTACAAATCAACTTTCTTCTTCCAGTTTTGTGCAAAATGGACGAATATCTATCGGATGAAGATGTTGTGGAGGAGAACTTTGAATATGATGGGTGTCTTTACAGTTTAGAGCCAGAGTTTACAGATGAGAAGCTCATAGAAAGGAGGAAGCGGAGGCAGCACTCCAGAGAGTACTGTGCGTGCCTGGAGGCACGTAAACAAACTCTTCAGTTCAGAGGTCAGTACAGCCACACAGCGCTGTGTGGAGTGACACAGACTGCAATGGAGGACTAGCCAGAGCGAATCATGGTGGAATATTGGTGAAAAACATGCGTTTTTGGACGATTAATGCAGTTTTAGGAGTGGCAATCTATGCCCTACGTACTACCATTATACGGATGTCCGCCGCTCGATTTTGGATCTAAATATCTCCTGAAGCACTGTTTGGGTCAGGAAAGCCTTCTGGGTGAGTATATTGTTCTACTTCATTCTATAAACAATGTAAAAGCTGCAGGAACCCAAATTATCCTTTAAAGTCAAAGACAGAAAAATATTTGATATACCACACATAAATGGAGGCACCTGTTGGTGTTTTGTTCAAAAGACATGCAAATCTCAAGTTCAGTCCCTCGGCTTTTTCTGGTTAATCACATTGATCATCAGCTCACCCCTACAGGACTTAAAACTGACTCATACTGATCAGAACTACACTTTCAACTGTTAGGATTTAATGTAGGAACATTGAGGCTCCGTGTTTGGATTTTCATGTTGAATTAACTGCTCCAGTGGATCCCTGACCTTCGTCTTGTGAGAGGATCGAAGCCTCTCTTGATTCTTCTCTCCCCCTGGGAGCCCCGTGGGCCCCTCAGCTGGTTAAACATAGCTGGGATCACGCAGGAAGAAAGACTAAGGTTAGCTTTGATGGCACATTTCATTTCTCTGTGCAGCAGTCAGCACTTTGAGAGCCTCAGGGAAAATGGATCGTGGCACATGTTGCTCACCCTGCTTGAGTTGAAACGACAGCTCTGTCATTTATCAGAGAAGCCGCAGTAGGAAGTTCTGAAGTCTCCACGGGAACACGATCAACCATTCAGATATAACCTCCTTTGTCTTTTCTCTCACAGTATACAAAGAACTTTAATTAATGCAGCATGTAAGCAGCTTCACATGAAATGCTTCTGTGAGTAGATCCAAGGCTTACGAAGGTAAATCAAGCAGAGAAGAAGGCTGGCCTCTTGTTTCTACAGGGATAACCAGTAACCTTTTTATGAAACTGGCAGGTAAACAGGCACACATGCAGCTGCAGTGATCTGAGTGAGAAAAAGAGATGGAAGCTAAGGACTGTTTTGACAAACAAGGACTCAACAAGTTTGATCAGATCTAGAATGAGAGAAAGAACATTTTTTGCTCCACACCAAACATGTTTTGCCAAGAGTTTGTCTTATAAAGTCGATCAAATTCTGTTCTTCATACCACAACATTAGCACTTACTTACTACATTATCTGACTGGATCAGAATGAAAATAATTCACATACAGATTGTCAAGTAACCTTCCAGATATGCTTTTGAAATGTCCTAAAGATGTCCTAGAGTTTCACTCTGTTGGAATGAATAGTCTCATCTGATGGCTACAGAATGAACAATAAAGAAGTTGCTGCAGCGCTAGCACTACAAACAAACTCCCCAACAATGTACCAGGGGTAGTACAGATTTTAGGAGCTGGATTTTCCATGTCATGCAAAATGCCTGTATGATCAGAAAAGCACGTAACAACTATAATATTGGAAGTATTTCTGTGTTCTTTTTCCAGGCTGGGAAAGCTTGGAAAAACTGTGAAATGTCAGTAATCAACAAAACATACTCAAATCCTTTTTTCAGCCAAACGGAGTCAGTAGAAAACATTTCAAACCATGCTGTGGCTGGTACAGATGCAGCTGCTTCACTTTTACTTTTAAGGCCAAAAGCAAAGGATTTTAGAACTGAGGAGCGGTCACAACACAAAGAGCATTATTTTCACAGAAAACCAATGCTCTGTCTCACAGATAAATTTCACATAATAACAAAAAATCACATATCTAAAAGTGGACTTCCTGATTCACACTAATAATCCCAGAATATTTGCAAGTAGCTCCCAGAACAAACCAGGAAATCCTTTCAATAAAAGTTTTTCTCTCTTGTAATGAAAAGTTTTTTCCACACTGGTTTTATGTTTGGTATTCAGATTATGGAGTCTGTTTTTAATTCAATAGAGTCCCCAGTTTAAACAACAGCAAACCGTGAAGGTGGGTGAAGGTGACTCAGAGTCACTCCACATTATTACACGCTTAGGTCTTGACTCATCATCAGTTTTGTGTAATTCAATCAAAATAAAGAAATTAAAAAAAAAAAAGTTATCTGTCTCCAAGCAGCAATTCAATGGCACCTAGAGGCAAAAACTGATAGGGGCAGATGACAGTGTAAAGTATGTGTAGAGAGTATTGAATGTTTATGCATATCTTCCTAAATATTTTTTAAAAACTCAATATAAAGTAAACAGCCACATATCTATCATTATAGAGTTACACTATATTGCCAAAAGTATTCACTCACCTGCCTTGACTGGCATATGATCTTACTGTAACTGACATCCTATTCCTAATCCATAGGGTTCAATATGAGGTTGGTCCATCTTCTATAACAGCTTCAACTCTTCTGGGAAGGCTGTCCACAAGGTTTAGGAGTGTGTTTATGGGAATTTTTGACCATTCTTCCAGGAGCACATTTGTGAGGTCACACACTGATGTTGGACAAGAAGGCCTGGCTCTTAGTCTCTGCTCTAATTCATCCCAAAGGTGTTCTGTTGGGGTTGAGGTCAGGACTCTGTGCAGGCCAGTCAAGTTCATCCACACCAGACTCTGTCAGCAATGTCTTTATGGACCTGTTTGTGCACTGGTGCACAGTCATGTTGGAAGAGGAAGGGGCCAGGTCCAAAATGTCTTGGTGTGCAGAGTTCCTTTGGAACTAAGGGGCCAAGCCCAGCTGCTGAAAGACACCCCCACACCATAATCACCCCTCCACCAAACTTTAAACTTCGCACAATGCAGTCCAACAAATACCGTTCTCTTGGCAACTGCCAAACTCAGACTCATCCATTGGTTTGCCAAATGAAGAAGCACGATTTGTCGCTTCAGAGAGTCCAGTGGCATTATGCTTTACACAGCTGCATCTGACGCTTTGCATTGCACTTGGTGATGTATGGCTTGGATGCAGCTGCTCAGCTATGGAAATCCATTCCATGATTTCTCTGCGTACTGTTCTTGAGCTAATCTGAAGGCCACATGAAGTTTGGAGGTCTGTAGTGGTTGACTTCACAACCACTTTGTGGCTGAGTTGCTGTCATTCCCAAACACTTCCATGTTCTTATAATGAAGCTGACAGTTGACTGTGGAATATTAAGGACCTGATTTGTTGCACAGGTGGCATCGTATCACAGTTCCACGCTGGAGTTCACTGAGCTCCTGAGAGAAACCCAGTCTTTCACAAATGTTTTTCAAAGCAGTCTGCATGCCTAAATGCTTGATTTTATATACCTGTGGCCATGGAAGTAATTGGAACACCTGATTCTAATTATTTGGATAAGTGAGCCAATACTTTTGGCAATATAGTGAATATATCTTGATGGGCTTTAGAATAAAAAAAAAAGTTGTGCTGAATGATCTGTGCTAAAATGCAGCAGCTGAGAGTCCCCTGCAGTGACATTTCCTTACTGTATATTTGGCATTTACAACTGAATCTAAAGAAATAAAATGGCCAATGGGTTTGAAATCACCCCTAAACTCCTCCACACTGGGGTTGTCAGTGGTCTGGTGGTTGTGGCTGTGCACTCAAGTTCGGTTTCAGCCAGAAGCCAGTTTGCCACGTGTCTTTCCCTGCTCCCTCATTCCCTTCTTGACCCTATCGTCTTCACACTATCAATAAAGGCAAAAAAGCCCCCAAAAATGAAGTAAAAAAAATCTTTTAATCTCTGTAACCCCACCTTCCCTGACAATATGATTTATGACGAGGTCACCTCCTGGTTTAGCAGTTTGCTATGTTTCATAAACCACTGAGCTTCTCCCTCTGGAAGCATGCAAAGGTTAGTAGACTGCAGCCTTTTGTAAGGTTGTGGGTATGGGGGATTTTTCATTAACAAGCATAAAATGTTGGTGTCCTGCTTTTTTGGTTTTGTTTCGAAATGATTATTATTCAAAACCTACTCACTGAGGTTAGATAACAGTTATGTGGAGCAGTAGTGTAGGAATAAAGAAAGGGGGAAATGGTTTCTACCCTCTTTGTGTGTTTCTGTATGCTAACAAGCTCTGCTTTCATCCAGCTGCAGACTGGGGGCTCAGTTTGACAGATGTGGAATATAAAACCAGCTCCGGGCAGTAAATGAATGAGTCTCATCTATAATGTCCCCTCTGTGAATATGTACAGAAACATTCATCCATATAATCTGATTCAATTTATTACTGCTAAGTATGAGGGGAATTCATTTTAATGTGGATCTATATATTGTATGGCTACAATCACCCCCAAGGAAAACTGGGATCATTATCTGCTCATGCCTGTGAGTCTGTGTGTGTGAGAGGGAGTGAGAGAGAGTGTATGTGTGTTAAAAGGGCAGCTTGAGGTTGACTAAGCTCGGTAACAGAGGCGTTGGCGCGCTACTTTGGCGCCTGCCGAGCTGCTGTGTGATGAATGGGGTTTACAGGGCCTGAAGACAAGGGCTGCAGCCAGTGACATGAGATGCGGAACATGGATTTATCTACAGCTACAGAAAAATCAATTAAACATCACTGGTATGTGTGTGTGAGCGCGCATGTTTGCAAATGCATGTGTGTGTGGTATGAACCGACAGGGACAGAGGAACTGAGGCTGAAGTCATCCTAAAAGTCATGCTGATCAAACTTTTCATCCCTAACCAAATTCCTGACACTAAACCTACAGCAGCCAAGTGTGTATTTGTATAGCAGTATCTGAATCTGCCTTCTTAGAGTACCAGATGGGTGGGCTGCACCAGAGCCAAAGAGGATATCAGCGACAGTCTGCCTTGGATTGTTATCAGTTGGGTGACCAGTGTGGTTCACACTTCAAAATAAAGTTACAATCTATGCAGGAAGAAATATAAAGCTTCATTACAAGCTTTAAACAAACCTTCAGCTTTCAACCCAGATGCAAATGGCAGTACTCCATTTAATGTTCAGAGTGTGAAAGGCAGTTAGACCCTCCCAACTCCCTGGGGTCACCTGCAACCCCAAGCACAAACACTGAATAATGGATCTGTATGAGGATGCTCAGTCTTTTGTTAATCTACAAATGTTTTAAAGTAAAATATATTGCCTGCAGATTTTTTAACTCCTGTTGTCACAGATACGGATTGCCCTTTAAATCTAAAATATAAATCCAGTTGCAAAGTCTGAGCTAATATTTGCACCTCGACCATCAGGACAAAGCTATTCACTTATTCTAACCAAGCTACACAGTGCTACATGACATATGCATGTCCTTCAGGTGAAACATTGAGGTCCACTTTGCAACATTTTGGTGCATTCAGGTTGGATCAGTAAAATGAGTATTTGACTAGACTAAGTGCATTATATGTTTAAATGTAATGTGAAAATTGAAGATTTAGATTTGACTGATCCTTGAATAGATTATACAGAGAGGAAGTGGAGTTGTTTTTCTTGGAAATATGAAAAAAATAACTCAGTTTCATGATGTAACTGAGTTAATATCTTCAAATGTATTGCCTTTTATTATCAGTCTATCCTGATTTAAAAGATGCTGGTTGTGTCGTGTAGCTTCAGGTCAGCTTTGAGAATAGAATAAAATATCCTTTATTGCTATTGCATGCTGTACATACAACTAAATTTTTTTGAGCGGTCTATCATGAGAGTAGAACGAATTATAGAGACATTAGAAACACACACAATCAACAAACTATGTAAAATTTTAAATACATAATAAAAGTGATCCTGTAGGCTCAAGTAAAGTGACCTGAACATATCTCACTATGCCCACAGAACTGGTCGCACTGGTGGCTTCTCTCGGGAATTTAAAAGTTTAATGCTTCTGTATCTCAAAGTGGGTGGCAGTGTAGTAGGTTGAAAAGACATTGACGAGCGATGTCATCCAGGGGGGGGAGGGAGCAGCCATGGATTTTTTGGCCACTGAGCTTGTCATGATGGATTTACCTGATTATATACTTAAAATTAGGCAGATCCAATGGAAGACTACTCTAAAGCATATATTTATGTATGACTATTAAATATGTCTTAGTTAGAAAAGAAGTAAACCAAGGTGCTGATACTTTTTCGGGATCCTGCTGGCATATAAATACTAGTAATTTCAGTGTTTGGACACTTATACTTGATAGAGAAGTTGTTAAAAGTATTAAATCTTAACTTCACTCACGGCATTACAGAAATTACTGGAGTGATGCTGAGTTATGATCTACAATAACTGTAGGACTCTACCATGTCAGTAGGGATGTATATCTGTATATATATATGATTTTATCGATACCAATACAGATAAGGATACTCCTTATTGGTATCGATACTTATCGAAACTCTTATCGATACTACAACAGGTAATTTTGTGTAAAAAATAAAGACTTTACATGGTCTCTGACAAAGATTGCATCGGGCCGAGTTTTCATTAACTTTGCTAAAGTGAGCCCAAACCTTCGAGCGCTTAGCCCTCACCAACATGCTTGATCTGCATGGCGGTAGTGTCAAAACTACGTGACAGTTGAAGAGACGTTTCAGTACCGATAACAGTACAGTTTTTCCAGATTCTTAATGGTATTCGGGTACCGACCCAATTAGGGACCAGTACATGAAAGTACCAGTCCACGGTTTATATCCCTACATGTCAGTCTGTCTGATTTCATCCTGAGCCAACGCAGCAAACTGTTTTACCCAAACCAAATCAAATTCAAAGGCCACACATCATTCGACAATCCAGGCTGCTCACAAACTCAATAGAAAGAGTTATGCTCACTACCTGCCTCGATAATCACATGGTTGTGTTGCATGGGGTTTACTCTGCCTTTGTAAAACTTTTTGCTCTTGGTACACTCATGAAAAAAACAAAATCAGCGGGTAAACTTCATGAAAAGCTTTAAGGAACTAAACTCTGCAAGCTTCTTTTAATGACAGCAATTTTTGAAATCATTGTCTCTGTTTCAGTGGCTGTTGTGCTGTTTTGAGTCAAATTATCCTAGAGTAACAGCTGGTAATAACTGCTGAGGAGGTTATTTTTAAGTCTTTCCTCTTGGAATCCTGGCGCTGTGATATTATGAGCAATTATTTGTGGTAATGAGGTCAGAAGGAGGCCGTGGCACGCTGAGGGGAGAATCACAGCCCTCAGCGACCGTGCTGGGAGAAGCTCACCTCTCCACTCATTATTGGCAGCTCTGCAGAGAAATGTCAAAGAAACAAGGCTGAGATCCTCATGTGTCAGGGCTCTGTCTTGTAAATGTTACTTAAACCAAATAAATGTTGGCTGCTGCAGCTAAATCTGTCATTCAGCTGGCTTTCTCAGTATCTCTCCGTTTAGAGCAAGACTAATCAAACAAAACCTGTATGCCCAGTAGGTAACACTCCCAATTAAGACAAATAGAGCAGGTTCTCTTGAAACTCTCTCTAGCTGAGCTGTTTGACCTGACACTAGGGGCTGTTACATACAGAGCCACTAAAGGCACATCGGCAGGAAAAAAATTAATAAAGTCTTTCTCTTGCGAATGTGAAACGCATCCCTTGAGCAAGGGAAACTATCTCGTACTCACGAGAAACCAACAGTGCATGTGCATGTGAGATTCCATGTCACTGAGTTAGACTTTAACCCATTTTGCCCCACCGGCAACAATTGTTGCCGAAGTGTATCACTGTCATTTTCTACTCACAACAAAAAATGTCAACGGCAGTAATGCAACTTTTTGCACTTATGTGTTAGTGGACAACTTGGATAAAGATTTCAGTTTATAAAATATAGTTTTCAAGTAGTCCCTGTCACATGTCATCATCTGCTTCCTGCTCCTTCCGGTGGAAGACATGGAGGATGCAAATCGTCCTGGAAATAGGTCATTTTCATAAATTTCTAAAGCTTTCCCCCAAAACATATTAATGATTATTTAATCATTCAAGTCTCTAGAGTAACCCTCTACCAAATTTTTTTACCTGGGATAAATATTTATTTGTTCATGGGCTTATTTCTGTGAGTGGCAACAAAAGTTGCCGGTGGGCACATAGCTTGTAACTAACTAAAGGAAAACTCTGTCTGCAGGATTTCTCATAATTTACTTATTTCAAATTGTAGAATGATGAACACTGGTGCATTTAGGTCCTCTTTGAATACTCTAACAAGCTAAATAAATTCACAGGTATTCAAGACCTGTGTCTGTAGGATTTTGATACGTTATCATAAATTTTCTTGCTATTTGCTAAGCAATCTTTCTCTGTCAACTAACATCAGTATGGAAAACCGTTTCCGCAACTTTAAAAAAAGGAAATCAGGGAACTAAAAATAAATCAATACATACTAAGTCATAATAATGTGATAAAAAGTCAAAAATGTTGATGTGCAGTTGGAGGTGCACCTTTCTTGACACACACTCATCATAGCCAATGGCCACACATACGCCCCCCCCCCCCCCCCCACACACACACACCCCGCACACACCCGCACACACCCGCACACACCCCCGCACACAATTTTCATAAAATAACAGGCCAGAATACAAATTTATCATGTATGTTGCTCTTTCCTTGGGTACTCTGTAACAGAGGTCCTGTCCATGCTGCAGGACTTTAACACAGTGACCTAGGTACAAGCTATGTGACTACCGGCAACAATTGTTGCCAGTCATAAAAATGTGATTTTCTTTAAAACAAAGTACAAAATGGAAAAAAGAAATACATAACATGATTCAGAGGGACTCAACTGATAAATTATATGCCTTACAACTCAGAAAAAAATTTGGGCATAAATGGGTTAAGGGTCAATAACACATCAGGAAAACAGCGTTGCTACTAACCCAGCTCCTCTTTCTAATCACTGTCATGAAGACTGTAAGCGGCAACCTCATTTTCCTTAAAACAAGAAGTCCTCTGAGCCAGACAACTTTAATCTATCTCAATACGCTGCCGGTGGTGGTGCGACAGCTTAGGGACCATCAGAAAGTTACCATAGCGAAGGAATGCTGCGAAAGAAAAGTTTACAACTTTATCATGAAGAGATGTAATGTCTTCAGAAACACAATACACAATATGATGCTACTCATAATGCATGTAATTCATAAAAAATACCTTACAGATTTTTTTTTTTTTTTAATAAAGCCAATGCTTGTATGGTTCCATAGTTTCACAGATTAATTAGTTAGAAAAATATATCAGACAAATTATAAGATATAATAAGGTAGGTTTAAGTAGGTATGTTCCCACTGGATTGGACACATTTTTGCTTCAGATCTGTTTTAAGAGCAATTTGTTGCTATATTTATTGTTATGTTAATACAAACTCTTGTCTTTTAAAGTCTATTATACAAGTTTGTTCTGGATTTTTAAAGCTGTCAGAGGACGAGTCAACTTGTATCACAAAATGTTTTTCTTCTATACTTTCAATATGTCCCAATATGGGATCTAACCCCATTTTAAAATAATGCACAGAAGTAGGTTTTCAGAGTCTGAGCACTCGTTTCATGTTAGTGTTATGCCATTTAACAGTCATTCACTTCATTACCTTGATTAAGGAGGTTGGTTTTGCCAGTGTTTGATAGTTTCCTTGTGGACAGTATTAGTCAAAATCTAAAAAACTGATTTTAATGACAGGGCAGCACAGTGGCGCAGCTGGTAGAGCACGTGCCTCACAACAAGAAGGCGCCCAGTTTGATTCCGGGTCGGGAAGGCCTTTCTGTGTGAAGTTTGCATGTTCTTCCTGTGCATGCGTGGGTTCTCTCCGGGCACTCCGGCTTCCACCCACAGACCAAAAACATGCTCATTAGGTTAATTGGTGACTCTAAATTGCCCTTAGGTATGAATTTGTGCGTGAATGGTTTTCTGTCTCTCTATGTGGCCCTGCGATCGACTGGCGACCGGTTCAGGGTGTACCCTGCCTCTCGCCCGATGAAAACTGGGATAGGCTCCAGCCCCCCGCAACCCCGAAAGGGATAGCCGGGTATAGAAAATGAATGAATGAATGATTGATTTTAATGACGGAGCACAAGGAAGACTGATGACATTTTGGTGGCGATACAAAGCTGGATGCAGATCCAAGAACTTAGAGGATTTGTTGGATTTTTTTTTCAGATTTTCTGTAATAACAAAACATTTTCTGAGCTGATATATTGACATGATAGTATAACACTTTTGCTGCATGTTTTTTAGCTGCACACCCAAAATGCAAATGCATACCAAAGAGGCTCTTGGGGACTGAGATGTGTTGGCTGTGGAGGCCACAGGGCCCTCTTAGTCATGTTCAAGAAATCAGCTTAAGAAGACTTTGTGACATGGAATGTTCCTTGCTGGAAGTGGCCGTCAGAGGATGGGTGCACTGGTATTAAAGGGGTAGATGTGGTCAGTATAAGCGATAACCACCGGAACTGAAGAATGAAGCCATTGGGAAAGTGCTGAAAACTGCTGCTCCTTGGGTGTCTGATTGAGGCTGGCCATAGTTCTCTGAGAACTAGACAGTGCGCTGGACACTGGAAACTTAAAAAGGGCATTTTTTCAAGAATTACTGTCCCTCTAAAGCTACTGTCTACTAGATCCTTATTTCTAGAAAGACCTGGGTAAGCATCAATTTAATTTAACAGTCAACATGTACAAGGTAACAGGGAAATAGCAGAGCTGCATTATCAAAAATCCAGACACATAAAATAAAACCTGAATGGCTCTGTCTGCACAATGACATTAAAAACCTATGATAAATGTTTAATTCAGGATTATGTTCTTAAGTGTGTGGGGTGACATTCGATCTCCAGTGAAGATAAATACTGCAGTAGGACAATGAATTAGTTTGCCTTTGTGTTAGGTGCAAATCCTTTAAAATAAATCCTCAAAGATTTGTGTTGTGCACACATTCCAAGGTCATTTTTTCTTCTTCTTTGACAACAAACACTTCAGATGAGAAATATTTCTTATTGTCATGTGGGTTAAGCTTTTGCATGTGCTCTCATGTGCCCCACTCTCATTCACCTCCACTGGCTCCCGGTCAAGTTCCGCATTCAGTACAAGCTCCTCCTACTCACCTACAAGTCCCTTCACGCACTTGCCCCCCAGTACTTGGCTGATCTCCTCCACCAGCACACCCCATCCAGGAGTCTGCGTTAATTTGTCTGGCCTTCTGGTCTCCTCTCCATCAGACCAAACTGAAAACGTTCGGGGACAGGGCCTTTAGTGTGGCTGCCCCCACCCTCTGGAACTCTCTCCCCGCAGAAATCCGAAACTCTCCCACTCTGGACTGTTTCAAATCACTTCTCAAAACTCACTTGTTCTCCCTGGCTTTCCCTGTTTAAGTGTTTCTTATTTGTTTGTCCCCTCTACTGTGGAAAGCGACCTTGGGTTCCTTGAAAGGCGCTATATAAATTTAAGTTATTATTATTATTATTATTATTATTAAGGTGGAAATACAATGAAATGATACAAATGGAGTTTTGTGGCAAAAATACATTTGAGTTGTAAGATGCTGCAATAAATGATGACATGGTTTGATTAATGTGATGATGATTCAATCGTGAAAATGGGCCTAACTCTATCAGAACAGAGAAAATATATATAATTATTATAGTATTGCGACTGTATAATTAAAAATAAAAGACATTTCTTGCATGGAAATCCGAAGCATACCTAAGCGCTGCAAAACTCTTCACTAGGTGGGGATGTGTTAATTTGTTTCTACTTAGCTAAGTCTTCATCAGGACGTAATTAAAAATTCCAGTCACAGGTGATTACATTCAGTGACAGTCGACGTTAGACTCTTGACATTTAAATGACAGAAATTTGAAAAATGCTTATTTGTATAAAATAAGCTAAAGAGATTTTCTATATAAGACCCAGTTTTCAAAGAACTCTTGTCTGTTTAAAATCGTCAGTCATTTGCCATCTTCTAATCTTACCTCTATCTCTCTATATCAACCTTAGGCAAAAGCTGGATACGCCTGATTCAATGACTGTAGTCAAGTTAACATATCTCGCCAAGCTCCAATCTACAATGATCGGTCTGTAGCTGCATGGCCTGATCATATTCTTTCAAAGCAGGAAGAGGTGAGAGCAGCAATGAAAGCACGATATGAACACTCAGAAATTTGCTAACAGCTTCAGTAACAGTTTTATCAGACCTGGACTACATTCCTTTACTTAATGATGAACAAGTAACACTGTAAGCGTTTCTTGACGGACAGGATGCTTTTGCTCCACTTCTAACATGTTTTGAAGAGAGTTTGTTCAATGAAGTGACTAATATTTTGTTTTTTATATCAGGGTAATAGTGCCTGCCCACATCACCTGATTGGCCTGAATGTAACTGATGAAACGGTCATCCAATAGCTTGCAGTATAAGCTTTTGAAATATTAAGCCCATCCTCTGACACTTTTGCCCAGGTGGACTAGTGAAACATATTCTGTATGAGTAAGTTAAAGGTTTCAACTGATGACATGAGTGCCAAAAAAAAACAAAAAAAAACACGCACCACTGCTGCCTCGCAGGTTAAATGTATGTATTTTAAACCACCCCAAGAAGAGCTGCTAACCTTAATGATGCAGATCCAAAAAGACTAACTCTAAAAAGACCATGATGAATGCGAATAATATAGAAATAACTTGTTACAAAAAATAATGTATGACAGATGAAGGTTTAGAGTTTCTGTGTAAACATGATTGTCACAGTATTAGATCCTATTTCTTTTTAATCCTCCTATTATCCTCAAATTTTATTTGCACATTTTACCCTTGGGGTCAATTTGACCCCAGAGATATTTGCCTTCAAAAATGGTTTACATAAAATTGTTGACTAAGTTTCTTTTTGTCAGGCAATTTGTGTTTTTGCTGAATAAATAAATAACTCCTTGATAATGAAACCAGTGAGTTGACACAATCAGGTCAACCCAAAATTTAAATTAAATGAAGGTATCTTGAACACTTTCCATACAAATCTTCTCAAATTTACAGGCAGCATTAATGACCACAAGAGTATGAGCCCTATTGACTTTCGTGTAGCGCCACATTCAGGTCAATCTCTTGGTTTGAGAGTTAGTGTATCATGAGAATCTTTCATCCAAATCTTTTCAAATATGGGGTGCACATTCATCTCTTTCACAAAATGAACTATACTGATTGGGGATTTTGCCTCCCTTTCCTCTCATAAAATTATTAATTTACTCATTTTTAATTTTATTTTTTGAAACCCATTTTTGGTTCATCACTGTAAGGTCTCGTGCCCCCTTTCCCCCACCTTACCCCCGCCTTTAGTTATTCCAAAACTTTTAATGTCTTCATAGAAATGGTGGCTGGAAATATTGCCCTACCAGCTTCAAGGTTCCAAAGTCTTGCTGTTGCTTCAAATTTTGAGTAGTAAATCCCTGCCAAAATGAGCAAGCCAAAGTAGGCTTCCAAGTCACCTACATCCAGGTCTTTCCAACTGTTTGCATACACACACTTCCACTTTAAATATGTCATCCTAAGTAAAATAAGTTCATTCCATGGTGTTATGAAGAGCTCCGATGATTCAAAGTTGGAAAGACTTGAATGTGATCAATTTGTAAGCCTATATTAGCTTCCTCATTATGGCAGTGGTTCGCAGATCAGGTTGTTTTCCACATGCTCACACCATGAGAAGTCTCAAAGTTGCAGTGGAAATAGTTGTTTTACCCACCCCCCTGTTATGTATCAACTCAAAAGTACCAACTCTGCACCTGTAGATGTGGTGATGTTAGGTCACTCACACAGACAGACAAGTTTAACACAGCTAAAACAGCTTAGGGTCAAACTGACTCAAGAGGAACACCAATGCGTGCAAAATGTATTCAGCATATTGGAAAAATTATCAACATGATAATTCTATTATTAATGAGTTGTCCCCAGCAAATTAGGAAAAGTCATGCAATATGATTAAAAAGAATAAGGTGATCTATTATTTTTTGAATGATAAACAATGAATTGGGGTCAAATTGACCTCAAGGATGATGGGAGGGCTTATTGTGTATCAATTTCAGACTAATAAAACACACTGTGTTTGCCAAGTCCTAAAGGGACAGTGGTGCTTATAGCAGAGGATAACTTTGTCCTTTTTTTATCCCCAAGAAACAACTCTCACTCAATCTATTGTGAAAAATCTTTGTTCTTTATCACAGATTTAATGTAAGCCATTGTTGACTCAATTCCAAAACATTTTTTTTTACTGTCAAATCAGCTTCCAGCATGTCTTTTATAATGAAAGCAGAGTTTCTGGGTCATGTCATAATTGTTTTTACTTTATGCTGATGATATAATATTCTTTTGATGCTCTGTAGGCGTGACCTCTTAATTATATTTTTTTTCATTTGCCAGTAGCTCTGATTTTTTTATGACTCCATGAGTCATTTCAATCCTACAAAATTACAGTGCAGAAATGTGCAAATCCCCACTTTCTATTCCACCGACAGCTCCCACAAAAACCTTGTGTATGTATTTCCCTCAGCCATCAGCTTTGTGGGTGGCTCTGAATGAAACCCCTCTGCGCCCTTTTTGTTTGCCCCTTCTGGGCTTCTGTCTACAAAGAGAAACATGGCCTCAGGCATCAGGCAGCTCGGGTGGCTTAATAATTTATGACATGGTGCACTTCCCTACTGCAATATCTGTAATCCTTTTCTAAGTAAACCCCTCTAAATGCTCTGCTGTTTGTCACAACAATAATTAAACGTTTCACACTAACCTGGACACCTGTGGATGACACAGGGGAGAGTCGTTGCTGACTGACATTTTAGGAGTAAAGAAAAAGCTGGGACCTTTGAAGTGCTGCTTTTATGTGTAAGGTAATACAGCTTTTCAAAAGGAAAAACATGAAGCTTCTCCTGCAGATCCAAGACATCTTAAAATATTTAAGTTATGCTTAACATCTAAGCAACAGATGTCAATCAAACAATCTTTAACTGTATAGCGCCAATTCAAAACAAGTGTTAACTCAAGCCAATTAATAATAGAGCATAAGAGTCTTTATTTTAAGGATAGATATATATGCATAGATACATAAAGACATATATAAAATACACACACATACACCTCTGCATCAAATCTGATGTTAAGCAGCAGGAAATCTTGAACTTGAATCTTATGATGAACAGCAAATCCACACGACGCGGATGTCTCTTGAAGCAGTATAATGTAGGCTTCAGTAATGGTTTGATTCCAAGTTTTGAAGATTCAAAGCATTGTTAGGAGGACATGATTTTAGGCTCCACTTTCAGTTCCTAAAAGACATGTACCGTAAAATACCAAATAAACGCTGAGTTTCAATTAATCGCCAGTTTCCAAATAAATGCTGAGTGTAGCAGTACATTTTGACAAATAGACACCCATTCCAAATAAACACCCGGCGTAATTTATTCGGCGCAGCCTATGAGCTACGGTCGAAGTTACAGAACACACATGCGAACGTGCACGCTTGAAAAGAAACATTATCAGACTGTACCTTAACAGTCTACATGGTTTATTTGGTTCTCTGGACGTCCTGTCAGCTCACTTTTCCTCCCTCTGTATGTCAACAAAAGGCACATCAGTGTACGGCGCTCTGTTTCACGATCATTGTAATCATTTGTATTCTGTTTTTAATCTACGATTTAAACAACGGGCCAACTTTACTGGTTTGGGGTTTTGTACATTATGACAAACATTTCCTTTATCAGTGTAAATGTGAGGAAATGCACCATATTCAGTTGTGATATTCAAAATCAGAAGACTATTTGTCTAGAGGAGCACATAGAGTTGGATCATGGGAAAACAGCTTAAAGACAGCAGGAATTATTCAAAAGAAAATGAAAAAAAAGAAAATATGTTTTAATATTTGCAAGGTAAAAACTCGTGTAACTTCAAAAAGACACCTCAACAGAGCTACACAGGCAAGCTTTAAGCAATTAAATATTTTCTGCTGATAGTGCATTCTAACAGAAAACGTGACTGTATATAAGCAATGAATAATTAAAAATGTTATGGATAATAAACATGTAAACAATGATCTGTTATAATTAAATGTTATGATCTACCATCCACATAAGAATACACATTCCTTGCCACAGGCAAGTAACTGTGTTTTTATTCTCCAGACTATTAGTAAAATCAGGTTCTCAAGACCTTGACTTATTTATCTCCTATTTTTATAACACAACTGTTTTTCATCATTAGCATGAACAGTTTAACTATAAGGGGAAAAGAAGTAAAACAGGATGTTCATGCATGTGTTTAATTTACACTTCTTCACTGTTTGTTTCCATGTGTCTTTCCTTTAATTTATGTGTTGTTCCAGTCTCAGTCCGACACTAAAATAATGATGATATTAAAAAAAAAACAATGTACCTTTCCATTCCCTGTGCAGTCTTGTCATTTGAAAAGTTGATGAGAAAAAGTAATGAATTTGTTTAACAGATGTGACCCACAGAAGCCAAAAGCTCTGAAGTGATTAAATATCAGTCTGAGTTGCTTAAGGCTGCAGTGACTCACACAGTAACACCTTTATAGTTACTGAGGATTATTCACCTACAGCCTTGGTTTTAAAGAACATTGTTTTTAATGACAAACTTTGGGTTTTCAGATTTTAATAAGGTTAATCTCAGTATTTGAAGAAAAGTTCTGTGATTATAAAACATACAATAGCATGAATAAAAATTATTTCTTTGTACCCAGCAGGTTCATTTCTGCAGTTAGTTATAACTTAAGCTGAAATCAAAGACTGGATAAACATATTTTAGTAAAATCTAATGTGAATCAAACTTTTAAAACTTAAATGTGAAGAACAATTTAAAACAAAGGACAAAACATACATCTCACAAGTTAAACAGATGATATTGATCATGAAACTCAGTGTAACTAAGGGTAAATATGTGAGTATGTCTGTTACGAATATGAATGCAAACACTGACTGGCCACTTGCCACATAAGGTACACCTGTTCAAATGTTAAACCTATAAAGGCAAGTTGCAAATCACATGGCAGCATTTTAATAAATATAGGCAGGTAGACATGATCAAATTGCCTGCTGAAGTTCAAACTGAACACCAGAATGGAGAATATAAGTGATTAAAGGGAACTTGAAAGTTAGTTAGTGCCAGACAGGCTGGTACTGAAGACACTGCTGATCTACTGGGATTTTCATACCCAACCTATCTGTGAAATTTGTATAAAGTGGTTTGATAAAGAGAAAATATCCAGTGAGTGGCAGTTATCTGGGGGAAAATGCATTGTTTAATGCCAGAGGTCAGGGAGAATGGCTAGAGTGGTTTGAGATGATGGAGCAATGGTAAGTCTAATATTGCCTCATCACACCAGTATGCCAAAGACCATGTCTGAATGTTCAAAATGTCCAATCTTGTAACAGATGGGCTTCGCATGCAGAAGACCACATCAGGTGCTGCTCTGTCAGTCATGAACAGGGAACTGAGGCTGTAATTCACAAAGGCTAAAAAGAAACAGACTACAGTGAATTAAAAAAGCATGGATCCAGCCCGCCTTGTACCAATAGCTCAGGTTGTCAGTGGTCTCTTTGAACAATGTTCAGTTTGTACTAGCACCACAGCCTACCTGAGTATTGATGCTGACCATGTCCATCCATTTGTAACAACAGGGTGCTCGTCTTCTGCTGATGCCACAGTTGTCTTTGTCCACAGATGTTTGTGTTAGCGTGTTTTTTGGCTATTTAAGTTAATGATATTGATGATTAATAGAAGTAACTAATTTTACCCATGTACAGAGTCAATTCTGCTGTTTCAAGGAGGAAAATATTGTAGAAAGAGATTGCATACAGTGCTAATGGTGAGGTCTGCCAACTGGTCATCATCTAATATTTGAGGGTGATGTTGATAAAGTGCATTTTGTGATGTTTACTCTCAGACATCACTAACACTACTACTCAGACACTACTTAGAATTACTGCAATGTCTAAATTTCAGTTTTAACACTGTAGTTGTGTACATACAGTCTGAGGTCTTCTTGCACCCTCTAGTCATGCTTCCCAGTAGCATGTGTCACGTAGAGGCAAGTATACAAAGAATAACTCTTATGATGTCAATGGATATAGAGACAAACTGCAAGTAATTCTCTGGCTTAGGGGATAAGGGTAGGTTTGAGGTTAAAGGTGTAGTCAGCGATGTGGGAGAAAACAAGTGGAGAGGTTGTTTATAAACAAATTTAGACCTGCCTCTCCCTTCATACCTCACCCCTGTCTCCACCCCCTAAAGCTGATGAACGTGCATCATCATGGAAACCGCCGTAGAAACTGCATAGCTGACCAACGTAGCTAAGGTATCCCTGACTTGTCAGACAACTCGACTGCCATTATTGATAACATCACAACAACAGCATATTTTGGCAGATTAGACGATAAGATGAATGCCCAACAGCTGTTACTGTTATCTGAAGCACCCCAAAGCTAATGTTGCTTACCTATCCAGCAGAAAGACGACGACATCCGCGTCCGTTTTCAGGTCTTTCAGTTCGCGAAGTTCCCTCCGCCGTCAGAAAGCAACACCAATGTTGACCCGGGTCTTCGCTTTTTCATGATCATAGCCCTACCTTTTCACTTTTCACCCCTCTGACCTTTTTCTTTGGGCTGTTTTTCAGCCATTGCTACTGCACCTATTGTATCTCTCTCTTACGCTAACTGCGCACGCTACGCAACCTACAACTCCCCCTCCCCCCTCTGTCTGATCTGTGCATGAGTATGATCGTCCCCTGGATGTGAGGGGGTGTACCCTGTTTTGGTGACTTGGCCTGAGCCACAGTATTTACCTGCTGAAATTCAGAGCCAAGGCTGTGTATTGAAACCTGACTTTTTTTTCAACATGCTGTCAGTGTTGACATCTTGTGGATGGAGAGAAGAAATACGGTGATTTTGACAAATACTGCATTAGATTAGAAGATTAGAAGATCCCTGACTACACCTTTACAGAAAGGTTAAAGGCATGTTGGATGTCTTATAACAAACATAACTGGTAGTAAAGAGCAGACATTTTGCGCATTATTGAAAAGATGACTTATGCACTCTGAGAAAGGCATAGTTGATAATATGAATCTTAAAGTGTGCAGAGTTATTAATATACAATATACTCCTACTGCTGACTGAAGGTGACCTGACATATTTTGTCTAACTTATGAATATTCCAGCAGCCTTTAACTTTCTGTTTTGACATTTTCTTCTACTTTTTTGACATCTCCTGTGATCCTGTTTGAGCATACAGTTACACACTACACCCCCTTGGCTTTCTACATGTTACACCCTCTTGAAAACAGTTCCAACCTCTCTTGAAGCATATAGACACCACCAAAACGTGCAGTTTGCACATATCCACATACATCCAATCAGCTTGTGAATACCCACTAGAGTTGCAAGTGCTGTTCAGCTGCACTTACATATATTTGTCTTTCCAAAAAGTTGTCTGAATGCAGAGCAGTCATCAGTGTGGGAGTTTTTCTCCAAAGAGGGGAAATATGAGTCTCTTCTTGGGAGCAATAACACTCTGCTGTTTGTGAAGAAAATGTCAGTGCTGTAACACCGCTCGCTGAGGTGTGGCAAACATATTGCTTGTTTCCACCCATTGAGATTAAAGTGCAAAAACATCTGCTGCCCCCAGATTAGAAGCATATGACATTATAAAGTTTGAGTTTAAGTTATGGTAAAGCAGGGTACAAGATAGTTCAAAATCATATTTTCTTTAAACTCAGGTTGAATCACTCCCTATAATATTTGCTCTCCTTTGTGTTATTTTTGAATCTTGTTTTTGGCTCTTGACATCGGAGGAAGCCGAGCGCTCAGTCGGCACATATGGGGGAGAGGCTGCCAATGCTACATTAATTATGGGGCAGGGTGTGAGCTGGCTGTGAAAAGATCAACAAATTCTGTGAAAGGAAACACACTGACATGTTCACACACATGTGCACACACCCACAAACAAAAGCAAATTCAGAGCGCATAAAACACAGACACAGCTCGTTTGTTCTGCTCTTTCGAGACTATCAACTGTCGAAGCAGCTCCACTGCTTTCAGAGCTCATTTGCAACTGGAAACAACAAGATTTCGCCCACTCCCCTTTACATGTGGAGAGAACAAGTCTTGTTTTATGCCTGTTTTTGTCGCTCTGCTGGCATTCTTATTTTCCCTTTTACTGGCATGCATTTCGCCACACAGGAGAAGACTTGAGGCTCAGTAACTTCAAACTTTCTGGCACATTCTTTCAAATCCTGGCACATTTGGCAGAAAAGTAAGCTCATGGAAAAAGACAAAATGAGTTTTCACCAATAGCATTTGGGTAAAACAGGTTGAGCAAGACTTAGCTCATTCATTGCCCAAGCAGTTGAGAACTTATCACGCTTCCTTGACAGAATAAGTCTGAGAGGAAGCAATTACAAAATTGCAATTTATTTAACTGAATAATTTGTTCTTTTTTGGTTATGGCCACACCATTTAACAGCACGATTTGCACAAGACAAGAATAAGGACTTATGTTAATATAAACATGCTTGTTTTTGCCAGACCAAGACAGGAGAAAGACTGACTTAAAATTGAAAAGTATGGGATGTAAGCCCATATAAAATCCAATGACCATGATGATAGTAGTACACCCTGACTCCAGGAGGACCTCTCAAGATTTTACAACGACTTTAGAAATGTGCCTGCATGGGGAGATCACAGCAAAAGAAGTTATGCTGACCTTCAGCCAAATGGCTTTTCTCTTCAATTGTAAAGTTGCAGACAAACTTTAAATGTCGTTGAAAAATCTAGGGCGTCTTTCTGGAGTCAGGGCATGCTCCTGTGATCATGGTCGTCTGATGTAAGGTATGCTTACGGGCTAGGGTAGTACTTCAAACAGCAAAAATCATGTTGTTCTGACAAAATCAAACATTTCAGTATTATCATACATGTATGTTCCTAGTCTTGTGTTAGACACATTGTGGCATTCAGTGTCTGCAAAAGAGCCAGGTCAATCCTTTTTTCAGACCAAAACAGAAACATACTCTGCATTGCGCTCTCAGACAGAAAATGCTGAAATGTAAATGTACTTTTACGGATGAAACTGCAGGTCAGGATCAATGGGAGGCACTATGTACTGTCTGCAAAGCTGGCACCTATGTGTTAACTGCAAATAAAGGTTCTTGAAACTTGGGAAAGAACATCATCATAAGTACAGTGCGGCTGTGCAAGGTGAGAACTCCTCCTAGCTGATGGACTTTGTACAGCTTAGCCAATCACAGGGTATAACACATGATGCTAAGGGTTCTCTTTTTGATCTGCACTAGGAGAGTGCAGATCTGCATAATCATACAATTCTGGATCACCACACACTCCGGTAAGACGGCCCAGTCTCCACTCATGTCTGCCCATGTGGAGAAGTCCTTGGCTGGCATTGCAAGGGAAGAGATATGATTTTTTTAGAATAAAATCCAATGTTAAGTTCTGGAATTTTTAGCCTATTAGCTTCTTCCTTAGACCAAACCACACCACTGATAAAATTTTCATGTAAATCCATCCAGTAGTTTTTGCGTTATTTTACTAACACTCAAACAGACCCTGGCAAAAACATAACCACCTTGGTGGAGGTTATAAAACCATGCAATAAGCCCCCCATACAATGTTCACAAGCATTCTGCACCCACAAAATGCACGTATGAAGTTGATATGATCAAACATTTCAATGTTTATGACAATAGTCAAATGTATAGAAGCTGCATTATTAACTCACATGGAACAAAAACAGAAACAGGCATTACGTCTAATTGTAGTCTTGTAGTTATGGTGATCCTATAAGATATAAATAAGACATCCAGCCTTTGTAAAATCTCACTCTAAAACTAAAAAGTCAGAGCTGTCAACAATTTGTCTTTAGATGTGACAGTGTCAGATTACATTCTTTGGTGAGTGATAACACAGCTCAAGTTATTTTTGATTGAGTCAGTTATGCAGGCATCGTGTAAGGTAGGCATTTTTGTAAGGGCTTTAGAAGAATAAACCTTATCCTTTTGCTTTTGTAGGCATCATTGATCCACCTGCTCTTGATTTAAACCCCTCTCTTGTGACTTTAGTAGGATTATCAAATAAATCTGTACTTTATAATTTTAAACACAGATTAATAGAATGAAACAGAGATAATGGCTTTGCTGCAAACATATGGTGTGAAGTTTTTATAGAAATTATCCGACTAATTTTCTGTGCAGTGAGTAAGAGCATAGCGAAGTGTGATTATAGTTTTTGTGTTCCACAGAGACTCTAAATTAGCAGTCACATGGGGGAGGGCAGACAGATAAGTTTAGATTCAGGCCCTGAGGCAGTCTAAAGGCCGCTTTGTCCCATAGTGTGCTATTTTATGAGAGTGTAATCAAACTCCCACTTCATAATAGAGCTGCATGCTGTGTGTTGGTGTGTGTAAGTGTGTGTTGTCCTCAAAAGTGAATAAGACACAGTTTCCATGCCCACGTATTTGGGAGACAAAAGGCTTTCATGTTTGTGACTGAAAGCATAAAATGAGTGAAGGTACACATTTTTGTTCTTTGTAACAGCTCACATTTTGTTGTTTAATTGAGTTTCATTCTTTGTTTATGAATGCTTCTCTGTTGGAACACAGTACAGATAATGAGCTTATTCTTAATATCTTGTATTCTGCGCGGGTTTATCCAGAGCATTGTTTTTTGTTTGTCAATGTTAAGACAAGAAATAGATACATAGGGATGTGGGGAGGGATGTTAAGCCTCCAGGTCCACCTCAGATCATGGTTCTAGGACTTTTACTCAAATCAAGGTAGAATGGGATTACACACACACACACACACACACACACACACACTCTTCTGCAAAGACCTTTAAAGAAAGTATGGACTAATGCGACCACTACATTGTATTTGCACATCTTGGCATCTTAACTTTAATTGTTGTTTTGGTTTTCTCTTAGGGATTGTAGTACCTGGCATAATCATTGGTGTAATCTCCAGTGGGGTTCCTGGCCACCTGAGTCAGGGACTAAACATGACGAGGAGCCACCTCTGAATGGTCAGGGTATCACCACAAAACCACATGACATTTTGAGGGGTTGTGGTATGAAAATGAAACACCCTCTCGTTGTCGGCCCTGGGATGCTGTTTGAATTGCAAAACTCTCCTCTGCTTAAATGATATCTTGTTTTGCTGCTTGCAACCATCTTGGACCAAAGCATATCCCCTAACTTTTGCAAAAAAAACACAAAAGGGCAGGCAGCTCTATCACCTCTGGTCCCTTTTTTGTTCTCAGGATGCCACCATAGGACTGCTATCCTTTTATGGTTGCACCTACCCTACCTAATACAAAGGTATTGATGAAGGATACTCTGACATCTGTCAGTGTCATGAGTTTTTGTTCATATATTTTTGCCCATGTGTGACGTGCTAATGGAGGATACTTCTAGAGGCCGCACAATGACCCCAAAACTCTATGCAACTACCTGTTCTGTCAAATGTTTATTTGTGAGTAAACTCACAAATAAACATCATTAATCCATGTCATCCTCAGGTATGTTTTCTTGGGGCGTTGGTGGCACAGTCAGATAGTGCGCTTGTTCAGTGATTGGGAGGTTGCAGGTTCAAGCCCAGCTCCGGGCGACACATGGTGATGTGTCCTTGGGCAAGACACTCAAGTTGCTCGGTGTAAATGGGCATGAAAGGGTGTGAATGTGTTAGAGATACTGATGGATAACTAACATAGAAACTCTGAACCATCAGTGAGTGAATGTGAGTGCGAATGGGTGTGAATGGGTAAGTGTGACCTGCGGTGTAAAGCAGCTTTGAGTAGTCAAAGACTGGAAAAGTGCTATACTCAAGTCCATTTACCAAGTCCATAACTGATGACCAGTGGTAGAACCTAATTATCTGTGCTGTCTGCATCCCAATTCAACAAAACTTTTTAACTTTCTTAATGTTTTGGACTAAAGAGTGAATGGCCATGGTTAGATTATGCTTTTTACTTTGAAATTAAGTATTCTGAATTAAATAAATCAGAGTTAAAATGTTATTTTCAAACTTACATGGAAACAGTAATTCTGAATTGAGGTTTACTAGAAAACTTGTTTATTCCCCTTTGTTCAGTAAGACTTAAAGTCTGGGGTTTGGGAATGGTTTTGATTGGACAGGGCTGGACGTGACATATTTGTGTCTAACGAACAGAAACAAACTCAAGTTTAGCATCTCCAGTGTGTCCTTCAGGGAAACCTTGTCCAACTTGAATGCCACAATTTTAAAAAGGTCTGCATTTTTATGCTTACGTCTATTCACTCTTTTCATTATTTCCAAATCTTCCAAGTCTCTAATTAAAGAAATTGTCTCAGCTCGAGTCCAACACTTGATTCAGGCAGCCATCCTGTTCCTGTCAGCAAGGAACTGGTGCGTCATCGAGACAGGACAAGGGAATGAGCATGACGACCAGAATTCATTTAAAATTGAATTAACTTATATGTCATCGAGGAATGATTTAATTTGGATATAAAATCAGAATAATCTTTGAAACAAGGATTTAAGTTTTATTCTGAATCAAAGGGGAATTAGCGCTCGTGCAATCGTAGCAGTTGTGTTAACTGGTGACTTTGTGTGTTGTGCTAACTCATTTTGAACGTCTGTTTTTTGATACATTCAATAATCATCCATAACAGCTAAGCTAACACAAACAGATCTGCAGAGTGGAAGTCGTCAATGCCTACAGTAACTAGTTAAACCAATACATCACAGTTGTTTCTGAAAAAAAACTGTCTGACTTTAAAAAAGGAGAAGAATCTTTCAGGAGATGGATTAACTGTCATATTTGTGTCTGTTCAGTCCCAAAAAAACACATATATTATATATTTTATATTTTTCAATTTGTAGTTTTCAACTTTTTCTTATGGATGTTCTTGCTTCTTAGATGGATGCCATCATATTTTTTGCCTCTACACTACACTAACCTATAAATTTACAAAGTTACATGTAGACTGCAGCCTGTCTGCATGAAGTTTTTCTTAACTATGTAGAAAAACAACATGATGAATAGATGCAAGGGACACATGGAGGACATTAGGCCGATATGTTAACAGTATTATCTCAAGCCTAAGGATTCTACTCCAACTTTGGAAACATGTCAGAAATGTTTAAAATTTAAGGACTTATAATCAGATATAAGCCCATCACATCACATTTGGCCCTTGATGGGAGATAATATTGGAATCTGAAATGTTTGCATCCAATATTGCTTGTTTTCACACCCTTCTGATTCAGCTTTGAGGATAACTACAATGTTTAAGTGATCCTCAAATTACACTGCAGTGTCTTATCTTTTACTGTCTCCTCTTATGGTTTCAGCTCCTTTTGAAATTCAGGTAAGCTGCATCGTACATCAACAGGAGTGATTTCCTAAATGAATCAGTTGACTGTGACCTCAAGTGATTTACCCCCTCCTCCCCCTCTTCAGCTAATATTACAATCGTCCTACAACTGGGCCCCTCTGGCTGAAAACTTCCCGTTGAAGTCGGTAAGATAACATTGTCTGTGTTAATTAATTAAAGATATAACTTTACTCCCTGGCGCTCCTCCTTTTCCCCCCGCCTGCAGCGGCCTCCCACTCTCACTGTCAGAAATTATAAATAATTTTGGCAGTAGGCTGGAGTAGGGGAGGGATGAATGAATAAATTGGAAGAAAGTCTTTCCAAAGCTGCAGCTTGTTATGAGGTAGCTTAAAAAACTGCTCTAAAAGCTGACCTTCATCTATTTTAGAAGATAGAAAAACACACAGGGATTTTTCTTTCCTCATCTACAAGTCTCAGTCTCTTTTACATTGTCACTAAAAGTTTGAATCAGTGCATATTTAAAGAGCAGTGATCAATACTTAATAAAGCCAAGATGCTGGAATGAAATCAAGCTCCCGTAAAAACACAGACAGGAGTTAGTGCTGTGACTCAGGGCGAACAATAACATAACATTTCTCTTAAACAACATAGTAAATTCCTGTTCACGGTGAGACAAAAACATACTCGCCAGCTTCTACACAAAGTTACAAACCACCTCTGAGAATTTCCTCCAGCGATTTTAGCCTGACAAAACATTCCCCTCCATCATTAAGCAAAACGCTGAGCCAATCCAAACAGCCCTGCCTTTAACTAATGACTGAACTGCAAGTTAATGGGTGGGAGAGAAACTGAATTAGAGCTCATGTCTGAGGCTCTGCAGTTGCCAAATCGTTACAGCCCTGTGATATCTTTACTGCTAAAAAGGTAAAACCAGTTTTAACAGCAGAGCCTTGTTCTGAACTTATTTATGAGACATATTTGATGACAATTTACTGCACCTTGTTTATGACACTTTCTGTTCTTGGAAGGGAAGTCAGGAGAAACCTGATGACTTAAACAATGGTTTAAGTCATCCAGAACAAAATATGAAGTATGAATATTGAATGATGAGACTTTCTGAAGGTCACTGGACAAAATGACACATATTTCATGAATGGATTTTTTTTATATAACCTTGCACTAACATTCACCATTAGTAAAGGATAGACAAATTATTTCCACAAGGTCACCGGTCTAGGTGCAAAGGTTATGGACTTAATCATTATCCTCATCTTGTGAATACCATATAGCAAAACCTAATATAATATAATGCTTTACAGGATTCATTTCAAATTTTGCACAAACATCCAGCATGAGTAAGGAACAAAGCTAAAAGGTTTTGGAGATCAGTGGTCAAGTTCATGATGTTGCCCTGTTTTTCTTTCCTTTTGAATGCAGTGTCTCGAGATAGCATTAATGGACTTCCGTCAAACTCTGAACTTGTGTCTTCTTGCATAGAAAGGTGAACTGATTAGACTTTTGTTGTCAAAGATCAAAAGTTATCCGACATCAGGTTTACATTATCTTTGAATGACCACTTTGACTTGGGGGCAAACTAGATCGATTTGAGTTAAATGGTTTTTGGCCTAATGATGATGCCTTGCCTGTGAACTCAATATGTCAGTCATCTATTGAGTATTTTCTGTTAAACTTTGCACAAATATTATCTTTGAATTGACATTGAACTATGTCTTTTATTTGGTAGGGCATAAAGTCAGAGGCCAAAAGACCCAACTCTGCCTTTTCACTCTGCAATGTAATCCTTTCTGAAGCATAAAACCATGTTGGTCTAGGACTATGTGATGAATGAAGTGTAGTCATGGTTATTCATTCAAAACTTGTGGTCCATTAAGCTCTCTGTTCACCATCTTAATTCTAATCATCAATATTATTGATAATAAATCTAAGCTAAATAATGAGAGCTGTTCCTTCCCATGGGGAGTAGGTTAATACATCTGACCATGACACCTCTTAGAGGCCTCCCATAAAAGTTTTCTGAGCAAGTCCAAATTTGAGTAGACCCTGGGATGGATCCAAAGTTTGCTGGAGGGATTAAATATCCCATCTGGCTTTGAAACATAAGGGATGGCCCAGCAGGAGCTGGAAAACGATGTTTGAACAGGGGACATCTGGACTAATTTGTTTATCCTACTGGGGCTGTTAAAGGGTGTTTTTTTCACTGCCACTTCTATCATTTCCATCCCATAGGTTCTAAAAATATATTTTGTAAAAGGCTGAAAACCAACGGTGTCCCTTTAGCACAGTCCTACTGTGAGTACATACCCCCTGGTAGCCAAATGATAACATCACAATATCTATATTTTTCCATGGTAGCACAGAATCCTTGACACTCAACACCTGAGGGATAAGACTGCATGCAGTGCTGATACATACTGTATATTTGTGACAAATCTGTCAAAAATTTGAGAACATCTCTTTGAAGCATAACAGCAGGATACATACAGAAAACGACATATCTTGCACAGATGTGATGCATTATCTCTCAAATAGTTATGACCCATGACAGCCAGCCACATTTCACCATTTAACTGAAATCTAGATGAAAATATAGTGAAACTCAAATACAATGTCGGGAGTAATCCATTACAAAAGTAATGTGATTACTGTAATGCACTCCTTTACAACTGTAACGAAGTAGTGTTAGGCATTACAAAAAAAGTAATATGCAAGTTACAATGCCTTTTTAATTTAACCAGAAATGAAGAGGGTTTTTTTGTTTTTTTAAATACAAATTTGCGACATACTCCATGAGATCAACAGAGATAAGGAGTCCTGAAGTTACAGTATCTCTAACACAATTTACCAGAATTTGACTTTTTGTCTGTTTTTGCTATGATTGTTTCTTGTATTATGCCATGAGCCATCAATGTGGCTATTATAATCTACTGTTTTTAGCCTTAAGCTGAACTTAGTCAGATATCCATGACCTTCCACTGGATGTGGAATGAGCTCTTTGAGTGTAATGAGCTACATTTAGAATGCCACATCTATATTTCCTGTTATTTTGATGAGAGTAACTTAAAAGTAATGTGACAATTGTAATGCCTTTCTTTTCAAATATAGTAATATTATAATGTAACTAATTGCTTTGAAATGACACATAATTAATAATGCATTATTTTATTAATTTATTTATTTAACCTTTATTTAACCAGAAGAACCTCATTGAGATCAAAAGTCTCATTTGCAAGAGTGTCCTGGCCAAGACAGGCAGCAGCACATTTACAAAGTTACAGACAAGAGACAATTTCAAACACAGATACAAACAGATCAACCAGTTAAGTCAGAGTCACAGAGCAGAAGATTTTCAGTCAAAGCATTTACAGCCTACTTCATCATCCTCTAAAGCCTTTAATCTGCATTTAAAACGATTTAAAGAGACCAGCTCTCCAAGACACAGTTTTTCTTGTAACAGATTCCAGTCTGCAGGAGCAGCTATCTGAAGCTTCTTTTACCCATTTCAAGTTTCTGGAAGTTTTTTCCTGTTTCTGGTGAAAAATGAAATAGAGACTTCTGCCGGCCGACATGGTTTTATTTCTTTGCAAAGAAGGCCATTCAACACATCAGCAATCAAGACAATGTATAATGTGCCCTGAGCACAGAGGGATTAGCGTTTAAGTAAGGGGTGGATACACAAAAAATGGGAAGACACAGGGTTGAGGATTCAGGTCGGGGTTACATCTAGATAGGGAAATAATCATGGGCGGACATGGTAAAACAATAGCAATTTACATGGAGATGTCATCGATCTTTGATCAAGGGCACCAAGATGGGTAGGGTCAGCCTGAGCTGAAGGTGTCAGGAGGGGAAGCTTATCTGGGGGTTGACAAAAAGGGCTAGGTGTGGAGACGAAAGGATTTCAAAATCAAAGAGGTCTGGCAGAAGATGGGGTGGGGGTCAAGGAGTGGGTAAAGGTGGGGAAAGAAAGGTAACTTGTATATTGGTGAGGGCAAGCAGATGGTTCAGTGGAGTTTTAAAAGTCTAATGATTACAATTTGCCATCACACACTCTATGTAACACAGCCTGTCACATTAATCACACAAGAAGCAACATGATCCATGAGGCAGTAATATAGTCTTATACAGGGATGTACTTTCTGTTGCCTACATGGATGCATTATATCTGAAATGTGTCCCCCATTTTAGTGTGTGGGTTGTGCACATCCTCCAGAATGACACAACTTCATTGCAAGCTGCAGTCTGCACATGATCAGTAGGATCAGTGTAGAGACAGAGAGAATATGGCAGAATCATTACAGCAGGTGAAACAACTATAGCAGGAAGTTTAAGATAAACTGATGAATCAAGCCCACAAACATAAACATTTTAATAGTATGTGCAACTGTACAGTCACAGACATCTGTTCATCAATCAATCAATCAAACAAACTTTATTTATATAGCACTTTTCCTACAACATATGTAACCCAAAGTGCACATATGAAACTCAAAGCTCCCCATTGCATTTATGTTTTTCCAGTTTCTTCCCACTGATTTTAGTCACCAGACATTGCTCTCTGCCTTCCAGCAGGAGGAGCTGCTCATCTGGCACATATTGTAATGTCAATGCATACACTCTACTCTTGCTCTTAATCTTTAAAGGGACTGTGAGGAGAATCTATTACCGGCATTAAGACTCTGCTACCCATGAGCACGCCCGGCGACTGTCGTAATGCTGCATTCTAGTGACCTCGGAACTGGGAGTGACATCATCTCCGACTTATTGGCGTTCCAGTTGAAGTCGGAAAAAAACATGCAGATCTACCAGGCTATTGTTTAGCTGTTGTTAGCAAGCCTCCATTGTTGTTCACAAATATCACATTAAGAATGTGATTATCACTATGGCAGCATTTTTTTTAAATATAAGTCTAACAATACTATGTATACAGCTGATCTAGAGCAACACACCCCAGTCAGAAGTGCAAATAAATTGATTATTACAGGAGCTAAATAACTGTTCACACTGGGGGCATCCATCTTCGATTGTCAACTCGGGAGTAACAAGGTCTCACCGAGTTCCCAGTAGGAAATTCCGACTTCGGGGGGCGATCCAGTTAAGCTTCCTACTCGGAACTCTAAATTCCTACTTCTGACTACAACTGGAACGCACTAAAAGACATCTGCAATCCAAAGCATGTGTTTGTTGTTATGCAGCTCGGACCTTCCTCAGAATTCTGCATTGCTTTACAACTTCTTTTCTCAACAACTTACAGGATGCAAATCGACGAGGTAATGTATCTCTTTCTAGTTACGTAGCGGTAGTTTTTGATGTGTGACAACAAGCAATTTTTGGAAAACTTATTATCGTAGTTGTAGCCGGCTATATATCACTACTTACAGCCTGGTGCTCTAAGACGTGTAATATAAATAATAAAATAATATAAATTTGCTCTAGTTTTAATTGTCTTGTTCCCGAAGTTGAGTATCCAGGCCAGTCCAGCCCTGTCCGACCCGACCGGAAGGCTGAGGAATAGCATTTATAGATAACCTATTTTGATGCTATAAAACTCATCTTAAAGTGTGTATTTCAATCAGGCATATATGTAAAAGTGAGACTTTTTTGTAATTACTTAGAAACTCCTCACAGTCCCTTTAAGGTGATTTGTTTTCTTAAAACAGAGCAAGTTTTATGTAATAATTTGCCGCTTTGTCAAAAGTCTGCTCAAAGTTGAGGCAACTTTTAGAGACAGTCCATAATGCAGCCTGATTTACTATAACAAACAAAGATTATCTGGTTCTCTACCTTCTGGCTCCAACAGTTCCTTAGGGCACCACTGAATGCATGATTTTGGCTTGATCCTGGCCAGCAGAGAAGGCCTTTCCGGCCTGATATTACATTGCTGCTCATGTCAATTGGAACTGGAGGACAAGAGTTTGTAAACAAAATATTAAAAAAAAGATAATCTTAAGAACCATAATATCAACCTGAAATAGCAACAGCACATAAATTACAACAGCAAACAAAAATATGTGGGAAAAAAACATAATGACATACTGAATAACCACATCTCCTGCTTTCAGTCCAGTGTGCTGAAAAGGTACATTTGAGAGGGAATGGTTTGCAACGGTTTATAACTCAGAGCGATACGACTCATTTTTCCCTCCTGATTCCTGCAGTTTCTGCTCTCTCCATGCAGCAGCCTCTCAAGGAGGCCTGTTTATTAAACATAGAAGTGTTCTCCTCATAGAGCGAGATAAGCAGATGCAGCACCCAGTAACACAAGGTGGATTTAGTGTCCTGCACAGAGGCCCGTCATTTACGGACAGCTGCAATTAGAATGATAGCACTTCACCATATGCTATTTTACGTCCCATCATCGCTCATTGGGAATCTGCCCGTCTGCTGGGATTGTTGACACCTTTGGAGTGAGCTGAAGAGCTAACTCCACACCCCGTCTCTCTGCCTGATGTTTCTCAAGGATGTTTCCCTCACTGCTCTCTAAAAATATGGCCGACAGCCATGAGTGATGTCTGGGAATGAATAATAAAGGACTTAGCAGAGGGTGAGCGTGAACACGTGCTGGAGCTGAATTTGGATTTCCTGACAGGATACGACTTGGACATTTGCATAAATCACAGTGGGGTCTTCTCCCTTCTGGCACAAGCTGAGGAAAGCTTACCTTCCCATTCTATCCCCTTTTCCATCAGTCTTTTATTTGCTACTTTCCAAGTTTCTGCTGTGTCACAATAATGCCAGAGAAGTACATTTGCTCAGCTAAGCAGATGTTTGACTTCTCGAGCAATGACAAACATCTCTTTTAATTCCAACCAATCTACCAGGGCTCTAATGGCACTTATGTTCACTCTATCAGGCACAAGAAGCCCATGAGATTGGAGAAAATGGTAGTGGCAATCCTCCGTTTTACAACTTCATTTAGGGGTTGGCAATACAATTATCTTCAGTGCTTTGGTAAATTGAAACCTATTGCTGAAATCTGCAAATACTTACTGACTTTATGAACATGGAGCAACATTAGTGATTCTGTGAAGCAGTGCAAGTTGTTAAAGATAGAGACTGTTGGTTTAATTATGAACTAATAGTTGCACTAGGGCAGGTACATAGGGACACAGTAGTTCAACATGCATGGCTTAGGGAATTGTCCATGCTAAAAGTAAATTTGGTTAGGTCTGCTAGTTCAGATCATTGTAACTGCCCTGAATAAGAGAGGAAAATCAGTAATATTCTTTATTTTGCTTTTGATTTTACCCTCTTTGATTGTAGATTTTCAGCCCCAGTTGGGAAACATTGCATTCCTGCTTCTCCTCTGACTCTGTGTCTAACATGCTGCTGCATTAAAACATAGAGGACGGGTGATTTAAGTGACATGGTTGTTGGTGATGGACAGCCTGGTCTTAGTGTTCTAAACTTTTGGGGAGTTTAACAAATCAAATCTCTTGACTAATGGGCATTGGTCACATTTTTGGTCTTTTGTTTCTTAATGTGCAGTTGCTCCTTAGGACTTTTCTGTTTGTTTGAATCCCCCTGATTATGTACCAGCTCACCACAATATTGCAAAACAAAAGTGCAGTAGGCAGTTTGTCCTTTCCACTTCCACATTTCCTGGTTCATGCGCACAGCCCCAAACACACTGACACATAGCGCATGCACCTGAGCCAAAGTTGCCAGGTCGGCTTATTATAAGTGACGTTCTTGTTTTTTGAATAAATGCTTGGCACTGTGTAATAAAAATGTAATGTAGACAAAAATTAAAGCACTTCATGTAGATTTCTCTTTATAAAAAGTAAAATATCACATTGGGAAAGGAAAAAGCTGGAGGCTACTGATTTTGGGCTTGTTTTTATCAACCTGGTTGCTTATTTCAGAGGAAAAATCTCAGAGGAAAAACACTTGACAGGAGCTCTCATTCCACACGGTATGTGGCATGATTTTGGAAAAATAAAGAGCACAAAAGAAATAAGTGTTATGTGCTCATTGGTAGAACTTTTTGTAGGCCAACACACTTTGGACAGAACACTATTTCTGTTCCTAAGTCAAGCAATATTAAAGTAACACGTAACATAAAAAGCTACTTCTCATAGAGGGGAACTAACATAAAGAGTTACTTTTTTAAGTAGAAAGGAGTAACGGGCAGACATTACTTTTTAAAAGTAACTTCCCAACACTGGTCCTAACTGAATACAAGGCTTCCAAGCATCAGCGACAAATTATGCTAATTACATCAAATCAGATGAAATGTCTGATCTGACCACAAGCGATGTAATGTAACAGCTACACCATGCAGTTTTTGCCTCCTTCCTGTCTCTTTATTCTCCTTTGCTTGCTCCGACCAAGACAAGCAGCTTGGGAAGAGGTAGCTTAACCCTTTAACTACCAGCTCAACTGTTTGGCAGAGGTCGAAAATAAACTCAGGCATATTTCATGTTTAATAAAACAGAACACATCAAATCAGGGGTTGCTTCCCTTAACATTCCAGGGAACAAACCAAAAAACAGATATTTTCATGGTGTGGGAGTCAAAGGTTTACAAACTTAAAAGTTAATTATCTGATGATTTTAAATTCACAAATAGTTGAGGCAAATCAGTAAGAAAAGGCCTAAATGTTTGCAAATACAAAAGCCATAAAAAATTACTTCAAACAGAAGATACTGAGATTGACAACCACACCAATATTTTTTTTTGATTGATAACTGGATTATCTAATTAAAGTTGAGTATATAATATAAATTGGGAATGATAATAATAAAATCATTTCACTTTTAAAACCTTTAAATCCCACACAAAGGGAATATCAGTTCTTTGTTTTTGCCAATGTTTTAGGATACAGAAAAATCTGCAAAAAAAACAATGATATGTTCTTTTTTGACACATTAAATATTTTTGAATACAATAGACCTCTGCCCAACAGTTGAGCTGGAATTTAAAGGGTTAAGAAGTTCCAGGAGATATTTTTAGGGGTTTTCTTTGACTTTTCTCACACAGCAGACCATATAAATCTGTTTAATCAGAAATATTAACCTTGTAAAGCAGCTGTATTCCATGTCTGTCATGAGGTAGATTTATCTTGCAAAGGATTAGCAGTGCTTATATGAGGACAGGGAAGCTGTAGCTATGAGCATGGTTAAGTTTTTTTTTTTTTTTTTCAAAGGTAAGAGGTGTCTACAAGGCTCTTTTCCTTCTAAAGTTTTGTCCTTCTGATCACTTTCAATGGGGTGGAGAATTCCATCTGTTTCTCTTAAATTTTGTACAACTGCCTATTTGCAAAACATACAAAATCATAATGAAATAGCAAATGTGTACCTGTATGGATAATTCAATCAGATATGGATGATTTTACTAAAGATGGATATCCTCTCAATAAAACTAGTATTTCTATGGGCTTAAATGTATATTTTGACTGAAAAAAAAAAAGATTAACATTCAGCTCAGTTAATGATGTTCATATGGACGGTAGAAAAATATGTAGTTCTCAATGGCGATTGCTCTAAGACTGCAAGAGAAGCTCAGCTTCCCCTAAAATGTCCCCCAAAAAAGTGGTGATATGTTCTGCTGTGTGTACATTTCATTGACTAAATATGTGCTAGAATACCTTCATCGTTTGTTCAGAATCAGCTACTTATCACAGGTAACTGGTGCGACTTCTTTCTCATTCATCCCCGCAGCGTCTCAGCGCTTTAACACAGCCGGACGCTGAGCGTCTTCTGACTTCAGTGGGGAAGCTTTGAGTGGGTTGTTCCACTGTGGAAACTGGACGGTCATTGGATAAACGCTGGGCTTTGTCCCGCCCATCGGACACCCAGCGTCTCTGGGGGTCTATGAGGCAGTGGGCTGGCCTGGACACTCGGCTTCTGCATGATGACTGGATGATCTGTCTGAGGCCGAATCCCTTTTTGATTGACAGTGAAATGAGCCAATCAGAGATCTTGAAGTATAACGCTCCACCAGAGCATCTTCTAAGTTTTACATTCAGTTGTTCTGGAGAGGAGCTTCTCTTATTTAAAGCGGCTCAAGTCTTACACAACATCTTTTTTTTTTTTTTGGAACTTCAACATGCAGCCATTAAATTTAAAGAAAAAAAAAGATTGGTTGAGGGCTTAAGGATTTTTTTAAACCATTCCCAAACACTTTCTATGAGCTGTTGCCCAGACAAAGCAGAAAAATGTATTGTTTGGTCCATCCTGTGGTCAATGTAAGGGATCTCCTGCAGATGCTCGCTGCTCCCATGAGTTTTGAAAATGAGCTATTCAATTTACTTTTCAGAGAATATCATCCTGTAATTAACATTTCCATTATAACAATCATATGCAAAATCAGATGATTGAATTACACATTTAATGGGGGGGGGGGGGGGCATTCTTGGATTGCCTAGGAGACAGAGGAGATTAGCATGTGCTATGGATATCCTAGCATAGCTGTCTTCCACTGCATAATGGATCAGGACATTCTGCTGAAAATGAGTGCAAGAACGAATTAAAAGCATCATCGAGGTGGCCATATTTCACTGCTGCTGATACATTTCCAATAGGCAACATCAGGACATTATTTTTGTACGTAGAGCGAATACTGTTAAGCTGACACAGCAAATCAATATTTCCTACGCAATCTGGCTTCTAAATAATATTTACAGGGAGCTGAAATTTGCCTTGACTCTGTTTTTGCTCATTTAGTAAGCAAATATTTGCCACTTTAGTGCTGCGTTGTTCTCTCGTCCATCATTGTCTGCCAGGTGCCGTGTTACATCATAATCTCTGCACAGAGCTTATACCTGAAATGGGATTTCTCTCAAGGCTTTACTTGCTTTCTGTCCTTACTGTGTGTGTCTTCTCTCCAGCTGTTTCTCCTTTTCCTCCTCACCTTCCCTCTCCTCTGCAAGATGACGGATGCAGCTTTGCTAATCATGAGCTCTCCCCTGTCCCTCATCCACGGGGAGGTCTCTCTCTGCTCCATCTGCTTTGTTCCCCTTCGTTATCCCCTTCTGTCTACGTTTTGTTTCCTCTTTCCGTCTCTTCTTCACCATCTCCCCGCGCCTCTGTTTGAAGATGGATGTCGCTTCGTTGGATTCTGCTATCTGTGGGACTCTGGGGCCTGTGATGCCAAAGGACCCAGAGGACAGCGGGCCAAGCCAAACCTTCCCAACGAGGTGCTCATTAAACTCATCATGGGAAACTAATGAGGATGGATTTGGAGGCTGGATGTGCTTTTGTACCAGGGGAGTGCTGGGCTTCTCTCAAAGTGTCTGTTCATCTGTTAAACCCAGAGAACTGAGGCTGTGTTTTTCTCCTCTGACTCTTTGGATTCAGTCCTGTTCTCTCTCCATTTCCACTTAAACATGTTATGAAACAAATTCAAATACAATAGCAGACCATAACAATGCGACTGGGGGCTGTCACTGTATTCCAATATTGACAATAACCACCATTTGGAAAGCTTAAATATTGATATTGTGCTTCCAAGTAAGCATGTGTCAGTTCTGTGAAAGCAATTTGTTCATGGGAGTTGGAAATGCATCAGTTGCCACTTGCAATTCTAAAGGAGGCAACAGCTGCCACAGAAGAAGTTATGCAAGAAAAAAAGACAAAGAAGTGAGACAATCTGCCCCCAAAACAGAAAAAACAAGACAATAAATGGAGATCTTTACGAGTTTTACAAGCGTCCTGGTCAAGTCAAGTAAGGTCAAGTTTGAGAGAAGATGCATCTCAAAACTTTGCCATCCATCATTCCTGACAACTTGTCTATACCACCAGCAACATTATTCCTACCTAATCCATAGTGGTTCACATGTGATAAAGTCTACAATATAAATTATTCTATATATACTCACAAGCGACTTTATTTGCCACACTTGGCTAGTGCAGGGTTCAATTAGGTGTTTGAAACATTTCTCAGTGATTTTGGCCAATATTACCATGATAACATATTTGCTGTAGGTATTTCATCTGCACATCCATTAATCTCTTGTTCAGTGACATCCCAAGAGTGCTCTATTGAATTGAGAGAGATCTGGTCACTGTGGTGCCACTTGAGCAGGGCCAGGGGCACATCTGCTCTTTATTTAGACCAAGCACTTCAAGAACAGCAAAGTCCATCACACAGGGTGAATCAATTGCATTGGTGTGAGCTGTGGTGACGGATCAAAACTGTACAAACATGGAGATTAGAAAATAAAGTCTTACTCAATGGCTTTACTCTGAGATCTGAAAGATTTATGACAGATGAATGTCCTTTCCTGTGTGTTAGAGCCATGGCCACTCTGTGTTAGATTATGCAGTGCACTTCAGTGTCAGGACATCAGAGATTGGGGCACGAATGCAGAACCTGGTCCCTTGGCCACCAGAATCAGAAACGGTTTATGGAGAAATTAAAACATAAATGGGATGACTTTAACCAAAAACCTAAAAGTGTTTGACTTTAAAGGGAAGGGTTGCGTTTTATTAAGTGAGATTGTGTGACATATATGGCATGAGCCTGAACAGGTGCCACAGTGTCACAGCTCAGGTCTCTCTCTGCTAAGAAAAACTTAGGACAGATGCTATCCCTAGGTTATCCCTTTAATCTGAAAATGCAGAACTTGCCATGCAGCCTAATTTAAACTGAACTTTTATCTTCATAATGAAACAAAATTCACCAGCAGGAACAATGCACACCAATGAAGAGTATAAATAAATACACACAAAGTCTGAAGTTCAAAGAAACATACTACGGATAAGACACTGTTCAGTTGACACAAGTCATGTTTTTAAAATGGTGACAGTGACATAAATTACAGCTTTATTTTATGGGAGCAGGTTCAACTTTGACTGTTTTATTGATCTCTTTTTGTAAACAGCGATGTTAACTTTTGATGTTTTTTTTATTGCTCTTCTGTAGGCCTTGCAGCAAAGAGGCATAAGTGTGCAGGTTCACACAGTGCCACACCTTGTTTCCTGAAGATTTCCTTGAAGGTCTACCCAATGCTCAACAGAAGCAAACTGATTTTTTCTTGGGGGGACCACAAAATTCAACCTAAATCACAGACTTTTCACATGATAACCAACAACTTGAGAAACACAGAAAGGCTCTCACAAGCTCAATGAGTCAGAACAGAGCACTGCAACACAGAAGAATGTTTAAGCTCAGCACACCTGGTCTTAATCATGGTGAATCAGCCACACACACACCATACTCTGCTTAGGGTTGATTACCACAGTGTGTGCTGAACAACAAACACCCGACTCTGCTACAACTGATTTGTAGTGTGGGGCAAATGTAAGAACCCTCACAGCAAAGATAGTGCACAATGATAGAATTGTCACTCTTAGGCCCCATCCACACGAAGCCAAACTGAGGTCTAAACGCATAAGTTTTTTGCCGAATCTGCGTATCATCCATACGAAGACGGCGTTTTGGGGGTCTGTAAACGATAATTTTTTAAACCAGGTTCCAGAGTGGAAAGATTTTGAAATGCTGTATACGCAGCTCCGTGATTACTGGCTCCCCGCAAGTTTTCAGATACGCTTACGTCATAGTTTCATATCTTCATTGTCACGCATGCGCCACAGGCGGCAACAACAATGGCGGCGTACGTGTAGCATATGTGCTAATGAAGCTAGTGACCCTACTATCTCTGTTGCAGCAAAATCTCCTTCTTCTCAATCACCACCGAGTTGAACAAACAATTATCAAGAACACATTACGCCACTTTATGATCACCTTATCACAACCTCTGTTTACAACTTTTGCCGCAAGTGCGCATGCCCACTGTTTTTTTGTCTGTTTCCGCTTGTTTCCGTCATATCGTTACAGCGGCCCTAGAGGTCTGGCATGTGTTTTACAGCGTTTTGATGTGTATCGAGTGCATTCATATAGACGCACACATTTTCTGAGACGCCTTCGTCTTTATGACGATCATTTTGGAAACTGTAAAGCATTTTGTCTTCATGTGGATGGGGCCTTAGAGAACTAAATCTCTGAAATCGATACAAACATAAAGTAATTTACTATTTGGAACACATTAGTGTTCAAGTAGTCTTATGCTACTTGGTTTAAGATTGTTTTTAAAATACATTTGTCAATATATATTATGCAAATTATATCCAATAGGATAAGGAATTATACACACTAAGTAAGGGGTCTAAGTAAGTTAAGTGTGAGCAGGGTGCAGGCTGCAAAAGTGAATGGTTTCTTCAAATCCTTTGTTTTCAAAAAGAGAACATTCTATACATATACATACATAGCCTATGTATACTGTACCCTACTCACAATAAGTTAGGGATATTGTAAGAGACTCCTTGGATTTCACGCATAATGTGTTTGTTTCACTTCAGTGATTTTTGGGATAGGGAGGTAATTGTATTAGAGTGATAGACACACCTTATTTTATGTTTTCCACATAATGGTCTCAGTGTGTTCAGTGCGCCTTACATGTTGGGGCCAATATCAAAAATTACAAAAGACTACCCTTTTCAATGCGGCATCAATTTCAACATTCTGGAGGTATAAAAAAATGGTATTGTCCGCAAATCATTCACAGCTCATCATTCAAGCCGCCATGAACACACAATGTCACTTAATGGACAAGCAGTGCCACCTATCCATAGCGCACCTTCAGGTTGGTAGCAAGCAGTCAGATGGTGCTTGTGAACTTGGTGTGTCTCCAAGTGTCATCAGCAGACTTGGAGCAAGACACAGAACTACTGGCAGTGTTCATGACAGACCCAGGAGTGGAGCCCCACGAGTGATGGACCGCAGTGATGACCAGTACCTCAGAACCTTTGCACTCAGACACAGTTATGCAACTGTCACAGAGCTGAAGGCCCTTTTACAAGAAGTGAGGGGCGCTTTGGCTTGAATTCCGAAAGACCATTGCAGGTGACTCCACTTACACCAATACACCACTGTGGCTGTCTGCAGTGGACACAAGACCATGTGACCTGGACAGTGCAGCAGTGGTTGACCATCTGTTCACTGATGAATGTCAGGTCACCCTGCACAGAAATGATGGTCGTCAGCGTTACTGGAGAAGGCCAGGTGAGTGATACACCGAGGTCAGCATGGTCACCTTTGGTGGAGGAGGTGCAACAGTCTGGGCAGGCATCACCAGTCAGTGCAAAACAGATTTGGTGATTGTAGATGGTTCACAGCATGTTCTTACCTCAGAGACATCATAGAACCCACCATCACCCCCCCCCCAGCACAGCCCCAACTTTCTGTTCATGGATGATAATACTCCACCACATCGTGCCAGAATTGTCCCAGCTCGACTTCGGGAAGTCAGAGTGCCTCATATGGTATGGCCAGCAATGTCCCCTGACCTGAACCCCATGGAGCACGTCTGGGACCAGCTGAAGCAGAGACTGGAATTGCATGTAGCTCTTGTGAAGGAGTGGAAAGCATTGCCTCAGAACAATATCATGTGGCTAGTCAGGAACATGAGATGTCTCTGTCAATCTGTCACTGCAGCAATGGTGGAAACATCCGATAATGACCTTGTCAATTTTGGTTATTGGGATATCTTTGTTATTGTCTAAATTGTAAGGGTAATAAATATTAAACTAATGAAAATGGTGTTTGTTCTCATTAATAAATGAAAATAATAAATTTCATCCAAATTCAGACCATATAGGAAAAGCACTCATGTAAATAACAATATTCCTTACTGATTCTGAGTAGTGAATAGATAGATAGATAGATAGATAGATAGATAGATAGATAGATAGATAGATAGATAGATAGATAGATAGATAGATAGATAGAAAGGTAGATATAGATAGATAGATAGATAGATAGATAGATAGATAGATAGATAGATAGATAGATAGATAGATAGATAGATAGATAGATAGATAGATAGATAGATAGAATGTACTCTATTCTTTTTTAAATACAAAAAAAAGTTAAATATAAAAAAGTAAAAACTGACATGAGACAAACAAAGAAATATAAATCTGTTTGACACCACAGGCTCAGTTTGGTGATATTTTGCCTTTAAAATTTTGTTTTATCCCAAATATTCCATGAAAGAGAAAATCACAGTCTGATAGAGACCTCTTGAACTGTCTGAAGTCCCTTGTCTTTTCAGTTATGAAACACTTCATGAAACTCTTAATGGTCAACCATTTTATCTATACAGTCTCTATTTTCCAAAGGAAAAACAAACAAACAAAAAGTCTCTTCCTTCCTGAATATTGTCTCTCAAGTCTCATTCTTTTGTTTTTGTTTTACCTGAGCACTCATCCAGTGAAAATGGTTTGTGCCTTGCTGCCAATAACCTCATGAAATTGACTTTTCATTATCTCCTCGTATTTAAAGCCTTGTCTGACTGAATAACTTAATTTATAATAAAATCAAATTTGGATTTTGCTCAAAGCTTGAAATAAACTTTCTTTTCTAGCTCACTTGTTTGTATTAGAATTGAGAACAAATGAATTTTAACACACAATAATTTAGCATCAGTGGTATTTGGACAAATAAATCATTTATGTTTCCTAAACAAATTACTAATTTCTTACAAATAGTTATAAAAAAGACCATTATCAGGAGACTTGAGCTTTTAAATTACAAAATAATTCCCAGTCTTTAGACATTAGACCAGGTACAAGGAGATTTTAAGCTTAGACATTTTGTGTCCTCAAGAATAGAAATGCACCAGGAGCAGACGGTCATTTTTGTTTGAACCATTGTTGCAAGGCATCAAAATAACCCCTTCATGTAGTAGAAGTTGCATAAGACATCTTCACTTCTGTCAAAATGCAACCCACCAGGCATAATATAAGATATGGTTACTTTATACATCAGATGGACTGCTAAATATACACTATTTCACTAGTCCATCTGGGAAAAAGCCCTTAGATAGTTTGGGAATGAGCAGGACCTTTTAAAAGTATATCTGGCAGGTGATTAGACAAACAGTCTGTCCATCAATTTCATTACAGGCCAATCAGACAATGTAGGCAGGTGCTGCTATTGTGGCGTAAAGGAGATAATGTGAACCACTTTGTAGAACCACAATTGCTAAAACATTGTAGAAGTGTAGTGAAAACATTGTTCCAATTGAGAAGTTTGCAGTATTGTCTGTTTCCATCTCATAAAAAAGTTGTCCAGATCTGATAAAAGTCCCACTCAAGCTGTCATTTACTGCTGCCTTCTCGCTCATAGCTCCCAACTTCTCCTGCTCTACAGGACTCTGACTGGGCCGTCCTGCTTTGAGTCGCTTACAATCGTAGACTGGAGCTTGACAAGAAGGATTTTCCTGATTAGACATTCAGTCAGGCTCACCATCTGTACTGCAAGGTATGTTTTGTTTCTTGCTTTCAGAGTTTTAAAATGCAGTATAAGCATATCTCACGATGGAAGTACCTCATGTTCGGTAGGACCAAATACTGTCACATTCACAGCCCCCAGTTCCAAGCCCCAGATCTACCACAGCTAAGCCTCCTTGAGCACACAGTAGTCATGTGGCTCCACGGTTCTGGAGAACTAAATCACATGCACGAGCAGCCTATACATTCTAATATACACAGACAGGTGCACACTCTGTCTGCTACAGCGACACACATGCTAAAAGCCTTTATCCAGAACCTCTTATGAACATCAAAGTAAGTTTTAATTAAAGTAAATAACCACGGCTCTCATTCTGTTTTTCAGGATACATTTACATTCTCTATTTTAGAAATTTACAGCACAACATGCAAAGCAAAAAAGAAGCAGATTTCAAAGCCGCCCTGGCACCTTACTTGGGGTTTAAAGGTACTTTTCTTCATTACATGCCGTAATTTAGATCCACAATGGTCCAGGGACTATCAACCCGTCTGTGTCATTTAATTATGGGTGTATGAAATGAGAGTTTTTCCTCCCGCACTCCTTTAATGTTTCCTGGAATTGATAAGAGAGAGGAAGCTCATCACATTACATTGCAGAGCTGTGATCCTCCTTTGTTGCAGCTCACTCGCACTAATGGGCCTCATCAGCTTCGCAGGCAGATACTCAACTATTAGCCACAAGGAGACTGAGGTGGTAATGGGAAACACAGAGAGGGATGGGGGTTGAGGTGGGATAAAGGTAAGGCAGGGGGGAATGTGTCAAAGGGAAACAAAAAGGAGAAGATGGAAAAGAGCACCAGAGGAACAAGGTAATGAATTTACATTTGATCATTTTAATGCTGTATTTGCTCTGAATACAGACACATCTCTGAGAGAAGGGATTAAAGTTCTTCTTTGCCACAATGTATTTCCATCATTCTCACTTTGTTATGATGATTTTGGCCATTATCAAACTCACATGGAAAGGCAAATTTAATAGCCAGTCGATTGAAAGCTCAGGGTTTGATATTTATCCTATTTTGGGCCTGTAATAGAAATTACATGATGTCCTGTAAATATGTCCCACTATCTAAACAATGGACTTAAAGACCCAGTAAAGCAATTTCAGCCAATTTCTTCTAAACACATTAAATAGGTTGTAAATGTATTTCTTTAAAACATGTAAAAGCCATTTAGCTATGCAGAACTACATTTTGGAGCTAGGCTTCACAAGCTGTTTTTTCCCTTTCTGTCATCCGGATTAAATAGGCGTTGTGCTGTTTACCTTCTGTCATCCGGATTAAATGAATAATCAGCGAACGGCGATACCATTACTGAGTAATCCCGCCTGCTGCTTCAACGTATAAATACATTCAGCATACCACTCGCTTTTGGCTAGCTAGCTAGCAGTCAACTGGTCAGCTAACCAGTCATGTCTCCTCCTAAAATTCGCAGTGCCCACTTTACCCCTGACAGTTAGAAAAAACTATCACAAGGCAAAGACTGAATTTCTGAACTCTGAAGAGTCCATTAACTGGGCTGAACCGAACCTCTCAATCCAGCCGACAGTGTGCGCCACCACGGCCGCGGCGTCTTGTAGCTACACACCGCCGAAGCTCTCTTTACCGCCGACCGTGTGTGCCATCACGGCCGTGGCGTCATGTAGCTACACACCGCCGAAGCTCTCCATCCCGCCGACCGTCATGCACACACCGCCGAGCCGCGCCATCACGGCCGCGGCGTCATGCACATGCCGCCGAGCCTCTCCATCCCGCCGACCGTTATGCACACACCGCCGAGCCGCGCCATCATGGCCGCGGCGTCATGCACACACCGCCGAGCCTCTCCATCCCGCAGACAGCAGGTGCTGTCATCTCCGCGTCATGGAGCGAAAGTGTGTGCTTGTATTTCACATTGTGCATCCAGCCTTGCTCATGTAATGTTAATAAATGTTTCTGCATGTAATTATGACATTATTTGGCTTCATTCACTGAGAGGAGTCCATATGAGAACATAATGAATAACCACAGGTATTTTTTATATTACCAACATAACTGTGACAAGGAAATACATGGGTTTTACATTTGTGTGTAAAATTAGCGCCATGTGTTTTATCCTCACGGACATTAGTTGCTTATACAGAAAGAGGCTGTTATCATTTTCTGTGAGCATGCAGCAAACGTTTAATGCAGTTATTTAAAAACTAAAGCTACAGCTGGTAATAGAGTAAAGAAAAGTAACTGGGTGAAGAAAGTATAAGTAAGAGTAACCACTGCTGTAAAATGTCAGCCTGTCAAAATTATGTTTTTTTGGCTTACTGTCAGTGCTGCATGAATCTGCTCATGCTTTTGTATATTTAAATCATTAATAATGCCTTTCCAGCTGATAAAATAAGGGTTATGCCAGCTTCCATTGTTACTGCACGTTATGTCCCTGTACAGTGAAAGGAGCCCCCCCCTCCCCTCCCTCATGTGGGCGTGGTTCCAGCGCCTCTAACTGACACGCCCCCAGCGTTCTACAGCAGAGAGAAGTGCTTGTTTTTGCATGATTTTGAGACCTAATTTTATGTACTTAGAAATATTTTTAATCTTTCAAATTTGGCTCAGTGGTCAATGACAAATGCTTCTGTGGTATTAAAAACTTAAAACACAAATTTATTTTTGCTTTACTGGGTCTTTAAATTACATCTGTGTTGGTCATGGCAGGATTAAAGAGACAATTTTTCAGCTTGTTTTAATTTTGCAAGACATCGACAAAAATGTTGGTACCCTTCCATTTTAGAGAAAAGAAACATACACAATGGTCACTGAAAAAAAAAAATATGCATATATATATATATATATATATATATATATATATATATATATATATATATATATATATATATATATATATATATATATGTGTGTGTGTGTGTGTATGTATGTATGTATGTATGTATATATGTAGTATATATAATATAAATGACTGAAAATTAACCTATGAAACTCAGACATTGCTTTGAATTGTGGTTCAACAGAATAATCTTTGAGAAATAATAATGAAAGTGGCCTGGACAAAATAATGGTACACTGAACTTAATATTTTGTTTCACAACTTTTTGATGCAGAACAAACCCCAGAACATAACTGAGCCTCCTCCAGGTTTCACTGTAGGTACAGTGTTCTTATCTTTGTTTGCTTCATTTTGCATCTGTGAACACAGAGCTGACGTGACTTGCTCCAGTTTTGGCTCATCTGTCCAAAGGACATTCTCTGAGATGCTGTGTGCCTTGTCAATATGCATTTTGGCGAATTCCAGTCTCGCTTTTTTTATGTCTTGCTTTTAACAGTGATGTCCACTATTTAGTCTACTATTGCTCAAACAACGACAGATGGTGCGTTCTGATACTCATGTACCTTGACCTTGGAGTTCACCTCTAATCTAGCAACCTAGGGAGAGCAAGAACAGCAGACAGGTGTGGCGGGGGGTCCAGCACCTCATGAACGACAGGGCCAACACCGGAGCTGCTGAGGGAGGAGCCTCACTGGCAGAAGAGCTGAACAGCTTCTTTGCTCGCTTCGAGACAGGATTTCTGGAGGCAGCTACACCACAACCTGAGGTCCAGAGCAGCTCCAGCCTCACACTGGAGGAGCACGACGTGAGGCACACACTGCGGGCGGTCAACCCATGGGAGGCAGCTGGACCCAACAGTGTCTCTGGACACTGACACAAGACTGCACTGACCAGCTGGCTCGAGTCTTCACCAGAATCTTCAACCGGTCCCTGTCCCAGTCCATCATTCCACCCTTCCTGAAGTCCTCCACCATCGTCCCCCTGCCCAATAAGCAACACATCTCCAGCCTCAATGACTACCGGCCAGTAGCTGTCACTCCAGTGGTGATGAAGTGCTTTGAGAAACTGGTACGGGGTCACATCACCTCACTCCTCCCCAGAAGTCTCGATCCCCACCAGTTTGCCTACAGGACCAATAGATCAACGGAGGATGCTGTAGCTACAGCGCTCCACGTTTCACTTTCCCATCTGGAGCAGCAGGGGACATACACGCAGATGCTCTTTGTGGACTACAGCTCTGCGTTTAACACCATCCTTCCTCACAAACTGGTGGGTAAACTGAGAGACCTTGGACTTCCACACTCCATCTGCATGTGGAACTACAGCTTCCCGATGGACCACAGGCAGAGGGTGAAGGTGGGAGACCACACATTCAGGACCATCAGCCTCAGCATTGACTCCCCCCAGGGCTGCGTGCTGAGCTCTACACCCTCTACACATCGGACTGTACCTCGGCACACCCCAGTAACACCATCATCAAGTTTGCCGATGACATCACAGTAGTGGGGCTCATCTCTGGGGTGGATGAGTCTGCATACAGGGCTGAGGTGGAGCAGCTGATTGGGCGGTGCAGACATAACAACCTGCTCCTCAACACAGCTAAGACCAAGGAGCTGATCATCGACTTTCAGAGGACTAAAACAGACATTTCACCACTACTCATCGATGGGGACTGTGTGGAGAGGGTCGAGAACTTCTGCTTTCTGGGAGTCCACTTAGAGAAGGACCTGACCTGGACTGTGAACACCTCTGAGCTACTGAAGAAGGTCCAGCATAGACTGCACTTCCTGAGGGTGCTCAGGAAGAAGAACATACCCCAGAGACTGCTGGTGTCTACAGATGCACCATTGAGAGCATCCTGGTGTACTGTCTGTGCGTGTGTTGGTACACCAGCTGCACGGTGGCTCAGAGGACGTCACAGCAAAGGATCATCAACATTGCCCAAAACATCACCGACTGCCTTCTCCTCACACTGGGGAAGTGCACCATTCCCGCTGCCCCTGAAAGGTGGGAAAAATAACCCAGGACCCCTCTCGCCCTGGACACCACATGTTTAATCTGTTACCGTCAGGCAGGCAGTACAGGTCAATCACTGCAAGGACAATAGAGAGTTAAGAGACAGTTTCTACCCAATAGCAGTAAGGGTCCTGAACAAAGGCTTATATCACGGGCGGACATTAGCTCAGATGGTAGAGCGTCCGCCCATGTACGGGACTTCCAAACCCCAGCAGCGGCAGTAGGTTCGAATCCCGGCCACAGCCCTTTGCTGCATGTCTTCCCCACTCTCTTCACCCGCTTTCCTGTCATTCTCCAGCTGTCCTATCAATAAAGGCCACAAAAGCCCTAAAAAATAACTAAAAAAAAAAGAAAAAAAAAAAGGCTTATATCACTACCTCATGTCGTCATAATAATTCTAATATAATAATGTCATTAATGCATCTGAACATGGCAGCTATTTTGCACCTTATTTTGTTAAGGTATCATTCCACTCCATTCTCTCTGACACCTTATTCTTATTACTTACTGTATCATACTTTGTTACTCTGTTTTGCACCTTACCGTTATTATTTCATTATATTTTTCTCCTTTTATTTCATTTTATTTGTATTTCTTATCTCATTTTACTTCACTTATGTTTGCACCATACTTTATCATAATTCTCTCACACTGTTTTGCACTAACAGATGGCTTTTGCAATTTTTGTTGTACTTGTTGCAATGAGAAATAAAGTTCTATTCTATCTCTTTGGAAGTTGTTACGATCTGTCTTATCAGTCTCTTTAATTTGTCGTCAGTTTTCCACTTGCTGTCATGTTCAGTGTGGTACACACCACGATACCAAACACCACAATGACAACTTTTCACCCCTTTCACTCTGTGATGCTTATTACATAGTGTACAAACATAGCCTTTGTTCAATTGAAGGCATTTTTTAAATATAGCTTTGTCTCCCTTAGGTTTGGTTTACTTGTCTTTGAACCATATATCAAGTGGCTTTTGCAGAATGAAATAAAGGACTTTAGAAAAAGTTGTGTTCCAGATCACTTAGCAGCAAACACACACCAATACACACAGCATGTCACCATCCCTTCTTCACAGGATGAACAATCACTCAGGTCCAGAGGTGTCAGATTGCTATGAGGAACAAATTACCCTCCTTCAAAAAAATCAACACAGGTGAGCATTTCTCCAAATCTGAGAGTAACTGAGTCAGACGCTCCTGACTCCCACATAATGTGAGAAGAGGCAGGGCAGCCTCCACAGAGTTGAACAAGATCTCAGAGCTGAGCAAAAAGGAATACAAAACCGAAATAGATATGTTCATATCCAGGACTGGGTAAACTCACTACCCCCATATCTATCCAACCTTTTGGCTTGTTATCTCTAGATAACCAAATATTACATTCAAATGTTTAAATAAACATGCTCATTCATGGAATTGTGGGATGTCCCAGATGATACTTCACCTTCGCCCTGGTTTGAATAACTTTAGCATTAACCAGCCACTAGAGCCATTTCGGTTGGAAGATCCCCAAACTTTCCAGTCACAAATCAGTTAAAGACTAAGTCAAGGAAAGTGAGGAAAATTTAAGTTGGTACATCTGTTTTTACAACACAGCCATTGAAACCACCTTGTTCAAGTTACTGGAAGAAGAGACTTTTCCGTAGCAAGGGGTTGGATTGTGCTGTTACATGTTTGGAATGTGGTATCTGCTTTTATGGAAGAATATTAGGGCCATTTCAGATGGAAAAAGTAATTTTCGGCATGATGAGATAAAAGTCGAATATACAAGAATAAAGTCTAAATTTTGATATAACAGGCGAAATGATGAGACAAAAGTTGAAATGTTGACAATAAAGTTGAAAAACAATTTGTGATAAAAGTCAAAATGATGAGATTAAAGTTAAAATGTGGAGAAAAAAAGCTGAGAGTCGAGAATAAAATCGATGTACAATGTATGTCCACTTTATTCTCAACATTCTGACTTTTATCAAAAAATAATTATAATGACTTTATTCTCGTGATTTCAACTTTAATCTTGAAATTTCAACTTTGATCTCAACTTTTCCAAAATTATTTTCTCTATCTTACATGACCCTCATACCGTATTATTATGTCAAAATAATATGTTGTAGTTTCATAACAGATTGAGAATAGCTTTTCATGCCCAAAGACTATGTTTAAGATAAAAAAAAATCCTGAAGGTTGGGATCATTTGTGAAGGTTATCAAGAGGAAAAATAAATATGTTCATGAAGTTTTCTTTGCCACAGTGCTTTTTATAAGCAGTGATCCAAGAGCAGATTCAAAAATCCCATGCTTTTAGTCAAAGGAACCGATATCATGCTAACTTCCAGGTTGGCCTACACAAATGTATTGTCCCTCCACCATTTCATTATGAAACCCAGTGGCCTTGACCTCTAACTTATAACACCTAACACTTTTTCACCTCAACCCTTCACCAGACAATCTCTTTCACCCCCTTTAGATATAACATCCACATCTGGATGGACAGAGGCAAAGATGGCCAGCCCTATAACAAAATGCCTCCACCCTTGGATATATCTGGCCTGGAAGCATGAAGGCACTGACACGCATATCACCTGATTTTTTTTCCTCTAGTTCTATTTAACATTTCCATCCAACCGGGGCCAGTGCAGATCAGTGACCCCTCTGCATCGACTCTCTGTGGACTAAAAAGCCTCTCCTGCCTGTTGATGGTAACACTGTGCCATCCATAATGCATTTGTTCAGGAAGCCTCCCTGACAGTGGGGGAATATGGGCATCCACACCCACATTGTCTGAGAAAGCTGTGATTCTGATCCATTATGGATTTCAGGACCAGTCGCAGATCACACTGTGGCTCTGATTTATCTACATGAGAAGCTGCAACAACAACAACAGGGCAAACTCTGCAGTGGATTTTAAAGTAGGAACACTGGACACACACACACTGCAGGAGCTGAAAAACACGCCTGTGAAATGAAAATGGTGTGGCTCCACATGCACAAATATTTGCTCTGAGAAGGCGAGTGGCCTTTCTTGCTCTGCTCTCACCTGTAAGAGAGAGGTCAGCAGGTGAGTGAAAATAGCCAGAGGAAGACAAACACAGCTGATAGTCCAAAATCTGAAGTATCTGGCTAAAAATAAAACTGTCAAATTTAAGCATGCATTGTTCTATATATTGTCTGTGGTTTGTTGTCTGTATTTCCTGTGATTCAGCAGTATATTCTTGTCCTGTGGTACACCTGAATCTTCAAAGTCTTTCCATAAATTATCATTTATGTTATCAAGGTTCAAGTTATTGAACCATGAGCGGGACATCCCAGCTATTCAATTAGTTGAATAATTCAAAGCGAGGATTGAGAAAAGTAAAAATCTGCTCTTTGATTTATAAAAAGTAAACATGTCTTATAGGGACTGTGAGGAGAATCTGTTTCCGGCAACATTAAGACTCTGCTGCCCATGAGCACGCGCGGCGACTGTCGTAATGCTGCGTTCCAGTAACCTCGGAACTGGGAGTGACATCATCTCCGACTTATCAGCGTTCCAGTTGAAGTCGGAAAAAACATGCCGAGCTACCAGGCTATTGTTAGCTGTTGTTAGCACGTCCTGTGTTGTTGTGTGAAGAATGTGATTATCACTATGGCAGCATTTTTGTAAATATAAGTCTAACAATACGATGTATACAGCTGATCTAGAGCGACACATCCCAGTCAGAAGTGCAAATAAATTGATTATTACAGGAGCTAAATAACTGTTCACACTGGGGGCATCCATCCTCGATTGTCAACTCAGGGGTGGCGAGGTTTCACCAAGTTCCCAGTTGGAAATTCCAACTTCAGGGGACGTTCCAGTTGCAGCTTCCTACTCGGAACTCGGAAATTTCTACTTTAGACTACAACTGGAACGCACCACAAGCCAAAGCATGTGTGTGTTGCGATGCTACTAAAGATGCAGCTCAGACCTTCCTCAGAACTCTGCATTCCTTTAAAACCTATATTTTCAACAACTTACAGGATGCAAAGCGACAAGGTAATGTATCTCTTTCTAGTTACGTAGCGGTAGTTTTTGATGTGTGACAACAAGCAGTTTTTGGAAAACTTAGTATTGTAGTTTTGTAGCCGGCTATATATTGCTACTTACAGCCCGGTGCTCTAAGACGTGTCTGAATAATATAAATTTGCTCTAGTTTTAATTGTCTTGTTCCCGAAGTTGAGTATCCAGGCCAGTCCAGCCTTGTCCGGCCCAACTGGAAGGCTAACGAATAGCATTTATAGATAACCTATTTTGATGCTATAAAACTCATCTTAAAGTGTGCATTTCCATCAGGCATATATCTAAAAGTGAGACTTTTTTGTAATTACTTAGAAACTCCTTACAGTCCCTTTAAGGTACTACCTTATCTTGCATCCACACCTTTTTTTCTGCCATAGGCATATATGTATATATATATATATATATATATATATATATATATATATATATATATATATATATATATATTTGTGTAAGTCTGCATAAAAAAATAATATTTGATTTTTGCATCTACTGTTGATTTTACAGAATTTGATCATACTTAAGATCAGAAGTATATGCTCTGTTATAGGCTAAATATTAGACATTTATTGGTCTAAACTGCAGCTCTGAGGACTGCTATTTGTTGTCCTTTTCATTTAAGAATCTACTTATCCTGATTGTTACGAAAACAACAATGCATATATTATTGAGATTGCATGTTTGTATTTGCACTTTAGTCTAAATAAGGGGAAAAACTACAATTTTTTTTTTCCAAGGACCATTTATTTTGTACTGATGTAGCAATATTTTTTGTATGTCTGCATTAGGAAGAAAATAAAGAAAATTAGATTTTTGCACAACTTCCTACTGTTGTAGATTTTCTATAACCTTTATTTATATATATATATATATATATATATATATATATATATATATATATATATATATATATATATATATATATATATATATATATATATATATATATATATATATATATATATATACATAAAAGTATTTATATGTATATATATGTATATATGGTGTATAATGCAGATCTTGCAAATAAAATACAAAACTAAAACTAGTTTTAGGGGACATTTTGCACAAGATTGGGGATATGAATCCAGAGTGAGTTTCAGGTAATAAAATTTTGAAAAATCCTGTTGATCCCTCTGCGTGAAGGCAAACATTCCCTGTTATATTTATTTTTTTGTTTATTTTCAATCAAAATCAAATTTCAGCTTTAAAACTTACTAGCAAAAATATGAAAAACTCTCACATCTCACTGTTAAGATAACCATTACAAAAACAAAAATCTGAATCTGCACCAAGATTTCGATCACCATCAAAATGGAATAATTTCTCTTTTTTGTCAGACCATCTTTCCCTGAGAATCAATCTATTTATTTATTAATGTTAATTTTATCCCAGTTAGTTGTCACCATTGGAACAACAGCTCAACCTTGGGTCCTGTCGACCAAAGCGTTATAGTGATATATGAAGTCAGCCCTGATGCATTTGTACTACTGATATTTCTAGCATGAAGTCATGTGTGAAATTTATGATAACATGCTAAAGTGTTGCCTTATTAGCTTAGGCTGAGTTGGTCACACTGCATGGAGGCATCGTCCCGCTTGTAAATTAGAAGAACTAACACCATTCTGACTGTTTATTCTTATCCTATACAAAGCCAAGCGAGTACCTTTCAAGTAATTCCAACTGCTCGGCCTACCCAGCAGGCACAGAGAACTAGAACCGCAGAAAAAGTGTTGAACTTCTCAAGGCATGCAGGCGTAAAAACTGCCATATGTTCTCATGACCTGCAAGCAGATGTTTTTTCAAACTCAGTCAAGGAAATAAAAGCGACTGCTGTAAAACTAAGTGGAAGCAAATTAGCACGAATTAACAACAGGACATTGATTTTTAGCTCTTAAAGGTTAATGTGGTTGGTGACTCCTCTGTCTGTGAGACTGTCCTAAGAGAAAAGAAGACGGAGAGAGACAGAGAAAGAGCCTGAGGAGGGATCTAAAAGGGGACAAAAGCCAAGAACAAGCAAATGTCATTCATTTTCTCTCAAATCAGAGACACTGAAGCAGACCTTTGTCTGATACATGGCTTTGAGTTGTGGTTCATGCATAGGCCTACATTTCTTCACAATTCTCCTTTTTAAAGACATATTATAAAGTTACAACTGTTGGTCCAACATTTTTTAAAAGCAATCCAAAGTTTGATTAATCTGAATTTGTTCAAATGTAAATTGGTTCTTTGGGGTTTCACAAAATCTTATTTATATTTAAATAATGAAAGCCTAACAAGTCTTATTTATACTAGTTGGTATATTTGGTACTATATTTTGATAAATCATGGTTGCCAGCAGTGAGTGTATTTACATGACATTAGCACTGTTCATTGAACAGCAGATTCAATCATCTTAGGACAGCTCCACAGGAGAGCAGTTACAGGTTAACCTAGCAAAATAACTGTGACCAAGCAGCTTTGTAAGCACTCAGTGAGAAGTGCATGCTATAAGATCTAGCCTTACTACATTTCATGAGCTTGCCCATTACAAAGAACTCAACATTGACCCGGTCACATTTGTCTGACTTTTGTTATGGGATCAAACTGAGGATCAACATAAACTCACAATGTGATCTGATATTTAACCCCTTAATACCTTCAACATTTCCCTCACTATCTAACCCTGACTCTCCTTCTGTCCCTCAACCCTTGCCCTAAATTTCTCCATCTCATGACCTCTATGATCATTGGGCCTCATGCAAGAACCGTTCGTACGAACAAATATGTTCTTAAGTGTTGAGTACGAATGATTTAGGAGAATTTGTCGCATTCAGCATTTTTTTCGTATTTAGAATTTTCTTTCAAGTACAAACACAAATTACGAGTGGTCCAGACTTGTCTTAAAAATCACAACAAATTAGCCTGCTCTTTTCAAATCAAGTGCCTTTCATACTGATTGTACATTTAAATAATTTCAAGCGTTTTTAATAAAATATAGCACAAGACAAAATAAATCTGAGGATCTCAAACCAGAGAATACATTAAAATCTATTAATTGAAGGTTTATTAGACTGGCCTAGATAAAACGTTAAATGAGAGAGTAAGCAGCTGCATCATGGCTGAGCTTCTTCTTTTGGATGCCCTGGCACGCCAGGCACTCGGAAGAGAGCGTGTGTTTGGCGCCATCTTTATGAATGAACACTCCTGTTTTATGGTGTGGGAAACGTAGCCTTATATGGTATTCTTGGGGTGTTTTACTTGTGCAAATATGCTATCCTCGGGCATGCACGCTTTAAGTACACACAGGTGGCATTCATCATGTTTCCGCAGGTCATTTAGACACTTCTATAAAGATAGAAGTGCTTGTTGAATTTGACGGAGCATGTTTGTACGAACGCAACATAAGAATAAAGGTAAGAAAAATTTAGGATGAGAATATGAAAATGTTCTTGCATGAGGCCCATTGTTTTGGCATCTGCCCTTTAATCCTCACAATGACTTCTGCCTTTATCCTTCCCTACCTTGCTCTCATCGTTCACCTAACTCTCAACATGTGTATGAATGGACCTCTCCTAATCCTCTAATCCATATCTTTTTGATGTAACATTATCAGTTTATATTGCATGAATAAAATTACTTTGCTCTAATGATGTAGTTTGATGAAAGAATTCCTTTATTTCCTCAAACACCAAAACTGACCTCATATGAATGATAAGTGATATCTGGGATATTTAATAATCAGCTCTCAATGTGAGAAAGAGTGGGACTGGTGTGAAGGAATAGGAAGGCACTAATTTAAGTGAAATTAAAGATGGCCAAGCAGTGTCTTGCATGGCTGAAAGGGTCACCTCACCTCACCTTTGTTTCATTGAATGATAGAGCCACTGAGGGGACCCGGAACACACACAATCACATCAGTGACCAATGGCAGCTCAGGACAGTCCTTATCAGCAGTTCTGCACATGGTTTGAACACACACACACACACCTACACACACACACACACACACACACACACACACACTTGGCTGAGTAACAGGACCGGCTGCACACAGGTAAAGGCCGTCAATAAAAGGCAGAATTTAAGCGACTACAGTGGGTGTTAGTGTTCACATTTTGAATCTTTGAGGGTTTTAGTTTGAATTTCAATTTTACAAAACAAGCCCTGATGGCAATCTTAGGCTAGATCACAGGTCATTTTAAACTAGATGAGTGTTAGCTTCATAATGGCCCTTCTGTTTGTAATCATAGCATTCATTATTCGGAGTCATGGCCTTCAGTCTGTGACCATGAACACTGAGTCGTGAGAGAGGCTTACCAATTTTTACTCTCAAAATCACAGGAAAGGGCAAATGGTAATACTTTCTTTGAAGCTCTTCTTTGTAATGTTTTCATAGCACACTTTTAGCATACTGAAACAACATTATATTGTGTTATATTGTACTTATAATGTAATTGGATTGGATGGATTGGATTGGACTTTATTAATCCCTTAGCGAAGACTCCCTCAGGGAAATTATGATTCCAGTTGCATTATATTCTAAATAAAGATAATACTTGTAGGCTACTGCTGCTGCTCCTTCACATCCTCTGTCTTCCTGTTACTCCTCATCCCCCCAATTGAGGAGTTATACAGTCTGATGGCCTGAGGGACAAAGGAGTTTCTCAGTCTGTTGGTCCTGCACTTGGGGAGGAACAGTCTTGCGCTGAACAGGCTCATCTGGTTGTTGTTGGCCATGTGTAGAGGGTGATTGGCATCATCCAGAATGTCCAGCAGTTTGTCCAGTGTCCTCTTCTCTGCCACCGTCACCAAAGAGCCCAGCTTCATGCCAACCACAGCTTGAATATCTGATGAAACTGGCTCTTGGAAGCTGATGATAATGAAGCTGGCAGTTGGTGGCATCTTTCAAAAAATAACACTGCTGGTATCCTCAGAAATGCCTCCTGGCAGCAATGGTGGTTGAAAAAGATATCCATATATCGAAAAAAGAGTCTTAATAAGAAGTGCAGGAAGGTCAGAAAAAGATCAAAAAAGGAAAACTTTTGAACATTGTGAAAAAATTAAGAAAAAATTACCACAAAAAACAGCTAAAAATATGGAGAGCAAACTGGAGAGGCTGCTGCTGTTTACAGCACAATGCAATAGGTACTAGCATTTTTGACTAATCACTAGTTTTAATAATACATCAGTTACATGCTCTTGTCATAAATGCATAGGTTTTATGTTGGTACTCCAGTTTTCTCCAAAAGACCAAAAACATACTCTTTAGGCTATCTGGTGAGTTTGGCTTCAGCTTTTAGTATGTGTAGATGGTTGTTTGTCAATATGTGTTGGTCTTGGAAGTGGCTTGCAGAAGGTTCTGATTGCACCCCACCTCAGCTGAGATAGGTTCACACCCCTGCAGCCCCAGAAAACAAAGTAGTTGGGTTCAAAGTTCTTTAGTTCTTTCTAACTGTTTGAAGTTTCTTGTTGTTAAAGTCAGTTCAGTTATTTTTTAGTTGAGCAGCAGTTATGATCAAGTAGTTAAGCTCTTATATCAGAAATGGCTCCTGCCTACCTGGACTCCCTCATCCAGGTCTACACTCCCTCTTGCCTACTTCGCTCGGCCTGCGAAAGACGCCTGGTGCTCCCAGCCCAACATGGCTCTAAATCTCTTGCCAGACTCTTCTTTTCTGTTGTTCCCAAATGGTGGAATGAGTTACCTAACTCCATATGATCCGCAGAGTCCCTTTCTACTTTTAAGAGATGTCTAAAGACACATCTGTTCAGGGAACACTTTGACACTTAATCTGATCTTCTCCTTTTTGTCCTCAGAGGTAGAATGAATCAGAAGGTCTCAGACCAGCTCTTAATGAATATCTAGCACTGAATTTTGAATGCTTGGAATGTTGATCGATGTCATTGACTTGAATTTTTGTTGCTGACTTGTAATGTTCATTGTGACTTGAATTATTTGTCGTAACTTATTATTGTTGTGAATTATTGTTGCAGTAAGCTGCATTTAAAAAAAAAAAACTGGCACTTCTTCTGGCACTAGATGGCAGCACCTCTGGCCAATTGACTTGAAGTGCTTTGACGCACTTGCTAAGGTTTTTCCCCTCAGTCCAAATTATTGCTTGTGTTGTACGTCGCTTTGGACAAAAGCGTCTGCTAAATTAAATTGTGTTAGAATTGTTGTAGAAATAAAATCCAAACTCAGGTTGGGAAAGTCAGGCTCCAACAGTCCTACCACTTCACTAGCAGTGAAATCAGACAAGAAACATTTCCCAAATGGTTCAGGTTACCTAACAGGGTTTACAGGATAGATAAAAAACCTAGCCAGTATAGGAACAGGGGCTGCAATTTCTTTTAAATCCCAACATCTCCAATCATGGCAAACACAGTAATTATTTTGTGAAGGACAACAAATCTGTACAGTATTTATCTACTCTCCTTTGTTGTAATTAAATCTAATCAAGAATTATGAATTTTTAATCCAAGAAATGCTATTAATTTCCTTTTTAATAAAGTAAAATAAAACTTTCCTATTTTTTTAAATCACAGCTATTAAGCTGTATGCTTTCATCCTTTGGAAGTGCACATCTTCCTTGCCTTTGTTAGAGAGAGGGGAGTGCAGAGGGAGTTGGACGTAGCTGTTGCTACTCTCGTCATCTGCCTTACACCCTTATCCCCAGGTGAGGGTACAACGGACAGTGGAAATGCAAATGAGGACAGGGCTCGCCACTAAAGACATGTCATCTGTACGGAATCAAATCAAGCCCCTCAGTGGAAAACTTTGTTTGTCGCCTTGGATTGATAATGAACCTACTTTTTCTAAAACAGGTTTGAAAAAGTATAACCATAAACATATTTTTTTCTCAATTTAAATCAATCCATCCACTCCCTCTGATCCAAAGCCTGGTTGCAGAGGCAAGATGACCCAGACTTCCCCTCTCCCCAGTGACTCTTCCGAGCTCCTACTGGGAGATTCTTAAGCATTCTCAAGACAGAAGGTATGCATAATCACTCCATGGAGTACAGGGTCTTCCCAGGGGTTGCCACTTAATTGGATGAGCCTTGACAATTTTATCAAGAAAGACCAGGTGGTATTATTATAATCAGATGCCTGATCCACTTTAACTGGCTTCTTTTAATGCAGAGGTGCAGAGGCTCTGCTTTGAGCCTTCTTCAGATGTATGGGCTGTGGACCAACTGTAGATTCTGTTGAAGTCAGCCTTTGCAAAAGACTGCAGAGAAATGCTGGTAATAGCAGACTCCAGTATCAACAGATGTTCTCACAGCACTCTAGGAATTTTAGGTAATGTGGTTTTGGTGTAATACATCCAGAAATAATCCTATATTTAAAAAAAAGTTACAAATATAAACTTTTGTATTTTACTTCAGAGTACAGTACCATTTCTCAAGTCAAGTCTGTGGTTATTTGTCAATTTGTTGTCAAAAACTCAGCCTGAATTTTAAAGTCTCTGCTCTGCATTAGACTTGCTACTGTAAGCCAGTGCGTCTAAACTTCTGACTTTACACTTCACACAGCACTGTAGGTCTATTTGGGTGCTGGGGGAGTGAGCTGCTTGGTGCTTCAAATGGTGTAAAAAGGAGGATAGGGAGAAATCCAGATATCTTAGACTTTTTGTCTTGAGCATAGAAGTACTCTTAAAGTAGACATGTTGGGCAAACTAAAGAGCAAATAAGACGCAAGAAGCACAGCATGGCACCTTAAGCATCCTTGAGGTTTAGTGTATCCATATTTACACCATTACATGCACACAGACATATTTGTGTGTGTTGTAAGAGCCTGAGCGTTCACAATATAAAATATCTTCATTCATATTCCTCTGCCTGAGGAGAAAGTGAGCTCCAATGCACATAAGACACAGACACATTTCATAAATATTATTCATCCTTGAGGCTATTTGTGTTTCATTTCTCCATGTACTGCCATGGCTCTCCTTATAAGCTGCCTTGCACTGTTCTGTGTTCTACAAATTTACATTATTTTCCATTATCATACTTCCAATTATTTCCCAGTTTATTCTTACAATCATTTTTCTAAATAACTGGCAAGAGACCAGCTTTTCTCTTGCATTTACAGTTTTGTTTAATCTACTGCTGAACCAGAACAATAGAAACTAACTATAAGGTGCTTTTTCTTTATGTAAAACATTCAGTTTGTTGAATGTATACAGTGCAAAGTGAATACTTTTAAGGAAACATTGTGTACTTAAAGCTTGGTATATGCACAACCAAAGGCAATGGAATGGGACAAATAGTACTCTGTGGTGTATAGTGGCCCTGAGGAGGCTGTAAACACTTTAGTTATTGTCTCATTTGTTTACTGTAGACATTTACTTTAGAATTAATGTGAAGTGCTGCTGCATAAACAATGCTTACCTTCTAAGAGTATAAGAGATGACTGGGAAAGTTACATTTGTGTTTTTACTCTGTGTTGGGTTTAATACATCAGTAAAAATATACTCTTACATTTATTGATTTAAGTTGCTCTTACATAATATTACTCATTTTGTAATGTAGATAAAGAAAAGAAGCACCAGGTGTCAGTTTTGAGATGTAGAGAGTGAAAGAAAGACATTGAGGATTGATGGTCTTACTCAATTGTTTTGGTCTATACTTTTCCTTATCATAATCAGTGTTGTAATCAATCAGTTACTTTTATATTTACTTTCATTTTTTTTTGCTTATTTTTAAATCTTTAATTTCATGTTTGGCTTATGATATGTTTGGTGGTGTCATACATATCATTTAACACTTATGTGCCTCATGTATATTTTTAAATGGTTAGCTTCACAAGATCCTAACAAACACAGAATGTATTAGTTAGAATTGTCACACAATATATGATTTATGATTGCTACTTGAGTGTTTTAATTTAACAATCTCACAAAAGTAGAAGCTAGAATTTTCACATATTACATTTTCATGAAATGGTTTCTGTCTTATTAAAGGTAATTGTTTTTTATTTGCATAAAAGTTCTTTAAAGTTGTTTTCCCTCCCATGGGGATGAAGTACATATCAAATGATGTCTATTTTCAAGATTGCGTACACAGTGTACCCAGTAAACCTATGGAAATTTCCACACCATATTTGGAAGCTAACAGAGAAGTTACTTTGAATCAGCAGAGAGAACCAACAGAAGACATTTTGAAAAAGGAAATGGGAAGGGAAAATTGGCATATTATTGAAAATAACAATAAGATGAAGAAATTCTGGACATCACTGGAGTTGTATGATGTCCTCGGGGAGAGAATATTACAGAATTAAGTCCAAGGATAAGTGGAAGTTAATATTAAGCAGAGGGCATTTAACTTTCTAGGAGGAGGGAGGAGCTTCATCCATAGAGGATAAAAGACAGTGTTTTACAGCAGCTGAGTGATAGTACCTCATTCCCAACTCCTTTCTGGTTTGTTTATGTTCACTTTCTGGAACTTTAATAAACTGTCAATCAGATTTGGATTCTGTCTGCTCCATTCTTTTTTGAGGACAAACAGTGTAAACTGGAACCTGACATTTTGGACATCCTTAACACTATAAAGCCAATTGTATCATATTTGATAGATACTTTTATGATACCTCTTTCTACTCAATATGATCAACGAATTACAAAAAAAAAAAAAAATCTGAATACATTCAGATAGATGATAAAAATGGCCTCAATTGGATTATCAGTTGCTGAAAACACCTAATGTATCAAATGAGATATGGAAAATCTATATGTTGAATTTTATGGACATTTTGAATTGGATATGGATTTTAGCAGAAAGTGAAACAAACATTTCAGCTTCAAAAAATTAGAATTTTCTGGCTATAATCTATGGTCTTGGGCCTTAAAGGGTTAAGTTTTGTTTTGGCAGCCATGTTCAGGGCATATTTATATGAGTCATCTAATCCTATGTCTTTGAGGGGAAAAAGCACACCACAGGCTTCTAGAGTACATGTTTTAGCCCTTTTACAGCACTCTTATGCAAAAGTACTGCAATGGAGCTCTGTTGCCACAGAAAGCAGCAAATTTCAAACTTTACATATGAAATTGACCTCAGATGTACCAAGAACAATTGGGTTGGCCTTGTCTTCCCTTTCCTATGTTTATTTGAATACTCAAATAAACAGGAAATAAATCCTACAAGAGGGTTAGCCACGAGTCTCCTAAAATCTTTTAGATGTCACTAGTATAACTCCATCTGCAGATTGTCGAAATCAATGCATGCAGAGTAGAGAACACATAGCCTTCTTCATACTGTAATGCCAAACACGAAGACTTTTTGAAGGAAAAATAAAGTACTCGAAATCAACCAACCAAGTTTTGGGGCAGTTTTTTTTGTATAAAAGTATCTGTACTTGCAACAATATTGTACTTGACCTGTAGACCTCATTCTTCATATAGGTGCAGTGCTTCTGGGAGCCTTTTCAGCCACTTCACTGAATATTGTTGAGTTCCTGATACAATCATATGTAAATATACATATATATACTGTATATATATATAGATATAGATATAGATATAGATATAGATATAGATATATATATATATATATATATATATATATATATATATATATATATATATATATATATATATATATATATGTATATGTATATATATATATATATATATATATATATATATATATATATATATTTTTTTTTTTTTTTTTTTTTTTTACTTAAAGTTGACTTGGGCAAGTTGTTTCTCAGTTATTGGGATCTTGCAGCAGTCAGTGGAGCTCTGCCAGCCAAAACTGCACAAAATTTTAATTGAAGTCTGTGTAGGAGTTTGTTTATCTTATAATGAAAAGAAGAAAGAGACAAGTAATCACTTTTGGTACATCTGTTTTTGCTGTGTTACAACCTTTTTTTTTAACAAGTAGTGTATAAAAGTTTAAAACATCTGGTGTCATGGTAAACCTACTGTCTGTATTCTGTAACTTATATTTTCATCAGCGTGAAGTGTTTCATGTGTATCAGAGAGTGTTATTTATCCTGCTTAGCGTAATGTGTCAGCTTAGAAAACCACTCCTTTTTTGAGTGACAATACCACAGGGCTACAGGGCTACCAGGTCAGAATGGGGACATATTTGCTGATGATAACTGAGCCAAGACTCTGTGATGAAGAGATCATCCACAGAGCACTGTGAACCTCCTGAACAGGTGACCTTTAAACCAGACAAACAGAGACATGTGGAGACAGACCAACATAAGGACAGTTGAGCTGTCAATAACTCTGAAATTTGTACTCTGCAGGGTCCACCTGCGGAGAGGAGATCATCCACTTAAAATCTAGGTGGAGTGGCCCCTCATAGTGGTGTCACTTTTCCCTGTCAGACACTCCTGATTCATTCAGAGCTAGAGTTTTATTTACAGTATTTTTTCAGCTCTCTGAAGCCACTCTCTGGGATCTAGCTATACTTAAAGGTCCTATATTTTGCTAATTTTCTGTCCGTTACCAGACAACAGCAAGCTGTTTCCCCAAAACATCACAGGTTAGTGCAAAAGATGCTAACCTAGCCTACCTTCTGAGCTAACATTTGCAGAAACTAAGGGGTAATTGGGTGGGTAAAGGACTGATTTATTCAGCCATCAGTTAAACTTCTCTTGACTAAGGTAGGAATGTTCATACTTTAAAATTTGTCCTTAAGACTTTCAATAAGTAATGTTAACATTAACAAACATGTTAAGTTACCCCTGATGTTAGCATTATCTCATAGCCATGAGCAAAATAAACGCTACACAGCTTTGAAATCCTCACATTTCCACCATCAGGTTTGGTGATGGACTGTTGGTACTGAACCTGAAAGTCTAGTTGCCAGTCCTGTGTTTAACTGACTGAAGTTGAAGAAGCAGTTGGCTATGCAGTGACTAGCAAACATACAGGTTTTAGGCAACTGTAGCTGGCTCATTCCCTTCAAAAATAAAACTAATCCACTGGGCCCTTTGCTCCTCCGAGGCTGGTAGCTGTTCACAGTTAGCAACTGAGCAGTGATAGTTTCTGAGGACAGACATGCTGAACACTAATCTTTTGCTAAAAATGTAAACATTATTCAACACAGAAATCTCTCCTGCAGGGGGGAGGGGGATACTCAGGTAGACCAATCAGGTTAGGCATGCAAATCAAAAACTACTGTTACATAACTGTATATCCACAGACTTAACAGGTCGAACATTTTGTGGGCTAGGATGACAACCAAATACCCAAAAATGTATCCAAAAGCCTTAACAAAGTGTTTGCATGAGGAAAAGACAATTATCTTTACATTTCAGAAACAGTTATTTAGGTCCATACTTCAGTGACTTAGTTTACATGATTGCAGTTAACAAGCTCACATAATATATTGAAGTCCCTGTTTGACAAAATTAGAAAAGTGTCTCCAAAATCACTTTTTAGAGGGAAATAATGTTGCTTTAAACATGTGGAAAAATAAGAAAAAAGTGTTATCTCGTAAGATCCTATGTCTGCAGCAAATGTATTTTTACTTAGGCATCATTCACAACCTCTTCTCGCTAGCACTAATTGCTATTAGCTTTGGAAAATTAACCTTTAGATTTCTTTGTAATATCTATAGTATAGCTCAAAGTTCTGCAATTTGTCTTTACTGGTGTAAAAATGATCTAGAATATTTGAAAACAAAGCAATGGAATCATGTTCACCACTTATTTCAGCTGGGGCAGAAATTGATCCCTTGAAAGATTAGTCACCATATTTCTCTTCTGTCATAACAATCTTGTTGACATAGTATACTCAGAAGTCCCATCTCTCCTTGGTTTTGATTGGTCAGTAAGGCCTGTTTGGGCAGTTAACAATGCAGCTGAAATGGATTGGCGTCCCCTTGCCCCCAGAGCCTTTAAACTTCCTTGCACATAAAGTATAAAAGTAAATTTTTTAAACTTCGACCACAGTGACAAAAAGCAGCTGATGATGACAGCATTTTACCACTAGGGTTTATATTACAGAAAACCATCAACAATATTGGTTTTGTATTGATAATATGGATTTGTAGAGCAAAACAGTGACCATGGACACAGGCCCTAAGGAAGTCAATGTTTCAAAAGCATTGCTTTTATATTATTATCACATTTAGGTCTGAAGTTTACCGGGCTGAGCCAAAAATTGTCCCTCAATTTCCATTAACAGCATACACAAAGTGTGCCTTGAAGCAGATGAGCCACAGAAAATAGCACCTGGCGCCACTCTTGTCATCTAAAAAGAGGAAACTAAGGCTAAATTTGCACTGGCTAAAAAATGGGACATTAAAAAATGAATACATTTGGCCTGGTGTTATGAGTCTTGATTGCTGCTGCCCATACACTTTCAGATGGTAGGGTCAGAATTTGACATAATCCATGTTTTTAGGCTCAATGCTGAATTCCTTGAACTAGATGATTAGATTCAGATGGATGTATTTCTATGAAGGAGGCTTTTCCATATAGTAATGCTCGATTTCAGTCAGAAATCTTAATTCTAAACCATCAGTGAAGAAGAAATCATTTATGGTGGAGGAGTTATTTGAAATGGATCTCGATCTTGCATGTAGCAGAGACATCCCAAAGGGGCTGAAACTCCTGGCAGCTGCAGAGGCATGAGTCACTGGAAGCGGATAACATAATGATGCTCTGTTACAACTAGACACCTTTACACCCTTTTTATTGTGATGATTAGGGGTTAGAGGAGGTAAGGTGGTAGGGGGAGCCACAAGATAGATCACTGGGATAAGATGACCTTAGAGGGGTAGAGTGAGGTGAAGTTTCTGGTGTAGGAGTTACAGATGTCATTATGGACTCAGAGGAATGTTTGCAGCACCTTGATGAATCTATGCCAAGAAAAGGAAGTCAATCTAAGTATTAGCACAGATTACTTATTAAGGTGGCTGTTAGCCTAACCAAAAACAGCCTTCAATTACAGGACACATTTGTTTCACTATTGTTATTCTCAGACAGCCACATCCTAGTTTGTAACAAAACACTGAACTTCGGAGGATGAGGATGAGAAAAAATGTTTGTACTTGCTGGAAGTTGACAAATTATACTCTCAAACTACTTCTTGCTGCAGGGTGGAAATGTGTTCATCTCACGCAGATAACTTTTCCAGCTGACAAATGAACAAATGATTCTGTCATCTCATGAGCATATTGTATATTTCTCCTGCAAATACAGAAAAGTTTTTAACTTTTAGGGATAACTTTTAAAGGCAGTATTGTGAATGTAGAGGAGGTATCAATGAATGTATAAATATGCATGAGTTGTTTTTTCTAAGTTGAAAAAAGTTTGAAAGTACAATCCTAATATGGAACTTATTTGGTCTGTTTTTTATTCAAATCCTACCCTTTCCTCCTCCGTGCATAAGGGCTTAAGTTTAAGTTGCTGAGCCTGCAACTTGACATTAAAGATTATGGCTGAAGAACGCTTGTTTAATTTTGGGTCATACTTAATATTTTTGACGGACCCACCTGCTTTGGTGTATTTGAAGCCAGACCTTGAACTATAGGTAATGAGAATCAAACTCAGTAAACAGTGTTCTGCTTCTTTCCTCCCTCTGAGGGCTCTGTCTTGATTGGGTAGAGGGAGGAGGAGGAAATAAACTAATTCTGCTAACGTCTTTGCAACATTCTTCTTATTACTGAAGTAGCAGGGAAAGAGTTAGCCAAATTAAAGAAGACATACAGCAAGATGGAGGGAAACTGTTCTGAAAGGCTGGTATGTTTCTCCGCCTGGTCTTTTGGTCATCCCTTCATTTCTTCTCACACTTAGCCACAAGTTAAGAAGATGCAATCTCTCAAAGCGGGGGAATTATATAAAGCTCTCCTCTGGGGTTATGCTGTGCGGCTGCAACTCCTCTCTCAGTATACACAGTCAGGTGAGCCGGTAGGACAGAGAACGCCAGGGGAGATTAAAATCGACGCCCAAGGCCCGATCTTGCTGCGAGCTGTCATATCTGTTTAATGTTTATCACCATAGCAATGGGCTTGCATGCCAGTTTGGACCTGACATCACAGAGGATCTAACTCTGGTATTTTCCTCACAAATAAAACTTATGAACATGTCAGGAGACTACCTCAGGGGAGGTTAGTCGTGTACTGGACCTATCAGGCTCATTACTAACTCCAAGCTTAGTCTTGGACTCTAGAGTCCAGGTTGGCGTTGCCTGATTAGCAGCTGAAAATGCATATTTGTCCCTTTCTGGCTTTATGCTGCCCCTTATTGATTTCCAGATTGAAACAAGCCATTTACTGCTGTTTATTTGAGGCATTGAGGCTAAGTGGAAGAGGAAGCTTGTGTTTCAGGCATTTGGGTGGGCAAAGACAGCACTGAAGACTGAAGATGAATGATTTATAGCACTCCTGCACATTTATATTACACAATTTATTCAATGAGATTACAAAGGAGTAAAGGCAAAAGTGGAAAAAAAGTCTTTGAGGTCTACAGAACAATCAAGCCGATCCCAAGATTTTAGTCCATCCATCCATCCATTCATCATATGTTCTGCTGATATATTTCAGAGTTGCATGGGGCTGAGGTCTTCCCCAGTCAAGACGGTGAGTAGGGACCCTGGTTGTTGGGGAATGAGTCAGTTAGTATGATGTGTCAATAAAATGAAGAGTTTGTCTGCAGCCTGCTCTATTGTAAAGTGTCTTGAGATAACATTTGTTATGAATTGGCACTTTGCAAATACAGATGATTGATTAGAGTGTGTCATTGCAATCATTTTGTTGCTAAACGCCAAAAACTGTAAAATAGGTCTTTGTTGTCATGTGTGGGCTCTCTCACAGTTCAGAATTTGCTAATATGTAAAAAGAAAATTCCTTGTGTCTTCCAAGCATATGCTTTTGAATATACTGTACTTATTGGACCCAGACTCTGCTTTTTTTAGATTTATATGCCCCAAAGTGTGTTACACGTCTCCTCTGCATGTCTATGAACAAGACAAGAAGTCTGCAGCACACAGTGCCTGCAGCTGCCTATATTTTATTGTTTCCCCAACCTCTACATAGACCTACTTAGTGATGTCCTACCATTGTTTCATCATCAATTTTTGACCCGTTGCATGACAGTAGCAAGTCAAGTGGTCAGTGATGAAATGAAGGGGCCCCTAGGATAGAGCCCTGTGGAACACCTGGAGTAACTCGGGGAAAGGGATCAAATGTGTAAGATTTGAGCTGTAAAAAATAAAGGCAGAGAGATAAGAGTGGAACAAATCAAGGGGGGATATAAGTAATGCCAATGGAGGAGAGTCTACTGCAGAGGATGAGCAGTGAGATTGTGTCAAATGCCAGTATAAGACCAAGAAGGATGAGGATGGAATATAATCCGGGGTCTGCACCAATGAGAACACTGTTTGTGATATTTATGAGTGAAGTTTCTGTACTGTGACAGAGTGGAAACCGGACCAGGTCTGTAAAGGCTCTTTTGGGTTAGATGTGAGTAAAGTTGAGAGGTGACTATTTTTCAAGATTTTTGAAGATTAAAGGGGTGTCAGAGATATGATGAGGATAAGATGTTTGGATCCTAAGCAGATTTTTTCAGTATTGGAGTCCCAGGTGCAGTTTTGAAAAGTGATGAAGCAATTCAAGTGGTGAGTGAAGAGTAGCAGAAGCAGTTGGAAGGAGTGAGACCAGAGGAACAGATTAAGTCAAGACTATGTCCTTTTACAGTCCTAATGATCATTATTGGCACCCATGAAGTTTAAGTACACAATGTGACAGTACAGTTTCGTTACAAACCTCTCTAACTTTGCTCTGCATCACTTTATCAGACTCAAACCTGGCAGAAGTAATATTCACATCTTAAGGTTTGTAAATTCATCAGCTACTTTGATCATGCAGTCATATTTAGAATAGGCAGTTTTAACGGCAACCACTTGAAGCCTGCAATGAAAAGAACACCCTACCAACAATAAAGCATGGTGGAGGTTCCATAATGGTTTGGGGCTGCTTTGCTGCATCGGGCACTGGAGGCCTTGACCGTATCACAGAAATCATGAAATCAGGGAATTATCAAGAAATTTAAGAGCAAAATGTCCTTCCCAGTGTAAGAACACTTGGTGTGAGTTGAAGATCGTGGGCCCTCCAGCAAGACAAAGACTCCAAGCACACATCCATAAGCATGCAGGAATGGTTGAAAAGGAAAAAAATGGCCTTTTTTAAAATGGCCAGCAATGAGTCCTTATCTCAATCCAATTGAAAATCTTTGGTATGGCTGAAATCTGCCATTGGGGAAAAGAAACCTGCAAATGTTCAAGAGCTTGAACAGTTTGCATAGGAAGATTGGAAGAAAATACCAGCTGAGAAGGGCAAGAAGCTTATAGATGGCTACAAGAAACATTTGGAGGCTGTCATCAGTGCCAAAGGGTGTGCAACAACATAATGAAGAGGGGTGCCATTATTGCTGCACATGCTTTTTTTCAGTTCCCTCTTTGAAATTACAATATGTAACTTGTAAAAAAAAATTTTTTTTTTTTTTTGTTAAAGTATTTTGGACCTTCAATTAACAGATCCCGATGACATAAATTTGGTACATTTCAATTTATTTCTGAAGATATTGTTAAAGCAATGAAAATAATGAAGGGGTGCCAATAATACTGAGCAGGACTGTATGTGTGTTGGAAAATGTCTACGTATTGATTTGGTCCAAAACTCTTTAACATTATGAAAATATCTGGTGAGAGGCAGGCTACTGTTGTCCATGTGTATGTTAAAGTCCCCCAACAAAATTACATTTGGAGAGCAAAACTGACAGGGGTGTTGTGTTAGGTTTTCTGCCTTGGTAGGCAGGCTAATGCAGTGGTGGTCAACAGCCTGGTCACTGTTACTGGGAAGCAAGTGAGAGGTGAACCAGAAGGATTTTATTGTTTTGGAGTTGTTTTGATGGAAATCCCTGCTAGACCCAGTATGGATGAATTGTGACTGCCTCCCTTGCCCCCTCATCTGATCAGACATTCTTTTTCTGATTATTTGTGTCCATATAAACTTAGCCACAATGTCAGACTGTTGCATGCTGGGATATCTCCCAGCAGCCTTTTGTGCCAACAGTGAAGCCTAACAGATGGATGTTTAAGAATATTAATTCTGCAGTTCCTCTTGCTTCTACAGGCTTAGACGTGACTGACAGCAGCAATCTCACTTACACAGCCTGGATGCTGTTTGCTGAAATTAAATCGAGATGCTTCATAATATTGCATGTCCTGTTTAGCTGCAGCTGCCTCTGGGGAGAAGGAGAAAATATGATTTTTTTCCCCCACTGCTCCGTAAATGAAAAAGCATGCAATCTCAGCAGAAAACACCCATGTCCCTGCCTCACATCAGATTAAATTGTCCATCTAATTGGGACAACATGGCTCCTCTTTGAAGGAAAAGGGATCAGCACTGCAGGGTACACGTATCTAATAAACAGGCAAACTGGGAAAGAGTGAGGAAAACATGGAAAGGAAGGAGGGAGGGGATACGGAGAAAGATAAAGATGCATGCACAGGAAGGAAAGTGTGATGCTAGAGCGCTGCTGAGAAATTGGAAAGCGTGCTGACCGTAAAATCACTCTTTTCTGCGGGGATAATCAAGTGCTACACCTCCACACAGCCAGCCTCCCCTGCATCACTACATATTGGCATGTGCTGAAAGCCAGTCATATTAATTAACCTCCATAATTCAGCGCCACTTGTTAATGTAAGCCTGTCAATGCAGCTAATCAATGTGCATAATGACACAAAATGGATACTCCACTGGAACGGTGGGCTCAGACTGCCTGCAGCACATCACAGCTCCACTCATGCTCAAGATTAATATTCATATTTCCCAATGTTTTCCCCCCTGGACCATGTTTTGTTAAAGGGTCGATGAGCATTGAGCGGGAGGTGATGGGGTTAATTGCTCAAACAAAAGGTCAAATCAATTATTGACAAATGCTGTCTGTGGAGGTTGCAGAGTTGGGGTCATGATGCTGCAAAAAGAAGATCTGTGAGTCAGTGTTACAGGCTAAGGGCAAGATCCACTGAGCCTGGCTAGAGAACTTTTAATGGTATTACCTTTTGTTTCCATCATAGCGAAATAGATGCAAATAGGGGTGCAACGGTTCAGTTAGCCCACGGTTCGGTTTGTATCTCGGTTTTGGGATCACGGTTTCGGTTCGGTTTCGGTTCGTGTTTTGCATTAAAAAAAACAACAAGTTTGACTTTCCAAAAGACTCCCTTTATTTTGCTTTTAAGAAAACTATATTATGACAATGCCCCTTGGTCTTAACTATTATTTGGCTTAATAAAGTATTATGACATTTATATAAGACACTTCAAATGTAAACATTTTAAACTATTAGAGTGCCTCTTAGCTCCCTGGCTCGTGTAGTGACTGACTACTGAAATACAATTTACTATTATAGCATTTTTTGTCCTAAAATAAAGAGTTTTAATTGTTTTTCCAGCTACAAGCTTGATTAAACAATGGATAAAAGGAGGAGTGATGAGAAGAAGAGAGAGGGCTGGGCGATCGACTGGCGTCTCCATTACACACACAATAAACAATAAACGTGAATGAATCATATGTTTGTATTATGATTTCTGATAAACTTAGTTTATTAACACTGCGCCGAATTTTTGAATCTATTTGTCAGACTAAAATAACAAGTTTACAGGACGTGGAGACTCTGATGATACCGCTGTCTATTTGCGCACTGCTGTATGTTCCTATGAGACTGCGTCAGTCAGTGAACAGTCTGATATCCTGTCTGATCTGCTCCCAGACAAACTAAGAAACATCAGAACAGATGACAAAACTAAGCTTTTGCCTTTTTTGGTCACCTGTTTAGCGCACTATGGCTCTGAGATGTTTTTCTCTCCAGCAGCGATCTGTCATCGGCAGGGTCGGCAGGAGAGAGCGTCCGCCTTCAGGTTTATAAGAAATAAAATATAGCCGTCATTACTTTAATAAGAGCTCACTCAAGGTGAGCTGCTGTAACATCAGGTTCTACGTTATGGGAACAAACTTCTCCAGCATTGTGAAGCTCACTTTTGCTCTGCGTTTGTTGTTTCTCAGCACACCGTGCTGTGCTGTTGTCATTACTGTTAAACTGAGCATGCGCGTCACTTCTGCAGCCTGAGCTGTTTTCTCTCCCTCGTCATTATAATCCATAAGGAAACCGAAATGTCCCCACACCGCAGACTGAACGAAGCCAGTGCTTCTTCAAACTCCGGTCTCTCCACCTCTCCGCTCGCCTTAATTTTTCTTAGAGTTTTTCTCCGTCTTCGTCTCAGTTTTTGTGAGGCCGAGCCGAGCATAGACATTATGGAGCCGAGCTCCAGAGTGAGAGACGCCGCCCACTCGGCCATGTGCTCGGCTCCTATTACACAGTAGCGATTGGATATTTACTGGCGGGGCGGGGTTTTGTACAGAGCTGTGCGAGGAGGGAGGGCTTGTCAGCAGAGCCGAAGAGCAGAGCAGGCGCTAGCTAGAGAAATCCGTCTCACAGCTGTAAGAAATGAATTATTTGCAAAACCGAAACACCGCGCTTCATAAAGGCGAATTGAGCCATGCAGGGCGAACCGTACGGTTCGGTTTTAAACCGTAAACCGTTGCACCCCTAGATGCAAACATAATAATTTTTCACTCCATGATTAACAGTGTAGATATTTGATGTTCCTCATATTGTACCCTTTTCAAATGAGTTATTAATGTCAGAGGATTTGCTACATTTTACTCTGATTTATTTTACTCTGATAATGTTCTGCTGATTTTTCTTTTCTCTTTTGCATTTAGACTCAAAGCCACTTTATTGAGTACACCACTCAATTGCTTTGTCACGCAAATATCTCATCAACCAATCACAAGACAGTGATTCGGTAGTAGTTTTATATTTCCCTTAATGTGTTTTACAAGATTAAGTACTTCAATGCACAAGACAAAAAATCCAAAACATGAGAATTTCCCTCTCCCCCTCTTGACAGCACCAGTTTCTGCCTGAAACTGCTTGTTCCCCTGCCCCTCAAATAGACCTACCAGTGTGATGTCATACTATTGTTAGTGTAGAGCATAAATTATTAAATGAGCAATTTGTTCACAGAATGTCCCAGAGCAGCACTGAACTGATCAAATTGTGAAAAAGCAGACTAGGCCAGACAGGGTGAGAATGCAAAGGCTATTCAGTATAACTAGTAGGTATTTTGATCATTAGTGAAATTTACTCTTGCAGTCATCAAAATTGAATAAATATGATCCTAAATTAAGATGAAATATCAATCCCCCTCCCTCTCTCTGACTTTACAGTGCCAGCAGCTGCCTCAAAGAGATAGTTATGGATATTTGGAGTAGGGTTGTAGACAAATAGTCACAAAGCTAAGCTCTCTATCTGTGCAGGAAATGCTATACATGGCTGCATATGGTGCCAGTGATCCAGCATAAGTAAAATAATTGTGTGAAAGCAAGTCACAAAAGCAGCATAGTGCGATTACATGCTATGATAAGTTTAGGCAACAACAGCAATGGAAGCAAAAGCCAGAGCCTGGGTACATTGATCTCATTTCAGATTGACACAAAATCACACAGATATAGTGTTAGAGTCGCAAAAGAGCTTCATCCTATGGCAAAGACAAATTAAAGTTGCATTTTATACAAAACCCAAAACCAGTGAAGTTGGCACATTGTGTAAATTGTAAATAAAAACAGAATACAATGATTTGCAAATCATTTTCAACTTATTTTCAATTGAATACACTGCAAAGACAAGATACTGAATGTTCAAACTGAGAAACTTTATTTTCTTTTGCAAATAATCATCAACTTAGAATTTAATGGCAGCAACACATTGCAAAAAAGTTGTCACAGGGGCATTTTTACCACTGTGTTATATCACCTTTCCTTTTAACAACACTCAGTAAACGTTAGGGAACTGAGGAGACCAATTTTTGAAGCTTTTCGCTGGAATTCATTCCCATTCTTGCTTGATGTACAGCTTAAGTTGTTCAACAGTTTGGAGTCTCCGTTGTTGTATTTTATGCTTCATAATGCTCCACACATTTTTAATGGGGGACAGGTCTGGACTACAGGCCGGCCAGTCCAGTACCCGCACTCTTTTACTATGAAGACACGCTGTTGTAACAAGTGCAGAATGTGGCTTGGCATTGTCTTGCTGAAATAAGCAGGGGCGTCCATGAAAAAGATGTTGCTTGGATGGCGGTTTTTGATGCAGTACTGCCTGAGGGATCGAAGGTCACGGGCAGTCAATGTTGGTTTTCGGCCTTGCCGCTTACGTGCAGTAATTTCTCCAGATTCTCTGAACCTTTTGATGATATTACGGACCGTAGATGATGAAATCCCTAAATTCCTTGCAATAGCTTGTTGAGAAATGTTCTTAAACTGTTCGACAATTTGCTCATGCATTTGTTCACAAAGTGGTGACCCTCGCCCCATCCTTGTTTGTGAATGACTGAGCATTTCAGGGAAGCTGCTTTTACACCCAATCATAGCACCTACCTGTTCCCAATTAGCCTGTTCACCTGTGGGATGTTCCAAATAAGTGTTTGATGAGCATTCTTCAACTTTCTCAGTCTTTTTTGCCACTTGTGCCAACATTTTTGAAACATGTTGCAGGCATCAAATTCCAAATGAGCTAATAATTGCAAAAAAATAACAAAGTTTACTAGTTCGAACGTTAAGTATCTTGCCTTTGCTGTGTTTTCAATTGAATATAAGTTGAAAGGGATTTGCAAATCCCTTTCAACTTATGTGTTGAAAGGGATTTTCAACATTGTATTCTGTTTTTATTTACGATTTACACAATGTGCCAACTTCACTGGTTTTGGGTTTTGTTCATAACCTCATGGCTCAAAGAGATTATCAAATCTTTTTTAAACCTAAATCAGACAAGAATCTACATTTTCTGTAATGAACATCACCAAATATGATCAGGCCTTCTAAATCACATCAATTCACACGATCCATGTATGAGCCTGGTGTAAGGCAAATATGGTCTCTATGCCATGGTTATGGTCCTGGCTGTTGTCAAGCTGTTTAACAGTTTTTTTTTAGCTGCTATTAAAATCTTTTTTATTCTTGTATAAGCTAATTCGATGTCTTGTAAATACTTAAAGAAAAAAACAAATAAAGGATTCTTAAATATAGCATGTTCTGAATGAAATCAACACACATCAAGCACATATGAAAAAGCCCTGAGAGTAACCGATACTTTATTCATGAGTTGGATATGTGAAGATACCATCAAAAAGTGTTGACTGTGCAGCAGTCCACCCCACCAGCATGCACATCTTTGCAGTATAGTGTGCTGTAGAAATGAAGGTTCTTATAGATTTTCTGCTGTTTGTGCTGAAGATGTTTTGCCCACTCATCCCAGAGGCTTCATTAGTGCTGCTGCTCTTCAGTAGAAATGATTAACCCTGTGGGTGAGAGCAGATGAGAGTCTCTCTGAGAGTCATAGTCTCCTCTGAAACCTTCCATTTCAATGTTTCCCTCTGGACTCTTTCCGGAGAAGTGGAGAAGAATCTACTCCAGGTATGTGTTTGATCTATAGCAGCTCCTTTTAATCCTGTACTGGTTTATAGATTTAGCTTTGTTTTGGTAATAAATGACTTAAAAATAAGTACTTAGAGAATTTACAGAATAATGGATTGTTCAGTTAAATATTTTGAATATGCCTTTACTGTCAGTATCTTTAAGAATTTTAAATCTAAAGAAAATAAAAAGAGGAGTCCAATATATTACCCAAAATAAAAGGATTTCCTGTAATAGTTCGAAAATTTTAGCACAACTGGGTAACTTAAACCAAATTGATAGGGTTATAGTTTACTCAATATTTACCACGGTATAAATACTTTTTAATGAGACAAGAATAGATAATTAAATGCTATAAACAGAAAATCTAATTAACTAGCAGAAAATCAACAGATAGGAAATTGAGAGCAAGAAAAAATACTCGGAATTAGGGGATGAATGATTAAAATCCACACAATCTGAATACCGCCCTATGTTTTCTATTAGTTATTGTGTTTATGTTGAGCTTTTCTCGTGTTTCTATGTTATGAAGATATAAACTGCTGACACTAAAGGGTGAGATGTTTGTATGCACCAAACTAGGGCCTGCATGGGTTCAAACCCAGGTCTTCCCTTATTTTATTCTCCTCTTTCTAATGTCAACCATCGTACAACTTGATGATTCGAAGGGTCAGAGTCAGACTCTTTTTCAACTCTTTCAACCTTGATTGTTTCTCAGTCGTGTTCCTCAAAATGAATCATTTGTTTTCTGCTTCACAACATTTAGCTTCTAATTAGTTATCTTGTCTATTTTGTATTGACCTTGTGTTGTGAAGTGAAGCCTGATTTTCTGCTTAAATTTGACTGCAAGCAATCACCCAAACAAGGAGTCAAAGTGCATGATAAAACCATCCCTCTGTAGTTATTGGATCCATGGATGCTTTCTGAGGACATGGAGGAGGTGGTTGGTGTTTCTCAGTGAGTCTATTGAAACCTTTTGATGTATCTCCTCTGAGTCTGTGAGGAGCAGGTGTCCTGGTTTCTCCCTGCTGTAAAAATGAAAACTAATGCAGGCACTTAGAAGGCTACATCAAAGAAAAGAGCAGCGCTTAAAATGCTAAAGGCGTCTGAAGTAAGGCCTCACTTCACCTTCACATTGCATTTCATCTGACATTTACATCCAGAGCAGCTTACAATGAGGGCTACAGAGAAAGCTCCATATTGAAGCACAAAGGTCAGAGCATTGACAGGATGGAGCAGGTTTTAAAAGTTACTGTGTTTGCTGATGACACCTTTAGCTCTTTTCATTCTTTATTTTTTATCTAATTTAAGCTGCACTCTGCCATGTAGAGAAAATATTCATCATACTGCCCATACACAAGAGATTACAGGGTCTAAATGTGAGGCAATGGAATGGCTTTTTCAAGAAATTTCTTTCACTTCACGGCCTGACCATGACCATGCTGTTCCGAGTCACTGAAGAGCCCACATTTTGCCTTAAATAAGGTTCAAACATGAAGGGTCTCTATTGATGTTAGTGTTTATGTACCAGACTGGCTGTTCCACCCACTAAGTGGCACAGACCAACATCTTATAATTGATATTGGTTAGTAAAAAAGTTTTATCTGTCTTCTTTCAATAGAGATTCTTTGATTCTTGCTATATTTTAAAGGTGGCTATGAACTAATGATGGCCCGAGACCTGTTTAGGGCCAAAGAAGAGGCTTAACACATGCAAAGGTAAGAGATAAGAGATAAGGGAGGTAGTTTCCACAGATATTGCTTGAGTGCTTTGTTCCAAAGCAGTTAATAAAACGCTACAAATTTTTCTATTTCCTTTGGACTGTTTCATGTTCACATGTATTTTGTTCCATAAGTGGCCAGAGCTAGCCTGATGTCAAAGCCAGTGTCACTATGAGTATAAGCTGAAAATTTTAGGAGAGAAGCTTACAGGCGAAGGTATTCACACATTGAGTTTCTGATTAATAGTGGAGATGTGTGTCCTAGTGTCCTGTGTTAGATTAGACAGATGAGCATATCTCTCAATGTAGGAAACTTCTTACTTTGTAAGTGGAATCAAACAGTGCACAAAGACCATAGGCTTTATTGTGCCAACAGCAGATCATAGAAGACACTAAATATCACTGGAACATGACACCTCTAGAACAGAGGTGGCTGCTGGTCAGTCAAGGAGGGGGAGCTCATTTTTTCGCCGGCCTACATCATAAATTTGTGTATTTATTTGAATGTAAATTCTACCCCCGTTCCTTTTCAAGAAAATGATCTGTGACCCTGTCGTACCAACTAGGTGTCTTTTCTAGGGATTTTACCAGTGTTCTCTCAATGGCCAGAAAAGCTAGACTGCTTAAACGGCCTTGGCCCATTGTGTTGCGGGTGTAAGACTTGAGCCGCTTTAAACAGGAGAAGCTCCTCTCCAGAACAACTGAATGTAAAACTTAGAAGATGCTCCTGTGGAGGGTTATACTTTAAGATCGCTGATTGGCTCATTTCACTGTCAATCAAAAAGGGATTCGGCCTCAGACAGATCATCCAATCATCATGCTGAAGCCGAGCGTCCAGGCCAGCCCACTGCCCATGAATGAGAAGGAAGTCGCACCAGTTACCTGTGATAAGTAGCTGATTCTGAACAAAAGATGAAGGTATTCTAGCGCATATTTAGTCAATGAAATGTACACACAACAGTATATCACCACTCTTTTTGGGGACATTTTAGGGGAAGCTGAGCTTCCTTTGCAGTCTTAGAGCAATTCCCACTGCTCTAGAGGTGTCTCCAGATTTCCAGCATTGCAGGAAATTTTTTCTTGAACAAGCTGGACTTAACTCTTGGAGATAAACAACTTTGTTGTTGTAGTCATTGGAATAAGTGAGTCATGTAAACCTGTTGCTTATTTCATGGTATTTTGTGCTTGTGCACAGAAAGTGAGTCTGTGGGATCCAAAACATCAATATTTAGTATAACTTTGTAATCAGCCTGGTAACCCTGTAATGTAACTACTGTTTCTTATACCACTACAACAGAGTGATGAGTTAACCTGTCATCTTGTTGGTGTCCATTTTTGGTTGATTTTGTCCTCACTGCAAACAAACCACTCAAAGAGTTCACTGGAAGTGAGCTGAGATCATCTGCTGAGATCATCTGCCATTCCAAACCCACTTTCTAAGGGCTCTTTCTCAGATGGACTAGTGATGTTAAACAGTCCATCTTGTGTGCCAGGTTATCAAGCATGATCATGATCTCTACCTTGTATCCACTGTAGATACAAATCACATTTGTTGTCCTCATGTTAGAGACTTGCAGAGCAGGATAGGATTAATCAATACAACAATGTAATGTAGATGAGATCATGTTGAGTCAATATCCATTACTGCAAGTGACTCTTTCTTGGATTGCATAGGTTGGGTACAGTTCTGGTAAACTCAGTATACTCTGAATAAAGTCGCCTTCACTCCTGCATACAAATGTGTCACTTCAGAGGTCCTGACAAATGTTGTGCCTTTCTTTCCTCCTCAGATTTTTCCATCAGTGAACACTATCAAAATGAGCAGCAGAGCCACGTTCATAAAAGTGTCACAAGGAGGAACAAACACAAACAAATAAAAGAGAACAAAAAGCCCAAACTGATCAGGATGCATCACACCTTGTCTGTTTTATTTCACCTGTAACAAAACACACACCTGGGAGAGTGTGATTCCTATTTTCAATAACTCTGAAAGGTAAGATGACAGATGAGATAGATCTCACACTCCCTGAGGAAATTTGTGACGTGTGCATCGAGCCATGAATGAATATGAACAAACAAAGTATCTCTATAGGCCGCTGACTCACACATAGCTTTATTAACATTACCCATCAGTCAAAACAGAAATAAAAACCAGTTTGTTAGGAGAGCAACTGCACTCAGAGGAAATGTGCTTGGCTTTTTTTGAGATAATCAATTGGTAGAGATGAGAGTGTACATCGGGGATTGATGAGTCCCATGACTCTGCAGGCAAATGGTGTTGGAGGAACAACAAAGGCCGAAGTCGGGTCAAAAGAAAGAGAATAGTGATTGTGTTTTAGTTTATTTGAAAAAGAAAAGATGTTTAAAGTATATTTTAAAACATGCCGAGTGTAGAAATCTTCTGCTGTGGTTCTAAACTGGAAAAAAATGGGAGATGACCAGAGACTCACCTGCTATCTCCTGCAGTTGCTTTTAAACTTTACCTTTTGGCTTTGAATTAAGGAAAACAAACACAAGATGGCATGGAGACAGAAAGCGGGCAATAGCACAGGGAAAGACACACTTGAACCTGAACCAGATGAGCTCAGACATCTGGAGGGATTTTGAAGTAGAGCTGTTGCTTCTTTGCACCAAAAGGAGACTGCGCCAAGCTGGTTTGGGATGGGCGCCAACATGATTTATTTATTTATATTTATATTATGGGAACCAACATTTCTGGCAGTGCTCCTGGTTAAATGTTTGCATGGACTGGTAGACTACAAACCTTCATACTATTTGGAATATATAAATATGTCTGAGTCAAATATTTAAAGGGACTGTGAGGAGTTTTTAAGTAATTACAAGTAAGAAGTAATTACAAAAAAGTCTCACTTTTAGATATATGCCTAATCGAAATACACACTTTAAGATGAGTTTTATAGCATCAATATAGCATATCTATAAATGCTATTCCTTAGCTCCGCGGTCGGGTCGGGCAGGGCTGGACTGGCCTGGATACTCAACTTTGGGAACAAGACAATTAAACCTAGAACAAATGTATATTATTCTTACACGTCTTAGAGCACCAGGCTGTAAGTAGCAAGATATAGGCGACTACAAAGCTACGATAATAAGTTTTCCAAAAATTGCTTGTTGTCACACATCAAAAACTACCGCGACAAAACTAGAAAGAGATACATTACCTTGTCGCTTTGTATCCTGTAAGTTGTTGAAAAAAGAAGTTGTAAAGCAATGCAGAGTTCTGAGGAAGGTCCAAGCTCCATTTTTATTAGCGTCACAACAAACACACGCTTTGGCTTGGGTCACGTCTTTTGGTGCATTCTAGTTGTAGTCAGAAGTAGAAATTTCAGAGTTCCGAGTAGGAAACTGCAACTGGAACGTCCCCTGAAGTCGGAATTTCATACTGGGAACTCTGTGAAACCTCACCACCCCCGAGTTGACAATCGAAGATGGATGCCCCCAGTGTGAACAGTTATTTAGCTCCTGTAATAATCTATTTATTTGCACTTCTGACTGGAGTGTGTCGCTCTAGATCAGCAGTATACATCGTATTGTTAGACTTATATTTACAGAAATGCTGCCATAGTGATAATCACATCCTTCATGTGATATTTGTGAACAACAACGCAGGGCGTGCTAACAACAGCTAACAATAGCCTGGTAGATCGGCATGTTTTTTTCTGGCTTCAACTCGATAAGTCGGAGATGATATCACTCCCAGTTCAGAGGTTACTGGAACGCAGCATTACGACAGTCGCTGTGCGTGCTCATGGGTAGAGTCTTTATGTCGCCGGTAATAGATTCACCTCATAGCACCTTTAAATTTGTGGTCGGGGCAGCCTTAAAAAATATCCTAAAAATGAAAAACTTTGACTGAATGAAACACTTTGACCATAAGCTTAAGCCTCATCACTGTTGTGGACACTGCTTTAAACAATTTGAAGAAATTCAGAGATTACACAACATACAGTCAAACTTTTGGATTCATGCTTTGTCTTGTCTTCTCCTGAGACAACACAAATAAAAAAAAGAGAAAGAATCTCAATACTCCAAATCAGACTCACCTAGTTCTCATGCAAATCAGTCAAAATGCCAAAGAGATCTTAGTGCTGACACGCCCCCTTACAGATCTTACACTAAGCTCTGAAGTGGTATCATTTGTTCAAACAAATCTGTTTGATTACCTTTGGATGATTGCTCAATTTGTTTCGCTCATCATCCATTCAAGTCCATTTGTGTCTTTCCAGTGACCTTAAACAGAAATTTGCTGTAGATCATTTTTATTTCACACCTTTCAGGCAGCATATACTGTATGTCTGCTCAAGGTACTCAGAAATAGAAAGACTCCACTTATTACAACTTCAATTTTCAGGGCTATTTATACCTTTTTTTTCAATTCATTCTGCCAAATCCCAGCTTTTTTAACCCTTTCCCCCTAAATTCACCTATTCCACACCACTACATTTGCTCTTTATCCAAATAAAACAGAATACATGTAAATATGAGACCCACTTAAAGTCAAATGTCATGGATCGTTCTTAGCCCCCATGTTTCTGCATGTCATCGGATTAAAAAGAGCTCACCCGAAATCCCATGAGAATCAAATCAGAGTAAATCAAATCAAACACTTCCTAATGGGAGTAATTTTTATTCTCCTCCCTTTGGCTCCCTGAACCCAGTGTCCTCTACCATTTTGTGATGAGGACCCTGTTTGTTCACATCTTGGCTTGATTTGCACTCCTTGCAGCCTTACCTAATTCACTTTTACACAGAGTAATTAAAATTTCAGTGAGCAGAAGCTGGCTGATCAATGACACCTGGAAGAGGCAGTGAGAGTAGATCAAGGATCAGTTGGTCCATTCATCTGTCTGTGGACACCAAACGTCCATTTATCTGTCCATCCAAACACACACACACACACACACACACACACATCCACTTACAGCCAGCATTGACTCTCCTATCTGGGCACCTTCACTGGCTCATGACCCTTCAAGCATGTTTAATCAATAAGTGTGAGTGTGTGTGCTGTTTGCAAATGACATGCTCTTTAGGGGTCAAGGTTGATTCAGTTGTTAGTGCAGGTTGTTTTGCTTCTTGGTCTCCAGAGGTTGGACCACGAAGAGTGAATGCCATATACATGGACCCAACAGCACACCATGACCCAGATATTCCTTTTGTCTCAGCAATGGACCTAGATTTAGGGTGAATCCCAACTGTACCCCTTCGCCCAAACCCTTTTTGTCTTACCCTTTGTCTATCCATAAGTCTTGGCCCTTTGTTTTGAAGAGCAAGGGGGAGCGGTGAAAACATGCTTCCAAGAAACGAGACACCATGCGATTCCTGCTACATCATCACCCAGAGCTGTCGTAGGCAGATGCAACAATAGCTGAAACTACAGCTTTAAAACTAGCTGGTTCTAACAAGAAACTTTAAAATATAACCAGAATTCAAAACATGATTAATTTTACTTGATGATTAAATAATTACTTATAATTATACGCTTGCTTCAGTCTCCAATCCACACAGCAGGCACAGTGTGTTATGGGACATTTCTCATTCCCCTTTTCTGAGGTCCCGTTTTTTTTTTTTGTTTGTTTCAAGGGCAGTGTAGCTCTTTATCTTAGCCCTTACCCATAGTCCTACAGACAATCGACACCCCTTCCCTAAATGTGAATATGCAAAACCAAGTGGTAAGGCTAAGAATAAGACTTTGGGGTACAATTAGGATTCCCCAATTAGATTTGATCGCATCTTTACAGTTTCCAGATTTTCAACTGCTCTAATGCTAAGACAGGTTTTACAGGTTATATTCCTTGCAAAAAATTTAAAGCACAAAAGAATTATCTATAAAAGACCTTACAGAAACCACAGAATAGAACAAGGATCAACTTCCATAATCCAGTCACAATAATCTCAGATGACGGATGCTCTGATGCTGACAGTCTCTGGACACAGGCAAGGACTCTGAAAACTCTGAAACCAAAGACCTGAAGGAAGTCATGCTGTTGTTTAACTTTAAATATGTACTCTTTATCACTGAAGATTAAGTTTTTTTTATCAATTATGCAGCTAGTTTCTTTATTTATTTAAGAACTTAGGTGTCAGTCATAATTACATACTTGTGAAATAAAGCAGCTCCGTTAATTAGGTTCCTAATTAGAGTTTTCTTCCGTGTATGAAGCAAACAAACAAATTAGTCCTGTGCACAGTTCTACAAACTGATGAATCATTGAGACTAATTAGTATGGGCTATTTTTGATGTTTGATATTTAACAGGCTGTAAGCCTTGTCAGGAGAACATGTTACTCCCAACAACTTACTGTCATCCTGATACATCAGCATTGTGTAGAACTCAGACATCATGTTTCACCTCTGTTATTTGGCATCGTATTACAATTCATTTTCGTTAACACTCCTTAGATACAGTTTTCACCTGTGCCCTTTGTGCCCTTATGAGCAGTTGATTCCTGCAGTTTGTCGTGCTCATAGCTCCCACCTCCACCTGCTGTAAAAGTAGACTGATTGAGCCTGCTTTGGACCACTTAAAATCATTGCAGATGAAGGCTTTGCTGAATGGATCTGTCAGATGACAAACATTCAATCAGGCAGATTCAGCTGCTGCACAACGTTAAATCTGGATGTGGATCCAGGTGCTTTTCCAAAGAATAGTTAACAGTGAGATAGTGCATTTTTTTAAATGCATTTGCAGAGGTTTGTGCTCTTGGAGTACTTCTAGTTTTACAGTTTTTTTTTTTTTTTTTACTTTTGTTTGGGCACATCCCACAGCTTTATGATATCCAGAAGCATATACTGGCAATGGCTCTACTGGAAGAGGTCTTTAAAAAAAATCTACATATATATATATATATATATATTTTTTTTTTTCATTTGAAAGGATTTTTGAACAAAACCTCGGTTTTTATTATGTAGTTTAGTACTCTGGAACATCAAGCAGTTCTGCTGTTAAATATAAAATTAAATTTCCCTCAGCTGTGTCAGGGATTTATTAGATTACTTTTCATTCAAAATAAATATTCACAAATGCTGCAGACTCACATTTACCACTATTGAGAGGCAGTCAAAGGAGACTGTGTTCTGCTCAAGGACATTAATTGTTACAGTGAAGAAGGGTCAATATATTTATAGTGCAACATTCACACATAAAAATATTCTGAACACCATACATATAAAGATGATTGCAAAATCAAACTGGTGTCTACTTCAGAGGTCCTGAAGCATCCCAGTTCTTCCACCCTGAAGGCTAATTTACACATCATTGTATGTATATTAGCTGACATTGACCAATGTGGAGAAATCCTATCATTGTCAGTAAACAATAACTCCCAGATCAATGTTGTTGTGTTTAACGTAGGTCAATATATCTTAAGCAGAGAGAAACATTGTTCTGGGGGAGAATGACCTTTCCTGATACCCCCCTGAGTTATTGTGGATGAGTGTAATGCCGGGGTTAAACTTAAGGGAACTTTGGGCTCATGGAGCTTGACACCACTGAACATTGTATTATCGCGACGTCACTCAGTGAATGCCACATGAAGCAGATGAATATGCAATTTCACCACATGCGGCTTCAGCTGGTCTCAGTATTCCGTCACACAAGTAACATATAGCAGGAGTCCAGGCCTGAAGAGAAATCAGACAAAGACAAAGAGACGCAGCTTTAGCTTAAGGTAGCAAAGTGAAGTGGAGGTCAACTCTTTCTGCCATTTACAAGCATGTTGTTTCAAGCATCAGGAATTTTTAAGCATGCATAACATTTTTTGACATACCCAGTGAACGTACCTTACATATTGTAACTCCAAATTCTATGAGTATCAGCGCAGCACTTTCAGGATTTTGCTAGTGGTTCAATCTGTCATAGGTCAGCACAGCACTGAAAACTCCAAGCCTACCTGCGTGATGGACCTCACTTGTGGGCTAATAGGTTTCACTTTTTGCAAGTGGGTCAAAGGTGAAACAGGACATAGTTTATGCCTCACTGGGCCCATACAGTACCCCAAACACAGACCACTGCACTGAATGAATTTGAGCTTGGTAAATGGACTTGAGCTTATTTAGCGCTTTTCTAGACTTTGACAACTCAAAGCTGCTTCACACCACAGGTCACATTTACCCATTCACACCCACTCACTTTCACATTCACTTACTGATGGTTCTGAGTTTCTATGTCAGTTATCCATCAGTATCTCTAACACATTCACACCCTTGGGAGCAACTTGGGTTTAAGTGTCCTGTGTTGCTTGGAGCTGGGATTGAACCTGCAACCTCCGCAACCAATCACTGACCAAGCACACTATTCAACTGCGCCACTGACGCAACCAGCCCAGCCACATGGCCATGCGTAATAACACATCACAGAGCCCCTGACACAAAAAAACAGAATACATAATGAATGATGGGGTTAAAAAGCTGTGAATGATAAACCTGCTGCTATAAGAAAGTTGAGACAAACATTAGGCATTGTAAGAGACCAACAAAGAGCAGAACAGAGCAGGCCAACAAAGGAACCCTCTTACTGCCGACAGGCAAAAAAGAGAATGAACATCCTCAACATCATAAAAGATGATTCAGACAAGACACTCAGTACAAAGTGTGTCATACAGAAGGGAAGACATCCTTCAGATAAAAATGGATAAAAATATCAGGACAAAGACCATGATGTGGTAGAGCAACTGTCCTCCACTGTCAAAAAAATCTCGAAGGCTGAGATTCCCCCGGTGGAATGTGCTCTGAGGCACTTCAGGGGATCAGAACCAGATGAGAAATTGGCCTGTAAAATAGCATCGCATAGCCAGAGAGACAGATGCTGTGTAGACAGGAGAAGGCCCTGAGATTGCTCTCTGTAGTGCACAAATAAATGCCAGGGCTGATGCAATGGAGCTGTGGGAGCAATGTAGCACAACAGGGCACATACCAGGAAAAGGAGATGCGAAGCAGTATCCTCCTCATTGCTGACGTTTTTCTCCCCATTCTCAGGTGTTGGGCAGCAGGCTGTTTCTCTAAGGAGGGGAATGGGAGCTGGTGAGAGTTAATCTAAAAGAACTGGTGATGCTCTTAAATTTGTTGTAGGGCAGGGTTGGGCGCACGCTGCCTAGCAGGCTCATCCTCACTCCAAACTCAGGTAATAGGCTGGGGTCCAGGGTCAGGACAGGAAGTGAAACCTGGTCTGTGCAGCCCCCAACTCTAGTGATGGTGTGAGATATTGCCAGTTTGGATTTTTGCCAGGCCACATGAGAAGAATCAAAAGAGCCAGCGTGTAGCACAAGGACAGGGTGGTTCTTGTAGATAGCTGCTCTCTCGATGATGACCAGGAGGATTGTGCCCATGGCAGGAGGGATGTGACAGTGGACACAGGGACTCCAGGAGCACCTGAGCGAGCTCTGGGCTAACCACTCTCAGGCTTTGGCTCTTCTGCCTGGAAGGGGAACATGGGAAGTATCGCCAGGGCTAAGTTTGTCTGAATCCAGGCTGGCTAGCATGGCATCGTCCAGAGGATATGTGTCAGAGCTGGGGGAGGTATCCTCTGCAGTGTCAGTGAAAAATCCACCACTGCTTTTCTCCTGGGGGAGGAGCTTACAGTATGGGCATTTTGGGCAGTCAGAGCCAGACTGGCGTGCTCAGATCAAAACTCATAATGTAGCCAATCCGGCATTCTCAGTCCGCCCCTGATGCCATGGTAGGAATCCTCATAAATAGTCTTCAATTCCTGCATCAAAGCAGAAGAAAAACTTGGAGCAGATTGCACAGAGTTATGGCTATTTAAAGGCAAGATGAGCCCATGAGTGAGGTCCATCACATACGTATGTGAATGTAGACTGAAGATGTCAGTGCTGGGATGACACAAGAGGGATTAACCTGCTCATGATAGCCATAAAGCCTGTACTGCATAGAACATCACTGTTGCCTCAACTGTTTATTTAGTTCTGACATGACTTAGCTTGACATGGCTTGCCATTTCTTTCTACATCAGCAAAAGTTTGACAAAACAGCAGTGTGTAAATACAGCCTGAAAACACCTTAAGGATTTGCCTGAGAGACAACAACACTCATAAATCTAGCCAGTTTTGGCAAAAAAAAAAAAACAGATTTGAACTACTTTTATGGGGGAAAAAAAGGAAGGTCTCCAAGTGTTATTCCTAACATGATGTTCAAAAACAGTGACTATGCGTTTGTTGATCAAAATACTCTAAATCCATTAAGGAGAAGACTTTCCATTGTTTGTCTTTTACCACAAAACAATGCCTTTCAACCAAATTTAGCAGAGTTTTAACACGGCTGACTGAACATTTGTTTTGACTTGCAAATAAATACATGATTATTCAGATTGATGCTGCCTGGGCCAAATTAAACTAAAGCAGCATGACAACTATCTGCAGGCTTCCCTCTGCAGGCCGCGATGCCAAAACTGGAGCATGCGCCTCATACATAACTGGTTATCTGTAGGAGCAAAGGCATGCGCCATCGCTCCTGAGTCACTGAATATTTATTTAGAAATGCAGGTTTGCTATCAAGGTCAAACAGCTTTGACTCTACCTTCACGGAGGAGTCATTTAACTCCCCGAGGTGGTAGGGGAGGAGTGATAGGAGGAAGAGAAACAGAAGGGGATGCAAAGACACTGAAACTTTTTCTGTTTTATCTGCTCACATTTTTTCCTCACACTCGCTCGGGGCTCAGACACGTCTGTGTCGAGGGAGATGGTGGGTCAGCAGAGGAACTTTGTCTGCTTGTTGCTGCCTGAAACACATTCATCTAGAAAAACAGTTTCACCAGCAAATCTGATATAGATACACAATTAATTCAGCTCTCTCTCATCTCCATAATACACTTGATTTGTCACAGTCCTTAGGTTGGGTTTGACTCATCGAGCAATTTTGGAGCACAGTGGATCTATTGAGAATAGAAAACATTGAATATTGCAACCAAAACAATATGCAGATTGTAGGTACACCTGTTCAGCTGCTCACTTTTGCAAACCGTTGTCATGAAGGCACATGACAGCAAAACGAAGCCATGCAGACATGGTGAAGAATTCAAACAGAGCATCATAATGGGGAAAAAAGACTGAAGCATATCGGCTACAACACATCACACTGGGTGCCACCTTGCTTTGCTAGAATTGGTAAACTGAGGCTACAATTCACAGGGGCTCACTCACTTTGAATAATACAAGATGGAAAAATCTTTGCTGTTCTGATGAGTCATGATATTTACAGCAGCATTCAGATGATGGTCAGAATTTGGTGTAAAGATCATGAAAGTATGGATTGACTCTGCTTTGTTTAAAAGGGATAGTTTGCGTTTTTTCAAGTGGGTTTGTATGAGGAACAGAGCACTAGCCTGAAGTGACGAAGATAAACTCTGTCTGAATTAAAATAGTCAGCACAGAAGCTAGAGCTATAAGTTGCAGCACATGGAGCCACCATGTCCATGTCAGTAAGAGAAATTTTGGACAAAACAAACAGGAAAGTAAAGGCTGATTGCAAGCCCCATCAAAAATGACTTTCTTTCACAAGACAAAGCAGACTTGCTGTGTCACCACAGGAGGAAAGCTGAGTTAGAGTTACACAATAAATACTTTTTTTAAGTTATTGTGTTTTGTCTTGCACACAGAAGTACATGTGTATAACATCGACATGTTTAACACACCAAAGGAAGTGTACTTCTCAAGAAAACATACAATGGTCCCTTTAAGGAAGTAAAAATATGTTGACACCATCACCTAATTTAGATATAAAAAACAACAGTTTTTGTCCACTTTCAGAAAGGATGGAGACGATTAAAAGTGAAAGGATAGAAGATGCACTGTCTAGACTACGGACATCTGTCCATTAGTAAGCCTATTTGAAGTCTTGATTATTAATCTTGAGAAAATACAGGTTTAAATAATATGTTAATTTGTTATATTTTGAAACACTTGAGTGGATTTTGATACCACTCTCACTTCTGTCTGCAAATCCCTGCCAAAAAGCCACACAGATATCACTCAATCTTAATGCCTGAAGTGGTTTAGAAGTTGTCAAGACAAGGTGGAGGAAATCAGTTTGAAGATTTATCCTCCCTCTTGTCTAATGACTAGCAGTTCTGCAATGTTTATCTATAAAGAAACCAGGAGGAGATGATGGATGCCTTGATGAATGTCAACTCCTCTCAGACTCTGATTAAAAAGACTTTTGATGCTGTTAGCTCATCCTTCTCAGCTTTACCTTAGAGCTTTTGTCTCCTGTCATTGTCTGAACTCTGAAGAAGAAACATGAGTGAAGCTTTCCTGATTCAATTGTCTTTTAATCACCAGAACCTTTGTTTATGCTTGTTGAATTGTCTCCCTGTCTGTCTTCCTTCCTCCTCCTCACAGTTATCTTTAGCAATAATTTAATTCATTAACCTTGTCAAAAACAATTCCTCTACATCTTAAAGAAACTGTGAGGAGTTTCTAAGTAATTACAAAAAAGTCTCACTTTTAAATATGTGCCTGATCGAAATACACACTTTAAGATGAGTTTTATAGCATCAAAATAGGTTGTCTATAAATGCTATTCCTTAGCCTTCCGGTCGGGTCGGACAGAGCTGGACTGGCCTGGATACTCAACGTGGGGAACAATAACATTAAAACTGGAGCAAATTTATATTATTCGGACATGTCTTTGAGCACCGGGCTGTAAGTAGCGATATATAGCCGGCGACAAAACTATGATACTAAGTTTTCCAAAAATTGCTTGTTGTCACACATCAAAAACTACTGCTACGTAACTAGAAAGAGATACATTACCTCGTTGCTTTGCATCCTGTAAGTTGTTGAAAAAAGAAGTTGTAAAGCAATGCAGAGTTCTGAGGAAGGTTCGAGCTGCTTCACAACAAACACACGTTTTGGCTTGCACACGTCTTTTGGTGCGTTCCAGTTGTAGTCAGAAGTAGGAATTTTGAGTTCCGAGTAGGAAACTGCAGCTGGAACGTCCCTCAAGTCTGAATTTCCTACTGGGAACTCAGTGAAACCTCACCCCCCCTGAGTTGATAATCGAAGATGGATGCCCCCAGTGTGAACAGTTATTTAGCTCCTGTAATAATCAATTTATTTGCACTTCTGAATCAAGTGTGTCGCTCCAGATCAGCTGTATACATAGTATTGTTAGACTTATATTTACAAAAATGCTGCCAAAGTGATAATCACATTCTTCATGTGATATTTGTGAACAACAACGCAGGGCGTGCTAACAACAGCTAACAATAGCCTGGTACATCTGCATGTTTTTTCCGACTTCAACTGGAACGCCGATAAGTCGGAGATGATGTCACTCCCAGTTCCGAGGTTACTGGAACGCAGCGTTACGATAGTCGCCGCGCATGCTCATGGGTAGCAGAGTCTTTACGTTGTCGGTAATAGATTCTCCTCACTGTCCTTTTAACTTATTTTTCTCGAAAATGATTTTTGTTTCTAAGTACCCTAATGACTGAGAAATATGTAGTGCTCATAACAACCAAGGTACGCAGCGGACCATTTCTGATGTGCGATATGTTGAAACTTGTAGCAGGGACTACACCAGGTGCCACTTGTGTCACCACAAAACATGAAACTGACACTGCAGTTGACATGGGCTCTCAAAATTGGACAGTAAATGAATAGGAATTGTTGCCTGGTCTGCCAAGTTTGAATTTCTACTGATGGTAGGTCAGAATTCTGCTAACACATGTAAACATGAATACATACTGCTTTGGATAAACAATTCAGGCCCCTAGTGGTGGGGCAAGTTTTTGAATTGGTTAGTGTTGTGGGTTATGATAAATAAGTATTTTGTCATCAATCTGGTTGCCTGTTAGCTATAATGCAGGTATTACTGCTACCTTTAATCTACTACAGCAGTGTAATAAGTTAACTTGTCACCCTGTTTGTGTTGGTTGCTGGGTCGATTGTTTCCTCACTGCAAACGAATGATTCCACGGGTTGATTTGTATCAGCGCAATTTTCTCAAATGACGTAGGTGTGAAAATGACAAATGTATTTCCTCCTTCTCTACACGGTCTATAACCCCACTTGAAACAGAATTAATTTTGCCTGTGAAGCATAAATTACCCCCTGACGTTAGTGCCTGGTGTGGTGTATCATAGAAGTCTGCAATAAACTTCAACTTACTGACATTTCTGATTGAAATCATTGAGGTGTTGCAAGACTGCAACAATGCAGTGTTGTTACTTACTTCAACCAAGATTGGACAGACATTGAACGAAATAACTCAAAAAGCTCTCAAAAGATTTTGATGACATTATTAGAGAAAGTTGGACACGGAGCAAGAGACAAGTGTTAGATTTTTGTGGTATTGATCCAGGGACTTTGGAGAGGATTTTTTTTTCACATTTGAACATCTGTTTTCCATATTTTAATTTATCATTCAGCTCAGATAGAAATGTCTTGGCAGAAGTTTTGTCATTTGTGAATACTTTCACCCTGGTCAAATCAACCAGAGTGATTAAAACACCTGCATGGGTGTCCTGGACCTTTGACTGTTTTATCTGGGTAACTCTATCCAAAGTGGATATACTTGAAGTTGTTTTTTGGGGGGGATTTTCTTTTTGAGAATCTCCATTGGCAGTCATTAAGATGAACTACCATACTCACCCAAGCTAACATATTGTGCAGCATCCTTTACAGCTACAGGCAAAGAAAGTCAGTGCAGAAATAATGACTAAAAACTTTCTTTCGAGAACAAAGTCTGAATAATGGAAGTACCTCAAGAAAAGTAACAACAAACTGCACAGTAAACAACAAAAGGGGTCCTTGGTCTTCTTTATGTGACATATTATAGTTTCTTTCTATCACCCACTGATTCTATCAAAATCAAAGACAAACAAAAATATGACCAAAAACAAAGTAATGGAGTCACTGAAAAAAGAGAATATGATAATGACTGATTCAGCTAAGTGGATAAGTGGATGTTTTGTCACACCCTCACACTCAAATTTTTCATCTTTAAACACAAAAGACCAACCAAAGGTGACCTTCCTCAAGGCTCAAAATCAGCTGATTCACCTCCGTCTCTTGATGAACAGAAGAAATTTGGACAAGGGGTTTTATTTCAAAGAAAGCTATCTCTGATATTTTCCTCTTTAAAGACTTTATGCAAACATGACTGTTGTTTCAAAGTAATAAACTCTGTTGTCTAAGGCACTCTGAAGACCAAGCCAAAATCTAAAGGCTCACCAATTTCTTATCTATTTCTAACAGTACCTTATTAATTTTATTAGTATCTACTGATGTCTGATAATTATTGTCAAACAGCTAAATTACTCAGGAAAAATGTAAAAAAAGCATCTGAAATGTTCTCAACAAAATGTAACTTTTTTATATTCATGCTAAATACAATGTTTTATAGTAAATATTGGTTTAATTTGATCTGTTATTCATCTTACTTCATTTATTTCAAGCAGACCTTTAAAGGTAGAATAAACTTTTGCTCTATGGAATTCAACAAAGGTTTCACCAATATTTTAACTGAGAACTCATTGAGATGAAAGAGTGTTCTTTTTTTTTTTTTCACTCAAGCTGTCATGAGAATAAAGCTTGGATCAGATTGTTGATGATATAGCTGAAATGACTTCATGCCACAAGACCAATTAGAACTTTTAGCAGTGTTGAGATGTTAAAAAAAAAATCATCAGTTGTGTTGACATATGTAGAACAGGGTCTGTTTTCAACTGTATGTCAACATGTGTATATTGTGGAAATCAAAACCCTCGAGGGTTTAAGAAGGATCTTCTTTTTTAATGATGGGAGTGTTTTTTATTTTATTTTTTGGTTTACAATCTTTTTTTTTTTTTTACTGATGCACCATTTCTTCTTCTCTTGTTTTGGTGTGTATTTGCAGCAGCATTACAGTGTCACTAAAGCCCTTTATTTTGTCTACACCACAGCATTTTTGCTTTTTTTGTGGGGACAGACAGATGTCTCACAACAATGCATTTTACATGTTTACAGACTTTGTTTTATAAAAGAAAATAGAAAAGATCATTTTTGACTCAATTTGGACAGAGTCTTACATTTTGTGTAGTTCTGATTGTAAAGTGGGGTGCACACATAAAGATTATCAGGCTGTTTTTGTTCCAACTTTCCCACAAGGACAGCAAATGCTGGATTATCCTATGTTTTATAAGATAATCCTGTGCTCTGAAGTGTGTTTAGAGTGAAATTTGATTATCATTAATATTAAATTTGTTCAATATTACGACCAAAATTCTTCATGTGTGAGGAAAGTGTCAGGTGTAGTCACCAGAATTGTCCATTGGACCCAAAAGCTCAAGAAAGGAGAAGCCCAAAAAAGGTTTGACAAGTTTAATAAACACCAAAAATCACAAAAACACAGGAATATATATACAGGGTGGTGGAGGCTCGTGGTAGGAAAGAAAGCAGAGGGAAACAATTAGTCCAAAAGTCCAGAAAAGACTCAAAGAGGCAAAATCCACAAAAACCATGAGAACACCCCTGTAAGTGACAAGGCTTAGAGCCAAAGTACAAAAAGGCAAGAAAGGGCAAAAACCGAGGTAAGCAACTCAATATTCCCGTGCTGAATCCTCCACAGGAGCCGTCTTAAATAGAGAGCCTCATCAGGTGAACAGGTTGCAGGTGTGCCAGGAGCAGAGCGGGAGACTCCACCCCCGAGACAGGAGCAGGAAGGGACGGTGAGGGAGAAGGGAGAGAGGCAACTGTGAGGAATCACTGGCTGAATCCCAATCTCCTTCCTAAACCCTGAGCCCTGAGCCCTCATTGACTTAAGTCCCTGAACCTGGAAAGTGATTGAGTGCATGAGGCTGCAAGGGCTTGAAGTGCAATAGACAGGAATGGGACAGCCCTTTGTTTTTATTGACAGCAATCATGAAAGAGATAACATTAACTGCCACCTTTTTTTTTACTTTTAACATTTTTTTTAATTTATGTGAAACACATACACCAATATGCAAAGATTTTGAACACCGCGTATATAGAAACTTTACATTATAAACATTTATATGTATATATACATATGCATACAAAAGTACAAGAAGCGTCTATAAAATGATCAGACTTAATGATTCCATAATGTTCAGAGTTTTGTTGTTGTGGTATTTTTTTTGTCCATTTACACTTACATAAATTTAACATTTCCCATATACAATATTGTAGTATAACTAAATAAAGAAAATAAATCTTCTGACATTTTTTATTTTCACTCATAAAAATATAAAACGTCCTTTTCTTTAAGTTGAACTGTGGACCTGGTTTGTGCATTAAAGAGCTGCTCTACACCTGACCAAAATGCACAGCTATATAAACATTCAAAAAACAAATGGCAAATAGTTTCAATAGCATAGTAACAAAACACTGCATCTCTCATGACTCCAAACCTAGCAACATCTTGAAAAGTTTGATTTATTATTCCTTTTTTAATTTAACAGTAAACTTCATTTTATTTTTGCAAAATATAATAAACAAACATTCTCGATGGGAAACAAAGGTGCTTTGTTACCTCGACAGCTCAAATACAAATAAGTATAACAAATTAACAATAAATTCGATTTTTAAAATGAGAGGTAGAGTTTCCTCAAATGTTTATTGGTAGATTGTTTGCTTATTAACTACACATACAATATGATCTGTGATGAATATTGTATGATCTCCTCCCCATTTCACTAATGTCAAGAGAACATAAGTGCATTATTTTTATTTCTAATTTTATTTTAATATTTTTATTTTATTTATATTTATGTATTTTAATTAATAGTTTTATTTTGGTCTATCTTTTCTTCTCATATATCTTTGTCCCTGGTTGAGTTTTTCTCCAAGGCATTAATAAAGTACTATCAAATCTAAAGTAATCTATTCAAACACAATTGTGAACTTTTCAGGGTGACTGGGATTTCATATTTTAGCAACTGCCAGCTGGTTGCTCCAGGAGACTCCTGCCACACGTCACAACGCGATGAACTCTGGGTAATTCCCTCACGGTAAGTCTGCATTGATGCCCACTCACGGAAAGGGCGCATGAAGGGCTCAAAAAGTCAGCGAGAGATCCCTCACACACTTTGTGATTTGGCAGTGGGACTGCCCTAAGCCCTCACGGACTTTACGGGAGCGCGCCTCAAAGTCAGTGAGTGTGTGAGGGTGGACATTGGGATTGGGCCACTGACTCCTCACAGAAAGCTAACAACTCCACAGGCATGACTCCATGAATTGTGACATGGAACAGAATGTAGCCAATCAAGAAGTGAGCTGACTGAGGAACAAGGAAGCTGTGTAATTAAAAGTAAGCACAGCAGCCTTAAAACATAAAGTTTGGTGGACCTAAGAAACAGAGGGCCAGCTCATATATTCAAGTAGTCGCCAGGATTTTTCCACAGTCTTTTATGTAGTTTTATTTAGTTTTTTGTCAAAAATAGTCCAAAGAACACCATCATTCCCTGTTCTCACGTCCTCTCCCATGTCGTGTGTTGTGTTTTCTGGTTGTTGCCTTGGACAACGTTTATGTTCGTTGCTATATTTTTCCTTCTTCCATTTTGTTAGATCACGTTTGATCACAGATTCTAGATCGATCAAGGTCGTCAAATACCAGATTTTTTATGTTCATGTGAGGGATCTCTAGCAGATAACACGTCTCTTCAGATTTTGAAAATCCTGATGTGTGTACCCTGCTTAACAAATGACTACAAATATACAGGGCAACTGAACTTGCCTCAAAGCACACCAGTATGCCCCGCCACACCATTTGAGGACCACTGCCTTCGTCTATGCTCTTTAAGTTTAAACATTCTTGTCTCTTCATCTCTCTCCTCTATCACTGATCTTCTTTTAAACAGTTAAACTTTCAGTATTTTGTCCATCTGTGTCAGATCAGACCTTTATTTATCATTCTCAACACTGTGTATTAAACATTACCCATCAATCCACTTTTCTATCTCTGCATCATAGCCTCATAGTCCCATCTGTCATCTCATCAGTCTTCACCCTTGACTTCTCATTCTTGTTGATTCTCTCTGGCGTGCTGACAGTTCATTGTCAGACAGCAGAGGACAAAATAGTTTGAACTTTTGTCGCTGCAGCCTTGCTCTCACTCTCTCCCTCTGTTTTCATCGCTTTTTCATACCTCCCATGTGACAGCAGCTCTTGAATGTGCCCTGTCAACTGATGCTGATGTCACCCTGCACTCACCTTTTACCTTGTCACTACCTGTGATGTGTTGATTTCACCCCTGCACTCCTGCTGCAAGTGTGTGTGTGTGTGTTTGTGTGTGTGTGTGAACAATGATTACTGTCATATTGTGCCACACACACTCATCATTTTATTAGTGGGTGAACATCTATCTTTCTCACAGTCAACAACTCACCATGGCTGAGTCGTTACAGGGTGTCACCTCTGTGGAGCTTGAAACACATACACACAGGTTCTGCTGGCAGGGATCCTGGCCGCCGCTCCCTGATGTTAAAGGCTGTAAATGTAAAGTGAAGGCTTTATGACATACTGGTTGTGGCAGGTGTAAAAGAGGAGGACAGTGAAATCTTGTTAAAAGATGCAGCTGCTGCATTAACAAGGGGGAAAATGCTCACGCTGTTAGTGATCTGTTTGTGGTGACAAGGGTGATTGGGTATTCTTAGAGCTTGTAGAGCCATAAAACCCCTCTAGAACATTATGATCCCAAAATGCAAAATGCCCATTCATGGCACCATCTGCCTCTAGAAGTAGTATGGGAGGTAGAGCCTTCAGTTATCAGGCTTTTCTTCTTTGGAGTCATCTACCAGTCACAGTTTTTGGGATAAACTTAAAACTTTCCTTTTGTTTTCTCCTGAACTGCAAGACTGGCAATTATGTTCCAACATACTGACCCCTTTAGTCCTTGTTGCCTCTGCCAACCAGCAGACCTCGTTCACATGTTTCAGTCCAGTCTTACCCTTGTAACATTTTAAAACTGCATGTTCAATAGTTCTCAGGTGTTCCGGGCTGATCCTCGATGTGCCTTATTTGCACTTTCTCAAGCTTTAAGATTTTAAGGTGTGGTTTCCATTTTAAAGTTTTATGAAGGCTTATAGACTTTCACTTAGTAGAAATATTCAATTTTATTTTGCTTTAGGAAAATAATTATCCCAATTCAACCCTAACCTAGCATTTTATGTGTTCGTTTACTGAAATACTACTGTGCTGTTGTTGGTGTGTGTCATTTCTGGGCTTGACAAAATGAGTGTGATGTTAGAGTTGGATATGGTGGATTAGGAGCTGAGTAGAATAATTAAGGCAATGAACCTTCTATTATGCAACAAATATGATGTGCAATTGTTTATCTATTTCTTTATTGTGTGCTGCAAGTAAGAGTAGAATTGTGTTGGATTTGAAAAGATGAGTAAAATAAAAAAGTGTAAATATAACAAACAAAAAAGTCCTTTTCACAAAAGCCATCATTTGGGCTGGATCAGGCTTGGAACAGCCAAAAGCTGCAATTTTGTTGGGCTGCCGAGGGATTAGGCACACTGAACTCCCTCTCTATATCCAGAATTAATCACTATTTGCCCTCTCCTTTTTCTGCTCTTGTACTCGTGTCCATAGGCTGCCTTTGATTGGACAACCTGCATACTTTCAACTTCTACAATTCCAATATCATCACAGTCCCTTTCATTCCAGAATGATTCATCTATTAAGCTACATGGTAGTTCCTGCGAATTTCACACATGCAAAATTGCAAAATTGCAGGTACCCTTCTGTTCAAAAAGGTTCAGGTTTGAAGGGTGTCTTAGCCAGACTGTGTGTTTTAGCTCCTCCACAAAATGTTCAGTAGGATTTTGATCTTAGGTGTTTTTTCTTTTTTTTTAGGTTGTGTGTTTTGGGTCATTATCCTGTTGGATGACCCATGACCTGTGACTGAGACCATGCTTTTCTGTCATGGGGGAGCACATTTCTCTCCAGAATGCCTTGATAGTCTTGAGATTTCATTGTACCTGCACAGATCATGACACCCTGTGCCAGATGCAGCAAAGCAGTCCCAGAACATTAGTGAGCCTCCTCCATGTTTAACATTAGGTACAGTGTTCTTTTCTTTGTATGCTTCATTTTTGGATCTGTGAACACAGGCTGAAGTGAAGGCTGAAGTGACTTGTCAAAAAGCTCCAGTTTTGTTTCATCTGTCCAAAGGACACTCTCCCAGAGGCTTTGTGGCTTGTCAGTATGTATTTTGGCCAATTTCAGTGGCGCTTTTTTATGATTTGCTTTCAGCAGTGATGTCCTCCATTTTGTCCAGTTTGGCTCAAACAGCGATGGATGGTGTCATCGGATACTAATGTACCTTGACCTTGTAGTTCACCTCTAATCTCTCGTTGTTTTAGAAGTTGTTCTGGGCTCTGTGTTTACCATTCGTATTATCTGTCACTTCAATTTGTCATCAATTTTCCTCTTGTGGCCATATCCAAGGAGGTTGGCTACAGTCCGGTGGACCTTAAACTTCTGAATAATATCTACAACTGCAGTCACAGGAACATCAAGCTGCTTGTAGATGGTCTTACAGCCTTTACCTTCAACATACTTGTCTATAATTTTCTTTGTAATCTCCTTAGACATTCTCTCTTTAGCTTTCTGTGGCCCATGTTCAGTGTGGTGCACATCAAGATACCAAACAGCACAATGACTACATTGCCCCCTTTAAATAGGCAGACTGATAGGAGACACATGTGATGTTTATTACAGGACACAACTTAGTTTAACATGTCCCTATCGTCAAATCATTTTCAGTATTTTCCAGGCATACCCTCATGTTTGATCAGGCCAGTTTAATAATTTTTTAATGATTCTATTTAACCACAATTCAAAATCGATGTCTAAATTCCATTAGTTGATTTTCAGTGAATTTTTATTTTTTTCTTAATTTTATCAGTTTCAAGTTATTTCTGAGTCCATTGTGGGTTTTTCTTTCTTTGACAGAAGGCTATCAGCAATTTTGCACACTTCTGTATATTACTGTAACCATGGCTACCAACATGGATCACCTGCTGCTGTGTACCTACCTGACTCCAACTGCTTCAGTCCATCAGAAACAACACCTTACAATTTTTCTCAACTCTAAATCTTTTAAACCTAACCTATGCGTAGATTAACTGAATGCTTACTAATCTATTACTGTCACACAGAAAATGTGCACCAAATTAAACAGAACCAACTTAAAAACAACCCTGGGTAAAAAAAATAAAAATAAATTCTGACTCAAAGCAGATCAATAGTCAAAATAATAATACCTTAAATAACCACAAAAGGGGCTCCCAATCTAACCTTTTCATTAATTCACAAGTCAACAGAATAAGGGGTAGACCCAGATAAGTTTTCCTTGTTCCTACTCTTTTTTGAGCATGTAAGTTATAACTTCCAATGAATATTATGTTAGTTATCTGATTTTTTTATTATTTCCTCAATTTTTTTTTGTCTTGTGTATATTTTTGTTGTTAATATGTTCAAATAAATAAATACATAAAAAAGAAAACAGTGAAATACATAATAAAAAAGGTATTAAGAATAATTATACACTCACAGGGAAATTTCTGTGAAATCCCTTGTTCTAAATTCTAGAGTGCAACTATCGAGTATTTTTGGAATCGAGTACTCTGTTGATTATTTCTTTGAGTACTCAAGTACTCTGACAAAATATACTTTTTTGTTTTTATACAAATAAATCAATTGTATACAATGCAACATGTTAGGGCTTTCAAAATGAGCAACCAAATGCCGTTTATTCCTCAGAAAAGGTTTTTTATTTTAACAACTTTCAAAGTTGAAACCAGTACTGGCTTAAAATGAAGCCAATACAATACTGATTTAAAAAAGTAGTAATATAATTCTGCAATTATATTTGTGAAGTGTGTTCTGGAGGGCATTGTGTAGTTTGGATTGAAATCCTTGATCATGTTCTTAAATCCTGTGTCCTCCACCATGGAAAGAGGACGCATGTCTGTGATGAGCATATTTAAAATGCTGTAATAGTAATAGTTGCAGCCCTAACGATGTGCTATCATGCTAAGCTACGTGCTAAGCTCGGGACACTCTCTGCCATTTCTTCTGTGGACTCTCTCCTTTCTGTCCCTCTCTTTTCTCTTCCTTCATGATTTTACAAGCCGCGCAGCAGCGGAGGTAGCAGGCGCGTTGTGCCACAGAAATGACCGTCCGTGTCAAACACCTTGCACTGTATAGTAGTCCACATATATATTTATATGTATAATTTTATATTAAACGGGGATTCGAGGCACAAAATTTAATTTGAGGATATTTTGTAATCGAGTACTCGCGAATATTCAAGAAATCGTTTCAGCTCTACTAAATTCCTGTCTTTCACAGCTAGATTGCAACATTTCTTTATTGCATATATTCTGGAATCTGAACATGTTCTGACATTTTCTTCAGTTGCTAAATATCTGTTTTAATTTTGGATGGAATTAAATCTTAAGTTTATACTGTGTGGCATCTTCCTTTAACCCCCTTCAGTAATGTATATGAGGCATGGATATTTAATAATGATACTGTGCTCACAGTCACACAGAGTGTTACAATAAAAGGTTTGGTATTTACGTACAACTGCTTCAAGTTATAAGTGACAACTTAAGTTTTCTGTTAGCCACTGACTGAAGTGTACATAAGATGCCAAAAGTTATTAGCTTAACTGAGTAATGCATTAACTTGACCTCTTTGGGAAATTGAAAAAAACAGCAGCAAATATCTTTTGGTACATTTACAGAGGTGTATGGGAACACTGCATGTCATGTACACATGTGTTTGAATGGCACAAAAGATTGTGTGAGAACAGAGAAGATGTTCAAGAGATGAACATACTGGGTGGCCATGCACAAACTTCTGAAAACATTCAAAAAATTAAACAAATAGTTCAAAGTGATCAACAAAGCAGTAATAATGACAAACTTGTATGCCAGAATTTTTCGCAGGAGTGGTTACATCCAATGAAACCTTGATATTCCAAGGTAAGCCTCAGACAAAACCACAGTCAGTGCATCAGATAATGTTATTGTCAATACTGATGAAAAAAGCACGACAAAGAAAATCCAAATTCAAGGCCATATTGATTGTTTCTTTATTATTATGAGTATAGTTTGAGAGAACTGGGCTCCAGAAGGGTCAAAGGTGAATCAACCCAATGTCAAAGCAGGTTCTAGAGAATTGTGAGAATATGTCCAAAGTGTCCACAGTTGTGTGGAAAAGGTTACACTGTTGATTAAACACAACATGCCAGCTCACACTGCACTCTAAGTAAAGAAGTTTCTGGCCCAAAATCAAATCATAAATGTCACCTGATCAACCACAGTGTGGTTTTTTCCTTTTTTCCTAAGATCTAATCTCGGCTCCAGAGAACACATTTTGAGTTTGTGTCAGAAGTTACGAAAAGTATGACAGAAGTTCTGAGATAAGAAGAAGACCTACTGTACGGCTTTGATCAGTGGATGACCCAAATGCAGAGCCATATTCATGCAGAAAGGGAGAATATTGAAGAAGAAAGACAGTAGACAATTATGAAGTCATAATTCAGCAAAATTTAATAGCCATAACTAAAACTTTTTACTTTTCTTATTACATAGACTATAATTGCAGAGACATATTTTAATTAATTAAAGGCATGTAATGTTTGAGGAAGAGAACCAAAAACGAGGTCATGGGCCAAAGAATCAATAACTAAATTGTTTATAAAGTCAATTACCAGACCCTATATTCAAGTTAACTTTGGCACAGTGCATGCTGTCATATCCAGTGCATTGACTCCACCTGTATTTCTCCATCTTAACGGATTTGCTATCATATCACTGGAGCATTCCTGGCTGATTTCTCAGAGACAAAGATCAGTGCTGCATACATCACGGCAGGGAGAGAAAAAAGACAGAATAACTCCCCTGTGATCACAACATATGCACCTGTCAGCTCTTTCCTCATGCTACCGGAGGAAGCAGACTCCAGAGTTTGAAAGTTTTATGTGTATGATATACTGTATGCCACCATAATTAACCAAAGCCGTTCAGAGTATCTGTGTCGGATGCCCCATCTGTCAGTGCACAAAGAAACACTGCCATTGCTATTCACAAAGTTTTTATTTAGAAGTAGGAACTGAGGGTGAGGTGATTTTTTTTGAGGACTTCTGGCTGGTAGCATAGGGTATTGATCGTCATGCAAGGTGTTGTTCAAGCACGCGTAGCATGCTGTGCAGAATATTGATCATTTTGTATGCACACCACCCCAGATGTTTGGGGAAATTCATTTGATTTACAAGCAGCAGGAGGCTGGCAGCATCACCTCTTCAGCAGTTTTCTCATGCAGAGTACTCATGGCAGACTTCACCCCACAGAGAGGGCTGCATTACCCTCCTGCTCACCACATATGGATTCAAACACCACAGATGCAATTAGATGCCATTAACTGGGCACAGGCCAAAAACATACTTCTTATCACAGAGTGCAGAAAGAAGAGAAAAATATGTTTGTGGTAATGACTTACTGACCATACTTTGTTATGAAAACCAGTGCTGGGAAACAAACTACCTAGGCAATAGAGTGAAGTTCAGTGAAGTTAGCCGACTCATTCAGGACTGCTGATTTTGCTTTTTGTTTATTCATATGCTTTGTTGTTAAAGTCATGCTAGAAAGGCATGAGCCCTTTTCACAGTAAATTTACACAAAAACACCACAATGGAGCCTGTTCTCATTCAGGTCAAGTAATTATGTGAGGGAAACATCTGCTTGAATCCCCGTGCAACATGGCCTCTCTGTTAGAATTCGCTTACTGCTAGTTCACTTGAACTCACAGAACATGGCATGGCAGACCCTGTTATACATGTGTGCAATGGAAATTTAAAATTGAACCATGTCCTTTAGAGGACAGTTTGAATCAATATATTTTTTGGTTTTTCTTAAATCAATTTGATCGGTATGACATGATACTGTTTATTAGCAAATTGTTTTCGTGACACATTGATGTTTGTTTACACCTCTGCTTTTCCCAGACTTTTACCTCAAAGCTGACGGAGCCTAGCACCCATTCCCCCACCCCTGAGACCCTCTGCCTTACATTCAGACACAGGATGTATTGACAGGCAGGTCGTGTTCTGCCAGCTTTGCTGAAACTCCCTCTGCACACACAACCAAGAACTTCTTTTTAATTGAAAAAACCCTTTATATGTCCCCATAGTGTGATACATTAATATTTTGTTCATCAATCAAAAACTGATTCAGAAGCCTACCACCTGGTTATACCACTTAGAATTATTATTTTATTTGTTTTGCATGAAATGTGGGCGGCATGGTGGCACAGCAAGTAGTGCTGTGCCACCAAAGTGCACATGCCTCAAAGCAAGAAGGTTCCCGGTTCGATTCCCAGGTCAGACAGGTGACATGTTTGTAGTTAGGACCCAGAAGCAAGTAGTTATGATGCAAACACTGAAGAGTCTTTATTGACAGATTTTTCAAGACACAGTTCAGAGCGGGGATTGAACCCGCACACCCGGGAATGAAGGCGAGTGCTCTCACCACTTGGCTACACAGGAGATGAACAGACAGAGGGTGAACACTGTCTTTAAGGGAGAGAAGCTGCGGCTTGAGCGGGGATCGAACCCGCACAGCTGAATCTGTAGACGAGCGCTCACTCCACTCGGCCACACTGGAGACACTCAGGCAGATGCTCACACAGACTTAAGAGGAGAGTGGCAAAGGCGTTACTCACTCACTGACGAGGAGAGGCATTCAGGAACACTTCGGAGAAGACACTCAGGTGAACTCTCGTTGTCAGTAACCAGGCAGGCTCACACAGATCAGGACACAGGATCAGTTACCAGGCAGACCAGCACGAAGTTGGGCTCAGGCGGAAACTCAGCGTCGAAGACAGGCAGGGATCAGTTACCAGGCAGACCACCACAGATCAGGACAGGCGGAACTCAGCAGAGACGGATGCAGGATCGATAGCCGGGGACTCAGGCAGACAGGTGAGTGAAGGACAGAAGCTAGTCGATACCTTGAAGTCAAGCCGAGGGTCAGGCGTATGAGGCAGAGTCAGGGACGAAACTTGTCGGCAACGGGTGATCAATCCGAAAGACAGGTCTGGAGTGCTCAGCATGAGTGCGAAGACAGTCTGACACCGACTGTGTGTGGAGCTGGGGTTTTTGTAGGTGGCCTGATTGCAGCAGACGAGGTGCAGGTGTGAGCAGGAGCGCAGGTGGAGTGAGTTTGGGCTGATTATGCTGCAGCAGGAATGTGGCAGGCTGCAGAGGAGACTGAGGCTGAGACTGAGGTGGGCTTTACACGAGTACGAATTTGTAAGACTCCGGTAAAATAAACTATCGATCTGGTGATATTGACAGACGGTGACACATATTTGTCCATGACTCTGCATCTTTTTTGAAAACGGGTCTGCAAAGGGATATCTGCGTATTCGTCTTCATGCCGTAGTTGGTATAAACAGAGAAGTCCGGAAAAGACGGTGAACTCATAGCACCCCTCCTCCTCCCCGCCCCCCAACCCACGATGTCACACACTCCAACAACAACAATGGCGGCAGCCGGGCTGATTCTCATCTTGTTCCAGCAGCTGTCAATATTGCTACGACTTTTATACCAACATTTGCTCACAGAACACCAACAACACCGACTTCGGCAACAACAGCAACATGGTCTCACGCAGAGATGAAGCATGTTACGCACGCGTGAGCACTTGTTGATGTGGAATCCACCTCGGAGCAGAACTGTGATGTTACGAGTGTAGTAACCCAAGAACTACATTACCCAGCATGCAGTATGGGTTGGGAGCATGCGTGGGAACCCACAGGTACGTCCCGGCGTGGATTTTGCATTCTCAAGTAAATACACAAGCCTATCTACAATACGATGTGTAAACAGCGATCCATGTTTTGATGCCGACGCCAAGACAATACGGTGCCGTCCTCGTGAGAGGAGGGCCTGAGATTGTGACAACAGGGGCCTTTCTGTGTGAAGTTTGCATGTTCTTTCCGTGCATGCGTGGGTTCTCTCTGGGAACTCTGGCTTCCTCCCACAGACCAAAAAACATGCTCATTAGGTTAATTGGTCACTCTAAAATGCCCTTAGGTCTGAGTGTCAGCGTGAATGGTTGTCTGTCTCTCTATGTTACCCTGTGATCAACTGGCGACCAGTTCAGGGTGTACCCCACCTCTCGCCCAAGATAGGCTCCAGCCCCCCCACCCCCCACCCCCAATCAAATCAAACTTTATTTATAAAGCACTTTTCAAACATTAGAAATGCAGCACAAAGTGCTATTCAAGTTAAAAACAGTCCCCACCCCCCTCCACCCCCCATTTAAACTCCACCCAAACACATACACACACACACATACACGCACAGACATACACACTGATAACATGATTTAAATTTGTGACTTTAAAATCGTGTGTGATTTTAAAATTGTGTGGCTGAGTACAGATGGGCCAGGTCAGGAAATGCTAGGAGGCCGACTGCACTGGGCACCGCCCATGGCCCAGGGCCCAGGGCCAAGACGTCTCCACCTGGGCGCGCCTTGCTACAGGGCCAGCGAGGGGCCCACCGCAGCATAGCAGTGCTGCAGACACCCCACCTGGCCAAGACGATGTCCACCACAGGACAAAGACATCTCAGTCAGAGCCCAAAGCAGCCCCCAGTGCAGGCAGCCCCCTGCTGAGAAAGCACTGGAGATATGGGATAAAAACACAAAACTATGTTGACTAAGAATCATAAAAGTAGTAAAATTAAATAAATAAAATACAAGTAAACTGAATAAATAGTAATAGAATAAGAATAACAAGTAAAAAGAGGACTAGAATGTATAAATAAAATAAAATAAGATACAAATATAGATAAAAATAAAAAGTTTAATATGGGATTAGTTAAAAGCTAAATTAAATAGGTGGGTTTTCAGCCCACGTTTAAAAATATGAACATTCTCTGCAGCCCTGAGGTCCTCTGGCAGGCTGTTCCATAGACGGGGGCCATAATGCTGGAAAGATGCCTCACCGTATGTCCGTGTTCGAGCTTTGGGAATCATTAAGAGGCCAGTGCCAGAGGATCCCAGGGTCGGCGAGGGTTCATATGGTAAAAGCAGCTCTTAAAGATAAGAATGTCCAAAAGGGATAAAGGGGTATAGAAAATGAATGAATGTATGCGATGTGTGTCCTATTTTTCCTCATTTTTGAGGGAAGAGGGAATAGTACTGGCATAAAACATGCAGCCAATATTACTATCTATGCTTTATCAAATGGTTGAGGTACTAATCTTTCATGATCCAAAACTGTCCTTCTGCATGAAGAGTGGTGATGTGTGATGGACCAAAGCCTTGTTTACCCTTTCAAAAGAAATAGCACACACTGGCTAATATATTAAAGTACATCATCTATTAAAAGAAGAACATAACCTTGCAAAATATTTGAAGGAGGGGATAAAGAAAACTGAAGAAATGCTCAAGTGGAACGATTGAAAAATATGTAAAATATAGAATTATACAAAAAAAAAAAAATAACCCTGAGCATTTTCTGTCCTGAAGCATAGTTTGACTCTTGTTGCACTAATGTAAACATTACCCATTGAGGCACTGTTTATTAAGACATTGATATTTAACAAATGATACAATATTATGCACTCTGCATCCCTGAATAAACTTTCAGCTGTTAGCCTGTTGACTTAATTTTACTGCTCAGTCTTGATTTATGTCTTTAGTCTGAGATTAGTCTTTTAACATGTGATTCATCCTCAGTGAGTGGGAGAGGAAAACTCCCAGGGGGCCCCATTCTGCACAAATATTTTTATTTCTCTCCATGCTTCATAGTTTCCAGGCAAATATGGACTCAAAATAATTCTTTCACAAGCTGCTACTTGATGTGGAAAGGCATGCAGTAGTGATAAATAGAGAAGAGCTATTTGTCTGCATCTGTATCTGTTTCATTAATCTGCTGCATTTATCAATCTGGCATAGAAACTTGCTGGTGAAGCAATAATATTACATTAGCTGTTATTTGTAATCGACAAAATGTGCATATTTATATGATCATGTGTTGATAAATGTGGTGGCTGAAAGCAATCGTCATTTGAATAATGCCTACAAATATTTTAGGTTGAGCCAAGAATTTTTGACATGGAGCTTTATTGTTAAACAGGAACCAAAACCTCAATTGTGGTTTAAAGTTTGTAATCATTACAGCTGAGATGGTGGTAAATAAATCCTCTACTGAGGGGAAAACGTCTGAAAACCATTTCACTGACTGAGGTTTCAGTTCAGACAGACTCACCAAAATTGAGCATTAAAGACTGGAAAAATTCTGCTTTGTCTATTCAATATCGATTTTTTCTACTACATTAGGTTTTGTGGTTCAGAATTTGGTGAAGCATTAAACATAAAAGGATGGATCCATCCTGCTGTGTAGAAACAGTTCAGCCTGCTGATGGTGGAAACATTCTTATCACTATTGGTCCCCCTAGTATCAACTGAGAAAATGCAACAGTCTTCCTGAGTATTTTTGCTTAACATATCCATCCTATATGACCACTGAATTCCCATCTTCTATTGCAGTCATTTTAAACCTTTATGTCCTCTGAGCCGCCTTTAATTTTACCTTGGGGCCTACACAAACAAAAACAATACTATACTATAGATACTATATAAAAACCACAGTTTGACAACCTCCAAAAACTGGGAGGAGAGCCAGATTCAGATTTTTCCTTACAGCAGGACAACAACATTTCACAAAGCTCAGATCACCTCAAACTGGTTTCTTGAATATGACAGTGGTTTCACTGTAACTCTGTGGCCTCCAGTGTCACCAGATCTCAATCCAATAGACACCTTTTGGATGCAGCGAGAGGTGGAAAAAGTCATTATCATGTTAGCATAGGCCCTCTCTGAGAAACGGGGGACACTATGCAAACTGGTCACAGACTGAATTTGAACCCGGACCGGCAGAAGCATGTACATGGGATGTGCCTGGTTGCTAACCACTCCGCCAAACCAGCACCTCCCTAGCCATTGACAATAAGGCAGTTCTGAAGACAATAGGAGGGTTCAACCCAACACTAGCAAAGTGTACCTAATAAAATGTTGGGTGAGTGTGTGCCATTCACTAGAGTTGCCTGATCTCTTATAATTATTCACAAACTGCTGCTGTGTATGAATTCTATTTTTGATAGTGTGATGTAGTTTATACGACTTCAAGATTTTCTTCTTTGTAAATATCAATGTATCTGTCAAAGCACCTTGATAACCAAATTATACTCCTGATAGTACACATTCTTCAAAAAGACAATTCTTCAATCCAGGAGTTCAAAAGGAGAGATCATTTACACAAACTGCACTGCTACAGCTTATCCAGACTGTAACATAACAGCTTTCTCAACAAACTAACAAAAAAACTCATTGTTACTTTATTTTAATTATTGAAACTGTACCAACGCCACTGTAGGATCTAATTTGGCCAATGTACTCTAGTTCTAATTGAGCTTAGCACAACACATGTAATGCAGTAACAGGCAGCCAATGTCAGCAGAACATTTGTAGCTTCAACAAGAGGATCAGATCCTGGATGTATCATTGCACTGCTTCTACTGTATTATGTTATTATGAACCTGCTACTACAAGATACATGGAGTCTTACATCATTGCTGTAACAGTAAAAGCTGCCTGTGCTCTATTTATCACATGTGCTGATGTTAGAGCATTATTTGAAAAAAGGATGAAGTGAAGAGGAGGCTAAATGAAGAGCTGATGACAGGAGTGGAATGAAAAGAGTAGAGGAAATGAAAGAAAGCACATAGGAGAATGGTTTTGATGAGGACAGGTGATGGGAAACAATGAGAGGAGAGGAAATTAGAGCAGAGTAGATAAACTGAGAGGAGAGAACATGAGCTGTGGTGTGAGCAGGCGAGGGCAGGCTAGACAGGAATGATCTGTTTCAGCTAATTTTACCTGACTAGTCTGTCTGACCTGTTACTTTATTCATTACCAGTGAGGGTGAAGGCCTGTGCTCACAAACTTTCACCCCTGCCTCACTCAGTCTGGAACACTCAGTCCTACCTGGCTGCCACCAGATCTACCCATTGCAAAACCACCTGCATAATCCAAAAGTACAAAAACCTCGACTCACTCAACCTTGGTTGTCCTGTTGCTGTTACTTTTTCCTCTCTCTCCCTTGTACCAAGAACTAACACGAACAGTTGTGCTTAAGCCATTCTGTGGATTTCAACCATTAGCTAAATGGCAAAAAGTGTGTACTCACAACCACATAAGGCAAGTGAGACTGAACTAAACAGAAACCTCCAAATTCTCTACTGATTTTTTTAGCAGTTGGGACAAAGCTGTGATATACAAGCCTGACATGTCTACATGGTTCCATGAGGAGTGCATGGACTTTGTTTTAGCTTTTTAGGAAAATGCTTCATCCACAATCAGGACGTCAGTGGTTTGAGCCCTGTTATGGTTGGCATATGTTCACGTGTCTTTGGGCAAAGCACCTAACTCCAAGTTGCCCCCACTACTGTGACAGTGAGGTGTTTGTGACTGGAAAAGAACAAAGATGCGTTTGTCACTAATGATTGATGTAAGGCCAAGAGACGTGCAACATTTCTCCTTACAAAAAGTCAATATGTCTTGATTTGGTTTATTAAAAAACATGACACTTCAAGCCTGACCTGGCTTTTCCTCAGGTGCTTTCTGCTTTACTGGCTAAGTACAGATGTTATCCATCATTTACAAAATACTCCTGCCTGTGGGTGTGGACTTCAGAGCCAAAACACATGGAAAACAGCTTTTCTTGCACAAAGAGAGATATTTAGATTATTCATGTTACACACAAATATTTGCTATGTTTTGCAAGCAAAAGTGTTGTGAATATCTATGTCCCAAAAGATCTCATGAATCAGCTGCTGAACACTCAGTCAGCAAACACATGCTTAGGTGCATGTGTTTGCTGACTGAGCAAATACTTACCGACACCTTACACAGAAACTTCAATTTACTGCGTGATTGTCAGAATGAATGGATGTCAGTGTGTAGGTATGAACCGGGGTGTAAAAGTAAGTCAGAAAGACCAGAAAAGTTTTACACAAGTTAAAGTCAATTCACAAGTCCGAAGAACCACAAAATGATCTTTGATATTGCTGATTTTTACTAACCTGACATGCCAGATGGATAGTTCCATAATGGAAATATTCCACTAATCCATCTGGGGAAGAGCCCTGCGAAAATGTTTTCAGAGGCAGAACCTTCAAAAACAACAGCAGCTTGTGACTGGAGGATTGTTTGGCTCAAAACACTCATAATGGCCAATCCATATCAAGCAACGCTCTTAAGATGTAGCATATGTAACGGCTATGTTTAGCCTCTACATACAAGGGCAAACAACAGTAAATGGCTGTTAGCCATAGCGGCTAACTGTTGTTAGCGGCTAGCTGTTGTTAGCCATAGTGGCTAACAGGTTGTAGTTGATAGTTTAAAACCTTAAAACCTTAAGACTATTGTTTCACATTAAATTATACCAAACAGATGTATCATTTAACAGTTATATGTGACATGAACCTCGTCAAAGACAATCCCTACGAAGTATAACTGAGTAACCATGATGACCAAGGGCTAACCAACATTAGCCGCCATTATTTGTACAACAGGAAGTGACTTCACTTCCTGTCAAGTCACTTCCTGTTGTCATCATGTCCGCAGCTCCTGCTGCTCCCACCTCTCTTCCCTGATTGGGCCGTTAAGCATTTAGCCAAGTGAAACTGTTGTTTAATGGAGGCTAGCAAGACGGAGGTGCATGATTTCAGAATCAGGCAGGTACGTCTGCTCCGCAAGGCTACATTTTTACAGCATTAAAGCAAAAAAATAGTTGAATGTCAAGACCGAGTGTGCAAGGTTTGCACCTCTTGAGTCTCAGGAATCTGAAAAAGTAAGCACATAAAAATGGACACAGTCTGCAAAGACCTTAATGCCTAGGTTCTCTGTTTACATGAGAATGGTGCCCAGAACGTCTGAATCCGAACCCTGGAAACCAGGGTCCTGGGTGAAAAGTTTTCAAAATGTTTTCATATCTTTCTAAACAGGATTCAGATAAAGGTTTTATGCGCATCGCAGGAAGAACAACAAGAACAGCTTTAGCTATCTACAGAGCAACATGTGTGCTGCTTACCGTGCTTGGTTTGTTAACTAGACAAAAATATCCAGACACATTTGTTTTCCTGTGTTTTCATGCTTCCATGAAAAGTCTGTCTCCACCAGAAAGCATATGCGTGTTGTAATACCACTGTTTCACTACAAACCTATATCGCAAGCTCCTGGCCTGGCCTGCACGCTTCAGCATTTTCAGTTGTGCTTTTGAAAATGCAAACAAAAGTACCTTTCAGTTTATGGTGGCAGCGTTGTCATGAAAATGGGGCCCCAGACATGCCAGACTTTCTTCTGTGGGGGTGCCCTAAGTTAGTCTTTTGTTATTGGTCACTGTGGCACACTACTCAATGATGAAACGATCAATTTTTATGGCAGGTACCAAACCCCATGACTGTTGGGTTGAGCTCACAGTGTTAGAGCTGGATGTGAAAATATAAAGAATGTAAGGTGGCTGCACACAAAAAGTTTTCCACTGAGTGTATGATAGTGTCAAAACATCTGCTATGAGGAGAGAAGAGTCAGAACATGTATTAGAAAATGCACCTCAGACTTAATCATTTCAGTTGAAAGACATTCCTGCAGAAGACTGATGGCAAACATTAAAGGACACTGGTCTGGAATAATGGGTTACGGTAGTGGTAGAGAACACAGGTGAGCTGAAAGGTTAGAGAGGTGAGTAAAGGAGAAGGAGAAGGGAGTGATGAAGGGATGAGGCCGTTAACAAGCTGACTCAAGCAGAGAGGGGGCAGAGGGTGAGAATAAGAAAGGCGATGAAGAACTGAGAAGACAAAGGTGAGAGAAGGAGGTAATGCCGGGGAGTACAGGAGGAAGATGAACTCAGATAGAGAGGAGGTGGAGGAACGACAGAGGGAAGTGAAATAAAAAGGGATCAATGCCAATAAAGATGAACTGGAGAAAAGACTGTGGCAGAATAAGAGTGTGAGCTTCTTTGTGTGTGGCCATGGCCGCCGAGACAACCCTTAATCCAACCTGGATGTTAATGAGATGGCCCGGCAGTGATGAATCAGATCAGGCCAACATCCCTGATCTTTTATCTACCACTCTTAGAGGTCAGCGCACTGTCCTCGAGTCCATGTGATCCATCATAGCTCCACCTTCATTATGATCAAGCCTTCATGAAGGAGAAAAGGTGGGGTTACTTGAGCATGGTGCTTAGTTAAGACACGTTGGCTTCAGCCTGAAACTTCATCTACTCTGTCCTCTCATTAATAATTGTCTTTAGAAGCATGTTATAATCATAGACTGTAAAAGAAGTGGGCAAAGTCATGTATCTTCAGCTATTTTATTATCAAAGGAGCTTGTGGATCCTTGTAATGGATGCTGCTATGATGCACCTACTCACAGACAGTGAGGCTTGGTTGAAGCAGGACATAATGTCGGCTCTGCTTTTTCCTAAACTAGAAATGCAGCACTGGGTGCATCTATAGGAGGCTTAAAGTAACAATGACAAGAAAACACACTTGTTTAGCAGTTGGAAATCTTGAGTGGAGCCAGTCTCATTTTGAACAGCCACCACCAAAGCTGTGTTCGTGGAGCAGTTGAAGGATAGAGGATGTCTCTGGGTAGAGAGAGGTGGACTAAAGTAAAAAATGAAGCTAGAGACAGATCATTGGACCAATTATAAACACGTTTTTGTCATATATGTCTCAGCTGAATATAAACCTATTCAAGGTTAGCCGCTGGAGAGTGGCATCTCATTTTTAAGAAGGTTCTCCTTTATATGAGGTTGTAAAGGTATTTTTTATAGCGGTATAATCAGTAACAATCAGTAATTAGAGTAATTAATTGAAGATTAACATTGACATCTATAATGATTATAAGGTAGAGAGGACTGATGTTACATAAAACAAAATCTAACTGAACTGCAATCTAATTTGGTGAAACTGATTTAAAAATGAGAACTGATGATAGGTTCAGTGTTTTCTGAGACAAAGGAACTTAAAATAAGAATTTATGATCCTGACAACCTTGTGGATGCCAAGACCATAAATTTGTCCTTTCATTTAATTAAGCAATAAAACATAACCTTTATGGCAGAAGTCGCAGATGTGACAGAAAGACTTAGAGTCGAATGGCTGAATGTCTCCTGCTAACTGAAGGCTGAACTCTAAAACAAAACAAATGTTACAATTTTTTACAGAAAAATTACGCAAAGGTAAAATGCCACATTATTGCACTAAAATAATTAATACAGAATTGTACACAAAATATTAGATCTATATGAATCAACCATGTTTGATTTGATAAGAATATTTTTCTCCAGGCAATTTTTAAAGCCATTCTTGAATAAAATTTGCATATAAGAACTTAGGATACACTCAAATCCCATAGCAAATCTGTCTATGCTCAAAATGACAAATGCCTTTTTGTAAATGTTTATGTCCTTTGCACACATGATGGATACATTTTAGAAGTAATTATAGATTACTGCTAAAATATTAGTCTTTCTTCCCTTTTTTGGTCAATAATGTATCATTGTAGTATATAATGGTCAAAGTTGAGCTCAGCGATAAAATGTCAGAGTTAACCTTCCAATAAACTTCTCTGGTTTGGTCTTGGCTCAGATTTAATTGGAGAGCTCCATTATTCACTGCCACAATGATGTATCACAGCCCTGCAGCGTTGGAGGAAGAGAAGCTGCTTGAAATATCTGATAAGGTTTTGCTTATTTTTGGTGATTTGGTGCTCTTTGGGTTGTCACCATTAGTTTTGTTCTTTTCTTTTAACTTTGTTTGCTCTTTTTGACAGTATTTTCATGAGCTTCTTCAGTAACTCATCCCTGATAATCACAAATTTCAATTCTAAAATCCTCTCTGTCCTGCCTCTTTCACCCCCTCTTGTTGTAAGTCGGACAACCATGTAATTATTGAAGACGTCCAAGGCTGCACAGGGTGTTTTATGGAGTATTTAGAATCAGCTAGGGGCCCCTGCTTTTAATTTGCTTTTGTTTATCTGATGTCTGCCCACTTTAGCACAGCCTCAAAATTAATGCCTGGGTCTAAATGAGACTGTTTATATCTGTGAGCTTTGTGGGCTAAAGCCCCTGTGGTGGTTTTCATTCTGTCAGGACAGTGTATGTCTGCATAGTAGATCGCATATGAGGTCGATGCAGTTATCGTGTAATTCAAACGGCTCTCCTGCACAGCGGGAGGGGGCACAGTGGGGTCAGACATTCTGCTGACAGAATGTGTTTATCCTACTGAAAAAGAAATCTGCAAATGGTTATTTATTCTCATATACATCCAATTTCAGCGCTGCTGGTTGGGGCACAATCTGCATAAACGGTGGAGCTGAAAAACTGCATATGAGGAGCTCTTAAACTCAAAGGATTCGTCTCACCTCCTCTGACCTATTTTAAGAAAGGCACGCAGGGAGAAGATGCCGGCTTGAGTGCTAGAAAACTGTTTCTAAATTATCAGGGAAGGGAAATGGTGTGCCTCGGGTAAATGTTACGGAGGTAATGTTTTGAGACTGTTGCTATTCTTGTTGGGTGATGTTGTATTTTTCCATTTAACTGAGTTTACCCAGCTTTAATGTGTTTGGTAATTTCTGTGGAGATAAAACAAAAAGCAAAACAAACCATATATCTGCAAAGATAACAACATTTTAGTGGTTTAAACCTGTTACTGGAGATGTGGGGAAACGATCATTAATCTTGTAAAGTGGAGAAACAAACCATAACCCAACAAAAAACATGTGGTATAGCCCCCAGTGTTATGTGAAATCAGACAGGTGAAATGTCATCTTGCACTGTGCTACTGAGTCATTTTTAACACCAGCCCAATACACATTATTTATATTGGCTGGCCACTACATTAGGTACATCTTGCTGGCACAGGGTTTAAGCGCCTAAGGCTCCAGAACCCCCTTAATTCTTCATGGCATAGAGTCATAAATTTGCTGGAAATATGAAATTGAAATTATTTTTCACATCCACATGATAGCATAACACAGTTGCTGCACATTTGTTGACTGCTCATCCATGATATTAATTTTCTGTTCCACCACATCTTAAAGGTGCTCTATCAGAGTTAGATCTGGTGTCTGTGGAGGTCTCTGGCAGGGGGGCTGTAAAAGGGGGAAAAGTTAGGAACAATGTAAGGGCCATGACTGAGAGGGGCCCCTAAAAATGATTATGTAAGCAGTATTCTCGACATGTTGATATTTTCCTTAGGTCTTGAAATCTCTTTATTCTTTATATAGAAAAAAAAACAGGCTTTTGTTGTTTTAGACATCAAAAAAGTACAATTATGGCATTTTTCATCAGTTCATTCCAATAAAATAACAGTTATATGTTAGGGAATAATACTTTTGTTTAGAATCTTGTGTAGAAGACAGTACAGAACAAAGAAGTGTATTTGCACAAGTTTTTAAACTTCTAAAGGGTAAGAAATTCAGAGATTAGTGATTGCTGATTTCTGAAAATGGGCAAAATTCCAGAAACTTTGGTAAAATTCACCATTTGTACTTTAATTTCAGCTGAAAGGTGTTTTCTCCACTGTTTAAAGATAATATGTGTGTTTAAACTGAATATCTTGGCAATAGTAGCTATAAGTAGTCCATAAAAATAAAAATAGTATCATATTGTTGGTCAATTTGCTTCAAAGATGTTGTGCAGAGCTGGTTTGGGATTGTCAGGATTTTCCCCTTTACACTCCTAAGATAGCTCAGTTTCAAGGTTCATACCAACACCTGACATTTATTCAGAATAAAGAAGAAGAGAAGCAGCTGGATGCAATCAAATGGAGCTTTACTTTTACTTGCCGGCAAGGAGTTACAACCATGCAGAGCGTCAAGCAGTCTGAGAGTTGAACTGAAAACTAGTACAGTGTCTTCTCCCTTTTATAACATTGTATGTGGTCACGTGAGGTTGTGTTTGGTGAGGCAGATGGCCTTGCAGGTGCAGTAAGTTCAGCAAGTTCAATGGAATAACTTGAGTTTCTGGGAAGAAAGGGCAACGAGAGGGCTTTGTATGATCATGTAGTGCGTATGTGTGAGAATTTAGTTTCTAGCACGGAGAGGGCTATGTAAGGTCATGTACGGGTTTTGTAAGGTCATGTCACTAAGCAATGACTTTACATGAAATCAGGACAGTTCAAATACATAAGAAAAAACCATATACAATATATACAAGAGTCAAATTGTTCCTCACAGAGATAGGGGCCTATTTGATACCTATTCATTGGGCCCAACATTTCTGGCAGTGCCCCTGGCCCCTGCGGCACAGATAAAGGGACAGTTCAGCTTATTTAAAGTGGAGTTGTATGAGCTCCTTATGGCCACTAAGAGCATTAGATGCAGTAGAAAGTTCTTTCCTCTCTCTCAGTAAGCCACAGTCTGTAAGAGTCTGTTATGCAGAACCAGCCTCAAACAGGAAGTATTGTACCAAGAATAAGGGATATTTTCTCCGCCTACAAGAACTTCCATAAAAACATAACACAGTTTTAAGAAAACACTGCCTAGAATTTTTGAGTTCATTAACTTTTTGAAAAACATAAAGTTCATCTGAAACTAACCCACTCACGTCACGTATTCCCCTGCGAAGCACTGCCACGAGCAGCTAAATCATTCTGCCTCCCTCTAAGCTGTTCGAGTCAACAAGCTAATGACTTCAGACGCTGATTGTAGTCTTGTGTAACTTTTATCAAGTATTGTAATTCTTTTGTTCTGACTCTTAGCAGCATGAGGGAGAAACAAGGTAAGACATTAAAAAAGAGTGATTATGCCAGCGTCGATGAAGTTCCATTCACTTTGGAGCCAAGAGGATATCTGTATGAGACGGAGTTCACAGGAGTAGAGCTGCTGCAGATGGAGACCGTCACAGTCTGTATCACTCATCAAACAGATTTTCCTGCTCTTCTGACTCCCAGAGTTTTGCGGTCATTCTTAAATTTCCCAAAGATAAACAGGGAAAACATTCCAAACCTGAAGAACCTAATGACAGTTTTGCCCTCAAAGTAAGTAATAATGATATGTCAGAAACAAACAAGCAGAGCAGAGGAGGCTGTTTACCATAACACTGCAGACTACTTCTGTGTGTCCCTTTCTCTCTCACACACACACACAAACATAAATGCACACATGCATAATAACAGCAGGCCCTGAGGGGAGGAGGACAGAGTGAAGGTACACAAGACCTACAATTTCTACACATTTTACCTCTGAGTCCTGTAGACACGAACATCCTGTATGGAATAAAAATGTTAGGGAGGGTGCAGTGAAAGTGTGTTCTGATTTATGTTCTTCACAGAGAATGAGCCAAGGCCAATGAATCTGACTTTTGAAAAATAATAAATTGCACTATTTTTCTTCTGATGTAGAATTAAAACAGGTCCCACAGACCCAAAGATCGCACAAGGGATACGGTGTTTCTATTTGTATAAACTCTACATTATTTTATTGGTATTAATCTGAAATCCGACATATAGGGCTACCTCTGTTTCTGATATTTTTGGCACACAGAAGGCAGACTGGCAGAGGACCATCCAGTACCACAGCAGCCCAGCACTTCCTGAGAGGGAAACAGCCTCTGCCACCATATTCCTTAACACCCTCTGAGCACCAGCACACAATTACTGATTTCAGTGACTCGGACACCAACATGGAGTTTTTGCCGCAAATGACAGGCTGTAGACATGATCACAGGATTTGCTGCAAGTACCGTAGCCATGCTCATGTTAGAGGTTGTGAACATCATGGACAAGAGTCTTCTGCACCTGCACAGCCCGATAGGTGAAAGACAGAGGAAGAATCTGATTGTCTATCTCAGCCATGCCCCAGGATCCTCCCCGAAAGGCATCCTGGTGTTCAGCCATCCCTGTCCTCTGAGCAAACCCCAAGCCCAGTGGAGCTGTTCATTCAGTTTCTATGTGACCACACATACAATACAGAAAAAAAAATTGCAGCAGGAAAAAAATCCTCAGGCTTCCCCTTACACCTGAAGAGCTGTGCAAGTTCATGAGGCTTGGATGTTCTCAGGCCGACCAAAATCACTGACATGTGGCGTGTAAAAAGTTTCTTCATGTTCCTGCTCCTTCCAAAGCCATGTCCACAGATCAGTTCCTGTTTATCTCTTGGAAACTGCACACGACTGACCCTGAGGAGGATCCTCTGAATGACAGGACAAAGGCACAGAGCAAAACAGAGCAGGCTACGCAGATTCTGCTCTCTGTACAATAGAGGCAAGGCTAGGGCTAGATAAGTGTATGGTGGCCACCAAAGCCAGCCACCGATTTACCACAGGGCAGACTGGGTCGGTGTCTGGGGGCCTCCAACCTCTAGGGGGCCTCCTAGTCCAGCCTTCTGTGTCATCCTGCCTTTGATTTTATTCTACTTAAATATTTTATTTTAATTAAAAAAATAAAGCAAAACACAATTTCTGCTTTTAACTGTGAGAAAATCTACTTATATTTTTTGAAAATATAAGTTGAAGATGTAAGTTGTAACCTTGAGAGCCAAGGGGGAGAGTAAAATAGCTAAAGAACAATGGAACAGTGGAGCAGAAAACAAAAAGGCAAATAAAAAACTGAGAAAGAGGCTTAAGTAATAAAACATTTTAAACATATTTTCACATTTTTCCATGCTATCGCTCTGTTGGTGTTGTATGAATGAGGCTAGCAAGGGAGTGGGAGATGGTAGCACACTTGGGGAAGGTCTAATTAACCCCAAATATGTTTAGTTGTATTTATAAGTTTTAACTTTTTAAAGTTACAATGAAATTCAACACATATGTGTATTTCTATATTCTTCACAGCCATTTCAGAGGAAAACATTGAAATTTCATTATTTTAGGTGAATGATACCAAAGCTTCTGAGCCATCATGTTCTCCTGTCTGAAAAGGTCCCAAAAAAGTCACTTTTTAGCATAATTTTTAATGGCAAAAAAAATCATATAGTATGTTAGCATGTCATTTTTTCAAAAATCTTACCTCAAGGAAAAATCCTTATAACCCAGCTTTTAAAGAGCCACTCTTAGTTCTGAGCGTTGATCTATTTTGTCTTGATTGAAGAACCTTCAGAAAAAATCTACTTAACACAGGTAGGATGTGGCTGAATAGTGGCTGTAGGTAACCTACCAACACGAGAGTATTTCTTTTCCACTCCATCCCTTCTAGTGTGTGCCTTATTTACTACTGTTAATGCCTTTCTCAGTATATACTACAGGGTGTGTGTGTGTACTGTGTGGGTGGGTGGATGGGGGAGTTGGTCATTGGGGCACCTCCAAGACTAATGTCTCAAGGACCTTATATATTCTAAATCCAGGCCTGACCAAAGTGAAAATTGGGACAACATATTAAGAACAATCCCAAAAAGTGGGGCATAAAACTTTTTGTCTTGGCCAACTCAAGTGGGTATACAGTGGACTTCAATATCTACACTGGAAAGGCCAAAACAGTCTCTGGGCGGAGACTGTCCTTTGACGCTGTCACGTCGCTGGTCAAGAAGGACTTCTTAAGTTCTTATCTAATTTATTGTGATAATTTCTGCACCAGCCCTGCACTGTTCAACAATCTCTGGGACCTTTGTTTCTGAGTCTGTGGATCGTACAGGGAGGGATTATGGATGGGCAGCTCCTCTTCCAAAAGTGGATAGACTCAAGAGAGATATCTGTGTGCTCCAAGGTGCATTATGCCGACTATGGGGTGAAAGTGATGAGAGGGAGAAAAACCAGAGATGGCTTTGTGAGGGAGGCAGTTCCTAGACCTTTTGCTGTGTTCAGTTCCAAGACCTTTTACTGGGCAAGGTCAACCCTTCCGACCAGGTACTACTCCATGTAGAGGAAGGATACATTTTATAAGAAAAACTAACATTTCATTACGTTTATCAATCATTATGTTTTTCTTGACTTATATAGTATAGTATTATTGCTGTACTCTAAGGATATGAAAACATTTGAAGATACTGCAAAAACTACAATAAGCATGAATACCAATGCAGGGCATGGAGAAATATCTCTTGCAGATGATGCCAAATGCATTTGGTCTCCCCTCATGAAAATGGTTATATCTCAATAAAAAAAGGTAATTATTTCAAATAAATGGGCTGTTCACAAAAGTTTCAGTTTCTATGAAAGAAATGTTTTGGATTGATGTGTTTGTTGTATTTATTCGGTAAGATTTGTGTGTTTTTTTATTCTTTTACTTAAAGAGACTGTGAGGAGTTTCTAAGTAATTACAAAAAAGTCTCACTTTTAGATATATGCCTGATCGAAATATACACTTTAAGATGAGTTTTATAGCATCAAAATAGGTTATCTATAAATGCTATTCCTTAGCCTTCTGGTCGGGTCAGACAGGACAGGGCTGGACTGGCCTGGATACTCAACTTCGGGAACAAGACAATTAAAACTAGAGCAAATTTATATTATTCTTAGAGCACTGGGCTGTAAGTAGTGATATATAGCCGGCTACAAAACTAGAATACTAAGTTTTCCAAAAACTGCCTGTTGTCACACATCAAAAACTAACGCTACGTAACAACAAAGAGATACATTACCTCGTTGCTTTGTATCCTGTAAGTTGTTGAAAAAAGAAGTTGTAAAGCAATGCAGAGTTCTGAGGAAGGTCTGAGCTGCATTCATTAGCACCACAACAAGCACACGCTTTGGCTTGTGGTGCGTTCAAGTTGAGGTCAGAAGTAGGAATTTCCGAGTTCAGAGTAGGAAACTGCAACTGGAACGTCCCCCTAAGGCGGAATTTCCTACTGGGAACTCTGTGAAACCTCGCCACCCCCAAGTTGACAATCGAAGATGGATGCCCCCAATGTGAACAGTTATTTAGCTCCTGTAATAATCAATTTATTTGCACTTCTGACTGGGGTGTGTCGCTCTAGAACAGCTGTATACAACATAGTACTGTTAGACTTATATTTACAAAAAGCTGCCTTAGTGGTAATCACATTCTTCATACAACTACACAGGGCGTGCTAACAACAGCTAACAATAGCCTGGTAGATCGGCTTGTTTTTTTCCGACTTCAACTAGTAAGTCGGAGATGATGTCGCTCCCAGTTTCGAGGTTACTGGAATGCAGCATTACGACCCTCACCGCGCGTGCTCATGGGTAGCAGAGTCTTAATGTCACTGGAAACAGATTCTCCTCACAGTCTCTTTAAGATGCTTAATCAATAATTTGGATGTATTGCCTTATATCCAGTCTTAATTTAGGTTGTGCAGGTTCCAGGGACATAAAGCATTTGAAGATACTCCAAAACAGGACATCACAATAATAATTGATTGATTTTTGATTTTATTTTTATTTCTGTGTCATGCATATACAATATGCCCAGCCCAACAGGCTTACAAGAGACCATTATTCAGTCATCAAGTTCAGAGATCATTGTAGGCCTTTACAAAGAGGAAATAATAATCTCACAAAGATAAACTATCCTGATGTTTTTTTCCAGGCTCTACAATAAGCATGAACACAAATGAACCATTTCTACTGCATTTTTCAGAAGGTTAAATTAGAAAGACAAAACAGACTGAAATGAGTGTTATCTTCAAAGTAAACATTTACCCTAAACTGATTGTTTATTGTATAAGGAAACAGTCATGTTTAAATTAGTTTACTTAAAGATTGTTAGAATTAGTGTTTGTCCACTAAGGGTTTTTTCTGTTGCAAATGATAGTTTAAGCTTCATAAAATGTCATAAAACTGACATTTATTGCCTTGTTGGTTCCACAATACATCCAAAGATTAATATGGTTGGATATGCAGGTTAATATGAGTGGAGGTTTTAGATTATTTATTTAGATTAATGTCCATTGAGCTGCATGCTGAACAGCATTTGTTTTTGACACCCAAGTTGTGTTCGAAATCGTCTACTCATTCACTCACTCACTATCCCCTATGTAGTGTAAATGACATAGTGGACTGCATAGGGAATGACCAAGTGACATTTCTGACACTACACTGAAATTTTCTGAACGTCGTAGCGTCAGCAGATTAGCCGGATATTCCTGTGACGGAAGTGGACGCCCCAAAAATCACGTTAACAAACCGGGCACTTGGGAGGATAAGTAGCAAATTTCAAAGCTGTTTACAGCCGCTAAAAAGCATTAAAGAACTACGCTACGAACGTGTTAAAGATACTTTAACGCTTTTTTACATTTATGAGTGAAAGCAGCGCCTTTCTTCTCTTCTTCTATGGAAAAACACGACCGCATTGCATTGTGGTATACGGGAGTACAATATAGGGTACATCGTATGTACGCTCACTTTTGCTGTGCATTGTGGGTATTTTGTAGTGTACTATATAGTGAATGAAATTAACTGCTGAGAATTTGAACAACTCTACAAAATGGCGAACACACTATATAGTGCACTATATCCGTGATAGTGAGCGATTTCGAACACAGCTCCAGTCAAATGTCAACGCTGTCCACTGTTGCCATGAAACCATCAAATTCAAACCAAACAATGGAACATTTCAAAGTATCGATGGACTCAGAGAACATCAGAGTTCTCAAGGAATCTGGATAGTATTCATAGCCTATGCCCACCTATACTGTGATATTGTGACTTGGACACTTGTCAGCACAGTACAACAATGACCTCAAGACAGAAACAAGGACTAAGCTACAACGGCTCATCCAACATCAAAACCAGCCACAAAACGAGGCTTCATCCCATCGTTATGCCTGGCTGTCAACAGGAGGACATTGAAGCTAGTAATCTGCAACAACAGAAAAACCAGAGTGTAGTTGATGATAATGCTTTATGCATTGAAGGTTTCAAAATGCATGCCAAGCAACCGATGATAGAGGAGAAGAGGCTGGCAGCACATCATGAGGAGAAGTTCCTCAAAGGGAAAGAAAAGATGTGGGATGACCATGAGGCAAAGAAGCATGACACAACCAAGCTTCCTCCCATCATTATGTCAGTATCTAAATGTCAGAGAATCTACTCTTTGACACAACCTCGTGCTGAGGGAAAGCGAGAGGCTGCTCGTAGGAAGGAGGAGAAGAACAGAAAAGCTTCAATGGCCATGCATGATAAGATCCTTGAGGTGGACCGCATTCGTGCCATGAAACCAACACCCTCCGACATAGAGTGCCAGGCACATAGGAGAAAAATATGTGAGCAGGCCAAGATTATGAAAATAATGGAGGACTACGAGATGAGGGACCTGAACAGTGTGATGGTAGATGATGAGCGCTGGACAACAGCTGAGACCCAGATAAAGATAAATGCAAAAATCAAAGCAGCCAAAGCAGAGGAGAAACAGCAACAGTGGGCCAAGATAGAGCTAGAGAGACTCAAAGTCAGAGAGGACGAGTTCTATGCTGATGAGGTCAGACGCAAAAAAGAGCAGATTGTGTCCAGGTTCAACAACAACACAGTGCAGGAAAACGCTGAGAAGAAGAAACTGGAGAAGCAGGAATGCCTGCAGGAGAGACAGGCGATGCAGGAGAGAGCAAGAAGGTTCAAACAGGAGGAGAGCGAGGCTCGTAATCTGCAAAAACTGAAAAACCATAGCGTAGCTGAGGTTAATGCTGCATACGTACAAGGTCTCAAAACGCATGCCAAGCTACAGATGATGGAGGAGGAGAGGCTGGCAGCACTTTGTGAGAAGTTCCTTAAAGAGAAAGATAAGATGTGGGCAGACCATGAGGCAAAGAAGCGCCATACCACAAGACAGAGGGAGAAGGAGCTTGCTCATGTTGCTCTGGTGTACACTAAGCTTAATGAGGAAGAAGATGCTAAAATAAAGAAAAAAGAGGTCCGAAATGAGAAGCCCATCCTAGTAGGACAATGGTGGACAGATAAGACAGAGAAGGATAAGATCATAAAGAAATTAGAGGAGGAAGAGAAATGCCATGCTGCTAACTTAGAGCTGATCCGACTCAAAGAGTGCAGCCGCAAAGAAGAGCTCAAGAAGGAAAAAGAGCAGGATGATCAGTTGCTGAAGGTCAACCCTTTTCCTCTCTGCCTAGATCAAAGCCTCAAGGCACGGATGGACCAGAGACATGAGAAGCAACGGCAGAACTTACAGGCTGTGCAAGACCAGATACAGCAGCATCGTGATTTGGTTATACACAAAAAGAAAATGGCCACGAAAGAGGATATGATGATAATTCAGGAGGAAAGGCAAAAACGTGCAGAAATTGACTGGGCCAAAAAGGAAATGATTCAGGTTATAAAAGAGAAAATACTTCCTGAACATGTGCATCAGACCTTTGAGAGGACAGTATACAGGCATGAGAAAGATTTTATCAAGAGAGGTTGTAAAGAGCTGCCTCATGAGACTGCACCAAACATCCTACGGCGTCATCAGAAGAACTGCTTGCCCCATATCTAGAAGAAAGTTTAAGATCTCCCCATTTCTTTTCTTTCCATGCCTCTCCTCATAGCCCTCTTCCTTCTCCAGTCTTCTTCATCTTTTCCATTTTTTTCTGCTCAATATGCATGGGTCTTCTCCGAGGTGCTCCGGTTTTCCCAGACTTTGCAAACCTAAAAAAGCATAAATAAAATTTAAAAAAAAAAAATGAAATTTTCTTCAATTTATTTTTATTTTATTTTGAAGTTTTATGTAAATATCTTGGCAGGATTTGATTTAAAAACTCAAGTTGAGATGTTTTCTAAAATGTAAATAAAAGCACAATACGGTAACTTGCAAATCCTTTTCAGCCTTAATAAATATGAATTCACAACAAAGAATTTATTTAATGTTTAAAGTGACAAACTTCATTCGATTTTTTTTGTTTGTTTGTTCATATTTTTACTCAATTTGAAACGTGCAAAACTTTCCAACAACAGCTGAGACTTTTTTTTCTTTTTTTGTGTGTGTGTTGTGGATTTGGACTATAGATATTTCCAGATAATATCAAGAAATATTCTGTACCAGTGAGAGATGCAGTGGTTTCCACATTACTGCAATTCATTTTTTTTGCTGCCATTAATAGTTTTTCTTCTTTGACACAGTGGTGCATTTATGGTGGAAAGATTGTTTAAAATAAGTGTTGGGGGAGGTTCCATGCACTAATTGAAAATTAATAATCTAGTCATCAGGGTTTCTGGAAAATTAAAGTATATTAGGCCAAACATCATTCCACTCGAGTCTGGAACCCAAATCCAGTATAACCTTGCTCCATATGGCATCAAAAGCAAAAGTTTATGATTTTTTTTTTATTTTTAATATATATTGATATAAAGTAGTGTTCAAATAGGGGATGCTCAGAAAGCTCAACATCACAAGGGACACCTTTCGCCTTTAAAGGGACAGTCCAGTATATTTGAAGTGGCATTGTATGAGCTCCATATGGCCACTAAGTACATTAGATGCAGTAAAAAGTTATCTCTTCTCCCTCATAAGCCACAGTCTGTAACAGTCTGTTAGGCAGAACTACACACAAACAGAGAAGTATTGTACCAAATACAAAGGGTATTTTCTCCACCCATAAGAACTCCCACCAAAAAAAATAATAGCACTGTTTAAGAAAACACTACCTGTAAATGTATTTTAGTGCATTAACTTTTCAAAAATATAAGGTTTATCCGGAACTAACCAACTCCCATCACATATTTCTCTGTGCAGCGCTGCTGCAACCACACAAAGCTAATACACAACAGTAGTCCCCAGTATCCTCTGACTCAGACAGATCCTGAAGTTGGTCTGTAACCAAGTTCCACTCAAGGCAGCAGTAGCCCTCGGGGTAAGGCCTGTTCAGTTTCCATCTGCAAAGGCTCTTCTGGTTATGGTCGGTTAGTTCCAGATAACCTTTATGGTGCAGAAAGGTTAATATTTTTGAAAACATTGAAAGGTAGCGTACTCTCAAACTGTGATATTAATTTTTGATGGGAGTTCTTGAAGGTGGAGAAAATTCCTTCTGTATTTGGTACCCTGTTTGCAGCTAGTTCTGCATCACAAGCTCTTACAAACTGTAGCTTGCTGAAGGAGAGGGGTGCATGTTCTACTGCATCTGATGTACAATATTGTACTTAGTGGCCATATGTTGCTTATAACAAAAACACTTTAAATAACCTGAACTGTCCCTCTAACTCATTATCATATTCAAGAAATGAGTTGGAGAGGAGTTGAGCTTTGTGACATGATGTGTTATCCAGATGGAAACAGCCATCAGAAGATGGGTACACTGTGGTCATAAATGGATGGACATGTCAAAAATAATACTAAAATAAGCTGGAGTGTTGACAGAATACTTTATTGGTAAGAACAGGCCTCAATAGTGCAAAGAAAATACCCCTTACACCATTACACCACCACTAGCTGTCTGAACTGTAGGGTGGCTGAAAGGCAGGATGGATCCATGCTTTCTTCTTGTTCTGACCACACCACCAGAAAGTGTCAGAATAAATAGAGACTTGTCAGACGAGGCAGCACATTTCCAATCTTCTATTGTTCAATCTTGGTGACCCTGTGTCAATTGTAGCCTCAGCTTGTACTCAGCATTGTACCACAAGGATAATTTCTTGGACTTTTGTTGGTCTGGATATTTGTTAATCACCTGTCAAATATTCCCAAAAACTTGTCCAAAGTTTTGTTTGCAGATGACAAGTATCTTTTATTTTACAAAGAAACAAGCACTATTATCCATCTGATGTGCTGTTGTTTCCCATCGTAACACAACATCCTACAGTATTAGAAAAACATTTCTATTTTAATTTGGCAAACTGTTTCTTCTTTTAAATCTGCCATCTTCTTTGAGACGGATCAATAAAAAAAAGTCTTCAAAACAAAAATTTCATGTTTGAGCTTCTGTATCAAATATATTTTTGCACAGTCCCAAAGCCTTTTCCTCAGCCAGTAGAAGGAGGCTCCCCTCAAAAGAAGCTGCCAAATTAATCAAATCTTCTCCTCCTTATAGGAAATCCCAGAGCTGGGAGAGCAACCTGATGTAATCACTTAAACTGAGTGTGTGAGTCCACTCTACATCATGAGATTCAAAGGAGAAGCTGCTGAAAGCTGGAGGATTGGGAAGGCGGTGAGTGGGGGTTTGTTGGACAAAAGCTGGAGGCTGCAGCAAAGCAAATGTTTATCATATCATACACACACATGCACACGCACAATGTTACCGACACAATTCCCCCGACAGCTACAATGAGCCAAGGCAATTCAAGCAGAAAACTGTTGGCTTCCTCACAGCTCCACTTCAGCTCAAATGGATTTTTATTGAAGTTACAAGCTCTTTAAACCTTCATATATGCCAAACTCACATCCCTTTTTCCTGTACGTATTAATCCCTTTGGTGCCCTCGTTTTCTCCCCTACCTCTTACTGTCCCTCTCTGCTTTTTCTCCTAATTGTGGGTTTACTTGATTCACGAAAAGGAAGCATGTGTCGTCTGTTTTCCTCTTATATAAAAAAAATCATAGTATTAATGCCACTCAAGGCAAAATAAGACACTTTTCCAATAAAGATACAATGTGATGATGCATATCAGCCTATTTCCTGTAAAAAAAGAAACACAAGGAGACATTTGGCACTGAAATTGATTAATGCTCATCTGCAGCCAATTCTGAATGGATGTCAGGCTTACTTCTGTGCCTGCATGCTTGGTGCTAGCAGACATTAAAGGCATCTGTGAGGAAAGCCTACACTTGCTTGAAGAGGCCTTCCTCCCACTGCAATAACCTATGCCAGCTGATATTTTTGGAGCTGTAGGGGGAGAATAGAGAGAATGAGAACAAACAAGGGAAGTGTGGCTGAACATGTTCAATCCAGCAGCAGACTAAGGTGGTTTTAGTGCTACAGTTCAGTTGCTTTGTTTCTCAGACTCAGTCGAAAGAAATCCTACAGATTTGTATATTTGCTTTGGATCATTTCACGTTCACACAGCAGAATTTTGAAGCAGGCTGTGTCACACAAAAGGCCTGAGCAGGGATGAGCAATGTCATTACATCACAGCCAGCGTTGCTCTAACTATAAGTCACCCTGTGTCTTATGGGACAAAAGCTAGCAGGTTAAGGTAGACACAAAAAAAGCTCTGTCTCACAGATAAGAATATTTACTATTTTGTGACAAGCATTGTTATTTAAGTGTAAAAAGACTCAGTGCATGAAGAAGAGGGACATCTCACACTCACCGGTGTCTACAGCAAACCATTGAGAGACACCAGATTGCATGGTAACTTATTACACCTTAACACCAGTAGAAGTTTACATACAGACATTTTTGGAAATGCAGAAAATCAGCAAGCAACTTTTAAAAGGATACATTTACTGTATGTAAAGTTCATCAGACCAGATGAAGATGTTTTTATATGTCATAGTTTGTACAGTTTTCTCTGAGATTCAGTGCTCAGTAACAAACTGTCTTTCCTCCTGCTCTCTTGATTTATTGACTTATGTTGAGGCATTTAAAGGAAATTTAATGCGTGTGTCATTTAACTGTACTCACTTAAGCAGAGGGACAACAATAACATGATAAGAAAATAGGGTAAACTGACAAAGCAGATGGTTTTCTCTTGACTGGGGAGTTATGGATTGAATGCCATCAAACTGACATTTATGAAATAGACACAAACTACTTTATAATGTTTTTGATAACAGCCAAGTGACATAATTTCCACTGGTGATGAAATACGAGGCAGAGAAAAAAGAGCATTTTTTCGACAGCCTATCTAAAAGTAGACACTTTCATCTAAAAATGAGCCATTGCGTTTAGAAAAAAAAGTTTGAAATCAAGAAGTACCCTTTAAAACAAACTTTGACAAACAATGGTTTGTATTAATGTCAATAAAAAAAATGATACTCGAATTGTACTTAAACATCTACAAAGCAAAGCAAACTTCCTGTATCATGTCATTACTGAAATTTACTGACATTTCTTGAATACCCTTTCTCCCAAGATACTTATAGCTACGCCAACCACTTCTCAGCTCTAAAAATGCAGCACAAAAAGGTCCTGTTCGTTTCTTTTTCTTTTGTATTTTATACAGGGATCCTTGTAAATAGACCATCATTTTTACCATAATTCACTATAATGTGTTTCCTTTATCTATATTTCTTTCAAATAAAACAGAACCCATTTACAGGAGGAAAGCTCTCTTACTATGTTAGCTCCCTTTAAGCATTTGCCATTAATATGTTTTTAAAGGGCTTAAATAATCGATGGTGTTTATAGCATTGCTCGAGAAAAACAATAAAAGGACAAAAGTGGATAGAAATTCCGCTCAAGAGCGGAACACAGCTTTTAACTTTATGGAGAAAAACACATTTCTCAAGCTTGGCATATAAAAGATAGTCTTTGCACTTTTTTACAAGAAATAAGATATCAATAACATTAGTCTTTTAGTACATTAGTAAATTTAGTTTTCCATCTTTGATTTGGTCTCCATCTTAGGGTCTTTAGTATTACTAAAAACATTTTGAGTGACAGCTAAGTCTATCTGCACTGTTCTTGTAGATGCATCGGGGTCCTGGTACTCACATCTGCTGCATATAATGTACATATAACTGATAAAGTAACAGTGTTGGGTGGCTCATATTACTGAAAAAGTATCATTATTGAGAACTATTGACCTATAGTATACCTGGCAGATTATTGGATGATCTTTCTGCCAAACACAGTTATTCTGTCTCAATCAGATAACGTAGAAGGGAAGCCACTCTAAAATAAGCTTTCTCCATTTGTCGAGAGTGGAGTGAAAATATCCTTTCTGTTGAGAACTGCCTCCACCCTCATCTTATATTCCCCAAAAATATATGTTTTTTTTTTCAGTGTGTATCTGCAAATCTTTATTTTCTTTCTTTTCTTTTGCTTTGTTTGTTTTTTTTTTTGTGTTTTGTCTTTTGATGTTGCAACTTCCACATGGGGAAGCCTGATATCTTCCTGATATTTATGTTCTTCAATGCATCACCTAAATACATTTAAAAAGAACAAAACTGTTGAATGGTTAAACAGAAAGGGATCTCTGGAAACCAACCATGTCGACATTACATAATGCATTGAGTTGCTGTCATGTGACTATTTCTTTGATACTGATGCCTGGCCCCCCAAAGTCGTTTCTACCCAAGCACTTTGACTTTTTGGCTGTGTTTCTCTCTCTCTGCTTCAACAGGGGAGTGGCCCTTAATACTGCAGTGAAGTTAAGCGTATTCCGCTCACCTGTCCCTAGCAAAGCTCTGCCGAAATTACCCTACACAACGGTGTTTATGTTGCCAGGCGCGAAACCAAACCTGCTGCAGAGCTGTGGCTGGCAGAGCCTGCAGCTCAGATGAGGCCATGAGTGCCTTGACCGAAAACACATAGCAGACTCCATTGAGAATCTGATATTGTGGTCTGCATTCACGCTTTGTTTAGAAATTTTCAGCGCATTACTTTTGCTAAAAAACACTAAATAAAGCTCTAGATTCTCATTGGGTAAATAAAAGCGGCCTCCGCTGCCAGGCTTCAGCAAGCTCGACAGAGCCTCCGCTGCAGCTGGCTGGGCAGGCGTTCGTGTAGGTCTCTATCTGAGTGCAGAGGAAACCGCAGACGAGAGCAGAGGAGCGGGTTGCTCCTTGCGCCCTGGGCTTCTGAAGAACATAAACACTGCTGTAGGGGTAATTTCTGCTCTAAACCTTGTGATAGGACCCAACTTGTTCCATCCCGGAATATCGCTTTAAGGACAAACAGACTTAGTAAATGTATATGAAATATTGTTCTTCCTTTCATATGCTTTATTTGTAATAAAATGTCATCATAGTCTCTTTGTGCCTGAAGGCTTCTTCTGTCATGAACTCTCTGTGGACCACTTCAAAAGTTCATCAGCAGGTTTTATTGATCATTTTGTTATGAAGGTGGAGGACCCACAGGAGCCCTCCCTGTCCTCGAGTTAAATCATGCCCGAAGCCTTCACTGTCTCTCTAATTCTGTTGCTGAGACAGAGAGTAAGTGGAGTGAACTGACCAGGGACCTTTAAAATACATCAAATCTACTATCTGATGACACAAGAAAAAAAGAAACAGCTGGGAGAGTAAATGTCAGGAGGGGATAAGAACTGGACAGAATGATGGTATTTCATTTTTGTTTTTATTTTTTTATCTGAAAAAATCTCTTCTTCTTTTCTTGGTCTTTTTCATTTTATTTTTTTAACAATATAGATTCCCAAGATGGTGATAGTTTTGAGTTGTATCAATTGCATGTTATACATCTCACATTTGTATCACATGATAACCCAATAAAGTTTAATTTTAATGAAATGATCAGTTGATGGTTTGATTAATTTATCAGACAAAATTAGAAAATAAAAATAAATTAAGTGTAAGAGGAAGTACAGATAAGCTAAATTTGGCAAGATGTAGTGTAAGTGACAAAAACCACTTGAAATGGTCAATTGTGCTATTACAGTAACGAACATGACCAAAGAAGACTAGCTCAGCAACAAACCATAGAAAGTGTTTGGGAATAGGCATAATCTTTCAAGAATATCAGGCAGGTGGCTGAACAATTGTTCCTTCAATCACATGTATGACGGTGTATCAGATAATGTGTCATTAGGACAAGATGGATCATCCTTATTACAGACCCTGAATTAGGTTGATCCAGCTGCTGCAAAAGTTTATGAAGATCCATGGGAAGCTGTTGTTTACAAGAAAAAATGAGCAATGTTAAACTTTTAGCACTGATATATCAAAATATATCATGACTTTAGTATGCACTGTACAAATAATTTTTGTGCACAGCACCATTGTCTTCTTTATTTCCAACCATCATGCATTAAAATTGTTTAGACAGTTATGCCCTCTCCACAGTGCCAAAGGGTGGATTGTCTTAAAATGAGGAGTGATTAGGCAGACAGCTGCTATATTCTTGTCTTGTAAATGTGGAAAATGATCGGACCTTAGGCCATCCAAAACTTGGTCTGAAATTGAAAGTCAATTGTGCATTGTATTCTTGGATGTATCAGAGAAACTGACATTCAGATTTTTTGCTACCATAATCGTGTCTTGACAGTCAGGACTCAATCTTTTATATGTTGCAGTTGTGAATACTAAAAAATAGGAACTACAAATAAAGACATTTAGTTATCAGAACCAACAGAGTTATCATCTGATTCATGGCATTACAAGTGATATCCCAATGGAGTCAACAGAACTATGTAATGCATTATGAAGCACAAAATACAAAAACAGCAAACCCCTGACTGTTAAGCAACTGAGGTAGTACAATGAGCAAGAAGGAAAGAACTCCAACTTCAAAGCTTCAACAAATAGTGTCCTCAATTTCCAAAGCTTTTTGTCTGCTGTTAAAAGGAAAGGTGATGCAACAAAGTGGTAAAATGCTTCTGTCCAAGCTTTTTTGGAACATGTTGCAAGCATCAAATTCAAAATGTGAATATTTGCAAAACAACAATACACAGGTCAGAATGATGAGTAATGAACAGAAAATACATTTCAAGAACATTCTGCATAATAAGACATATTCCCATATGCTTAAAGGAGACATATCATGCTGATGCATGATTTAATACTTACATATAATATAATAAATTTGAAAACAAGACCTTACACCCCCTTAATTTTCAAAAAATTAGATATTGTATTTTTTCTGATATCCTAGAACGAGATTTGATGCCTCTGAAAATAGGTCATTGCGTCATGGTCATTGGTCATGACGTCACTAGGTACCTTTCTTTTTATTGGAGTAATCTGATAAAACACTTCCTCCTCTGTGATGTCCGTCAGCCCCAAACCCTCACTGAGGAACACATCCAGCAGCAGGGGTATAAAGCTCCCTCGCTCACTCTCCCTCATTACCAGCTCTGGCCTGTAGGGGGACTCAATACGCGGTCGCTGCTTTGAGCCTGCTGGAAAATACAGTAGAAGAAGAAGGACAGGCTGGCTCTACCCCTGATAGAACTGACCAATCAGAGCAGAAAGGGCTGTGACGTTGTGAGGTAACTTTAGGTCATCCTTGAGACCAAGCGTTTCAACAAGCGCTTCATAATGGCCTAAAATGAGGATTTTGAGAACGCTATTGTGGGGCAATGAAGGAACTAGAATGACTTGTACTGAGGGCAGAAATGCTTTACAGGCATCCTAGTCTGGCATAGTGAAAAGGAGAAACAAGCATGATATGTCCTCTTTAAACAAAACGTTAATGTGTAACAGTGAGAAAAGAGACTGTTAACAAGTGACTTTCCGAAGATTTTCTTGTTAAAGCAGCAAATGAGAACATGAATGTCTCTCTTTCTATTTTTATTTAATGTTAACATATACTCATCAGATTTGCATTAAAATCAAAAATTAAAGCAATACTACAACAACTGGACTACTCTCAGCTGGAAGCCACCAATTTACACAGTCACTTTATAAGACAATACACCTGTCATGTTGCCAGTTTTTCAGGGGAGCAAGCTCCTGCTGATCTTGTGTTAAACAATGAGAGATGGAGGCAGATAATTCAGACTTTTCATGATTAACACAAATGTCAGAGTATTGCTTCTTTTAACAGCTGTTTGTCAACCCTTATCCCCCCTAACAGATTGCAGCACAACACATTTTATTGTGAAACCAAACATCACCCATTGAACCGTTATTTCTTTCAACCCTCAGTATTCTCCCGACAGAATCTACAGTTCTAAAAAACTCCTGGAGCTCTTCAAGAATTAGGCTGTCCTTGTGAAATTGATGTTTGAATGGCTGTAAAAGTTTTAGACAGGTTTATAACTGGAGAGTGTTGCTGTGCCTGTCCACTGCAGACCAGAAAAAAAAAAAATCTGCAAAAGTCAAAGAGTTTGTCCTGTAAAGCCACTCAGGTTCCATTCAGGTCATGAAAAGGTCTTCTCCCAGCTGCAGCAGTGGAGGTCCTGAGACCTTGTCATATTCAGCTAAAGCCCCAGGGAGCTGAATGGTCTGGGTGAATGATCGGTCAAACAAAGGGTGTTACTCTGACCCCACAGACCTTTATTCACTTCAGTGGCTGCAAACAAATGTCAAAGCTGTGTTTTTTGACCTTGAGGATCATCTTCCCTTTCACTGATTTTTTACTAATATCAGGTAAAATGCGAGAAGCTGTCTGTTAAGAAAAGGTTTTTATAAAGTATTGAAATACTTTAGGCCAACCCTTGTAAAAATTTTAATCTTTTTATTTAAAATGGTGTCATATTTAAACCGACCGGGTCAAAACAAGCTCCGTATAGTCTCTCAGAACAACAGTTCAAGAAGGAAAAGATAAGAAATCAACAACATTAGGTCTAGTTTTTTGTAAAGCATGAATGATGTATGTATGGCTGCATTAAAAATGTAGTGACAGCAATTTGGACGTGTGTACTTCAAGAACATTAAGGAGCAAAGTCTGACAAAAGTTCCTCAAAGTTGTCTTGAAATATCACATTTTAAAGCAAGGTTGGACCTTGAAACCTAAAAAAAGACTGACCCAAGATTAGGGCTGTGGCAATTTACCAGTATGGGTGACTATTGTCTTTATAAAAAATGACTATGATCATATTGAGCTTAAAAGGCAGCTGTTATACTGTGTGACTTGTTGGCTCACTAGTGGGGGACAGAGCTCAACCTTCCAGCCATCACAGGTAGACAGCAGTGCAACAGAAGGATTGTTATGACACAAACAGTAGAGCGTAGCAGACACTGTGAGTTTGAGTTTGATGTCTGTTGATGACAGTAATATGAAATGTGTTTGCCATACAGAGTGTTTGTCCATCTAAAGCTCTAATAATTAGCCATGATGTGTCATTGTGGAGTAGCGTGATCCCAGGCTGAAACCATTATTTGTAACCCTAACGCTAACTAACCACATGTGGGTTTCAACTGATGTCTTGGTTGATAGGTCTTACTTTCGGTGATTGATCGGTTCAGTATGTTCAATGCTATTTGCAATGGCTCTGCCTTCTTTCCACAGTCCTGGAGCCAGTGAACTCTTAATGCTGGTGTAACGTGTTGGCAGGACATCACACTGGGAGGTCTGTTTGGTAGGCTTTTTCCAGCCATTTCAGGCAGCTACTGTTCAAAGGAGAAGAGGAAGAGGCCCCAATGCTCTGGTCTTTGTTATCTTATGCATAAAAGTTATCTATCATAAAGAGCAGATAAGTAAAACAAACTAAAGAGCATATAAAAGCCAAATAAGCATATTATTACCTCTTTGAAATATCAATTGGCCATTTTTCACGTCAGGGACATTGTGGCATACACTTGACAACATGCTACAATGTGTTGTTGTAATTTTATGCAATTATTGGAAGCTTTAAAAAACAATCCTTTGTACAGAAGAAGAACCTCTCTTTCTTATTATACTGCTGGGCCATAAGTGACAAATTTTTGCTCATACAAGTTTTAAACCAAGCATCAGAAAATCGTCTGGCTGTGCCACTTTGGCTGATTTAATACAGTATGAAATCTTTTCAGCCTTTGCTGGAATGGAACAGTTTTTAGATATTCTATGCTGAACCTCAGTAGGACATAAAGGCATAAAATCGAGTTTTGTGATAGAACTTTTTATCCTCTTTCACCATTGCATCTGTCTGTGCTGTGAAATGAGCAGTTCAACACCATAAAAAGGACAGTGTGACCCTGTTAGCACTGATGCTTCCCATTTCCAATACACGGGCCAGTGAATCAAGATGAACACTTCTATTGAGCTTCTCATCAATATGTTTTCTCACAACACTGCCACCTTCTCATCCAGAGAGAGCTTCATTACTTCAACAGTGTATTGACCTTTAAGGGAAAAATTGGACTACCACTAAGTGGTGTATAGAATGGACAGGGGTGAACCCATGAATTGAGTTAGCATGTGGTAAGTTACAGTAAAACAGATACAGCAGACGGCTGTTCAACATGACTCTGGTTAAGCCTGTTCTTCTCTTCCACTTTAACTTTGACAAATGTCGAATAGTGCTGCTCTCATAGTGGACTAGTATTGGTTCTTAATGCTTGAAATAATGAAGAATATAATCTAGATCAGCTGACTGACTTTGTAGTTTCTGCAAAGTTGGAGATGGCCTTTGTTGGTATCTTCGATGTTAGCAGATTTTAATCTACATTGAAATGCACTTAGGTATCTGCAGGACTGATATTGAGCACTATGTTTTTCCAGCATAAGTTTAAATTAATATGTTTTAGGATTTATATAGGCAGGTCTAAATTTGATCTTAGATACTGGCCTAAAATTACTTCAAACACAGGGGAATTAGGGTCTGGTATTGTGGTCCATCCAGAAGGTACTTTAATCAATAGTCAGCCTTATCTCTCAAATGAACCACATTGAAAAAATCCAGCACTTGCCAATCCATCCGTGTCCAGCACTTGCCAGCAGTGCAAGTTCACTGGAAATACATCGCAATTGTATTCATCTGGAGCCAATTCAATCTGCATCAATCTCTGCCAAGGAGCTTGACCCAAAACAGAAAACAAACGCTCAAAGTTCCCTGGCAATTTTACAGTACAGCACTATATGGGACTAACGTTGATGAAGACAGCAGAATGACATCAGGCTGACAATGTAACCTTTACATGTTTCTTTTCGACTGATCTCACAGTAACCTTGAGTTTTCTACTGATCCTGCAATCTTATTAAAGCTGCTTAGGGCTGTACTCAGCTGTGCAGCCTTTGAAATATGCTTCCAGTGGGCAAGAACACTGAGTTGCTATGCAGACTGAATGCTATGCAGGTAAACTATGTGGAGATTGTGAGTAGGACTGTAGGTTGTTTGCCAGAAATAATGTTTAAATGACTGCTACAGAACAAGCACTTGTATCTTCTTTGGATCTATTTTTTAAAAAAAAAAACATGATATTATCAGAAGAATAACTGGGGAATACTCCATCATGGTTGCTCATGCATGCTCCTCTCAGTAGGGAGTTAGCCCAGGGAGGTAACCAGTTGGGAGGGTATCAGTAAGGACAACAGGTAGTCAGTGTTCATTATATTACTAACGAATCAGCAGAACTTTATGCTAATGCTGCAAGAAATGAAAGATGCACTGTAGCTTGCAGAAGTGTTTGTATCTAACAACAGCGCAGGAAGGCTTTTTGAATGCCCGAGAGGCTAGACGGTGCTTGTTTTTTTTTTTTTTTTTTTAACAAGATGATACTAATTAGTTATATGATGTGCAATGGAAATAACACTTTTGATGTCAAGATGCACATTTGAGGTTGTGCTACTCTCCTGGCAGCCAAGTAAACCCCTCCAACATCAGTGGTTGTTTTTATCCATCCTATCATGTCTTCCTTTTCTGGCTGTGTGCCAGCTGCACACAGTCATGTGTGCTAACAAAATGTCATGAGTGCTAACCACCCTCATTAAGTTACACTGGTAAATACACAGGTGAAAAACTCTCATATACTGCTCACCCAGGTAAAATCAGGTTTATTGCAGTTTTTTGCAAGTGTTAATAGTTTTTTGAGAGGCTGTGGCTGATGCAACAGGCATGCAAGAGTAACAGGTCCTGCTTTATCCAGCCCCCTTCCAGCCCATTCTGCAGGGCTTATATTTAAGTTATTCCAGGGTATATGCACCAAAGCCAGTCCTCTTGTGTCAGCAGCACTTTGGGGGGACATTTTTGGATAAATTCATGATTCTGAGAATATTCTTCAAATCAAGTGCCCCTCAATGTTTCCCATTAGTTTCATTAACCTCAGTGGATGTATCAGATTAGTTTAAAAACCTAGTATAGAAATACTGGATTCCAGAAATACTGGAACATGATTGAATGCGATATTCGTCGCTGCTGTCAGTGAGGACACACAGTGACAGAGGAGGTTATAATATTAGAGGTGCAATGCATCCTGACTGAATGTTACTTCTCCATAAATTGATGATTTTCTCTCTCTGGTCTCAGCAACGACAAGATTTGCCTGCAGGGATTAATGATGTTTCTTCACACCCACATGCACAATGATACAGTATAAACACATCTAGTCACAAACAGGGATTCATTTCCCCCTAACACACACACACGCTCCAGTAAAATACCATATTAATGCACATTTCAACACATTGACTCCTCATCTTTAAAGATGCCGCCTCAGTGTTGCAGAGCTGCCTGATGACTAGGCTACCCTCTGGCTGAAAGACAGGCAGTTCGATGAAGCATGGAGGATCAAGGCTGAACTGAAGAGCTTAGACACTGTGCTGAAAAATTAATGACCAAACACAGACATCTACATCATGTAAACACTGCAAATAAGACGTCTCTATCAGCAGAGTGTTGATGAGCTTATTTTTTTTTTATGCAGGTAGTACAGAACATAAGCAGCAAATGTGAATTATGCAGCAAACTGAGCACAACGTGAGCGCTACTTACTGCTGATGTAAGATTCCTGTGAAAACAAACACAGACACACACTTAAACAAATGTGTGCACACTCTCATAGAGACACACAATTCTAGACACACAAACCTGCAACTCACACACTGTGCAGAGGAACCTGCTGCATAGCTTTCCTCAGGGGAAATATGGTTAAGTAAAGTTTCCATGCAAAAGCAATTTAAACGTTGTGTGAATACAAAGATGATATCTGCAAATGCAGAGTTGAATAATGCAAAAGACTACTGATTAGAGAAGCTTACAAAGGAGGCTTAATTAAGACATGAAAGGGTTTAAGTAATGAGAGATAACTGCAAATCGGATAGAAAAGGAAACTTTTTATTTTCCTTTTTAATCCATCATAACCTATTAAAAACATTGTTCTCAAAGCTGTTCTGAGCCTTTTCTTTTTTCTTAATTGACATTGTCATTGAGTGCTGATTCATTGAGTTCACAGAACCTTTGGTACTCATACTTCATAAAAGTTGACTGTGAATATATAAAAAAGAACTTTAAAGGTTCTATATCCTGCAATATCAGTCTTCTTTGCTTTTAATGTTGTTAGAAGGGGCTTGGGGAGCAGATAACCATGACACCTATTACTAAACTCTCAGTCCAAGGAGAAATGTGCTGTCAGTCTTTAGGGAAAATTCTCCTTAAAATGCCTTGATTTGTGCTTCCTGGGTTTTATCGTGTAATAGCTATACAGCTACATTTTATTGTTTTTATTTACTTCTTTTCATTTACCATCCATTGTTAAGTACTTTGGATCACTGAAAGGGTTGTTTTAAAAGGCTGTATAAATAAAAAAACATTTATATTTACATGTGTGTTCCCTGCTTGTCATGCCTACACCATGACTGTTTTGAAAAATGGTTCATCGGCTTGTGACCCCTCCTCCCTCCCTTACAGCAGACATCATTTGGGCAGCAAATCAGCACAGAGCTCATGATCATGACCTCCCTGCCTCCTCAGATCCGAGCGTTTCTAAAGGTAAGAGAAAAAGAGCTGTAAACGATCCACTACACAAATAACATTTAAAAGAAAGTGGAGGGTCACTTTGTCTCCAACCTTATGCCTCTCAAAAGTATCGAAATTTCTCAATTATAGCACACACTCAGTTATAACACGACCCCATATTTTCAAAATTGTTGAGTTTATTGTACTTGAATAAACTCAAATTTTGTCTAAGTCTTACCCTCTCAGAGAACTCAAACTTTACCTTTATTCAAAGTTTTAATCAATTAAATTTCAGTACTTTCACAAAAAAATACACAATTCTCTCTCTCTCTCTCAAACGATGCGGAAGCACCTTTTGCTTTACACAATTACATGATTTCTGCCCAAGCCTGCTCAGTCACAGTGCACCAGCCAATCAGAGAGCAGCTATCAACACCACTGCCTTCAACCAATCACAGTGAAGCTATTTTGCATCCCCTTGCTCACAAGATGGCAGCGCTCTGTGTTTGCCAGTGAGTGTTAACACTTGAGAATTATGATATTTGATTTTAACAGTTTGACAGTCAGTTTAAAAACAATTATGTAGGTTTGGCGGGAATGTTTTGCAGAGAAAGAGAATATTTAATCTTTTTCTTACAAATGTGTTGCAATCCCGATGCTCGGAAGATAAAATATTTAAATATTTTGCTTGTACTCATGTATAGTACGCACCTGAACAGTTAGAGCTATTTAAAAGCAAAACAACAAGATATAATTGAGAAATTATAGTCATCAGCTCAATGTCAAGTCAGAAGACATTTGCGAATAGTTGGGCAGAAATCCACCTAGGGATATCAAATTTACAAGAAAGGTTTGATTATGAGATCCAAGGACATTTTACCTTGCCCCATTGAAATCTTACCAGTTTGTCCTTGTGTCACAGTGAGCATTTGTGCAAGATTAAAAGAAACTCCTGAAAAGAGATTCTGCATTCACAAGCAGGTGCTGAACATGATACCCAATAGCCTTTTACCTGTTAATGTATACAGATCACAACAACTACAAATATCAGCTTTAAATTTCAAAGTTTGTTCTTACAGTGATGTTGCAAGGACCCAAACTCTTACAGTTACCCCTCCTGTACAGTAAACTGCAGCACACCTGTGTGCCCTCTTCTGTGTCTTTGCTCCGTTCCCGTCTGCAGCCCCAGGAGAGCCACCAGATCTGTCTGCTCCTGTTTTATACATAACCAGCAGGCTAATCTAATTACTCTGTGATGGAGAGCAGTCAATTTCACAGTCAGCCAGACACTTCTGCAGCCTAAAAATTGGGGCCACCCAAGTTTGATATATGAGGCAATAACCTGTAATGTAATGAAGTCACCTTCAGACCAAGACCTCTGTCATTGAAATAATAATGAATTATAACAAGTATAATAGTATTTAGGTTTGACACGCTCACACTTGCTACTACCACCTCTATCTTTCTCTACGCTTCATCTTCTTTTTTCCCCTCTCTATCCTTGCTGAAATGTTTTTTTTTTCTTCCTTTTTTTAATATTTGCAACGCTAAGGTGACTTTAAAGTTCATGGAGCAGACTGTCAAACTGGCAGTTTGACTGCCGGCTTTAAATAGAAGACATATGCAGAGAGGGAGGTGTCAGACACCTCCACGACTCATGGTTCAAACTCATTTACTTAAGCAAGGGACAAGGCCATAAAAATCAAATCCTGCTCTCGTCACTGTAATAGCACAGTCATATATAAAGTCCAGTAGCTTTATGTCTCCACAAAATGGCTCCTTATGCTTAGTAGCTGAAGGGAAATTGGTTGAATATTCACAGTTTGGGTGAATTACTGCCTGACTGAGACTGTCATGTGACCTGTTAGAGAATAAGATACTGGTTGTCTCCTCTTTATGAAAATATACCCAATCCTCCATTGGAAAAACATAAACAGGACATGTGAAAGCAGTGTTTTCCCCAAAGTTTATGTGTTCCAGGTAGTGGCCTCTTGATAACCCTGATTGGTACATGGGAAAACACTTACTGCAAAAACAAGCAATGTGTATGTGTAAGAACATGATTTTTTTGGCTTACTTTCTTTGACTTACTTTGGACTCATATGAATAACATTAATTCCATGAATGAGGTACTGTATGTGTAAGTATTTGCGTCAATATTCTAAGGTGGTTGGAGATTGCATTGGAGAGTAGTAACCACCAATCCAAATAAAATATAAAATATGTACTTCATTTTTCGGCTCAAACTAGCCAAAGCTTCTGAGATCTGGAATAGGTAAATCAGTTTAACTCAGTGGCTTAAACTGTCCCTGTCTTCCCTGCACTGATGCTCAGCTTGTCCATTGTTTCCTATGTATTGAGCACCTCATAGGATATAGCTTTTGTTTGCTGGTGATACTTAACTTTTATGTCTGTGTTAATTCCCTCTGGGAATTCTTGCAAGTATGTTTAGTGTATCCTCATATGTCTCTACAGGGCTGTGAGGATCAGGCTTCATCACATCATGAAAAACACACAGTCACTGTCGACTGAAGTTAGTGTCTCAGGTGTTTTGCATGTGTCTTTTACAAATTCTAAAAGTGTCTTGCAGATGTACTCCACTGCTTCCTGTTGTTGCTGTGGAACACATCGATTTAGATTGTTGGGAAGCCACCTCACTACTTGAAGAATAATTGGACTCAAAACAACTCTACTACTACTACTAAAGTACTGAAAAATGTCATTAAGCATGTAATGTAATACGCAGACTTAAGATCAGTCCTTTAGCTTGCTCATCAATAGAGCAATGTTGAGTTTATAACTCCTCTGTAACTCTCACAGTACACATTTGATAAAGTTCAAGATTGTGATGACCTTACATGTTGAGGCCAAGAGAGACAGTGAAGTTATGGAGAGCAGAGAAGCAACCTGCACTGCTCATAATGTCTGGAAGCTTCTTCCAGACTTTAATGAAAAGTTAGTTTATTGCAGTTCTCTTCAAGTCTCCAGCTTGTCCATTTGTGGCATCCTTAGATGCTGATGGAAATGTGGAGGGTTATTAGAAATGTGTGGGAATTACAGATGGCTCTTATTTACAAGTTCCTTGACTCTTTCAGTCTGTAAGCTACATTCACACACTGACATTATGGTCAACTTTTGCAGATGTACAGAGAAATGTCAAACCATGTCAAGTCAAGTAAAGCCAAGTCAGACCATTATACAAAAAAAAAGGTTATTGTCTGTTGGGCTGTGCTGATGTTTGTCACATATGTCAAAAAATGCTCAAAAGTTTTCAATGTTTGATCCAATATGCTTGAAAAACACCAACAAATTGAGGTGCTTTTTTATGAACAGTCATCACACAACTTCAATGCACAGTGTTGGAGTGCTGAGACCAGCTGCAGCTGAATGTGGTGGAATTATTATATCCCCCGTCAAGCAACATTTGTTCAACATTTAACAGCTTTATCTCTGTTAAGTCAAAGCTCCCCTAAGTTGGTCATGCCACCCATGCATCTCCTCTAAAGTTGTGAATGTTTAAATTCCACCCACAATTTGTCTAGGGGCAAGGATATGTAATACTCCACTAGCGCAATGTTTCTCCCCTTTTGGGTACATAGAGCTGCATTTAACACAGCAAAACTGACCTGGGGAATGTACTTTCATTAAGTTTATATGATATCTCAATGTTTTTCAACATCAGCTAATATATTTTGATGTTTGAATGCCAATTTAAATGAGACTTAAGTCTGACTCTCAAACTGGAGTGCCATCTCTGCCTGACACTGTTGTCCATTTCAAGCTTAGTGCTCAAGTTGTTAAATAGCAAATTAATATGTGCTCTCATTTGTGCCCATGAATATGTTTAAAAATGAGACGTGGTGTTGAGCAAATCTGTCTTGCTTTTGAAAGCCTGCGGTCACTTCTTGCTTCCAGCACAACCAAACACAGCCTCCTTTGTTTACTGCCTCTTCCTCCCTTGATATTTGGGGTGGTCACTTTCTGCCCAGGAACAATTGTATTACTTTGAAGCTTTGCACTATTGTCTGCCTGATTACAGGTAATCTGATGATTTCAGCAGCTTTGCAATGTTAGCGACAGATATTGCAAGACAGCGAAATTGGGCTTTTCCTAATATTGTGCCACACTAAAGCTCTCTGACTGCTGTCTGTACAGGAAACTCTGAAAGTTGTAATTGCTTCCTGAGGCTGTATTGTTGTGGACTTACATTTGCTGTTTACAGTTTGTTCCTCTGCTGCAAAACAACCTGAAAATAACAAAACCAGCTATACAACACTGACAATGACATGGCAGAAGTGTTTACCCACTTGTGCACAGTACCTCATAACGAGCAGGAGTCAAATCCAGTCTCCTTCATACACCTATCAATTTATTCTCAGTGTAATACATTATACAACATTATAAAAGCTGGCAGCTAGAACATTTTCTTGTCACATTTATTGGCCATACAATTCATAATCCAGGATACAAATCCTGACAGTGTTGCTTTTTTCTGCTCTCAAACTTGTCCATCAGTCAAGTAAAAGATGAACAAAGGTTTTAAGAGGCTGGCATTGGCATGAGTGGAGATATCATTCAGAGTTAATCCACAAGCATTTATAGACTCCCTGGTTTATTCAATTCTGTTTTTAATGCCTCACACTGATGATGGATTTAATGCAAGTATAAAAGTATCACAGTTGATATTAAATGGTAGTAGGAATGCTGTTAATTTAGTCTTTTCTCTCAAATGATTGAGATGAAACAGAATCAACAGGGGATAGAGAGCTTTTATTATGAATATATTATGTATATTCAACAATATGAAGATGTAATGTCATGATTAAATGTGATTAGACTTTAATAAGCTGCTCTATAAATTGGAAACATGACACCATTTAGTGTTTGTTATGATGATCTTTATTGTTGTGCTCCACTCTAATATTTGAAAGTGTAGTCTAGGGTAAAGTTTAGTACTGGAGACTGAAGAAAAATCAGAACAGAATGATGCATTTGTATCTCTCTTCACACAAATCTTTGAATTTTTCATAGAAACTATTATACTCCCTCTATATAAAAGCCCATTCACATCAGGGTATATCAGTTTATACTGACCAATGTTGAGAAATCAACAAAATTTTGGGGAAAGTAAAAATAGTGGTGTAGGTATGACTTAAAAAAAACATGGAAGTGAGTTTACATTTAGCCCCTTCTGGTTCCCAACCCCCTGCATGTGATTTAGAATACATGTTTCCAAAAGAGCCTGAAAAAAGTTTGTGGTGAGATCACATAAGATCTTTGATCATTAATGGCAAATAATAAAATGTATCTGATGTTGCCAGCTTTTGAATTTTAAAGGCTAATTGTGCATTCAAGCAACTGTCGCTGGTTAACTTCTGATATGGACTACAAAAATGGACCTGATAGCAGCATTCCTGATTTATTTTTAATGGTCAACAATTCAAACACGAATGCCCCAGCAATTAAGACCACCTTCATCAGGTCACTTGATTATGAGGAAACTATAACAAGAGGTTACAGCAAGATGTTTAGTCAAAACCGCCACATTTTAGTTCCAATGTAGCTTGATAATCTCTTTTACTTTCAAGAATTACGTTTGAGCTACAAAGATCATGATAAGTGTGTTTGTGTGTTAAGATGAACATATGGGTTTCATATTTTTTTTCACTCTCTACAGAGCTGATTATTAGCAACGATCCAAAACATGGTGAAAAATCCCATTAGCTTTTACTGGGATTTAAATTGTTGATAAAGTTGATGGGTCACATGCTCAAATTTTCCAGAAAAGTGCTGCCACCACTAGATATTCCCTCCTTTTTAGACCATTCTTTGTAAACTTTAAAGCTGTGCATGAAAAAAGCAGGACATACTCAGACAAGCCCTTTTGGTACCAATAGCCACGGCATGTTCAATGTCATTTGAATCTTCTGTCATCCTCATTCGTATGCTTGGTTTGATCTTCAGGAGGTCATCTTGACCACGACTAGATGCTTAAATGCATTAAGCTGATGTCATGTGACAGACAGTATCTAATAAAGTGACCACAGGGCGCATAAACTCAACAGCATGACTCCTGGAATTTACAAAAGACAACACTTTTTTCCATCCGCTCATTTCTTAAGGATGGTTAAGACACAAATGATTTTCTATTACCAGAGTAACATCTGCATGAGTGACAGACGACCTTGTTAGAGAGCAAAGCACCTAAGATTTGATGCTTAAATTGCCAGGTGTGCAGACCTGCCAGATGTGTGTTTCCCTCTGAGAGTCTTGGCTGACATGTGAAGAGCAGAGAATAGTGTAGTGTGTAATACGACCATGGAGTGCACTTTGAAGGTAAAATGTTTTCCTCTGGTGGCAGCGATGGCCCACAAAGACTCTCCACAAGGTCACTGCTTGATTCAATTTAGACTCTCAGAGCAGCCCTGTGAGCTTCCTGAGCCCCTTCAGCTCAGAGGCGGATCAAACCGAGGCAGAAAAGCCAAATGGTGCCTTTGTGTTCATGTGCGTGTGTAAAATCCAAACACTCCTCCCAAAGCTTTCAGTCAGGCTTACAGTCATGGAGATGTACATCGGACTATCATGTGTGCAGTCATGTGTTCAGTGTCACTGCTTTTATCGGTTCTGACCTTGTTTTTCAAAGTACACTTCAGAGTAACATGGACATGGCGAGAGAATGAAGCAACAGAAAGGATTCTTTTACAGAAAAGTATAGTGGTATATTGTATTCCCATTTACTTGATACTCAAACAAAATAAGCATTCCCAAGATCTTTAAACAAATGCACTTGGCTGCTGTTACCTCTGGTATTAGTGTGATGCACTGATACAGAATTAGAGTGGCCTTAAAGCTATGGTCTATGATTTGGAAGCTTGGTACATCTTAATAACACCGTATATAAGGCCGTTATGGTCCTATGGTCCGATCTACGCAATATAAAGACCAAAAAGAATGAAAAAAATCCATTCAGTATATCCGCTGCAAAGCAGCATAATAGTTGACCAATCCGAACCGCCGTCCGTGAGTCCATCCAATCCCCTGTCTCCTCTGCTCCGCATCATCTCGCCCATGGTCCCGCCTCCTCCCCACTACCTTCCTCATGTACCGGTGAGCAGCTAGCAGCACAGCTAGCTGCTGGAGCTAGCTGCTGGAGAGGAGCAGCACCTTAACCGGGAGGCCGCTTCTGTTATCCTCCACAACAAAGGGAAGGAAACGTAAAAGTTTCGAGGAAAAGGCTGAAGTAAGGAAGAAATATGAGCAATACAGGTCCCAACGGAGACTCAGCATTGGAGAATCGTACGGTGGAAAAAGCTGCAGAATGATCTGGGACTGAACACTGCGCCTGCTGCCGAACGACCAGTGGCCGGAGGGCGGTGCAGCACTGGCCGACCAGCAGCACTGGCCGATGGCTGCAGCACCGGCCATTCTTGTATACTCCAGAACATCCAGATGACCAGCCCACCCCTGGTTGAACAGGTGATAGCTTTGTTTACTACAGTGGGAGATGTCTGCTGAATAACTCTGGTTAGTTTGTGCCTGTACTGGCTAATGACTGAACGTTGTTGGTCTGAACGGGTAGGCTCTGTCAATAGATTTTAGCATAAGTTAGCCACGCATCGTTGGCATTGTAAACTGAGCTGGTGAAGACACGCCGAGAAACGTAAATCCTCGCCTGCAATCGGCTCTGCTCTGATCGGCTAACAGTGACGCCAGACCCGCTTCACCGCCGGTCCAATTGAAATGGCTACCGCTGTGCGTTACAGGGGGATGACTGTCATGTTTGTTACTTTCAGCTATGAGTAATCTCATTGTTGTTGCTGCTGCTATTTGCTGCCGGCTTATTGCTCTGCCAGAGGGGGCTTGTTGTTACGAGGCGATACGAGCTGGGGGGCGGGATCTTGGAACACGGAGGGGAGGGGTGAGTGAAGGTGGGGCAGGCTGCATTTTTCAAATCTGTCTCAACAGCCAAACTGGTTTTCAGATCGTAGATCCTAGCTTTAACTAATCAGGAGTGGATCAACGTCTGCCAATATTCTCAAACGCTACATAATTGGCTGATCAAAATAATGTATCGTCACCTTTGCCTACCACGGGTGTCCAATCTGTGATTTCATGCTGCTTTGAGTCTACATACTCATTATTAGTGATGGAGGCAAAACATGTCACTGCCTGTTTCAAAGTGCAATGTAATGCAATCTCAATTTCTGCCCAACCATGCTCAGTCGCACTGTACCGACCAATCAGAGAGCAGCTATCAACAAACTGATGTCGTCAACCAAACCTTGCTCACAAGATGGCAGCACCCTGTGCTTGTGTTTTCACAGATAGAGAATATTTTAGTTTTATTGTATCAGATGTGTTGCAGTTGCAATATTGGTAAGATGAAATATGGTAAGTAATGAGCTTGCACTGTTGTATAATATGCATCCAGAAAATTAGAGCCTATTTAAAGGCAAAAAAGTGTATGTTATAATACAGAAATTATGGTATGACTTTTTTCACTCTTTAAAGGTAACGAGATGCAGACCAAGACACAAGAGGAGGAGAGACAGCCTAGAGAAAACATCAGAAACTTCGGAGGCTCAGCCAAAGAAGAAAAGTATTCTCTCACAAGTGATTTATATTCTGTATTCACTCCTTCAGAATCATTTTTACTGTTTTCCACATCAGTTGTATCCCACCTGCTTCAGAAGTGGATCAGGTACCACAGGCAAACTTCCTAGATGGCCTTTATGTTGGTTGTGTTTGCTCACAGATCCAGGACCTCTCTGGGTTCCCGTGCTCTTCTTTTGAAACATGGCTCAGAAACTGTTTCCCTTGTCTCCTGGTGTGTGAGAAAATGTGAGTAAATAAAATAAATAATTTAAATGCTCATATAAAGAGGCCCAGGGCGTGACTTTAAGCTGCCCATTCTTCGAGAAAAACAGCTCAGGAGACCCAGGAAATAGCTGGAGCTTCATGTTTGAAAGAGAGCACATGTGCCATATAGGAGAAGCTGGTATTTCTGAGGGGATCTGATGTTTCCTGGATAAATAAATGATAGGACAACCCGCATGTGCATGTACACATGACACCCTGGCGAGTGTCTGTGTGTGCAGCTGGACTGATGGGCGATGTCTGTGAGATGTGCGAACTGTCTGTCTGTGCTGTAGCTCACACTGCCAGACCTGTCACCATGAATAAAGGAGTCTGTCTGTGAGGAGACCCAGTGGTGGCCTCTGCTCTCTGCTGCCCTCATCCTCCTCCAGCCGCAGACAGAGAGAACTAATCTGAGCATGAGATGGAAGAATGGAAGAATGGATACAGAATGACGGAGAAAAAGATGGATGTTTTAAAAGATGGGTGGACAAATGGATCAATAAGACAGATAAACATGTGGGTGGGTGAATGGGTGGGTAGACAAAAGGATGGATTGATGCAGACAGACAGAAACAGACTGATGAATAGGTAGATGGATGGCTGGATGGATGAGGGGAAGAATCCACAGATTGTTGCATGGATGAATGAAAAATAAGTGACAAACAAATAAGACAGGCAGATGATTAGGCAAATCAATACACTGTAAATATCATGTATTAACAAGTGCTTTTCTTTTTCTAGTTTCGTGTCAGATATATCCAGAAAATTTAAAAAAACGTCATATCCATTTACATGCTCCAAATGTATGTATTAGAAAAAAATAATATCTAAAATAAGGCATTGAATTGCTTGCAATTATCAGAAAATATCTGCCAGTGAAACAAGCAAATGTATTTCTTGAGGGTCTTAAATTCAGGAATAATAACTACTGGAGAAAACACATCTAATTTCCAAGACATCACACTAGTAAACTTGATCTTTTCTTCCACTCAGATATTTTAATCTAATACTCTCAATTCAGGGTTATTTTTGTGTTTTATATGCTGTGGTAAGATGTGTTGTAACACCTGTCAGCAAATTTTGGCATACAATAAGTCTGGTGAGAATTTAAAATGGGAAAAACAAACAACCATAGATTTGAATTTTTTGCAGTCTACATGGGTGAGTGGATTGGGACTGTTGCACTGATGTGTGCCATCAGGAAAAATGGACACAAAAGAGTCAGGATGATACATGATGGACAGATAATAGGACAGAATGAATGAGTGGCTGTATGCAGGAATGGGTGGATACAGGGATGGATGAAATTAAAAGGAATGGGGAAGATGGATGTTGGACAAGACAATCACACAGGTGGATAGAACCAGGGCAATGAGGGTAAAGCAAAAGACACTGAGGATCAGGCAACAAAATGGATCATGAGGAATATGACAACAAACAAGAGGTTAAAGGTGCTGTGAGGAGAATCTATTTGCAGCGACATAAAGACTCTGCTACCCATGAGCAGGCGTGGCGACTGCCGTGATGCTGCGTTCCAGTAACCTCGGAACTGGAAGTGACATCATCTCCAATTTATCTGCGTTCCAGTTGAAGTCGAAAAAAAATGCCGATCTACCAGGCTATTGTTAGCTGTTGTTAGCACGCCCTGCGTTGTTGTTCACAAATATCACATGAAGAATTTGATTATCACTTTGGCAGCATTTTTGTAAATATAAGTCTAACAATACTATGTATACAGCTGATCTAGAGCGACACACCCCAGTCAGAAGTGCAAATAAATTGATTATTACAGGAGCTAAATAACTGTTCACACTGGGGGCATCCATCTTCAATGTCAACTCCGGGGTGGCGAGGTTTCACCGAGTTCCCAGTAGGAAATTCCAACCTCGGGGAACGTTCCAGTCGCAGTTTCCTACTCGGAACCCAGAAACTCCTACTTCTGACTACAACTGCGTGTATTTGTTGTGATGCTATAATACATGCAGCTCGGACCTTCCTCTGAACTTTGTATTGCTTTACAACTGCTTTTTTCAACAACTTACAGGATGCAAAGTGACGAGGTAATGTATCTCTTTCTAGTTACATAGCGCTAGTTTTTGATGTGTGACAACAAGCAATTTTTGGAAAACTTATTATCGTAGTTATGTAGCCAGCTATATATTGCTACTTACAGCCCGGTGCTCTAAGACGTGTCTGAATAATATAAATTTGCTCTAGTTTTAATTGTCTTGTTCCCGAAGCTGAGTATCCAGGCCAGTCCAGCCCTGTCCGACCCGACCGGTAGGCTAAGGAATAGCATTTATAGATAACCTACTTTGATGCTATAAAACTCATCTTAAAGTGTGCATTTCGATCAGGCAGATATCTAAAAGTGAGACTTTTTTGTAATTACTTAGAAACTCCTCACAGTCCCTTGAACTAAATATACGGACCATTGCATGTTCAAAAATTTTACCTTCTTGAAGCTCCTAAGATGTGATAATATACATTTATAATGGATGTTAATAAAAAGGAGAGCTGAAGATAACGAGAAGTGCCATTCACAAGGTAAGAAAGATGACAGACATTTTAACTTAGAAGTGCATGCTTTGGGAAAACAACATGTTGCTTAGTCAGTTCTACCTTCTACATTTTCAATCTACTAAAGGCCTCATTTATAAGGTGTACGGCAGCACGTGATTTGACTGAATCAGTGAAACTCCGCAAGAATCAGGCTCAACTAAGTGCCATGACTTTCACAGAAGCAAATCAGTCTGACATGTTTCCAACTGAGCTCTATCCAGCCTTAAATTGTTGAAGAAAGTAATTGAATTAGTTTAGAGACCTTTCAAAAATGTGCTGAAATTAAGCATGTGAACCAAGATTTGATGAACCTATAGCATTAACAGAGTTACAGGTGGACATTCTCTTAGATTGGCTTAACAAAGCCAATTTAAATAAATGATGACTAACTCCGTAATGTACCAATACAGAGCACTACCGACAAATGACTGAGCTATGATATTGGTATTGCTGATATTGGTATTTCAATATGTGTACTGAAATTGTTATATTTCATCCTTGTAGTGTTGTATGGTTACAACCTCAATACCTGCACTTTTGCCAGTGTTCTTCTGCACCATCAATCTCCCTCAGGACAAATGAAGTCTGATCTCATCCATAATTTATGAAGTTTGAAGGCTTCACAGTGTTAAAAGAGCTTATGTTTGAGCTGCTGCAGGTGTGTTCAGGTTTTGGGTCAGTTGAGAGAGCTGAGGTGCAGCGGGGGGCTGTCAGAGCTTCACAGTGAGGGGCCAAAGTCCTTCTTTCTTTGTGGATGAATGCCCAACATCACAAGAAGAAGAAGAAGTCCACCCGATGAACTTCATCACACAAATATACAATACAACAAGTGGTGTGTGTGTGAGGTAGAGCCGAGCAGCAAGACCCCCAAAAGAGTATCTTGATATTTTCTGGCAGAGTGATAATCAAACATGTATCTTTTCTTCTATAAAGAAAAAGTGGTTAGAATGATTGAGTTATGATTTTGGATATGTTTCTATGGATCAAGCAGCTGTTTACCTGTGTTGTATTTCTCCAGATGATATTCAGTTTGAATCAAATAACGAAAAATAAATAAATTAATTAAAATAACCTTGCCGTGTAGCTGGATCTGTCTGCTTCATAGTCTTTAATCTGTCAGATCAATCTTACAAAGCTCTAAAGTGTGCTTAAAATATCCCCCACACCATTACACCACCATCAACAGCAGGAACTGTGGGTGCCTAACTGGATGGATCTAAGCTTTAATGTTGCTTAGGCCAAATTCTGGACCTAACATCTGAAGTAGCAGCAGAAATCCAGACGTATCAGACCAGGCAACATTTATTCTATCTTCTGTTGCACAAATAGAGTGAGACTGTGTGCTGTGGTCTCAGTTTCCTATTCTTAGCTGACAAGGGTGGCACCAAGCTTGGTCTCCTGCTAATTAAGTCCATCAACTTTAAGATTCAATGTGTTGTGGATCCAGGGATGGTGTACTGTATAAATTTGTTGCAATAAGCTATTGAAGTCATTGTTGCTTTTCTATTCAGAGTATCAACCTCTGGCACTGCAAGGCATGTTTTCTCTGTTTTAGCCCATTCTCTCTAAACTCTTAAGATGGTTGTGTGAGGAAATCCAAGGATATCAGCAGTCTCTGAAACACTCAGACCGACCTGTCTGGCACCAACAACCACATGAAAAGTCACATGAATCAACTTCTTTCTCCATTCGAATGCACATTGAACAACAGCCGATCATCTGGGAATGCATTATAGAGAATGACACATAACCACAAAATCAAAACACAATGCTGAGCTTGTTTTAGTCCTACAGGATGCACAGCAGCACACTTCTACTTTTAAAAATAACAAAAAAAATCAATTTAAAGTTCATAAAGAGAGAGATATACACAACAGCTTTATGAGCTCCTCAGTGCACCATTTCTGTGTGCTCCAGTGTGCATAATACTCCTAGAAATAAGAAAAAAAATTCATAGGACTGAAGATTTTTCTTAGGCAGAGAACTACAGTTCCATTGTTTCTACAAACACTAAAGAATGGCACTGCTGTTATTCACAACGACAACTAAACAGGCTGTCCAGTGTGTTTTAGGCATCTAATACAGAGCTGTGCCAGGGTTTTATGCATATAATATAATGCAAAAGAAAATTAAATGTTTAAAGCCCATTGAATGTACACTAAACAGTGACATCACGGAGACAAACCTGTCTAATTTTTGAAATTTTATTAATTAATGAGAGTTCAGTGAAAAAGGATCTAAAATCTGAGCATTAACATATTTCTAACAGTGTTCTCTTTGTGTTTTTTGAGTTTAAAGGCCCAATATAAAGGAGAGGGATGAAATAATCCAGACAGAATTCTGACTGAATCGTAAACTCTGCTTTGTCAATAGAAAAATGTCACCTGGCACAGACTTATTTGTCTATGTCCCAACTACTACCCACTCAAATATACTCATGGCCCATAATCTGCCTTCTTTGTACCCTGTACCCAGCTTTCTGTCGAGAAATTGTATTGGTAAAATAGCAAAATACAAACTGGCATGCCTCAAACTGCAATCAAAATACAGCTCAGTATCTATTCACAGGCTTCGGAAAGCTTTAGAAAGTAGAGTGATGCCATTGGTCAGCTAGTATGAGTAAAATAAGCAGCATGATTCCTCTGTGGGTTTTTTGACTTCCTTAAGGGAAGTAGATGGACCAGTCATCCTGAAAGTAAAAGCTGTTTCATCAAGCTGTTCTTCAATTACACACAGTGATCAATATGCTGATTGGTAAATCCTTACACAAATACTGAACCCCCCTGAATGCCTCACAGTTTGCTTCCTCTTAAAAATGCAGCATATTGCTGCATTTAATGGATAATTAGCCGGCATATCCCCCAACAACATGGATGCAGAGCAGATGGAGCCAGCTGTGTTCATAAACTCAGCTTATTCCTTGCTGTAGACACATCTTTAAAACTACAGTATCTTTGCATATTCTCAATCCTGCATTCCTCTATTTAATTTCTTTGCTCTTAAATATTTTTTTTAATACTTTTAAACAAAAGCTGTTTTGATTGCCTCTGAATGACTGGGCCATGTTGTAAAGCAGGAATAGACAAAAGCTTGGAAAGACATAATTGGTATTCATAAAATTAGGTATTGTCATGAGTAGAAATAATTTTGGCTAACAAGTGAGTGAAAAATCACAGAACTGACTGCACTAATGAGCAAAGTTTCTTAATTTTAGTGCAATTAAAAAGTCTCTTTCCTGGCTCTTATCCCTGTCATTAATTCGGTCTCTGATATCTCACTGAAATAGCAAATCTTTAAATAATCCTGTTTTATTAATTGCTGCTGAATTTATATTGCAAGGACTTTGCTTGTGAACAGAATTGGTTCAGTCTTACACACAATCATATAATGTAGGAGTCTACTGCATTTCTCGCTTTGAAGGCTCAAGTTCCAGCAGGAAAACGCCACTATTTCTGGCTCATTAACAGGTTGGTTTGAGATGAAAATGTACATGAAGTGGATGAGTGGACTGCTGAAGACTGATGGGGAGTGAAGAGGCTGAAAAAAGGAGAGAAAACAGAAAGAAAGGCACTCTGAAGCACAGAGCTTTGTTAAAGGGTTTGTAATGAACACACACCATAGTGAGCAGTTTAAAGGTCTCATATATTAAGTTATACTTTAAGATTACCTGCATTCGAAAACAATTTTACAAAATAAGTTGCCTTTGTTGTCCTTCTGAAACCAAAGAAAAGTCTCCTCAACCTGCTGTTCCAAAAGCTTCCCCTAATTCACATGAAGTGGCATAGGGGGCACTAAAACCACAGCAGCATCCCTCAAAATAGACCAAATCTTTATGGACCAGCAAAAATATATGTATCTAAAATACTGAGATGACACAACCCCAAAACAATGCAAACTAAAATGTCATTCGGCATTATACAGAGAATACAATTTGACAGAGCAAACTGTAAAAAATCCTTCACTGAGGGAAGTCCTGATGAGGTACAGACTCAGTGACTCGAGATTAGCTACAAAGATGAGTGGTTACAAAAAAAGCTGGTTTGTTATCTTCGGTGGCACACCTTCAGCTGGGCCAACTGCCATATAGGCATCAGATGCCCAAAGCAGCTCACCTGGAGTGGACTGTAACTTAAGTTCTCAAGAGTACATTTTAGTTCTTATGAATTAAGAGTCAGCCAACACTCCCCAACATCACCAACACTAAAGCAGAGAAATAAAACGGAACAGGCCACGTCATATGGCACAGATCAGGTGAAACTAAAGAGACACAAACTTTGTTTTATCATCTGTTCCAGTACTTTTTAGTTTACCAGAAAATAGATCAAACAAATTGAGGTGATGCTGTCTCAGTGTCAGATCAGTCAGCAGTGGACCATTAGAGATCAGTTAATAAAGTACAAAAAGCTCAGGGACACATCTGTATAAACCTTTAACATGAAATGGTTGTCTGTTGTCTATGGAGAGCCAAAATTAAGCATAATTTCCCCTCAATATTCAAATAAATTATTTATAACATGAATGTCTGCGACTTGAAAACTTTGGATTTCCACCTGAAAAGTCCCACAAGAGATGTTGGTGCACTATCAATAAACTAAGTTTATCAAATATAATGACACAAACAGTGAAAATACATATGATTCAAGTGTTTAAATAAAGTTTTTGTATCTTATTCTGTGAATAATGGGTACACCAGGTTGTAAACTGCTCTCTCAATCTTGCTTTCCCTTAAGGGTCTTTTCTGATCATGGTAAAAGTAAAATCACAGAAAACTCTATTCGAGAAAAAAAGCATTTGCACTTTTTTAATAATCATCCGTATAGACTGACATCTGACTATGTTCTGGCCCATCATATAGTGACTTAGACGAAAACTGACCCAAAGCCTCTTCATATTTGACTCTGGTTGCATGAAAATGTCTAGATCGATGATATCATAAGAGAGGCAACTAAGAATCTTGATGCTGGCATGAAAATTGGTAGCTGGTCCAACAATAACTTGACGCATATAGATGATACAACTCTACTATGCAAGTGCAAAGAAGAGCCCATTTCCCTATTGACAAGAATGGAGGAGCTCAGTCAAAAGAAAGGACATTTACCAAACGCAAGGAAGACCAAGGTAATGGTCTTCGACAAGCACAGAACAGTTTTAGCAACTTCGATCTGAAAGGGCAACAACTGGAACAAGTCAAAGAGTTCATCTACCTTGGGTCCATGATTGCCAATGAGAATGATACATTGTAAGAACAGCAGCGCAGAACTTGGACAAGATCTGGAAGAGCAGAGTGGTCAGCAAGGGGCACAAGCTTTGACAAGCCCGACTTTTCATACGGAAGTGAATTGTGGACGATAACGAAGAAGGTGGAAAGTAGCATCAACGCTTTGAAATGTGCACCCACAGAAGACTGGTGCAAGTCTCTTGGAGAGAACCAACCGGTGGGTACTTAAACAGCTAGACACAAAGAGAATGCCTAATCAGCAAATTATCAGCAGACTTTCTTTGGTTGCGCAATCAGACACAGCGGTCTAAAAAAGTCATCATATAGGCAAAATAGAAGGTGCCCGAGGAAGAGGACATTCATATGTTCAAACATTCATGTCTGCTAATATTAAGCTTTGGAGAAAACAACCATTAACCAGCTGTCAGTCTGAGCAATTTGCTAAAGAAGCTTATTAAAGGTGTGTTATCTTTGTAGTGCTCTCCTTATCAGGCCATCCTGTTTCATTTTGGTGTTTAATTAACTCTAGAGCTTAGTGTATATGTGGACTGCTCTGCGTGACATGGGATTTATCGCTGTTTTATGCCATTCCTATTTTCCACTGTGGTGGCACTGAATATACATTGTTATCATGTCTTGTGTGGTTTGACATTTGCATGAAAGTTGAACACTTGCTGCTTTACTAAAGACCTAATTTGCAGTCTTTTGTCTCAAAGGACATGACACCATGCTTACTGTCTACTTTTCTGTTAAAATGCTTTCCCATGAACCCCAGCTGTGCTTCTGTGGATGCTGCTTTCCCTGTTAAAACCCATCAGAGTGATGAGTCATGAGCCATCAGAGGTGAAAAAAGCGAAGCCCAGACCTTCACAAAGCCCATCTTTGATGTTTTTTTTTTTCACAGTGTCCAGTGCAGTGAGAGTTTTGAGGTGCTGCCTGGAAACCAACTGTTTCCCAGCCATTATTTTGTTCAACGGGTCAAAGACCAGATAATGGAGCCATGCAGCCACCTGCTGCTCGCCGTCACTTCTCTGCCATTGCCATCATTTTTGATGGATAACAGTGGGACAGTCATATGGCAGAACATGACAACATGGGCTATTTACCTTTAAAATGTCTGTAAATGAACAGGAAAGGTTTTTCTTAACATTACTTGAATGTGAATATACTCCAGAAGTCATCAAAACTAAATGTAAATAGTTAGGGCAGGGGTCCCCTAACATTTTTGTACCACATCCTGGTTCATGTGAGACAGTGTACTGTATAGGTGGGCCAAACGTTGGGCATGAGTTAGCTTTACACAATTCAGGATTAGTGGAAACATACTTTGTTAGTTCCTAACCTAAAAGTAAGAGACCCTCACAAGGACTCACTCTGTTTTCATCAGCTGCTTGACCACACCCACATTGTTGATGAGTGTTTATGCCCATCAGTCATCAGTTTATCTGATGTTTCTACTTACAGTTAAAGAGCATTTTATTAGTTCTGACCTCTACTTTTTCTATTCAACCTTAGTTAAGAGATCTCTGTATTAATAAGATAAATAATAAATCATCAGTTGTAACAGTTGCACGCAGAAAGCCTAGATTCTAGAGTTTCTACCAAAGATTTATAGGCTTTCTAAATAATTTGGGATTTCTTTTTAAAACAAGTCTGAGTAAGAGCAAAAAAAAAAGAAAGAAACCTACAGGCCTGTATTTTTATTCGACACATTAAAATGACAGAGGCCATTATTTGTTATCTAAGCAACGGATGCGATCCATATGAAGTATTTTATAGGATGTTGTCAATCTGAATCTGATTTTGGTCATAAGGTCTGTTCAGTGTATACTTGTTATTCAAAACTTTATCTTTGTGAAACTCCCTGTGCACTAATTACAAATCCATATACAATATTTAGAAATTAACAAGCATTAAAAAAAGTTATAAGAGCAGTGTTTAGGCCCAGTTTGAAAGTAAGTTATACACGTGTTAGAGCTAAGCCAAACCCTTCAAACACAGAATTATTTATCTAAAACATTATCACTAGGCCTGTCGCAGGCCTGTGGTTGGAGACCATTGAATAACTGCACTGAACAAACATAACTGTAATGCTTTTGCCCTAAAATGCGGATTAAAACATGAAACAAACGTATTTATCTTGTTCTACATATTCCGGAAAACTGATGATTCTTAAAATTTAACAAGGCCAGGTCAACAGTGCATTATTGTTGCTGCATAAACAGTTTTTGTTTTATTTACTTTACCTATTCTAATACATGCAATGGCATTTCACAAAATAGAAATCAGTCTTTACAGTTTAATCTCACAATGTTCAGCATATTTACTTAATTTTAACCAATCAGGCAACAAAATTTGCCCTGTCCAAAAGCGGAGAGAGGTGATTTCTCTTACTCTGTAAACAAGGAGTCTTAGTCAGCACTTTTTTCTATATTTTATGTTTCCCTAAACCTAACTGCACTTTGACAATCCAATTGCATGCATATGAAGAGTAAATGGTTATTCTTGTGCTTTTGAAAAGCAGTTTACATTTGTCTTTGCCTTTTTAAGCTCTTTGTACAGTTCCTTTGTTGTAATAACAAATCAGTGATGCATTCTTGGCTGATATTTTGTTTGAATAAAGGGAGATCCCAATAAAAAAGCTCACCTGGTTAAATAAAGCAGAATAGAAGAATAAAGCACTCTCCAGAGGCTCTCTGCCAGAGGGTCCCTTGGCTCTGAGTTAATACTAGTCTTATCAGGTGATTAATTATAAACAAAGACGCTTTAATATCTCCTTAGCTTCAGACAAAACACATTTTCATAACCTAATCAGAGAGTTTAATGAATTTGACCATAATAACAGTCCTCATCGCCTGCAAGCTGAGGCCCTGTTTCAAGCAAAGGGTCCATTAAGGGTGAAAAAAAAACAATTAGCGTAATCTGAGAACAGAGCAGATGTGTGTGTGCTTAGCAAGCGGACATTGGTGAAAGAAGATATCTTATTTTTTCATAGCTCAATTAAATAGTTACTGCAGTGCACATAATTAACTTTTTAATCAGCCCATTCTGCAACAAGCTTTGTTAGGAGGAAGATTAAAATGACAGCAATGACGGGCTTATTATTTTTTTTTTTGTTAAACCAATAGGGTAAAGTACGAAAGCCATCTTGTGAAAATCAGCTGCAGTGCAGTTTATATTGTGTAATATGCACAGACAAAAATACGCATAAACATTTTGATATATTCTTAATTTAAATTCCAAATGAAAGTTCCGTCAGAAGACATCCGAGAACACACTCCACAGGCGTTTTGCCTCCATGTTTATTAATACAGCTGTTGTGACAAGCCTTGCATGTAATTTCTGCCTCAGTGTGTTACCCGCTCATCGTCGTCAAACGCAATTAGGCGCGACCCACTTCACGAGAGGGAGAAATACTGCTCTTTAATTGCCTCGCATCCTGGAGAGCAGCAAATGGGGTATGTTTTATATAATACTGCCAGTCAAACTGCAGGAAAATAACAGAGAAGGAAACGTTAATGATGCACGTTCAAAAGCATTTGTCAAGAGGTTAATGAATAATTACTAACTTTTCTTTGACGATAGGAGAAAAGGTCATATTTCATTAGAATACGGGTGTAATCATGCAGAAATTTGTAGGATAACAAAAACTTGAGCTGATGACAAATGTAAATGCACACCCAGCTCCATGGCATATTATGAATGTATAGAGGAACATGATCATTAATATTTTCATGGTAGAATGAATGAAACTGGGTGAACAATTTAACATTCTTTAAATCAGCAGTTAACAAACCTACATCAGTGTGCACTCTGTGAAAGCTTTAACATTAGAAAAAAGTCTTGTTGCAGAGGAAAATTAATCCTTAGACAAATATTTAGCAATATTGTACTCCAGATAATACTGTGAATATTAGAGAGTGAAAGTACCTTGGTTGGTCACATGTCCTCCACATTATCCTCCTATTATCCATTGTGAAAATACCCCTGTTTATGAATTTCAGTGGTCCTGAATCTATTTCGCATCCTTACTTTTTTGTTTACTATTTGTTAGTTCTAAAGTGTTTTACTAACCATTTTGTTGATCTTTGTAATGATCAATGTCATTTTTAAAACCAAGCATTTTTAGGCAGCTGCTGGCACTGTAAACAGTGGATCTGTAGCTTTGAACCACTTTTGTGTCATATTTGATACATACTTTAAGATACCTCTATCCAAGCAAACAAATAATACAATACTAAAAAAAAATCACCTGATTACAATCAGATAAATAATAGGCATATCACTTGCCAAAAACACCTCATGTATCAAAAGGTATATACAAAAAACAAAAGTGTTACATTGTAAGTAAATTTTGATCTTTAGGATTTTAGTAGAAAGTGAAATAAACATTTAATCTGCAAAAAAAAAGAATTTTCTCGCTACAATTTGTGTTTTCAGGCATTTAAAGGATTAAAGGAAGAAGCACTAATTGAATTATTTATTTTGTTTGAATAAATGTATCACAGAGACAAATGTTTTACAAGGTTCCTACGCCATTTTAAAAGTCAAATTTAATGCTTTTTCAGACATTTTTAAGACCTCAAAAACATTATTTAAGGCCCAAAAATGTCATGACGATTTATGCGGTAGAAAATACTCTGTTTTATTGTAAACACCATCAAAGCATTTGATGGGCATTTTTTCTTTTTCTTTTTCTTTTTCTTTTTTTTTTGTGGGAAATGACGTGAACTTACACTTCCCCATCCTTAGCACCTTTCTGCTCACCTCAACAATGGCAAATGGCATCAAGTACCATAAAACACCTATTAATCGCTCAGAAGAAGTTTTACAGCGGGCCACCGCTCAATCTCACATGTACTGCATGGTAAGTTAATGAAAACAATTCAAACTATTAAATGTTTGACGGCAGGCCACAGTGCTGTCCCATTGGCATTAAACGCGCCATCTGAAAATTTAATACCTGCAGCACATTTATGGTAAACTTTTAAGACCCAATTTAAGACCCAAAATACCTGGATTTTAATTCAAGACATTTTAAGACTTTTTAAGGACCCACAGGAACCCTCTTTTCAGAACAAAAGAAGTTGCTGCAGCTGTAATTTTCCAGAAAAGATTTCTCTTTTTACATCCTCAAGCTCAGTTTTCTTGGTAATCTGTTTACTGTGCAATTAACTGGTGTAAAAGTGATCGACAAGTCCAAGAAAGGAGTCTAAGGTAGATGCACCAAACATGCACGGTACAAGTACCAAAGATGGGAACTCAAGTTTGGGACTCCAGTCGCACCCAGAGGTGACTTCAGACTTGATTTTAACAGGCTAATTTGTTAAAGCCTTATTCTCTGTGTGTTGTGCATCTTATGGTAGGGTGTTGGCTGAATATGTTATTCATGATTGTCACCAAAGCATATTCCCTCTCAGTTAAAAAAAAAGAAAGAAAAGAAAAGAGGAGTCCAAGCACGGCCTGGCTCATGCCCACAGGCTCAAATAGAAAATCTCACCTCTCGGCTTAACCTCACACCACTGCCTCCACAGTTACCCGTAACGTTTACTGTGAATATTTGAGCCTCCAGCTAATGAGGAGGAATATGAAATGGAGGCAGGCTGTAGACAAGAGGTTCTGTCCATATTCAACAACAATAGAGCATTAACAAGTTGAACACAATAAATTCTCTTTATATTCTTTTAAAGCCTTGTTCCATGGCTTAAACCTGCCTGTTTTTGTGTTACAAAACCCAGCCATCACCAGACATCAATGTTTACTCCTACAGCAAAAGTAAAAACACAGTTCTTAGGGTGAGAATTTTGATTCGTCTTGGTCTGTTAAATTGCTTCAACATCCCACGGCATTTGAATCTCTTCCAACCTCCACTCACTACACTGTTCAGCCTCATCCTCATCACCAGTTTGTCTTGTGACCTGAACTGAACCTTTGGATGGAAGGAAGAGACAACCTGCCATGCAGATGCACAGGCTTTTAGCTAACATCATAGATCCAGTCCTCTACTCTGTGAATCTTAATATAATGTTGATCAACTTCACTACTTCACTGCTGTGACAAGCATTCAATGAATTGACCTAAATGATGATTCATCCCTGATTCTGTTTGTCTTTCTCAAGTTACCTTTTAGCATGTGTTTTGTGGGAAAAATGCAAGAAATAAGACTTCAGGAACAAAATAAGAGCTAAAAATTATCTTCAGTACTTTATGTGGAAAATGAAAGCTCTCTTGTATTTTGATAACAGATGTTAAATATTAAAGTTTAGTGGGGTTGATTTGATGTATAAATATGCCCTTGAAACTCGAAATGACTTATTTGTTGCCTGATTCATATTCAAATGATTGCAGGGATGATTAAAGTTGTGGTACTTCTATTTTCTGACCTCAGGGGTATTACAATTAGATTTGTTCAAGTCTCAAGATAAAACAAATACAAAGAAAGAAAACCATCTCTTGCATCTTGGTCAACCATCTCTTGGAGGATTAAGTACCTTTGTACAGAGCTGCTGTAATCTGGCAGAACAGACAAACTTTATGCTGCATTCTACTCGCCTAATGAGCATGATAATTAAGCCATGAATTATTTTTTATGAGTAACTTAACATTTAACCCATTGATTCTAAATAAAATCTGTACAAATGTAAATAAAGTTATGTTGTTGGTTGGGCCAAATTTTGACTTTGCTGTCCAAATAATTGTACAACAAATTCTGCAAATTGTGTTGGTAATCTGAATTAGAATCTGCAATCTACAGGTTGGACTAAATCAGATGTCATTTTTGGCCATATATATGAAGTTAGACAACAGGTGAAGCAAACAATCTTTACTGCCCATAGCATAAACAAACTGTTAATGGAAACACCGGAATTAAAAAAAAAACAAACAAACAAAAAAAAAAAACAGCCTAATACCACTAAAAAGTTTTTATGTTTTCATGAGGAGGTTTTACAGATAGCTCGATTTTGAAATATATTGCAAAAGAGCAATGGAAACACTTTTTCCACAATTATACCTCACAGGAATTAATGCACTTGGTAACATGACCACTTCTCTCAAAGAAAACGTGATGTGGACAGAAGAGGAGACCAAGACATCATACTTAAGAAAAACATAACTGCCATACTAGACAGCAAATAACAAAGAAATGCAGAGTGTAATAAGAGGATAGAAAGGGAAATGAGGGATAAAGGTTCAACAAGTCCTGACATAATCTCCGCAGCAAGTGGCGCACAAACCAGTATGTGGGTCCCATGGCACCATAAGCCTGCGTTGTGCAATTTCAAGTGCCTCAGGAACATTGGCCAAACTGATTAATCATTTTATTAGCTTGTTGAATGTGGCTCGGCAAATCCAATATACATGCCTGTGCACAGTGGTTTTGCTTACACCAAATGTCTCTCCTATTACCCTGTATTCAGAACAAGTGAGTTTGTACAGGGTGATAGCCACTCACTTGTGACCCAAGTCATTCTGAAATTTTGAATCCACAATTCGTCAGTGAATTCATTGCTTACTATCTTCTTCGAGAAAGCCCTTAAACCTGTCCTTTACCACATACACAAACTTTGCCTCTGAACTATTGCCTGTTGTCTTTGTCTTTTGTTCAAACTGTCAAGGCAACTGCCGTAGATGTAAACATAACAACACCTACACATGGCAGATTTTGGGTGTCCATCTTCCTTTAGAGAAAATTTGTGGGATGATATATCTCAAGAGTTACGAGGCTCCTGACCAAAACAATTTTCAGTGAAAACACGTTCAAATAGCAACTATACTTCGTAGAATTTTCAGAAACATCACTTTTATTTAGCAAGAAAACTGTAGTGGAAACACAGCTAGTAACATATGTTTTTTCAATTACTGTTAGCATTAGTGGAACCCAAAATTTCTGTCAACAGCAAGGGTTCATTGTGTTTGTTATTCCTCAGACTCGGTCGGAATAAAACAGCAAGGATCATCTCACCTGAATGTTGATTTCAAATTTGATGAGATCTTTAGCCCCGTTTCCACTAAGTGGTCCGGTATGGATCGACCCGGTTTGTGTTTCAACAGCCAGCCGTACCCTAGTTTGGTAGGCAGCATCTAAGTCGGATGGCAACAGCATGACGTTATAGTAGCGCGACACAGTGTACCCAGCTATTAAATAACATCAAAAAAGAAAAAGCAACACAGTAGACAAAGAGCAATTATGGAAGACATCCAGCAATTCTACTTTTTTGTGATCAGCATGTGGCTTTCTGTTTTTGATGCCATTTTCCAAACGAAAAGCCTTGAGTTATCTTTGCGAAGACGAGTGGAGATTTAAAGATGCCGGGGTTAAGAGTTGTTCTTTATTACCGCTGTTGCACGGGACGTGACATTTCCTTTGACCAATCGATGGACTGCAGTGTTTCTGGTACCACCTGCTTAGCACCCCAACATAAGGGTCTCAAAAAGTAGGACGGTACGAGCTGTACTGAGACGAACCGAACTGAACTCTCTGGTGGAAACAGGCTTTTTGTGTTTTACTGTATTGTTTATTTGCGTTAAGCTTTTGGGCTGCTGTCTTGGATAGGAATCCCTTGACTAAGAGATCTTAATTCCTTTATGGAAACATTCATGTTTAAACTAAAGTCAAATCATTCCGTTCATATTGTAGCTCCAAGGACATGACCAGATTTGCTGAAAATACCAGTTCATATTAGTTATATTTTGAAAGTAAGCTATGTTTAAATAAAAAAACAGACAACTGTAACTATGTCATAAACCACTGACTCCATTCTTTAAAAATATGATCTTATATTTAATCAGAGGTTCTTCATATCTGCACAGTCCTTGTAGTGAAACCCAACATACAAATGGAGGGATAAGAGTGCTGCAAAGATAAGAATGACTGCTCTGCTCTTGTGTGTGCACACATGAAGAGTAGATAATTAATCATAATTACCTTTCTCCTTCGTCCTCTCGCTTTTTTCTCTTCTGCTTCATAATTGCCCCTTAATAGGAGCATGTGATAATGAGAGAAATATAACTAGCAATTTCTCTTCATCAGTTTAGTTCCATTCACTCTAGTTTGCTGCTCTAGTGGCCACTTTAGAAATATACAGCAGAGAAATTTTTGGAAAGAAGTGTACTGTAGATAGGGCAAACTGGTTCTTTACACCTTTCAGTTCTCATCGACGACACTATTTCCAAGTTAGTACGTTGTGTTAATGTAAATAAGAGCAGAGCAAGATGATTTGCAAACCCTTTTCAACCTATCCTTAGGTCAATACGTTACAAGGAAAAGATAGTAATTGTTCAAACTGATAAAATATTTTTTTTATTACAAATATTCAATCAATCTAAATTTGATGCCTGGTACACATTCCCAAAAAGTTGGACAAGAGCATGTTTACTATGTTACATCACCTTTCTTTTGAAAAAGCACTCAATAAGGATTTGGGAAATGAGAACACCAATTTAGCTTTGTAGGCAGAACGATTTCACATTCTTGCTTGATGTTTGACTTCAGTTATGCAACAGTCGGGGGTCTCCATTTTTTACATTTTGTACTACATAATGCACCGTACATTAATGGCCCTTTTCCATTAGCCCTACTCTACTCGACTCTACCCAGCTCTACTCTACTCGCCTTGTGCTGCTTTTCCATTAGCCCCAGTCGCCTGCCCAATAGGGTGCAGTTTCGCTGAGTGGCTCTGCGTTGATGTCATTTTGAGCGCGACACAACAATCTGTGGCTTTTTGTCACAAACCAAGTAAAAAAAGGAAAGCAGTGGAAGGCTGCAGGTGGTAAGGAGAAATACCCCTTGAGAAGCACAGTAGAGTTTTGGAAGCTATACAACAGAATGAAGCCGAAGACGAGAGCAATCGAGCTGCAAAGAAAAGACGTATGAGGGTAAGCTACCGCAAGCATGCTAGGTCGTAGCGCTCATGACTCATCGATGAGGACATTCTCTGACCAATCAGTAGCTGACAGTTGGTGATGTCATCTTTTAGTATCGACTCAGCTCGCTTGGAACCAGAGCCGAGTAGGTACTAAAACTAGCTTGTTTTAGGAGGTACTGGGCTTGTGGAAACATGCCGCAAATCAACTAGGGCCAAGTAGAGTAGGGCCAAGGCGTGCTAGTGGAAAATGGCCATTAGCTACATTTTACTACCCACACCCATTTACTACAAAGCCACGCTATCATAACAAGTACAAAATGTGGCTTGGTTCCCTAAAAAAAGAGGTTGGCTAGATTGCAGCAAATGTTCAAAAATCTGTATGTAGTTTTCAACAATAATTTGGCCCACACAGATGTGCAAGTTACCCATGCAAAGGGCAATAACACACCCCATACCAGCACAGATACTGGCTTTTGAACCTGAAGACAATCTGAATTGTAATTTTCCTCTTTAACACAGATTATACAAAGTCCATGACTTCCTAAAACACTTTGAAAGGTTAACTTGTCAGATTACAGCAATCTTTCCTCTTTGTGTCAGTGTGTCTCCAAACAGTAACCCAGAGAAGCCACCAGCATTTTTTGAGGGTTGAAAATATATGATTTTTGCTTGGTAGAGTTTTAACTTGCATTTTGTGAAGTGTTGATGTAATGACAAACTGTGTTAACTGACAGTGGTTTTCTGAAATTCTTGAACTGAAAGGATAAGTTTGGTTTCTACAGCTTTCACATTGTTGATAGAATGAGGTAGAACAATATACTCACCCAGAAGGCTTTCCTGACCTAAACAGTGCTTCGGGAGATATTTAGATCCATAATCGAGCGGCGGACATCCGTATAATGGTAGCACATAGGGCATGTATAGCGCCGCTCCTAAAACTGCATTAATCGTCCAAAAGCTCATCAGTTTCACTAATATTTCATCATGGTCCGCTCGGGCTACTCCTCCATTACAGTCTGTGTTGCTCCAGACATATTTTGTGGCTGTGCTGACCTCTGAACTGAAGAAGAAGAATGCTTGCCTCTGCGCATGTGCAGTACTCTCTGGAGAGCTGTTCTTCTCTTTGCCTCTGCGTCCTCCTTTGGATGAGCTCCTCATCTGTAAACTCTGGCTCGAAACTGTAAGAACACCCATCATACTCAAATTTCTCCTCCACAACATCTTCATCCGATAGATATTCGTCCATTTTGCACAAAACTGGAAGAAGAGAGTCGTTGTGCAGCCGGCGGTCTTCCCCGAAGCAATGAGCCGTACTGCGCATGCGCGGAGGCAAACATTCTTCTTCAGTTCAGAGGTCAGCACAGTCACAAAACATGTCTGGAGCGACACAGACTGTAATGGAGGGGTAGCCCGAGCGGACCATGATGAAATATTAGTGAAACTGATGAGCTTTTGGACGATTAATGCAGTTTTAGGAGCGACGCTATACATGCCCTATGTGCTACCATTATACGGATGTTCGCCGCTCGATTTTGGATCTAAATATTTCCCGAAGCACTGTTTGGATCAGGAAAGCCTTCTGGGTGAGTATATTGTTCTACTTCATTCTATAAACATTGTGAAAGCTGTAGAAACTGAACTTATCCTTTAAGTGGTAATATCCTTTACAGAATGATGTTGGTCTTTGCATGTGAATGGCTGATCCTTGTGGGGTTGCTCCTGTTATACCCAATCATGACATTCATAGTTCAGAACAAGTATTTTGAGTATTATTCAACCATAAAGTATTTTGGTGGACCTGTTCCAGCTATCTTGGAATGTGTAGCAGACATCAAATTATTAAGGAGTGAAAATTCAATAAAACCATAAAGTTTATCAGTTTGAACATTTAACGTCTTGTCTTTATAGAATATTGAATTAATTATAGATGAAAAGAGTAAGCAAATTATTGTTTTCTGTTTGTTTTTATTTTATACACATCTTCTCCGCTTCAAAATTATGGTTTGTAAATTGCTGTTGATATTTTTGGCTTTTATGTCCAGAAACTAAACCCTGTGAAAATATTGAGTCAATAATGTTCCAAAAAGGAGGGCGGTCAGCTGGACTTTTCACTGAGAGGTGGATTAGAGCCAAATGAATCAATCAGAAGTTAATACCTTCCTGGCCGGTCTTAACCTGCCGCTTTTACGCTCAAACACACACACGCACTCTTCTCCCAGATAACCCCAGAGTAGAGATTGATTCATGAGGCGAGTGTCAAGTTCAAGCCAAGGACAACGGAGCAACAGCTCACTGCCTGAACAGCTCAACAACACAAACACAGATGAGTACACACACTGACACAGACACACACTTGTCCAGAGAAATGTCACGCGGCCTTGGCAGAGACAAAAGCACACACACAAATATGCAAATAGAAAAAAAAAATGAAAAATGAGCAGAGCAGGACAAACAGAACTGTTTTCATCATCTGTAATTAATGAGAGAAATCCCCTTTATTATGTTAATGTGTTGATTAGACATAATTTACAATTAAGAACAATATTATGCACCATTTAGACTGTAATTAGGCTTCGTTTATTTTACAATCCAGAAGGTGAATGTGCAGTGCAGTAAATGTACATTTTCTGCCTCTTTGATCATTATTTTTAAATTAGAGTTCTCCTCTCTCTAGTGAACACCCAAGGGATGCATACAATCTTCCCCAGCAGAGAAATTATCATTAAAGCTGATGAAGTTTAAATATTTCTGTAAACAATAGAGAACAAACATATTTGCAAGATAGAATCTGTATAAAGGAAATGTTAAATGTTAAATTTCATTAAATGTGTTTTCCAGTGGCAAAGTTTGCTTCACCAATACTAATACAACCTAAAGGCCCAATCACAGAGAGTGGACCTTACAATGTTTTACTCCAACTTTGGGCTCACCCACATGTACACTTTTGTTGTTTAATTTGATATGTGGCGGGTGCTTGCCATCTAAACAAAACCAATGTAAAGCCCTGTGTTTTCAGTGGCCACTATCCTGAGTAAAAATGCCCAAGCATTTTGTCACAATCCTAGCGCTCTCAGTTCAAGAGTTTGGTTTCTGAAGTAGTGCTACACTCCTCTGTGTCCCCTCTCTTTCACTTACAGTTTCAACTGAAAAAAGGACCCCAGATGCCTGCTTCGTCAACAACAATCGCGGAAGTGAAAGTGATCTCACTTGCCTTTTTGAGGGAATAATTTTTTGTTTTCAGCTGGTACCTATGCCACTATGTGATGCCTTGACCTTTTAATGCTTGAAGAAGAGACTGATTTAAAGTATGGCATAGTGTTGTAGGCCGATGCTAAAGTTAGTGCACACTGCTGGTGCCCTTAAATAAAAGCCACTGTAATTTTCCAATAGGTTTTTGGATAATTGCCAATAGTACATTTATGGCAAACAAATAGTTTCTGAAACTTCAATATTGTGTTCATTGTGATAATCTTTGCAAATAAGCACTGCTTCATTATTTTTTATAGTACTGACAAAATAAGAGATTAAAAAAGCTAATGACAGGCAACAGAGTAACTAGAGTGTGCTGGACTGACTCTGACACCATTACAGTTCAGCTGCAACTTCTATCTTACACCCTTGGCTCTTCTATAAAATACTTTCTCCTTATGGTGCATTTCCATTTGTGGTATCAGTCCAACTACGCTCTACTCTGGATACTACCTGCTTCATTTCCCATTACTGTTTAGATGGTTTCAGTACCTCTTTAAGGAAGATGGAACCATCAGAGAGTGGCTGCACAAAAAAATTTTGGCATCCTCATTTGACAAAGGAGGAAATAAAGGTAATAGAGCTGCCAGCCCCTTTGTGGCTTTTGGTAACAGTTGATGATTTATGTTCCAAAGACAGTTACAAGCAGCAAAATGGCATACTGGTTAAGCAGAAAGGAATTTGGTAAATCAAGCAGTACCCCAGAGTGTGCAACATATGACAATATCCTGACCATTCAGAGGTCATCAGTGTTTCTAAGTCATGGTTAGTTGCAGCTCTGCTCACTTTGGACCCTGCTGGAGGTAATACAAGAAACTCTGCTTTGTACTAGGTACAACCTATAAGAGAACATCAAAACAACCAAGAAACGTGGAGCTGAGTGATGATAGTGATGATACCTCGCAGTGGAAAAGCCCCATTTGTGTGGCCTGATTATGTATAGGTACTCATAGCTGTGTTAATGCTGAGTTGGTGTGACAATAGTTTTCAAAGGCAATCAAAAATTAAGATATTTAAGGTCTCTGACAAACTCTATAGTCCAGTTTGTTTGCAACCATCACCATCATTCATGTTGCCAAATGTAACATGAAAATCTATTATGCTTGCGTTTACTGTGGACCTTAGTTCAGGAAGTTCAGGCAAAGAACTCTTCAAAAATCACATAGACTTTTAGATGGAGGAGCCCCTTTTTCAAGGTCATCACTGCACCACTATATATGGGCAAATATTAAACATTAATCTTTATAGAGCCATCCTGTGGATACAACCTTGAGAGGTGGCAATTAACTTACTTAACCAAGAAACAAGAAAACCATGTGAGAAGAACTAAAAAGAAATAAAAAAGGAAATGGCCAGTGCTAGCAAAAAAAGCAGCCTGTCCTGTGCAGTGCTTGAAACGGAAGGGTTTACAGGCACAAAAAATATAGATATTTTATTATAAGGCAATACACTCCAAAGAAATGTGGTCTAGGGATATCTATAGCCAGTGTATATAAGTTGAAAAGTTGAAAAACATGATCTTGATGGTGCAATTATTTCAGAGATGTTCCCCATTGATATGGAAATGCTTTATGAAATGGGTTACAGACTGGCACTAAGGTGAGCTGATCTGACTTTTGGTTTGTGCAGATGTGATACTTCCTGTCCATCAGGTATTATTCAGAAAAAAAATGTCCTCTTTCCTATGAAGTAAAATGTCATTGGCATCTACTCTTTAAACAAGTTTTACATTAAGTATATGATAATGAGGATCTTGTCTTATACCATTACTGTAACAATTCACTCCAAAGCAAACGGAAGCTTGGGAATAACCAGAATAGCTAAGATGCATGAGAATAGATTTCTTGGCTGTGTTTCTAGTGTGTGAGGCCAGAGATTTCTCAAAAACAACATTTTTCTCTGAAAAAGCTTGGCATTCAGCGGCTGTGTTCATAGCTTCAGGACAGAAAAGAGGTGCCAACACATCCAAAAGATGATAGATGCTCTCAGGATCTCTGGATTTCACAGAAAGAGAATTCAGTGAGCTGAGGAACTCAGAAACACTAAGCTACTGCTGCACCTGTCCATCTTTGCTCAACACAGGGACTCGCTCTGTTAGAAGAAAGTGTAGCTTTTCAATTTTAAACATGAAGTCTGAGGGGAAAAAAATAACAAAACTTAACCCATGTGCATCCTTCTAATTTACTACCTTCTGGGGAACTTTTACTGCAGTGTAGCTCAGTCCATGAGGGCTTGGGCTGGGGACTGGAGGGTGGCCAGTTCAGGTCCTGAATGAATCTTACTTGAAAGTTAGTTTGGGAGGTGGAAAGATGCAAGCTGACCTCCTATGGCACTGTTGCCTTTACGGGAGTTAGTAATACAGCTGAAAGGGGCTGGCATCCTTTGCCTCCAGAGCCTTGGAGCATAGGCTTGCACCCTGAAAACGTCATTTTATGTTAACCTCTATAGATTAAGTAAGGTCAACATTGCTGGTGGTGCTGGTGACGATGATGAATGGCCAATTGCAGACTCAGCATGTGCTCCCAAGTCTGCCCTGACCTGGGGAAACTCAAGGCATTAACATGTCTGGGTGTTGTTAATATGTCCTTCACTTTGCATGGCAGAGTTTTTTTTTTTTCCCCTGTCTGCATTGTCTTTTCAGCTGGGCACTGTGTCTGATGACAGTGTTGGAAAGACCAATGCATTTTTTTTCTAGCAGTTTGAGATATGTGAATATGATTCACTGCTACAGTGACCATCACTAGCCCTCCCTGTAGGCTACTCCATCAAATCAAACTTTATTTACCCCTTATGTGAGCGGAAGGGGAGGGCCATGCCACACCACAGTGTGAAAGAAGGGGAAATAGTGACAGACAAGACAAGACGAGACAAGACAAACGGAAAGGAGGACAGACAGGCAGTGTTACTGATTGAGCAGTCCAAGTGTTATGCTGATCTAAGCTCCTACAGGAATTAAAGGTAGTAGGAGACCAGGGATACCAGAGATGTAGGTTCTTGATAGCAGGGGGAGATGAGTACACAAGGATCAGATATGGAGGAACATGCATTACAGGATGTGAGCAGATGTGTTAAAGTGTCCAACACAGCATGTTCTGACAGGAAGAACTATTTCTTTACAGTAAGTCTCAACAGGAGCTTGAGTGTCTGTACAAGCATGCATGTGAAGTGGTCACTGAATACCCAAATAGGCATGGTAGAGTTTTAATTTGCACGTGTAGATGTAGCAACAAATTGTGTTAACTGAACATTGTTCCAAAAAGCGTTACCAAGCTCGTGGTAATATATTTTACAGAATTTTGGCTTTTAATACAGTATACTGTCTGAGTGATTGAAGATCACTGGTCATTGTTTTTCTCTTTGCTGCTTTTATGCAGAGGTTTCTCTGAGTCTTAAAAAATATTTGAACTGTCACTGATAAAATCGCTTAATTGCTTGCAGTTGTACTTTTAAAACTGTGAACCTTGCCCCATATTTGCTTGTGAACGACTGAGCCTTGTAGTAATCAAACAGGTGTTTTTGAGCATTCCTTAACTTCCTCGTCTTTTGTTGCCCTGATCACAGCCTTTTTGTGGGGTGTGTTACAGACGTTAGATTAAGGGTCAATTTCAATTGTACCCCGTAGCCCTTGGTTTTGCGTGTTCACATCTAGAGAAGGGGTATCCCAATTCTCCATAAGGTTAAGGAGAAGGGCTACACAGCCCATGAAACAAAGACAGACCTCAACTGAAAGGAAGTGGTATGAGAAATTTCCCATTATACACCACGCCCGCCGAAAAGAAGGCAGAGCGGAGGTAGGAGAAAGTGCATTGTTCTAAGTAGTAAGTTATAACTAGTGAACTTTAGACAGTTCCAGAGCTGACACATCTGCTCACGACACAGCCAGAGTGGTTCTAGGTGATGACGTATCTTCAAGTTACTTTTGAAGTTTGTCCTATCATGAAAATTTGCTCCAAAATTTAGTAAAGCTGGAACTTCATATGGCAAAGTATCATCACTGTACAAGTCAGGCCTCAATGGTTGTTCTTTTCCTCAACAAAAAAAAGAAAGAAAAAAAATTGCTCATTTTAAATGTCATTATTCACCACCAATAAAAACGTTGGTGTGACCGAAGTGCTTTTGTTCCTAAATCTAAAAGTTCACGATTAAGCCTCAAAACCACATCCCAAACGAAAAATGATAGACTCACATTACAGCACACAGAGATACCAACACACTCACAAGATGGTGTCAGTTACAGATGATAGCGGAGAATCCTCTCTCCCCTCATGTGTGACTCAAAGGAAGCAGAGCAGAGGTCAAAGCTCCCCACTGAATCACATTCATAACTTCTCCTTCTTACAGGAAAATGAAAAATGTCTGGCGCCTTCTCGGTGAACAGATGATGGCTTAGCCCTGTCATATGGATTAATGTGTCATCAAGCAGCATTTAATTCATTGATTGTCATGTGACAGTCAGGAAGGGCAAGCCAGTTACAGTATGAGAGGTCAGAGACTGAAGCTGAGGGTTTCAATGTGAGAAGAACGTTGACTAGAGTCTGCACTGGATGATGACTGTAACCTCAGGACAGAAATAAACTTAATGATGCAAATATAGAAGAGCAACAGCAAAAGACACTGCTACTGTGTCACCTTCATGAGCTTTGTTAATCAGAAAAGAAGGACAACAAATATAAGAAGTCGAGTTATCAGAGTAACTGTAAACAAATGTCAAGGTTGGAGGAAAGAAAGAAGCAAAGAGATTAAAACCGGTGAACTTTATGACCAAACAAGGGATAAAACAATAATCAACAAGCTCTAATTTCCTAACAAAAAGTATGTGCTAGCGTGCAAAAAGCAAAACTTATAACAGCAATAGTTAAGCAACACCTGCTGCAACACATAGAAGCGTTTTCAAAAATACCTGCCTATGCATGAACAAATTAGAATTTTAAATGCTGAGAACCCCTGATCCACCTGGCTTGTTGTCCATCTTAGACCCTTTTTTTTGGAGCTTCTGCCACCTGAGGGCCCCTTCGGAACATGGTCCCAGTCCCCTCTGATTGGTTGACCCATCTTTTCTATAGAAATTGGTCAGTTGATCTGCTGGGGGCTGCTCTGTTTTAAGGAGCTCTACATTGTTGCTACAGTCTTTGCTCAGCACTGGGCTTGTCAGCCTTAGCAAAGGGTCTTAAACTGGCAACAATACAAGAGCAAAGACATCTCCAATTCACTGGGTGTCGCTGTTGTGAAAAACTGACAGTCCTGAGAGAGTGCTGTCTGCAAGGCTGCAGAGTTATCTCAAAAGTTATCAGCATCCCTGTTACAAAATCAGAAAAAACATGCCTATCTACCATGGGATTGTTCGCTGTTGAGTTAGCAGAAGTCTTCCTCTGGCACTGCAGGGGAAGCTGGGAAATATAGTGACATAGACTTGAAAAATATTTACGCCGGTTTGCAAAATCGACTACAATTCCCACAATGACTTAAATACAGGCTTGGGGAGTAACGGATTACATGTAACGGCGTTACGTAATCAGGATACAAAAAAAAGGTAATTGTAATCCATTACAGTACAGAAAAAAAACGTGTAATCAGATTACCGGTATATTTGATAAAAACAGGGATTACTTAGCAGGATTACATTTTAAAATCAAATGGGATATACTACGACGCAGCAGACGCATGCTTAGTGAGCAGGCATTTGCGACACTTAACGATGCAACACCACAACAAACCAACACGTGAGGCAACCACCCGCATAGCAACGAGCCGTACAGTCAACTGTCTAAGCTATGGCCGCTGCCGGGGAAAAGAGTGCGTTCACTCGCTGGAAACTGCGCTATAATTTTGAATTAAAATCACAAAAAGGGAGCAACGTCCTCTTCACCCACGAGCTCGCCAAGAGGCTGAAGGGCACCAAGGTCACATGTTACTCCCTCCACCCAGGTAAGAGTGACAGCATTCAAACTTTGTCAATGAGATGATCCTTTGCAGAGCTTCTGATTGTTGCTCTGTTATCAAACAGGCATCAATATCGTCATTTCTTAACTTTAATCATATGAAATGGAAAAAAAATCACCTTGCTCTAGGTTGTTAGACAAAAATTGTTTGTTTGTTTTTTATTTTAGGAGCAATTAACACTGAGCTGGCCAGGAACATAAGCTGTTTGCTGCAGCTTATCTTGAAGCCCTTGATGATGTACTTCTTCAAGAACCCAGAGCAGGGAGCTCAGACCATGCTGCACTGTGCCCTGCAGGAGGGACTCGAACCCCTGAGCAGACGCTACTTCTCCAACTGCAACGTGAGGGAGCTGTATGATCAGGCCAAGGACGACGCTGCAGCCAAGAAGCTGTGGGAGCTCTCAGAGTACTATCTGAGCATGATCTTCTTTTAAATGGGATTAGCCAGAGACTCTGGTTCCTCTGGTATGAAGTGGGCAGGTTTAATAGAGGAAGGTGCTGGTGAGTACTATAAAGATTAAATCAATCATAAGTTAACAATGAAGCATTTAAGGATCCGATAACTAACTGTTAAATTTTTTTTTCAGTATTGATAGTGTGTGAGTGAGTGAGTGACTCTATGTTATTATAACTATGTATTTCTATATTTAAAGTGACAGTGATCGAACCAGTATCATCTCCTATTGGACTTTGAACTGATTTTAACAGATGACATCACATCACTGCTGTCCTTGCTTCTCTCCACTTGCTTTCTCTTCACTTATGAATCCATTTTAAGACTTTACTGATCACTTTTAAAGCCCTTACAGATCTGGCTCCAGCCTACATCTCTGAATTACTGACACCTCATGAGCCAACCTGCAGCCTCAGATCCTCTTGGCTGCTCCAAAGTCGAAGCTGAAGACTACCCTGATGGTGATCGGGCCTTGTCTGTCAGAGCTCCTCCACTTTGGAAACCATGCCCTAAGACTTAAAGCATGCAGAATCAGTGACATCTTTTAAATCGCATCTTAAAACTAGCTTTTTCAGACTTGCTTTTACATTATCCTTTTATTACTTACGTACTCATTTATCATCAATGTTAGCTATTTATTTTATCTACATGTTTTGTTTTACAATTACCTATTGAACTAGTTTTTAAACTCCTCTTTTCTTATTCTCCTCACTGGTCTCATCGTCTTAGTCCTGTTTTTACCATCTTTTTTCTTTTAATATACTCCCTTTATTATTATTGTTATTTTTTGTTCTATTTTATTTTATGTGTTAATTCTTTTCTCTTTTAGCCATCCTCTTTCTGCCTTCTTGTTCTCCATTTCCTCATGTGATGTCAACTATCAACTGTCATAAATGTATGTATCTATAAACATGTGATCTATTTATTGTCCTGTAATTTTACACAAAAAGAAACGCCTTCTTCACCAGTGTTCTTCGTCTAACAATTATGTCAGCTATTTCCAGCTGACCAGTTTGTTTTCTTTTGTTGCTTTAAGTAACATGACCCTCTGCTTTATCCTCTTAGTCTTTTGGTCTCTGTTTGACCTGTTTAATTTTATTGTACCCAGAGTTCTACCTTTTTCAGCTTTTGTTATCTCTGTTAAAGCACTTTTTAAACATCGTTTTTTAAAGGTTCTAATGTAAATAAATAGTTATTTATCATTTTTTAATTGTAATTACATGACACATTACAGTCATTTGCTGCTAAAAGAGGGAGGAAAACAATATATTTGGATTGACCTTAGAAGGAGTTTTGTCTTAAATTAAATGCACTCACCAACTACAGCATCAAGCTTTGTGTTATCCAGTTTATTGACTACATCTTTGTGAGGCCGTGACTGCCTCCTCGTCAAACGTGAGTCGGACAGTGTTTCTCCACTGTGGACGAACATCACGAGATCCCAGATGTCTGATCCCCTTCAATGCTGAACTTGCAGTCAGCAGAGACCTCAGCTTTTGTTTGGGAATTTTACATCATAGTCTGGCACAAGAGGCACCTGAGGCACCAAATAAGGATAAAACAATTACATAAAATATTTTTAGAGTTTATTCATCTATGCAGTGAATATACATAGGCCTGTAGTCTATAGACTAACTTCATAACAGGAGGAATCTTGGGCTTCATCATACCATTTCCTAATCCATCATTAATGGTACACATGCAACACAAAGTTGATGAATATGCTTTCTTTCTAGCTGATGTGCACAATCTAAAGATGCAGAGGGAAAATGTAGCCAAAAACCTTTCCCTACATGGGTAAATAACCCACAGTATCCATGCATTTTGAGGTATTTGCTATGTCTACAGGGTCAGACAATACTTGAAGAAAGAATCTGGTGGGTCTACAGATGGTGTGGGTGTTGAACAGGTGGATTTTCTGTGACATCAACACTTCTCCTTTTTAGTGTTGTTTCAAACATATTGACATATATTTGACTTTTTTTGGTAATATATGGTATGATACTCCTGATTTACATAAAATTTAACCTCATTTATGAGTAAAAAAAACAGATTCAGTATTATTTTCACAAAGTTTATTATCAGAGGCACACAAATTGATGGGATATCACAGACAGTTTTATGTCAAAGTTTGCTCAGGATATTGTTTTAAAACCATTTAAATATTAGCATGAGGTATAAAATTATCTCCATTTTTTCTTGGTTCTACTTTTTGTGAACTTGTTTCCAACATATTAACATATATTTTGAATTGATTTTATGATTAATGGTATGATGGACATGTTTTTCATAAAAGGATACCTCATTTTTGAGTAAAAATTGCAGTAATTCAAAATTATTTTCAGCAAAATGAAACCATGAGATAACTTACTGTACTTATGGGATAAGGCTCTCCCACCTGAAATAGGGTACGAAGTGTGCATCCTTATTTTGAAAGGTCGCCTCAGTCCCATCAGCTGAATCTTACCCAAATACAGCAGTGCTGTGTACACATACATATAGGCTGATTGTTGATCTTATGACTGGGTTGAGTTAAGCCCCCGTTCAGCTCTATGATGTTCAGAGCATCATACTACAGGTTCCATGAATGCATTTAATGGTGTAACTCAGTGGGCATTACATAACAAATTTACATGCATGAGAAATACCAATGTCAATGTCAATGTCAGCTTTATTTATATAGCACATTTAAACAGCCAACAGCCTACCAAAGTGCTTTACAGTAGATCTGGCATGTGAGCGTATGATTTGCCTGATTCATTGTCTGAAATTCTGCATGTGAGATATTCTCTTCCCATGGCAGATATAGCCTATGACAATGTGGAACACAATATGGAGGTTGACAATTCTCAACATAGCCCAGGGGATGACAATTCACGGCACAACAATCTTGATGACCCAATATGTGGGTTTCTCAAAATCACCAAGGCAGAAGTACTCTTTGTACTAAAGCACAATTTGACCATGTCGGCTCTCAAAGACTTGCTTCAAATTATTAACCACATATTTGCCAGCATAGTGGTACCAGGCACTAAACATCTGTTTAAAAAGGTTTTCAAACACTTGAGCACTGCTGCAGTACTTAACACTATGTGTGCAAATACTGTGTGCAAATAATGTATATATATATATATATACATGACAGTAATTTATTAAAACCACTTTTCTCTTTCATAAAATTTTTTTGTTTGTTTGTTTTGTTTTTTGCAATAAATGTGTTATGAAGCACTTTTAGTTTATACTAAAGCATCTAGATGTAATTTAACCCCGCCACCACCCCCCCTCATCGGAGGACAAATAAACTTTATTAACTACTTCCTGCTTTGATTACATTATGGACATCAAAATAGCTGTAATGATGTGAATACTATTCATTTATTTAAATTTGATTAAAATACATTTGTTTTCAACAAACTTCTTTTTGAGGCTTTATGTTTTAAAAGGTTTTTATGGTTTCTAACATTTCAATTTGACTGGAAGATTTATATTCATAACACATTCATGACAGTTAATCATTACAAACATTTTTTCTCTTTCATATATATATATATATATATATATAAATATATATATATATATATATATATATATATATATATATATATATATATGCAATAAATGTGTTATGGAGCACTTTTAGTTTATACTAAAGCATCTAGATGTAATTTAACCCCGCCACCACCCCCCCTCATCGGAGGACAAATAAACTTTATTAACTACTTCATGCTTTGATTACATTATGGACATCAAAATAGCTGTAATGATGTGAATACTATTCATTTATTTAAATTTGATTAAATACATTTGTTTTCAACAAATTTCTGTTTAGTCTTAAAGTTTTTAAGGGTTTTATGGTTTCTAACATTTCAATTTGACTGGAAGATTTATATTCAAAACACTTTCATGACAGTAATTTATGAGAAATATTTTTTCTCTTTCATATATATATATATATATATATATATATATATATATATATATATATATTTTTTGCAATAAATGTGTTATGAAGCACTTTTAGTTTATACTAAAGCATCTAGATGTAATTTAACCCCGCCACCACCCCCCCTCATCGGAGGACAAATAAACTTTATTAACTACTTCCTGCTTTGATTACATTATGGACATCAAAATAGCTGTAATGATGTGAATACTATTCATTTATTTAAATTTGATTAAAATACATTTGTTTTCAACAAACTTCTTTTTGAGGCTTTATGTTTTAAAAGGTTTTTATGGTTTCTAACAACTCAATTTGACTGGAAGATTTATATTCATAACACATTCATGACAGTTAATCATTACAAACATTTTTTCTCTTTCATATATATATATATATATATATATATTTTTTTTTGCAATAAATATGTTATGAACCACTTTTAGTCTACGCGAATCAACTAGATGTAATGTAACCCCGCCACCACCCCCCCTCATCGGAGGACAAATAAACTTTATTAACTACTTCCTGCTTTGATTACATTATGGACATCAAAATAGCTGTAATGATGTGAATACTATTCATTTATGTAAATTTGATTAAAATACATTTGTTTTCAACAAACTTCTTTTTGAGGCTTTATGTTTTAAAAGGTTTTTATGGTTTGTAACAACTCAATTTGACTGGAAGATTTATATTCATAACACATTCATGACAGTTAATTATTACAAACATTTTTTCTCTTTCATATATATATATATATATATATATATATATATATATATATATATATATATATATATTTATATAGTTTTTTGCAATAAATGTGTTATGAAGCACTTTTAGTTTATACTAAAGCATTCAAACTACTTCATATAAATATGAAAACTGAAGATACCTGAGCTCCGTAATGGGCCAGAATTGTTCCACAATGTCATTAATTGAACTCATTCTTGTTTCTGAACTTGAGCATTTATAGCATCTAATCTACAGTCTTGGGCCTTATAGGGTTAATTGCCTTCTCTTTCTTGCGTCCTCCTGTAAGCAAAAGAGAGTCGAGAGTGAGCGTGGAGTTCTGCTGAAAAAGTCTCAACAACTCATCTTCTGCTCAAGATGCAAAAACGCCTCCATTTCTGTGCCTGAAAAGCAGACAGAGAAGAGGAGTGTTTCTTACCTCTGGTCAGAATGCGAGTCCTCCTGTCTCTCCTTCTCCTCCTGCTCCTGCCTTGGAATCTCCTCCTGCTCCTGCTTCTCAACCATCTCCTGCCTCTGTCTCTCCTGTTTCTTCCTCTCCTTCTGCTTTCTTTTCCATTCCAGCCTCCGCTGCCTCTTCTTCTCAATCATCTCCTGCCTCTTACTGTCCTGCTCCTGCCCTTCTGCTCCTGCTCCTGCCTCATTACTCTCCTCCTGCTCCTGCTTCTCAATCATCTCCTGCCTCTTACCGTCCTCCTGCTCCTGCTTCTCAATCATCTTCTGCCTCTTACTCTCCTCCTGCTCCTGCTTCTCAATCATCTCCTGCCTCTTACTCTCCTCCTCATCTCCTGCCTCTTACTCTCCTCCTGCTCCTGCTTCTCAATCATCTCCTGCCTCTTACTCTCCTCCTGCTCCTGCTTCTCAGTCATCTCCTGCCTCTTACTGTCCTTCTGCTCCTGCTTCTCAATCATCTCCTGCCTCTGACTCTCCTCCTGTCCCTGCTTCTCAATAATCTCCTGCCTCTTACTCTCCTTCTGCTCCTGCTTCTCAATCATCTCCTGCCTCTCACTCTCCTCCTGCTCCTGCTTCTCAATCATCTCCTGCTTCTTACTCTCCCTCTGCTCCTGCTTCTCAATCATCTCCTGCCTCTTACTCTCCTTCTGCTCCTGCTTCTCAATCATCTCCTGCCTCTTACTCTCCTTCTGCTCCTGCTTCTCAATCATCTCCTGCCTCTTACTCTCCTTCTGCTCCTGCTTCTCAATCATCTCCTGCCTCTTACTGTGCTCCTGCTCCTGCTTCGCAATCATCTCCTGCCTCTTACTCTCCTCCTGCTCCTGCTTCTCAATCATCTCCCCCTCCTCTCTCTCCTCCTGCCCCTGCTTCTCAATAATCTCCTGCCTCTTACTCTCCTTCTGCTCCTGCTTCTCAATCATCTCCTGCCTCTTACTCTCCTTCTGCTCCTGCTTCTCAATCACCTCCTGCCTCTCACTCTCCTCCTGCTCCTGCTTCTCAATCATCTCCTGCCTCACTCCCTCCTCCTGCTCCTGCTTCTCAATCATCTCCTGCCTCTCTCCCTCCTCCTGCTCCTTCTTCTCAATCATCTCCTGCCTCACTCTCTCCTCCTGCTCCTGCTTCTCAATCATCTCCTCCTCCTCTCTCTCCTCTAGCTCAATTATCTGCTCCACCAGCCATCTCCTACCTTCCTTATCCTTCACCTGTATCCCCTGCTCCTCTCTCTCCTCCTCTTTCCTGCTCTCAAACATTCTAACCTGTTGTTTTAACATCTCCTCCTCTCTCCCTCTCTCTCTCTCCAAAACCTCCTCCTCCACTCTCTGCCTCTCCACCTGCTCTTTTCTGTAGATCTCCTCCCTCCCCTTCGTGCAACAACTCATGCATCTGAATATACCTGGCAGCCTCAGTCTCCATCTCCTTCTCCTTCCTTTCTCCTCACCCTTCATCCATCCTTGCTCCTTCTTGTTTTTCCCTTCAATACTTACCCATCTGTCCTCCTCTTTCCCTCTCTCGCTCTCCAACACCTCCTTCTCCACTCTCTGCTTCTCCTCCTGCTCCTTTCTGGAGATCTCCTCCCTCCCCTTCTTGCTCCAACACATCGGTCTCAATCTAATTGACTGCTTTCGTCTCCTTCTCCTTCCTTTCTCCTCACCCTTCATCCATCCTTGCTCCTTATCGCTCCTCCCCTTGATATTTGCCCATCTTTCCTCCTCCTCCTCCTCTATTCCTGTCTCGATCTTGAACATCTTCCTTTTAAGTCTCTGCCTCTCCTCCTGCTCCTTTCTGTAATTTTCCTCCCTCCTCTTCTTGCTCCAACACAAAGGTCTCAATCTAACTGACAGCTTCTGTCTGCTTCTTCTTCCTTTCTCCTTCATCCATCCTTGCTCCTCCTTGCTCCTCCCCTGGTTATTTCCCCATCTGTCCTCCTCCTCCACTCTCCAATTCTCCTCCTGCCCTTTTCTGTAGATCTCCCCCCTCCTGCTCCTGCTCCTGTATCTCACTGACTGCTTCAGTCCCATTATCCTCCCTCACTCTTTCTTCTTCCTCTCCTGGATACTTACCTCCTTGTCCTCCTCGTCCTCCTTCTCCTCCTCGTCCTCCTCCTTCTCCTCCTCTTCCTCCTCCTCTTCCTTCTCCTTCTCCTCCTCCTTCCTCCTCTCTCCCTCTCTCACTCTTCTTCGTTGGTGTTGATCCTCGATCCGATGGTGTCTTGTCTCTCCTTGTTTGTGCTTTTCTCTGGCTTTAGTTTTCTGTAAGATCAAACCAGAACAATGTCAGTAACTCTTTCAAAACACACTAAACTAAAAGTTCACTCTTATTTTCCTCAGAGTCCAGCACTAAGACTTCCTCCTCATCATGGAGGTCAATGTCTGAGTTTATAAGATCATGTCAGTGCAGCTCTACAGTTTAAAACAGGAAGGACATTGGCCAGGACAACTTCACAATCTGTCATCTTTCATAGAGCACCACTCATGAATGAAGATTCATTGATCCCCACAGAGTCAAGAAACAGTGATGACTGAAAAACATTTCAAATACTTTGCAAGGAGCAAAGAAATAAATAACACAAAGAAATCTTCATGTAATTGAGGTTGGTTGAAATAACCATTTGACATTCATTCAAAGTGACGCCTGAAATTAACCAGAGGAGACAACAACAAGCAAAAATTACGTCATTGATTATGAAAGAAAAAAAGGTGGCTGAACACTGAGGAAAAACATTCAGGGAAATGTCCTGTATGATTTAATGTAATGTGATGACCAGGCAGAAAAGCAACGTCTCTTAAAAATTGATCAATAATATTTGTCATTCATTCACTGACAAAGATTTTAACCTCACAGGTCACAAATTCAAGGGAAGATAAACATATAAATGAAAAAACACAAAGGTAGAATTCAATCTACCTGCTGAAGTTCAACTGACTACAAAACCCTAAACGCTCTTGGTTTAGATGCAAAATGTCCAGCTTCATAACTAAATTCAAGTACACAGAAAACTGATGGGTTTGAGCTCATTTATCTATTGTAAGTCACAACAACTGACTTACAATAGTTTTTAAACTCCAGCCATACGACCTGACTTCAAAATAAAAATATAGAGATATTTTATCACACCACAGCACAGTGGTGTGGATTTAGAGAGGCTCTGTTTAATGTCACTTCCACACTCAGTTTAGCTCAAAGCTAGCTCAAGGTCAGATGTGAAAAGAGACTAAAGTAAACATTTATCAAGCGTTAAAGTTGAAAATCTGTCATCAATTGTTTCATTTTCACATTAAAAACACAACAAATTTTATTTTCATACATGGTGTGCTCTATGACACTCAAATCATGGATCAATCAGGGTACTAAACCTTTCTGTTTCACTCCTTCAGTCAAATCATGCTGACAAAAAATAACTTGGCTACAAAAGAAATGAAGAAGTCTGTGTCCTACACAATATGGTTTAATTCCAAACACAAAAAGGCAAAGAAATGATCATGAACTAGCTAGCTTAAGCAAACTAATGATCCCTGCCTAGCAAGAAAACACAAAATGAGTGTACTTACCTCCAAGTGGCTTGGTGAAAAGGGAAGAACTTCAGTGGAGCTGGTTTATATGCCCCACAGATGAACAAATATCGTTACTATGCTGATGCTTACAGTTTGTAAGATGCTTGTTGTTGCTATGGTAACAGTGAAGAACTGCTGACATGAAAAAGATTTGACCTTAATGTCCTGCTTCTCTGCACAAAATTGCCACACAGAGAAATAAACTGATCAAATAAAGTCAGAAAAGAAACCCTGATATCAGAAGAACATTTAAACTGAGACTTTATATCAGAAACAAATCCCAATGGTCAGTAAATCTGTCCAGGCAGCAGAAAACACTTCAATATACTCAGACAAACTTCAGATACTAGTGTAAAAATACAGAAATCATAATTCAATTCGTTCTATTTTGACTGAATCGTTTATTTCATTTTTTATTATATTTTATTTCAATGTAAGTTTTTTATTGTTCATCAGCAGCCTTGTATACTTCTGTCCAAAACAGTAAAACCTCGGCCTCACTAAATGACTTATTGATGTACTGCTCATCTGTCAAATGACTTAACTCAATGACTTTTATATTACCACACAGCTCCCTGTATAAAGGACTGGATTTACAATAAATCTTTACATCTGACCTTTTACACTGATGCCATAGCAGTCACTTCTACAACTATATAAAGCTGTGGTTTTATTTAATTTTGTCCTGCTCAATGCACACCTAAGATCAGGCCAAAAGACCAAGACACACCATGTATGTATCATGACAGACAGCCTTTTCACAGGTGTTACTGGCCTTTTCACTCTCTATATGTGCACTTTCATTTTGGTTATAAGCAATGTCACTTAAAAATAAATTTATCTCTGATTATTGCCATTTACTCTCTGACACACATTTCAACCTGACAGGTCACAAATTCAAGAGAAGACAAACATATAAATGGGATAACACAAAAGTAAGAATTCAGTCTACTATAATTAAAATACAAAACCCTTAAAGCTCTTACTTTAAAAGCAGAATCTCCAGCTTCATAACTAAATTTACACAGGAAACTGATGGAGTGGGTTTGAGCTCATTTATCTGTTAAGAAGTTATGCTGCTCCATTTGAGAGCCACTGATATGTCATTTTAAATTTCAGACCACTGTATTCAATCCAAACACACCAAAATAAAAACATAGAGATATTTTATTACGCCACAGCGCAGTGCTGTGGATTTACAGAGGCTCTGTTAAATCCTTTGACGCGCAACATGGTACCCTCCATTTAATGCATAGCATGGGTCAGAAATGACCCGCATTCATTTCAATGGCTATTTAACGCTGGCTAAGTTTATCTTTGTTTCATCTTTTTAAATCAATTCATCTTATGATTAGTTATTACAAGTAATTTTTGGGTATCCTGTTTTTGATTACCACATATCCTTATTTTTATTTTTCCCTTTTGATGCTATGAAGAGAACCAGTTTTTGTATTACAATGTCAAATATTCACAAATGGGTCAATAATGACTCATATGTTATTTATAATTCACATCTTGTAATCATAATTTGTTTCTAGTTATTTCTTTAGCAGTGAGTGGGTCAAAACACGTGTGTGCTGTTCTGTACTTTTAATTGATAACTGAAAACTGCTCAGTTCTGTTCTGACTTTACTTCAACTAAAATCAATAATACAGAAAGCTGTTTTGGAATGAAATAGATATTGGCAATATCAACTATAGTTAAGCTCTACTGTTACTTGAATTTACAGGACAGGTACTCAATTTAGGTCAACTAGTGCACCAGTAGACTTTACTACTGAAGCAAAATGTGTCACTATTATGACTAGTAGATCAAAAACGGCCACTAGTAAAACTAGTAGACTGTTCAGGTCTATTTTAGTAACTTCAAAATGTTCACTAGTACTAAAAGTAAGCCTTATATGCTACTAGGGAGTGGAAAGGCAAATGTAAGCTTCCCACTGGCTATTCAAAGTATTACAGCTCATCAGGGTGCTGGATTTGCTTATAATCCATCAAACCTTATTTGCATTTGTTCTACTCATACAACTAGTTCATCTTTTGGCTTTACTAATACTACTGGTAGACTGAAAAAGTATAGTTGTACTACCAGTGAGATATTTTGAGTTTACAACTAGTACTAGTAAACCAATATTTTGTTTTTCTAGTAAAGGTTTTTGGCCCACTTGTGTGCGAGTATGCACAAAAAAAAATGATCTCAGATAGTTGTCATTTATTCACTGACACACATCTCAACCTGACAGGTCACAAATTAGAGAGAAGACAAACATATCAATGGGATAACACAAAAGTAAGAATTCAGTCTACCTGCTAAAGTTCAACCGACAACAAAACACTTAAAGCTGTTCTTTTAAAAGCAGAATCTGCAGCTGTACAACTAAATTCATGTACACACTGAACTAATGGAGTGGGTTTGTATCTGTTGTGTAAGTTATGATCGAGTGTGTGTCCTGCTGCTCCATTTGAGATCCACTGATATGTCATTTTAACTTTCAGACTGCTGTATTCAATCCAAACACAGTATAGCAGCAGACACACAGCAGCCACAAAAACTGACTTTCAATAGTTTTAAAACTCCAGTGGGAAAGGCCATACAGCCTTACTTCAGAATAAAAATATAGAGCGCAGTGGTACAATGGTGTATTAGGGCCATAAACTCATATTTTGGTTCAATAACTCATCAAAACAACAACGTAGTTCCAAAGCCAATACATTCATTTCATATAGTTTTTAATATAGTGAAATATGTTTATCAATAGGTAATGACTAAAAAAACTGTAATAACTGTTGTTGACTGCAGTATCAACAAACCCTGCCTAATCATCAAACAACTCTTCTAGTTTATTACACAGCTCTTATTTAAAATGAACAGGTTTTAATGTAATTAATGTCAATTTTTACATTTTTCAGATGTATTTTGGGGGATTTTTTGTGCCTTTGTTGGAGAGAGACAGTGGGTAGGCTTTTGAAAGGGGACGAGAGAGTAGGAGAGGACACACTGGTCACAGGCTGGATTGGAACTCGGACTGGCAGAAGCATGTACACGGGACAGGCCTGGTTGTGAACCACTCCACCAAACCAGCACCCCTCAGTTTTTACATTTGGACATATATTCATTAATAGCTAATAACTATAAAAAACTGTGATAACTTCACTGTTGTTGACTGTAGTGACACCAAAGCCAGCCTGATGATCAGACATATCTTCTAGTTTATAGTACAGCTCTACACTATAAATATGTTTAAATTCAATTTATATGTCTTTGAATATAGTAAAGTATGTTGTTCAACAGGTAATGATGACTATAAAAACTGTAATAAATGTTGTTGACTGAAGTGACACAAAAGTCAGCCTGATGATCAAACATCTCTTCTAGTTTACCTTCAACTATTATTTAAGATAAATAGGTTTATATTAAATGTATGTAATATTTTTAATATTGACATATATTCATTCATAGGTAACAACTATAAAAACTGTGATAACTTCACTGTTGTTGACTGAAGTGGCACCAAAGCCAGCCTGATGATCAGACATACTTTCTGTTTTATGATACAGCTCTACCCAAGAGAAATGTTTTAATTCAATTCATATGGCTTTTAATATAGTGAATCATGTTTATTAATAGGTAATGACTATAAAAACTGTAATAACTGTCTTTATTGTTGACTGTAGTGACATAAAACTCATATTTTTTCACACACACACACACACATACACACATACATACATATATATATACACACATACATACATATATATATATATATATATACACACATACATACATATATATATATATATACACACATACATACATATATATATATATATGTGTATATATATATATATATATACAGTGATGGAAAAAATTATTAGACCACCCTTGTTTTCTTCAATTTCTTGTTAATTTTAATGCCTGGCTCAACTAAAGGTACATTTGTTTGGACAATTATAATGATAACAACAAAAATAGCTCATGAGAGTTTAATTTAAGAACTAAGAACTATTCATTTTCCATGGTTTTCTTGATAATAACCAAAATTACTTAAATTCTTACATCAATAGCTATGGCATTGTATTGTTAAAAATACTACTTTTAAGCATTCCATGTTTTCTTTTCTGTTAGCTTTAAACCCATCATACACACAAGAGTTAATACTTGATGCATAACCATTGTTTTAGATGACTGCAGCCATGCGTGTTGGCATGCTCTCCACCAGCTTCTGACATTGTTCTGCTGTCACAGCAGCCCATTCCTGATGGACAAATTCAAACAAATTTTCTTTTGTTTTTGGGCTTGTGGTTCTCCATTTTGAGTTTGATGATTTTCCACAGGTTTTCAATTGGATTAAGATCTGGTGATTGAGCAGGCCAAGGCATGGTGTAATGTTGTGGTTCTCCATCCAGGTTTTAACTGACCTTGCCGTGTGGCAAGGGGCATTGTCTTGTTGGAAAATCCAGTCATTCGAGGCAGGAAAGAGTTTTCCAGCTGATGGAAGAAGACTGTTTTCAAGGGTAGTCCTGTACATGACCTGGTTCATTCGCCTTCACACAATTGCATTTGCCCTGTTCCACTCAGACTGAAACAACCCCAGATCATGACTGATCCACCCCCATGTTTTACTGTAGGGCAAGACAGTCTGGGTTGTAAGCTTCCAGGCTTCCTCCTAACCAGTAAGTTGGCTGGAGTGGGCATCAATTCAAATTGGATTCATCACTGAAGAAGAACCTTAGCCCAATCATCAACAGTCCAATCCTTGTGGTCTCGAGCAAAAGTAACGGGCCTTCCTCTGCCTTTCATTGATGAAGGGCTTCTTGCGTGCTCTGTGTGACTTCAAACCAGCTTCAACAAGTCGGTTTTGAACTGTCCTTGCTGAACAAGTCACATTTCTCGACAGTGCCCACTCATTTTTAAGGTCCCTGGAGGTCTGGCAGCGATTCCTGACACAGGAGCGGATGAGTGCAGTCATCTCGTGGGGTAGAAAGCGTTTCCTGCCACGGCCAGGTAGCAATTTGGTAGTGCCATGTTCAGCTTGTTTTTTTGTTGTAATGAGCGGCTGTCTTGGAGATCTTCAGTTTTTCGCTACCTGTCTCTCACTCATGCCAATTTCCAGCAGTGCCAAGATGGCTGCCTTTGTGGCTTCACATAATTCTTTTGTTTTAGGCATTATGTGAGAGCTGACAACTTCTGAGTTGTGCTCGGCTTGAATGTAAGCAGGAAACCACTCTAGGCCTTTGCATGTGCAGTGCTGCTTGTGACATGAAATGGCCTCTTATATACCCTGGGAATCAATTAAGCTTAAGAATGTCAAATAGGACATAAAGTATTATGTGACCAGCTGCATTTTTTGTTGTGTTCATTGTATTATCGTTTAGTGGTACCAGATATTAGAATGAACAAGAAATTGAAGAAAACAAGAATTGGTCTAATAATTTTTTCCATGACTGTATATATATATATATATACATATATATATATATATATATATATATATATATATATACATATATATATATATATATATATATATATATATATATATATATATATATATATATATATATATATATATATATATATATATATATATATATACATATATATATATATATATATATATACATATATATATATATATATATATATATATATATATATATATATATATATATATATATATATATACATATATATATATATATATATATATATACATATATATATATATATATATATATATATATATATATATATATATATATACAGAATAAAGTTTATTTCTGATTTTTCTGCCTTTTTCTCAGAAAATATGAATGATAACACAAAAACCTTTCTGTCACTCATGGTTAGTGGTTGGGTGAAGACATTTATTGAAAAAAAATTAAGTTTACTCTTTTTTTAATCATAAAGACAACAGAAACTTCAAAAATGACCCTGTTCAAAAGTTTACACCCCTGGCAGTTTTGGCCTGATAACATGCACAAAATTTGACACAAATGGGTTTGAATGTCTACTAAAGGTAACCATCCTCACCTGTGATCTATTAGCTTGTAAACTGTGTGTGTGTATGAAAGCTCAGTGAGTTTCTGAGCTCCTGACAGACACGCACATCTTTCACTCAGTGCTGCGTTGAAGTTTCTGGTTTCTGCGTCATGGGGAAAGGAAAAGAATTGTCAAAGGATCTGCGAGAAAAGGTATTTCAACTGTATAAAACAGGAAAAGGATTTAAAAAGATATCTAAGGAACTGAGGATGCCAAGAAGCACTGTTAAAACTCTAATTAAGAAGGGGAGAGAGAGGGATTCTGTTGAAACCAGAACACGGTCAGGCAGACCAACAAAAATTTCAGCTCCAACTGCAAGGACAATTGTCCGAGACACAAAGAAAAACCCTCAAATAACTTCAGCTGAAATACAGGACTCTCTGAAAAAAATTGGGGTGGATGTTTCAAGATCCACAATAAGGAGACACTTCAAGAAACATGGGCTGCATGGTCGGGTCGCCAGAAGAAAGCCATTTCTACACAAATGCCACAAAATATCCCGCTTACAATACACCAAACAGCACAGAGACAAGCCTCAAAACTTCTGGAACAAAGTCATTTGGAGTGATGAGACCAAAATTGAACTTTTTGGCCACAACCATAAACGTTACATTTGGAGAGGAGTCAACAAGGCCCATGATGAAAGGTACACCATTCCTACTGTGAAACACGGAGGTGGATCACTGATGTTTTGGGGATGTGTGAGCTACAAAGGCACAGGAAAATTGGTCAAAATTGATGGAAGGATGAATGCAGCATGTTATCAGAAAATACTGGAGGAAAATTTACAGTCATCGGCCCAGAAGCTGCGCATGGGACGTTCTTGGATGTTCAAACATGACAATGATCCAAAACACAAGGCCAAATCAACCTGCCATTGGCTACAGCAGAATAAAGTGAAGGTTTTAAAGTGGCCATCTCAGTCTCCTGACCTCAATATCATTGAGCCACTCTGGGGAGATCTCAAATGTGCAGTTCATGCAAGACAGCCCAAGAATTTACTTTTTGCCAAGAGGAATGGGCAGTTTTACCATCTGAGAAAATAAAGACCCTCATCCACAACAACCACAAAAGACTTCAAGCTGTTATTGATGTTAAAGGGGGAAACACAAGGTATTAAAAACTGGGGGTGTAAACTTTTGAACAGGGTCAGTTTTGAAGTTTCTGTTGTCATTATGATTTAAAAAGAGTAAACTTATCTTTTTTTCAATAAATGTCTTCACCCAACCACTAACCATGAGTGACAGAAAGGTTTTCATGTTACCATTCATATTTTCTGAGAAAAGGCCAAAAAATCAGAAATTCTGCTGGGGAGTGTAAACTTTTGGGCACAACTGTATATATATACATATCATATGGTAGGAGACACAGTGCAGAGAAGAAGGAGAAAAGAAACTTTGCAAGAACAAAAATGAAGTAAAAGGTGAATGTTCTTTTTTTTTTCAGATTTAAAAAATACCAAGAGGATGAAACTTTGGAAAAGAAAAACTGTTGAAATGTTTCATGATTGCAAACTGGCAAAAACAAACACAGAACACTACAAGAACAATGTTTTCATGGTTGGGATTTCATTTCCCATTCTGGTCTCATTGTAGCCTCAGGCTCCTTACTCATGTGAGTGTGAGCGCCTGCCTTGAGTCATAATAACATTTTTTCACCTGACTGTAAATGAAGGAAGTGGACAAAGTTCAGGTTGCATCTTCTGACAGGATCCACACAGATCAGGCTGACTCATCCAACCTTCAGAGAATTGACTTTCATATGATATATTGAAGGATGTTATTCAGGGATTTATATTCCTTCATTATTAACTCAGTAACAGTCACCTCCTCTGAGAGAGAAACCCACTATCACAAAAATATAATGATACACCCAACCATTTCCACTTTATTAGGTACACCTTGCTTGTACCTGCCTTTAGTCTTCATGGCATTGATTCAGCATAGTAGTGTGAACATTCCTCAGAGATTTTAGTCTGTATTGACATGATAGCGTCACACAGTTGCAGCAGGTTTGTGAGTTGTACGTCCTAGATGGGAATCTCCTGTTTTAACACATCCCAAAGGTGCTCTATTGGTTAATTGTTGACTGTGGAGGGGGCCTCATCAGGATCCAGGTGCTTTTCCTTCAATGGAACAACGGAGTTTGAGGTTGTTTTCCAAGAGGCATAGCATATTTTATCTGAATCGAGAGTTTAGTAAAAGGTGTCATGTTTTTTTCAATCCAGAAGCCCCTTAAAACAACATTAAAAGCAAAAAAAATGTTTTATTTTTCATGGTACAGGACTTGAAATAATACCTGTTCTGTACTGTATACCATTAGAAGGCCAGGGGAGACACTTTTACAATGATGTACAACTTGTAAGGATTTGTATGGTTCCTTTGTGGAATGAGCATTACAGCTAAATATGTGAAAGCTTCCCAACTTTTTAACCATCAGTTGTAGAAATGCTAGATAAACCTGAGTGGCAGAAACAGTGTGATACTGAGGTGGTCCTTTGAGTTGGACCCCTGGCTATCCTGTTGGAATAATCAGCTCAAACTATATGCAGCAAGACTTGATGAACAGATAGCGTGCTGATTTGATCTGTCAGCAAAGGTTGGCAACTTTGTGGGAGTTTTTCTGGGTAACCCAGACAAATGTGCATCAACAGCAGGCATCACAACTACTTGAAGATGAAAAATTATGAAGGGTCATATTCTGTCCCTAACTTCACTTACCACTGACTTGAGTTGTACCTTATACATCTGGGATTTTCATACATATTGCATTATCTCTAATTTGTGGGGGTTTTTGAGTTTCTTTGAACTTTCTTGAAAATCTTTCAATTTTTTGGCCATGGATGGGAGTGATATTGTGTTAACAGCATACTAAGATATGGTTACGTGTTAAATTGTATGGTGATTGGTGTGGGGTACGATGGTTCTTTTAACTAGGGGGACCCAGAAGGAAAAGTTTGGGAACTACTGCACTACATGATTCAGCCACACTGTGAGACCATGTGTGGAGATGGACAAAATCTCAGACACTCCCTGAGACATGACATCGGTGAACACAATCGCAAAATGCAAACAGCCAGTAAATCTGTTTGACCATAAAGTACCACCAAAGTACCACCATAGCCAACACACAGTGGTTGGTTGTCACATGACACATTGCAGCCATTACACAGCCAACAGGAACTGTATCTAAAATGACTGGAAAACATCCAAAATTGCAGTCATATCACGTAATGATGTGCCTGAATTACTCTTTTCATTGAGAGGACGTGCTGGTTCTTTCCATGTGGACCATAAAGCACGCTGCACGAAGAGTCTCGATTTAATTTCCTCTCTCTGGAGATTCTGTCTAAATAGATGACTATAAAGATAATTGTGAGTGAAAGCTGGAAGCAAACCAGAAGCATGGGAGCACAAATGTCACACAGACAATGCAGGATCCCACAAGTGAATACTGCCCTTTCAAAGAGGATCATAGGGTTCAGAGGACGGGCAGCATTGTTATGATCAGGCATGTTCATACTGAGATGATACACACTGCATAGGAACTCAAGCTTCTGCTGAGGAAAGTAAGCTGCATCACCTGGAGGGGAATTTACAATATGGTAGGTTGGTAAGAAATATTACTGCTGACATGAGCCAAATTGAACAAAAGTTGTTAAAATGGTGGCACTGAATTCAAATTGTTAGTGAATGAGAGTGATATAAAAGCCCTTGATGGTGTTTAATTACAATCAGGTACATTTCTGAGTTCAAACAGAGAGCCATGGGGAATGATCATTTGCAGATTGGGAGAAAGATAGCTGGGTGAGATTTTATTTATTTGATCCTAACTACCTTTAACTATGTTTACATCAGGCTGTGAGATTAAATAAATTGGGATATTGTGTTGCTTTAATTGTTTGCTGTTGTGGCTGTGATTGAGCCTGTTTTGTCAGGGGGGCTAGATAGGACTATTTGAAAACACATTTGCTCTCTGTCTCAGGTTTGAAGAGTCTGATTACTCTGGCTCATGGAGTAACCAATCTTAAAATCATTATTTAGTTTTGATTTTAGACTGGACATAAAGGAGGTTGTCTTTTTGTCTCACTGGATCCATTATAGATTAACATAACATAAATTCTCGATTATAACACACACTGTTTGACTTTGAAGTAAGTTCTAATTTTCCAGGTACATATCAAACACAACATTTGCTTTCTCTGCGAAACATTCCCACCAAACTTGTGTAATTCTTATATTCTTATATCTCATATTTTGGGTCTTAATTAGTGTAACGTTGTGTATTGATCGTGTAATTCTAAAGTGTGACCACTCACTGGCAAATGCAGAACACTGCCATCTTGTGATAGCCTTGCAGAGCAGACAGTCCTGCCTGATTCTGTAACCCTGCAGGTCCGTCTTGCCAACCTCTGTTGTCCAACAACTTCACTCGGCTGAATTCTTTACGGCCCAATCAGGGAAGAGAGGCGGGAGCAGCAGAATGCGGACATGACGACAACTGGAAGTTGAGAACGGACATGCCGATTAGCCTGTTGCCAGGGTAGCTACCTAGTGAAACTTGGCGAAATCTGCCCTCCTCAGAAGTTTACTTGTAGGGATTGCTTTTGAAGAGGTTCATGTCACATATAAGTGTTAAATGAATCATCTGTGTGGTACAATTTAGTGTAAGACGATAGTAAAAGGCCTTTAGCTGTTAGCAGCTAAGTTAGCGGCTAACGGTCAATAGCTGTTGTTAGCTGTTAGCGGCTAAGTTAGCCGCTATGACTAACATTCATGAACTGTTGTTAACTGTTGTTAGCCATTAGCCGCTATTAGGGGTGTAACGAAATGGTCAACTCACGAAACGATACGAAATACGAAACAGGGCTCACGATACGAAATACTCACGATACGAAATAAAGATTAAGGAAAATCCCCAACAGTAGGAAGTTGTGCAAAAATCTCATTTTTTTAATTTTCTTCCTAATGCAAAAAATAATACAATACAAAAAATATTGCTGCATCAGTGCAAAATAAATGCTCTTTGAAAAAACACAAAATTCTAGTTTACAAACATACAAACATAAAATCTCAATAAAAAGTGCTTTGTTGTTGTAACAATCAGGATAACTACATTCTTGAATGAAAAGGAAAACAAATAGCAGTCCTCAGAGCTGCAGTTTAGACCTATAAATGTCTGAAATGTGAACTATAATATTTAGCCTATAACAGTGCATATACTTCTGATCTTCAAGTATGATCAAATTCTGTCAACTCAACAGGAGATGCAAAAATCAAATATTGTTTTTTGTGCAGACTTACACAAACATAGTGGAGCAGTTCTTCGGTTTGTTTTGTGTTCAATGTGGATTTTAATGTTTCCTATGAATTGACAGTCAGTGAATGGACCAGGAAGGCGGGGCAGGCGGGTCAGAGTTCAGAAGGGGAGGGTTGTGTCTGTTCGTGAGGAGGGAGAGAGCCATGCAGGAGGTCTAGAGATTACTTCTCACTGTTTTGTTTGTGAATTAAAATTGTAGTTGGCGTTGTCACAGCCCACAGTGACTGTTAAATAAACAGTATACGGCAAACTGTAGTGGCATATTTTGCAAATGGTTGTTGTTTTGTCCGCAATCTTCTCACCGTTCTCTCGTCTTTTACATGGGAAGCCAAAATAGGTCCACACAACCGATTTAATTGACGAAGGAGCGTCAGCTAATTCCTCTACTTCGTCCTCCTCCATATTGCAATGAGTGTTTTGCTACGGGATGCGAGAAGGTTTATTTCGTCCTTTTATTTCGAGCGTCTTTGAATTTTATTTCGTCATTTTTTATTTCGCGAAATTTCGTGGCATGAATTGAATTGGTCAAAGACATCTGGATGTTGATAGCGGCTCTCTTATTGGTCGGTACACTACAACTGAGCATGCTGAAGTAATTGCTCATCTTGAAGGGTGAGAGTAGATAGATTCCATGTAACTTTAAAATAGTGGTTCCAATCATTTTCTCTTTTTGAAAACAGCTTTCAATTGAATGCAGAATACTTCTGAAAAGTTTATGCCCTTCATTGTGGTGAATAATATTTGTAAACCAACATTTGACCACCTCAAGGCTGACAAAGCCTTTGCATCCCATTTGGTTCTGAAACCAGGGCCTTAAATGGTACTCCACAGTTGTCTTTACTTTATTTGGGAGAGTTGCTTAAATACAAGCAGGATTTATGTGCTGTTTAAATATATATGAACACAGCCGCAAACAATCCCTGTTTCAGAACAAACAAAAGTACCAAATAGGAAATAGGTAAAATACATGGTCTCAGCTCACTTCCAATCCATCTTTAGCACTGTGATTGAAGTGAGGACACAATCAACTCAGCAACTGATACAAGCAGGGTGGGAGATCATCACTGTTGATGTAGGGTATTATCAGATGTAGTTATAATAGTCATGGCATTACAGTTATCAGTCAGCCAGACAGATAAAGCACTACTCAATGATACACTATTATAGGTGTTACGTTTTAATAAGTTGCCATATTATCTGGTGTCCTCTGTGGAGCTGTTGAAAGCCCCTGTACTTCATGCACAGTCTTCTTACACTTATATCATAATGTGTGTCCCACACTGATAAATATGCTAATCTCTAAAATCGCATTTATGACATTTCGTCTTTGCTACTGGAGACATACTCTAGCAGTTATCAAAAATGATTATGAACCTAGTTTTAGGTAAAATGTGGGCTTTCTTGAGACTGTTGACCAGTTTTTGTTAAGTAATCTCATGAAATGTCGGCATTACTTTAAATCAAGAATGAAACAGTGATTTAATGTTGGCATGTAAGTACTGCATGTTCATTGGTAACTACCCTCGACTGCATATGATAAAGTCATTTTTTCTTCTTTGTGTCTAATCTGGCAGGAAAATTCTCAGTCAGCAGTCCCAATAAAACAAAGCACTTTACACACTTCTGTTCATATATATATATATATATATATATATATATATATATATATATATATACACATATATATATGTATATATACATATATATATATATATATATTTTTTTTTTTACATATTTACATCACTTAATTCAAGACTAATTTAGCATTCTATTGCCTTTAACGTACCTGGATACATTAAAGTCCTACACTTACCACCACAGATGGAGAGATGTCTTCAGGGAAAAGGCTGTAACGTAATCCTTTTGTAAGCGTAAATTTCCCAGGAAGAAAGTCTCACCTCATAAAAGTGAAATGATAATGGTGGCTATAAGGGTTACTTTTCTGGTGTTCACTTTGTATCTACTATAGTGTATGACCAGGATTTAAAATAGAGCATGTTCTGGCACTTTGCAGGCCACAGAGAGGAATTGCAAAGTGTTTGTTAAGAGCACAATAAGAGGATAAAAATGAGAAAGAGTAAAAAAATGCAAAAAAGTAAAAGAGAGTTAATGCAGACAGAGGAGACAGAGATAAGAGGCGAGGTATGAGCAGAGAGAGAAAGTGACTCTGTGTTGCTTTTTTTGTCCATTATTTCATGCTGCGTTTAACAAGAGGAAAGTCCTGTGAAATAATACATTTGGAGGGTTAGTAATGCCACCTTAAGTGCTGCTGGAGGAGTCAGAAGAATTAATCGCCTCTCTGACTCCATCTTGGCCAATCACATTACCCCCTGATTTATGAAACAACAGGAAGAACGCAGACACAACCTTGAGACTGAGAGGTGCAGAGTAAAACTGAATCTTTGTTGAATTCTAAAGAGGAGAAAAAAGGAAGAGGAAAATGATTGCTCACCCACTGGTAGCCTACTCATAAGTAATAACATTTTATTTGCAAGTTCCCTCTTTCAAGTTATGCACGGAAAATGACTTTAATGTTTTGAAAGGCTTCAGCTGTTAGCGAGGTTTAAGTGGTTTCTACTAGTTACTGTGCGACAAATGTAAAGTGCAAAAAGACAAAAATAATGATAACTTGCGCTTTACTATGTAAGTATGGTTAATCATGAAAAAAATCAGCTTCACTGATACACTATACAAAGCTACAAGCTGAGGAAAAGCAGCAAGTTTAGAAACAGCAACTCAACAACAGTAGCTCCCCTTGTTTAAGCAATTTTTCTTTATTAAGCAAATACATAAATGAAAATGACAGTTATGTTTGTTGAACAAAATTAAAGGGAATAACAATAATAATACAATAAAGTTGTTGTTAAATTCTATTATGCTAGTCATTGTGATAATTATTTGATTACCAGTAAAGATTGTATTAGTGTTATTAATTAACCATTTTATTTACAGCCTGTCTTTGTTTGTTGAACTGAATTTCTCTGATATTGAGCTACTTTTATTCATATTGACTTTCTTCAATGAAATATACTTTGCATGTCTTGCATTGCATACTTTTAAAATGTTTATACATTTGACAGCATTTAATACTACACCTATCCTTGCCTCTCTCCATTGCCCCCTGATCACTTTGAAATTCATTTCAAGATGTAATTGTTTGTTTTAAAAAGGATAATGTGAAGCATCTTAGGTGATTCATGAGCTAAAAACAATGTCTATATTCATGAATATGTCCTCATTTGTGTCAAATTGCCTCTGCCAACAATGTGACTCGTCCTCCTAAGCAAATTATTACCTCCGCCAAGGAGGTTATGTTTTCGGGAGAGTTTGTTTGTCTGTCTGTCCGTCTGTCCATCTGTCCATCTGTGAACAAAATAACTCAAAAAGTTATGGATGGTTTTTGATGAAGTTTTCAGAAAATGTTCAGCATGGGAAAAGGAAGAACTGATTCGATTTTGGTGTTGATCCGGATCAGTGTCTGGCCACCATGGCGAAAAATGTGATTTCTGTGAATAACTACTGAACTAAAATAGATATCATTATGAATCCAATTGCTAATGGTATGTTTTCATGGTCAAGGAATCTAAATATTTTGATGAAATAAAGGTAGGACTAATATTTATGGTCAAAATCATAATATGGCTGAGGACTGTGGCACTGGTGGTGGTCTGCGCTCTCCGAGTGCTTTTCTAGTTTCTTATCTGTATTTACATAGAATGGGTAAGTCCTAGAGGCTTCTGTCCTTCTGATTTATAAAAACTATGAACAGTTGAGTGGGACATAAAGCACTATGTAGTACAACTGGCTAAGGTTAAATGCGCTTTTTCTTCCAGAGCCAGCATGACTGAAATGGAGGAGCACAGAAAGACACAGTTGTCACTGCCCCGGCAAATTTGAAAGCCTGTACCGCACTATTGTTCATAATGCAAGATCATACGAATGCCATGCCACAGGAGAAAGAATCCTAGTCGGCAAGAAAGAGAAGGGACAGGTTCTAGGCACATACCGGCTACTGCAGAGTTTTGCAGTGAGTGCTATTTATTTGAATGCAAAATACGCTTTTCCCAGTAGATGGGAGAATAAACTTTACAGGTTTGACTTTAAATCTTTGCCTTATGACTTCCATTACTTCAGCGTCTCTTCATGCATGCTCAGTTTCCAAAACATGTAGTTCCTCCTTTCTATATCCTGGTTCAAATAGTTGAGGATGAGGATCTTCATCAGTCCCGAAGAAACCAACCTCGTCTTATGTCATGAACTTAGCCATAATCCTTAGTACCAATCTACTACTTGTAAACAGAGGCTTTATTTTATTGGCCAGCTAAGAAGCACTTTGTGAGTATTTCTTTCAAAAATTGCATAAAGGGCTAATGTTTGTCAAAAAATAGATAACGTAGCACATGCCATCAACAAAAAAAAAAAATACAACAAGCACACAGGATTATTACCCCCAAATTCCACTGCATGCGAAAGCACCGCGCCGCAGAGCGTGGCAGTCTTGCATCGACAGGCAAACCCCACTGAAAGCAGCACGCCCAGAAGCGCCGCAGCGCGTAGCCCCATAGGGGGAGGGCTGGTCCCTAACAGCACCTCACTTTGCTTCTCTAAGGTCCCTTTGCTGGTCCCAACCACACAGCTTCGTGATTTATTCAACTTCTATCCACCTATATCTGTGTAGAAAAGATGTATGGTGTCATGTATACAATGCTATGTATTTCTGTACCTCTACAATTCACTTTTCTTCGTCCATGGTGTCGTGTTGCCTCTGGGACCCTCTGACCGGCTGCTGACCTGATGCTCGTGCCTCCACTTTTGACATAATGACAAACAATTGAGGAAAATTACGTGCAAAAGTCCATGCATTGTTTTATTTTAAAACTTCCGGTTACTCCACACGGCAACTTCCTGTCTGGTGCTTTCTTAACGATAGTGAATTTACGAGGTTTGGAAGCGACCGCGCAGAAAATAGACCTGAAGCACATCTCTCGCGCCTTGGCGCGCGGCGGTGCTTCAGCAACACAGTGCAGACGCACCACAGCGCATGCAGTGGAATTTGCCCGATAGACTACAATGGAAGCAAAGTGCTCTGCAGTACGTTTCAAGGACGCTGCGCGTTGTTTTCGCGTCCAGTGGAATTTGGGGGTTAAGAGTTTATCTGATGACTTAAGGCAGAGGCAGGCTAAAGTGCTATCCATAGCCTCCCAGAGTTTGAACTGAGCTAACTAGCGGTGGGCGAGCTTTATTCATCTCTTCCTTGTTACTGTGCGCACAGTGAAAAGAATGGTGACGACCTGCTTGTCATGGGATCAGGAGTGAGGCAAGACATGAAGATAAAAACATTTTGGAGTGTTCCTTCAAAATCATGCCAAGATCTTTCAACGTTAAGACCCTCATCCGAGCATGGTCACCATGGATCAGACACATGATTCGATAAAAGTTACATTTTAAATGAGGAAATATCTTAATATATTCGTGATACCTACCCAGCAACCAAAAGACTTTCAAGTAAGGATAAGTGAAATAAAATCACATTATATAGTTTAATCATCATGTGTTAATAAGCAAATAATTTTAGTTTATCATCAGTCCTTTTTTAGTTATATAAAGCAACAGCCTCAATTTCAGGAGCATCTGAGAAGGACACCCACCAGTCAAGTCAGCAGCACCACCAGATCCTCTTTTTTGACGGGCATTGTTGGTGATTGCATTGTCTGTATCAGTGTGTTGCAGGATGGAGACCCTGAAGCTGATTAAAGTCTGGCGCCGTCCACCGCCTCTAAACAGTTTGTGACAGGCTGGAGTCCGGCAGGTCCCTCGGAGGCTCCTGCTGCAGAGAGGCGTAGACTGGAGGTGCCATCGCTGCTTAGAGCTCGTGTGATAGGAAAGGCTTTTTAGAAGGACGGACAAAACCTAAAGAAATCAATGGACGCTCAGCAGCACGGCTCATTTCTGGTCGGCCGCTGCTGTTGTGTTGTTGAGTTGTTGTCTGAGAGCTAATCTTATTGTTGTTAGCCAGGGGTTTTTAGAAAGTATTGAGCAGAAATAACAAAAAGAAAAGAAAACAACCAGCTCTGAGAACGTCCTTCAACCACAAATGACCCTGTATTTGTGAAAGGCAGCACTACAAATATCTATATTAGACTCCACATACCAAAAGTAAATATAAAGCAGGAGCAACATAATGAGCATGGATTGTTCAACCTTCAGCTGAATACAGATAATGGCTTCCAAAGATATTGACAGGACAAAAATAAGCTTTTTTTTTTTTTTTTTTTTTCCCCGAATCAGGGTGGAAACATCATTCAAAGCTGTTAACAACCAGGCCTTTACTCTTTGACTTCTATTTTTGATGCTGTTGCTCCAAAGACTGTAATTGCTCCAACTGATGTTGAAGAGAGAGCATGCAGCGTTATTCAGACACATCAAAAGACAGAAAATTACTTGCTCTGCTGCAAGATAAATGGAACCTGGTCATATATTTTTCTCTTTGTTATCATGTCATATTTTATGCACAGCGCTGCTGGGAGTATTCATGAATCTAATGCTCATTTATGAAGACAGAGGTTAGAACGAGAATGAGGCTTAACATGTCTTTGCACACATACAGTATATATCAGCAGGGAATGCAGATATTTCAAGATGCAAATTGTTTGGTTTAAAAACAAAAACAAAAAGGCACTGCCTCTAGCATTATGTGGCAACACCTGCATCCAATCAGACTTGAACAGTTTGTTGCACGAACTTGATGTTCTTCCCTTCGGTCTAGATTCTTGCTTGTGTTGTGCTTACTCTCTGTCGACTTGTTAGGACTCATTAAGTCTTGTATAGTTTGTTTTGAGCAGCTATCCTGCCAACTTTAGAAAAGACTTTAAAATGAATTATACTTATTAACCAATGGTACTTTTGACAAAGTCTGGATATGCATTTCACATCTGCTTGGATCAGATGATGAGAATCTTTTTGCTAACCTGACAAGCCAGATGGACAGCTCCATATATCTGCCACAGAAATATTTCACTAGTCCATCTGGGTAGGAGCCCTTTGAATTTGTTTTCAGGAGCAGAGCGTTTAAAAAAAAAACACAAGCTTGTAATTGGATAATGGTTCTGCTCGTCACATTCATCACAGACCAATCCACATCAAGCAGGGTTGCCTCCTATAATGAAGCAGTGTTTTCATTGAATTTGTCTTTTTTTGTTTTCTTTTATATATACATTTTATTTTATTATTTTGTTTATATTGGTTTATATAAAAAAAGTAGGATACATAGCAGCTTACTGAGCCACTAACAGTTATCAACAGTTAATGACTGTTAGCTGCTAACTTAGCCGCTAACAGCTAACAGCCTTTTACTATTGTCTTACACTTAATTGTACCACACAGATGATTCATGTAACACTTATATGTGACATGAACCTCGTCAAAGACAATCCCTACAAGCAAACTTCTGAGGAGGGCAGATTTCGCCAAGTTTTACTAAGTATCTATGAGGACAATAGGCTAATCGGCATGTCTGTTCTCAACTTCCAGTTGTCGTTACGTCCGCATTCTACAGCTCCCGCCTCTCTTCCCTGATTGAGCTGTTAAGAATTTAGCTGCGTGAATTCGTTGGACAACTGAGGCTTGCAAGACAGAGCTGCAGGATTTCAGAATCAGGCAGGTCTGTCTGCTCTGCAAGGCTAGATTTTTGCTGCAGACGCCAAAATGTTAAGAGCCTGTTGTGGAGTTACCAGTTATTATTCCAGGCCATGGAACAGAGGTACCACAAGCTCTTCTTAATCAAGTGTACTATGCTGATGCGCTTTGAGTGTCTGGTCACCTTGCAAAATCTAGTGTTTGTGCAGTTTCAATAAATAGGGCTATGTTCCAGGACTCAGACACTTCCACCATGCTTTTTTTTCTCCATTTTCTCAGAGCAAAGTCGTAGCATGTCTTTGCCCAACTACAGTGGAGGACTGTCACTCACAGTGGGAGTTTCCTCACCCTGGAGTGCTGGCTCACAGGCACATGTGAGGCAGAGCAATTATGAGGAAAAATGGTGTCAGTTAATGCCAGGTGCTTGTACTCAAAACTGAAAAAAAAAAACAGTCCAGGAGGATGTATTAATGAATGAGTGTCATACTTAATTGTTTAAGTAATGTATTGAGAATTGTCAAATATTAAAGGCGATTTTATTGTACATCCACATTTTTCATCATTTTTCTTCTTTAATCTCCTTTCCTGTTGCAGAAACATGCCACTGCAAGCAGGTTTTCCACTGATCAAAGCAGTGCAGCAGGTCTTAGTCGGACAGTTTGTCTGAACCTTTGTCGTTCTCTTCTTGACTTCTAATGGACTCAAATGTGTTCCATTGAGCAAAACAATCAACATGGCTTTGCTTTGCTGTGCTTTCTTCTTGGTAATGATGTGGTTTTTAGTGCACTGATGGTCGTTTTTTTCATATTGGAGGGTCCAAGCTTCATCACATGTGATTAAAATGTCACCAAAAATTTGCCGATCTGTCTGTTCATCAGTGGAGACCATTTATGCTATCAGCCATCAAACATTTTGTTGAATTTGTTGAATGTTTTCAGAAGATTCCGATGTGCAATCATGCCACGAATGTTCATCTTCAACATCCTGTCTGCCTGCACAAAATCTGTTATGCCATTTAATCACAAGTGCACTTCACACGCAGTGTTCTCCACATCAGTAAATGTACAAAAAGTTTTTCTTTTTCAATTTTACATAAATGTCAAGCAATATGTTGCAACTAATCATATTCCAATGCCTTAGAAAAAACACAAGCACAGGTCACATATTGGAAACTTACACAGTTATGCGTAAATATCCAACCTTTGAAAACACTTTGAGTGACTGGACCATGGAGTTGTTTTCTCATAAGTGTGGCTTCATTATTTAATAGCTATACCTCGTACAGCTGGGTTTGCTGTGAACTTTTTTTGTCCTGATTTAAAGGTTTAAAAAAAGGCTTTATCCTTATATAACCTAAACTGTAACATCTTCCACAGAAACACAGAGCAAGAGCCAAAAACTAAACCCTACTCATCTTTCAAGTGTCTTAAAGAGAAGTGACCTTACTCAGGCCCTGCAGCAGTGAAGTTAAATCAGGTAAATATGGGTCATAAACAAAGACTGCATCTGTACACTGTCTGTGTGTGAGAGAGAGCAAATTGCTTATGCTGCCGTCTCCAGAGAACCAGCGAGGTGACAGTGCAGGCCAGGCCAGACAAATGACCATTTTCACACACACACAGACCTACACTCAGGGTCAAGTGGTGCAGAGCCACAGATCCATTACACAGATCAGCCTGCAGAGGATCCAGGTGTCTAGACGCGGAGCACATTACATGATTAAGGGGAGTTAAGATGCTGCAGGTGGGGTGTGTGTGTGTGCACATACCTCTGAGTGTGTGGGGTGCAGATGAAGAGTACAGGTAGCCCAGAGCTCTCACCAGGCTCTCAGATGAATCAATCTCGACCATCCAATTTACACAGTGGGAAAAGGGTGAATCGATCCAGGGTGAGTTTGCACACACACTAGTAGCTTTCTAAACAAACAAAAATAAAAAACACCTATCACTGCTCAAGGCTGCAACATCACCTAAAGCATTCTCTACATCTTGTAATACTATCTGAGAAATTGTTGGGATTTCTGATCACTGTTGCATCATCTACATGCAGCAGAAACAGACCCTCAAATCTTCTTCAGTGCTTTCTTAAGTTTATTTTATCAAACGGTGGAAAAGTCCATGAATATATGGATGTTGATGGAATTGATATCACAGCAAGAGAAACAACATAATTATTGAAATCTGCAAGAAACTCATCTGCAGTTTACTGGATCAAAACACATGAAAACAGCTGCAAAAAAGAGAAAAAAAAACAAGTTATCCTGCACATGCCTTTCAAAACAGTAATTTTTGTCCATATATGTGCCTTTATTCAGATAGACAAAACAGCAGGGTCAGGAAACCAGGTAATAGTATTAGGAATGATATGTAAAAAGAGGGTGAAATCACAGACAGTGGGGAATATTTGACACAGCCTGATGTGTCAGCTGTTTGGGTACCTCAGAGGTCTTTTAATACCAGTCTGGGACAGTTGCCATATTGATAAATATCTCTCAGTTACTTGATCAGCATCTCTCAACATTTTTTCATTGTGCACCTGTAGCTCTGACACAGACTGTGTTGGAATATTTAGATGTAAAATGACCTGAGGGCTGCAGCCATTTTATCTCCATTTACTCCATCATGACTTCAAATTGATGTCTTGCGTGTTCAAGTTCAAAATGGTCTAACAAAGCCACTAAAAATGCTGCAGGTCTGTAAACTCGTTGGTAGATATGAGCTTGTAAGGCTTCTTCAATGCAAATCTACTACTACTACTCACCATCCCCATGTAACATATGAACTGGTGGTGATGCTAACTGGTGACAGTGCCAGATGAGATGTGCCATAGGAGTGGCCTTCCATGGACCCCTTGTAAAGTAACCAGGAAAAGCTTTTATTGGCTTCAGAGACGTGATAAATATTTGATGTTGAGTTTTCTTGTCATTGTAGTCTTTTAGAATCCCTCTACCCACAGATTCAAGGAGTCAAATCTGCAAATGAGGGGAAAATGACTACTTTCACTAAAGAGATAGACAACGTAGGTAGCTGTACCGATGGCTGTTTCAAATATGCAAAACATCAATAAAACTTTCAGATGTTTGCTTTGTCTGTCTTGTATCTGCTTGTCAACCACACCAATGTTCACAGTTGTAAGCTTTAAGGGAAACCATGCAAGGTGGATGTTTAAGATGTTCAGTTTTGTATAGAGATCACTCTTTACCTTCCCAGATTAACCTGTCACATCACGTCACAGGTAAACCTACTCTGCATTGTGCTCTCTGTTTAGATGCATTCGTATAGTTTGCTTCATATTTGTCCCATATTTAGCCTATTTTAACAACCCCATGCCCTTGGTGTATCCACAAGCCAATTCAGTGACTGCTCTTACTTTTTATGAGCTGACAGTGATATTGTGTGAACTCTGAGCTGAGCGCTACCATGGTCTGGTCGCAACTGTGGAGAAGTGCACAGCTTGATCAGGAGGGATCAAACCGTGCACAGACATCTGTAGAGAACATATTCAACACCACTGAAACCCAAATAACACAGGTCTCAGCATGTACACATTTGCTCTTGGGTCTGGAGGTGCATCTACTCAGACTAGCCTACAACTGAAGGAAATACTAACAACACTAACAACAACAATAACACAACTGTAATCTAAAGCCAGAAGTGTTATTTGTCACAGCCTCTACAGTAATAATCCGCTGGTGGGGAGGGATGGCCAACACACACACACACAAACACACACAGTGTGGTACCAGAAACCATAGTGTGTGCATTCAAACTGAAAGGGAGAAAGACAACTTTAAATGGATGTCAAATACTTTGGTGGGTTCATAAAACATTTCCAGGAGAATGAATAATCAGGAGCAGTTAGTCTATACACTCTATTGAATCATGTCATAGTACAGAGCATGTGAATTCCCATCAGTTCCCATGTTCCAATTTCAGCTTAGTCCAATAGGTTAAAGATAAACCAAATCACCTGAAGCTGCAATTTTAACTGGGCCTGGCTGGAGGTACTTGTGCTAATCAGATGTGACTGGCAATCTCTATATAAGGCCAAATCACAAGGCCTAACTTTGTGGTTGAGTGGATAGAGATTGTCATATTCAGCAAGTGTGAGTTATAGTCAGCAAGATTGAGTTATAGTTAGTGAATCTGATTGATTGTGAGATAAATTCAGTGTTGGTGACTGAGATTTTGGAAAGAATAAGTGGTATATCATCCTGAGTGCTTTGGAGGGTACTTTTGAAGACAGTTACAGATAGTTAGCAAACATCCATATGGATCTACATGTTATTCAAGAAATTCTGCAGCTGGAACTGCATAACTGCTATCCTGAAGGACTGAACAGCAAGCAAAGATACATCTCAAAGAGATGAACTGACACCTTTAAAAGGTGAGAATACATGCCCTCTGATTTTTCAAAAGAATGAAACTGTGATTTGACTGATATTAAAGCAAATATCATGACACCAATCTATAGATGGACAGCTCTACTACATGTGTAGGTGCAGAAAGAACCAGCCAGATCACCTTGCAAAGGCGGTGACAACTGCACAGGAGGCCAACTACATTTTTTGTGGAGTTTCACTGTAGCCCAATCGGTGGACATTGTGGTGTTGAAAAAACACACAATGCCATCATAGATCGTTACTTTTGGCCTTGAATGGAGGGAAACATTCACCAATGGGTAGGTAGATGCGCATAAGACTAACTTCTACTGAGAAGGTATAATTCCATTTCAGGGGTACTCTGAAATGTCATGTAGTAGAAAGTCAAAATGTGATTAATGAGAAATTCAGTCATGAATGTGAGTTTCAGTCATAGACCTAATATCACTTTCCATTATTTTGGGGTTGTACAGTGTCTGGAGTGCCAAGGAAATAGGGCCAATTAATATAAAGTATAAAAAACAATATAACCCAACTGAAGTAAGGGAAACAATGGCAAACTAGGTCAGCATGCAGACATACTGTATCTGTGATATCATTGTCATGTCCTTTTCCTGTAAGTGTCAGACCTTCTGGAATTTGTGGGAATTGATCTAGTGGGTAAACTCACTCAAACCAATAATGGCCACAAGTATGTATTTACGATAGTGGACTTTTTCACTAAATGGGTAGAGGCCTACTTACTGAAGATCAAAATGGCGGTAGAGGTGACAAACTGTATTCTGGACTTCTTTTACAAATTTGTTGGACTGAAAAGGCTGCTATCAGATCAAGAAACAGAGTTTTGCAACCAGGTATGACAATTCCCTTCATATTTTCAAATTCTGAGGTCTGTGAGAGACTGGGTATCAAAAGAAGTCTCTGTTCACCATATCACCCACGGACTAAAGGCCTTTTTGAGAAACTTAATGGAATGATCCAAAGGTACATTTGTCTGGCTGGCCTGAATGGGGAACCTTATTATACATAAGTTATGCTGGCCAGAATTTAGATCTCCCTCTCTCATAGTGTTAAATGTGTGTTCTAAGGTCCTTTAACAAGGTCGTGTTTGAACATCCCAAACGCTGGGACCTTTTCCTTCAGCCAACAATGTTTACCCTGCAAACGAAGAAGCAGCTGACTACAAAGTTCAGCCTGTATGTAATGTTTGGGAGGGAAGCAAGATACCCATCAGAGGTACCAGAGGAGTCCGAGGTAAAATTGTTAACTTGTGTCATCTGTAGATGTGTGTCAATACATGTTTTTAGTATTAGTAATGTTATGTGGTAGGTCACTGAGGAGAAAGTACTCAACCTCCTCATTGCAGAGGACATGTGTGATGGCCTCGATCAAGAACGGATCTACACAAAAGTCAGACAAAATGTTGTAAAGCAACATTCAAAGTCCGGAAACAGATGGCGCAGACTGGTCAGGAGGACCACTTTGAAGTTGGAGAACTTGTTCTCCAAAAACATACAGCAAGAACAATAGAAAGGTGGAAAACTGGAGGCGGACCTACCTGGGCCCTTTACAATAGTTAAATGTGATGAAAAAAGTGCCGACCTTGTCTCCAAGAGGGCAAAAAATATTATTACCAGGGACACAGGACTCTCATCGTAAGAAATATTAAATGTTGTCCTATTTTAAAAAAACAAAACAAAAAAATTGTGGGATCCATTGAGTGATAACTTTTTTTCCCCTTTAAGATCATGTACCTGTGGAGACGATTTTGTCTGTTTGTGGACCCATTTGGGCCACAACACAACAACTTGTCCACTACAGAGACATAACTCAGTTATTGAAGGGCCACCTTTTGATAATCAGTGATTTTCAGATGCTACTGCACTTGATTAATATGTTACAAGGAAGACTAAGCAAAGATTTTAGCAGTTATATTAAATTATTTATCTTATTATGAGGCTCTTGTATGTGCTGAAATTCTCACAGCCAAACGGTTGCTTGTGCAGAGCGCTGCTGCGTTGATCATGTGCAGCTGTGGGGAAGTGGGAATGCACCACAATTGCTGTGATATCATTGTCATGTCCTTTTCCCGTAGGTTTTAGACCTTCTGAAACTTGTGGAAATTGATCAAGTAGGTAAACTCACTCAAACCAACGGTGGCCACCAGTACATATGTGTGTTGGACTATTTCATGTTCAGCTGTGGAGTCCTTTGCCTTAGCTTGCTGAGGTTATCAGCTTTATTTCGTTTTGCCCTTTTGTTTTTTTGTACGTTAAAAACGTACCATTTTCGTCCTTACCCTCTCCCCCTCTTAGCGCGACCAAAGGTACACACTTCGGAGCTCCAAACATTTATCTGCATACATTTACACATATTCGAGGCACCATGTTGCATCCTGGTCTTGTGTTTGGTTGAGAAACCAGAGAGCATCATTTCTGTTTCCTATAAACGATCATTTCGAGGGAATTCATGTTCACACAATGAGAGACAGAGCGGTTTTTGTAGTTTTTTTTTATTTTAAATGTCTTTCTTATGCAAATATGAATTATAAAAAAAGAACAAAATTGTATTGAATGTGATGATTAAAGAGTTTGGTAAATAAAAGTGAGAAATGGCTCACTAATGAAGAAAATACATGTTTGAAAAAAGTCAGAAACAATGACATGAAAATATACTGTGTGAAATGTCAAACTTCTACTTTGTGAGATTATAAAATGATAACACTCTTGTGAACTTATAAGGCACATATTGTATGGTATTTCTAACTTGATAAAGCATATATGATGACAGTTCCAACTAGATGTGGCATATATTTTGACAGTTTCAACTAGATAAGACTGTCACAATATATGCCTTAACTAATACATTTTGTGAGTGTGAGTGATATATATAGTGATACTTCTCATACATCGTTTGTGTGCATGAGGATTATATGAGGCTTATGAAACACTTAAGGATCACTGACCATCAATATTGCAGTTCCACACCCTCCTACCACCTTCCGATGTTCAGGCCTAACTTCACTAGGAGCTGCAGCTTTTGAGAATGCATTTTTAAATCTACAACACTTAAGACTGTATAATATCATTTCTGCCATGAGCAAAACATAAATAAAAAAAACAAAACAAAGGAGGCAAATACACTTTAAAAAGTGGGTTATACTGTCCTTAACATGTTTAAATTATCCCTTAGAAGTTTTTTGTTTGTATGTTTGTTCATATTTATATGCATTGGGTGTTTAAAAATTACTGTAAGGGGGGAAATGGAAAAACACCTGTGCTACACACCAAAATGCTTTGTGGTAGGGAAACAATAGGGTCTCTGTGTTTACATGGACACAGATAATCCAATTGACCACCTTGACAAGGGTTAAGTTGAGTCATTCTAACGGGTCACTTGGCAGATTTTTATCTAAACTTCTCTTTTGTTTATCTCCTCACTATCTTCAGAGATTGAACATCAGTGCCACAATCAGCCCTGCTACATTACATGTGAACTGAAACCACACTATGGAGGCAAACTTCCCCTGCGTTCTGCCATCTGTTTCAAAGCAGAATTCACAACAGGCAGCTATATCTCAAGATCTGGATGTAAAACTCACAAGATTCAAAATAAAGTGCCACAGTCCCTCCTGTCCCAATGTGTTCTCTTGTTTGAGATCAATAGAGAAGAAATCATGAAGACTGGTTGGACTGGGGGAAAGCGGGAAATAAACACGCCAAGGACCTGGTTGTGCTAAACTCCCTTGTTGAGATGCTCCATACGTCTGCTGGAATAAACAGAATACTACCTGGCAGTCAAACCACACATAAACCTTTATCACCCTCAAGCTTTAGCATTAAAGAGTACCTCAGAGTAAACTGCCCCCATACAGCCTGTATAAGAGGAGCTTTGTGTTTACAGGCCTGTCCAAGTTGTAGGTCTTACATGTTGATCACCACCAGTGTCAGAAAAATCAATCTTAATCTCAGCCCTCTGAAGTCAGCCATCTTTGCTCAGACAGAGTTGCTTTTTACAACCAACCAGGACATGATTAGACCAAGACATGACAGAGTGACTGGTGTGGTGATTTCTGCTTCACTACACCAATGACAAAGGCACACGGTGTGCTTAACACTGAAGGACATCAGATGTTCTTGTACTGAATGGTTGTGTTAAGAACAGCATGCATTCATCTGAAGCATGAACAATGCAAAATCAATCAATCCCAGGTAACCTTACCTAGCAAGCAAGCTCCGTCACATCACAGATAAACACTGCACCACACTTCTACATCTCATCTGAGGCCCCCACATGTTGTTGGTCTCTACTTGTTGATACATTGTTTTCAAGGCTATCTCACAGTGATCCATCTGACATTTAACCTGGCAGACATGCATATTTTGTATTTGGCTATTTGAACTAAATCTAGGTTATTAGGCTTATGTTGCTCTTTGTTATCATTATAATCACATTCAACCCACTCAGGCCAAACATAAAAGAAAGGCTCAAATCTAAGCCCATTATGACAGTGGTTATTGATCATATAGTCCCTGCTGCATAAAAAATGTAATATTTTATAATGCAGCCATAATTTGCATGTCAAATTTAAAAGTATGAAATATTTATTAACAGGGCTGTCACTTTAGTACATTAATTAGATTAATTAATTACACTGCAAATTAATGCATTATAAAAATTAATCACAAGATTAATTATAGCACACAAACATTTTGATATTGGCCAGCTGAAGGACCCGTGCATGGCAGTGGCACGTCACTTCACACATGCCTCTCTAGTCAAACCAAACAAAGCACAGGTGACAACAGGGATGGCCTATTTAAGACTTAGTCTTATTTTATTTTTGAGTTAATTTATCTATATTTGTACTACATTCTTTAATAATGCATCGGGCCTAATTGTTTTGCTGGATGTTCTCGACCTTATTTATGAAACACACTTAAAGTGTAATTTGAGTTGCCTGATTGAGATTAGAATTTTCTGGACAAGTTGCCCTAACTCTGGTTTTATTCTGTCACCAATAAAAATGTGGATTTACAAATCTTCACTTCTTAGTGTATTCATTTGATTAGTCCTGCACTACAATTTTATAATATCCTAGAATTCAAATTCTTTATTTGGGTACTTTAAGCAGATATGAGATTAAAATGCGATTAATTAGATTAATTAATTATAAATCCGGTAACTAATTAGATTAATTTTTTTAATAGTCTGACAGCACTATTTATTAATTAATGAATATCAATAAAGATGGTGTAATACAAATGGTATTTGTAAAAAAAATTGAGCATTTTTGCATCTCTGGGAAAGATTTATGTACCTGACAGGAACCAAAGAATGTAACTGAAACTCAATGCCTTATTGAATACCTGGTACCCAAGCCTTCTTTTGTATATTAGTATGATTTGTTGAGCTAGACTGCAAAAAAAATACAACTGAACCAAATATATTTTTGCCCTAAAACTCTTGACTTTCCAGCATTTGTGTTTTTGTTTGTTTCATTTTTTTCATAAAAGGTGTCAGTATATTATGAACTCTCCGGGGTATATGAAAAGCATTAACTTTTGAAATAAACAAAAAAAAAAAACTCAACACATTTCTTATTTATAAGCAGGACTGAAGTTGGTGGAAAAATCATCTCATAAATAGCCAAATCAACATTCACTTTTGGGGCACTGTGAAAATTCTTTTATATTGGCACACGAAAAAATTCCATTCCAATACTTCAAAGTGATGATATATACTTTTGCAAAAGACAGGAATCACCTGTTTCAAGAAATGAATGAATGGGTGACTGCTTCCTTGCATATCTATCTGTGTAGCTTGACTCTGCAGACTTTAAATGGAGCCTCTGTCCTTTTCACCATTATAAAATAAATGTAAATGTACAACCAACACTCACCTTTAAACCATGTGCATGCACTTGTTCCACCTGTGCTCTGTACATAGCTGTGCACATATTTTACTCTGCATGAAGTTTGTAACTGGTGGACAGTGGTGACGTGTGAGAGTGTGCAACTTCCTGATGTTGAAGGATTCAATTCAGAGGTAAGAAAATCATTGTTATTCAATATAAACCATCAGGGGCCTCATTTATAAAAGAGTGCGTAGAATTCTCACTAAAAATGTACTTGCGCACAAAAGCTGAAAATGGCGTACGCAAAAAAATAATCAGATTTATAAAACCTTGCTTACGCACACCTGCAAGCACTTTTCCCTTTATAAATCACAGTCCACGTGGAAGATTGCACAGGTGAGTTGATCTCACTCACCGCCCTCTACACACCCACATTTTACCATCAATGGTCAATGCAAATGAACTTATGAATGGATTTGCACATAAATAGGCCTGCCGATCAATGGCATTTTACGCTTAAAAGAAAAGACGCAGAAAAGACGAGGAAAAGGAACTTCTCAGAGACAGAAATAGAGGTAGCTACTTGTGAGTGAGGTGGAGGCAAGAAAAATTATTTTATTTGGTGGTCACAGTAGTGGGATCACTAATAAAAGAAAGTTAAGTGAGTGGCAGCACGTTGTCTCCGCCGTGAATGAAGTGAGTGCCACAGAGCGATCTGTGGCGGATGTCAAAAAGAAGTGGTCGGACTTAAAGGTGAAGGCCAAGAAGAGAGTGGCGCGGCACCGGGAGAGTATCTCTGCTACAGGTGGGGGCAGGGGCACACCTGAGCCCACACCGCTGGACAACAAAATCACCTCCATACTTGGGACGGCCAGCATGTGTGGCATCGTGTTCGAGAAGGAGGGAGACACGGATTTAGCAGAGACCACAGAGGAGACCGGTAATGTGCATTTTTATCATTTTATTAAATGTGTAAATGACATATTCCATCAGACTTGTGAAAAGGTAACTCATGTGTTGTGTCCTCCTCAGTCACGTTACAGTTGGAACCGGTGGGTGAGGAGGAGGTTCCGGGCACAGTGGACTCAGCGGGCACGGCGGGCTCAGCGGGCTCAGCGGGCTCAGTGGGCATGGCGGGCACGGCGTGCAGCGCGGCTGAAGGCCTGGCTGTCCCCAGCTCCAGTGCGTCCCGAGCGCATGGCGCATCTGGAAGTGGTCATGTCCTGACTGACGCGGTCCTGAAAACACAAAGGGACACAATCAGGGCAATCAATGAAGTCCGAGACGAGCTCCAAATGATTCGCACAGTAATGAACAACATGTGTGATGCCATGTCTGACATTGCCAGCTCTATTGAAGATTTTGTTAAAAAATGAAACTTACTTGCCGTCTTATTGCAAACGCCGCATGACACCTTCACGAAGCCTTGCTCCTTGCTGAAACTCCTCATGTCGGGGAGGTGGTTGTGGTTCAGGGTCTTCATGGTGTGGGAGAGGGAGGCCAGGTGGGAGGGGAATGCCATTTCTCAGTGCCATGTTGTGCAGAACTCCACAAGCCCTAATAATTTTACAAACTTTTGTAGGGTGATAGAGCAGTCTGCCCCCCGAAGCATCCAAACACCTCCACCGACTTTTGAGGAGGCCGATGGCTCGCTCCACACAGAAGCGCGCACGAGAGTGGGCCACATTAGAGCGCACCTCCTCTGCGGGTCGGCGAAAGGGTTGAGGAGCCAGCGCCTTAGGGGGTAGCCACTATCACCTGAAGAATAAAAAGTATAAAAAGAATAATCAAACATCAGGCTTTAATAGTCAGAATTTCTGCAGTGGTGTTTGTTCTTACCGAGGAGCCAGCTATCACCTGCAGCACCTGCCTGCAATCTGTTCCCTACACTGCTGTGCGTCAGAATGAATGAGTCGTGTGTTGACCCAGGCCACCATGCCACTAAATTTGTAAAAACCATACTTGAGGTGCAAATAATTTGTACATTGATTGTATGCACATTTTTTCGGTTTACATAGATGAATTCATTTTCACTCGGTGCCCTTATAGCAACGTGAGTGCAGTCAATTGCGCCGATTACATTTGGAAAACCGTACATTGCTGCAAATTGCCGTTTGATGTTGGCCTGTTCACCCACAGTGTAAGGAAACCGGATGTATTGACTGGTCATGTTTATAATGCCATCCAAAACGGTTGGAATTATGTTGCTGAGGGAAGGCTGTGATATCCCAGACCTATAAGGACAATTTAACTGAATTGTATCATATAGATCAAAATGGGCTTTAGAAAGAACATGAAAAATTATATATTTTTAATAAATATCAAACACATACCTGTCGGCTAGTTCCCGCTGAAAGGAGCCGGTTGCCAGAAACCCCAGAGTGGTCCGCAGCTATATAGGCACCGGGATGGCGCGGTTCCGGCGGGTGGATCTTTCTAACATTGGGCCCAGTTCAGCACATAGATCCAAGAGCACTGCTCGAGGGAATCTAAATCGGCTTATTAGCCAGTCATCATCATGGGCCAGGAAATCTTCGTGGTCCCTAAAGACTCTCTCCATCCTGATCCTACCATTTGCGTGATCTTCCACCAGTGCCAGCGCATCCATTGTGGCGCATTATGCACGAGTGTCACGGCACTATTTATATGCTTATTCAGTAATTACACAAAATGCTAAACACCTTGTTCCAATACTAATTAATCAGCGCTTTCCACCACTCGATATCATTTGAACATGAAAGTATGATACATGCACATTGTGCATACAGTATGGCTCACTTAAGGAACATACTTAAAGACTGCAGACTTGGTGTTTGTGATTACCCAGGTCTATAAGTCTGATATATGATGACCGTGAATATATGAGATGAATCGGGCTCCAATTCACTACCTCAACATGTGCCCCGCCACTTACCCTGTCTCCAAAATCTTCGTACGCAAGGGTCAAAATGAATGTACCGGTGCGCACATTTTCCCGCCAAGTTTATTTTTATAAATCACAAACTTTGCGTGAAAAGTGGCTTACGCCACTTTCAGGCCCCGTTTTGTGCGTAAGCAAGTTTTATAAATGAGGCCCCAGATCAGCTTAGACTTATGACTGATGTAGAAAAAACACGAGGTCTACATTATGTTATGAAGAAAAGAAAACCCCAAAACACATCCATAACAATGGTTTATCAACATTTTGTATAAACTAAGCATACTACCAATAATACAAAGTGACATTCTAGTGACATCTCTAACTGGTTGATCCCTCTAATGGCTGACATTTTAGCTACTGGATGTGACTACCAGAGACAGAAGAAATGGATAAAGTGAGTGGTCACTCATTTGCTCTGTGACAATATTTACACATCTTGTCATTTGCCGTGAGGAAAAAGCTAAATGTAAAATTCAGCTGCGTCAGCAGGAATTCAACCTGTGGAAAGAAGTGATTATGTATGTTTTTAGCACAGTAAACTGGTTTGATCTGAATTAAAATGTCAAGATTTTGACCACAACTCATTACAAATACCATTCAAATCCCAAATACACTGGTTTAAATGCTTTGTTTTAGTTCCCCTTCACAGTTAACCATAAAGCCTGGCAAGAATCACAAGTCATATCTGAGCCTTAAGATAATAAACAACAAATCACAGAGGAAACATGTTGACAAGCATGTGTATTAGTCTCAGGCTCTCCATCTTACACCCAACAGTCCCAGCAGCCTTTTGTCCTTGAGCTTCAACGCCTCCTGCATCTTCTCCACAATCTGCTCGAAAGATGAGGTTCATTTATCTTTTTAAGTGGGAGAAACACGCTGAGATGTTTTGCCTCTCGAAACAAACTGCCACCTTCCCCCCCAAAACAAACTTGCGTTGAACATTTCCAAACCAATTAAGGATATAATTAATGAAACCCGGCACCTGTAGTGCCGGAGCAATCACAAGAGAGGGGACAGTGAAAAATGTAGCAATCAAATTAATCAAGCAAAAGGCACAGGCCAATTACTCACAAACCATCTTGTGTGTGGTGCGGCACTCAGAACAGGTGATAGTTATCATTAAATTAGTGGGAGATCAGCGGCTCGGGCTGTTTCATCATGTGGGACCTTGATGAACCAGGGGCCGAGCGATGCATTTGTTGTGGGCGCGACATGGCAGCCCATATGCTTGGTTGTTTAAGAGGAGAGGAGGAGAGGAGATGCTTGGATAATGATTAATGGAAATGTGGATGACTACAGCAGCAACAGCACAACAACATCTGGTCCATCAGATCTCTTGGTATATTCAGAGGATACATGCTTGTCCTGTATGTAAGGCGGGACACACATAAGGATTTTTTATATGAAGAGATGTTTTATCTGTTAGAGACCTCACACATGAAGGTAAAAAAAAAAAATCAGGCACTGAACTGTTTGATCATTCTGTGTGTAGTGTGTTTCATCAACCTCAAGCACACAACACACAATGATTCTATCCCACCACTGATCCAGAATCTAGTCAAGCCAGAAATCTCGCGTGATTAAACGTGATCTAACAATAATGAAAAAGAAGAAGCACAGCTACAACCGGACAACAAAACATGCAACATGGGAGAGGACATATGAGAAGAGTGAATGATGGTGGCCTTTGGACCATTTTTGATGGAAAATCAGGAACTAAACAAATGAAAAGACTGTGGAAAAAATCCTGGAGACAGCGTGAAAATGTGAGCTGGTCCACCATTTCTTAGGTGCCCCAAACTTTATGTTTATGTTTCAGGTCAGCCGTGCTTGTTTATGTCAGCGCCTGCTTTCTTGTTCTGCGGTCTGCTCACTTCTTGATTCACGGACTCATGACTCGGGAGTCGTCTTTGGTTGTAAATATTGAACACCTGCAATACTTGATCTCATAGGATAATCTTATAAGACAGAAAATAATTGGGCATTTGCCATCCTTGGTCAGGAAGGGGTGAAATCCGGACAAAAAGAGCCAAATAATCTTTATGTGTACGCCGCCTTGGAAGACAAAGAAAGATGTCAGAATGAGATCTTCAGAAACATTAGACAGACAGACAGATCAGTTATTATTAGACCAGCCAAAAGTTACACATTCACCAGCCACTGTGCTCGTACACCATTTCACTGCTCTAAAAAAGAAAACAGCTAGTCAGCCAATCACATGGCTGCAACTCTGTAAATTTAGGCATAGACGACCTGCAATAGTTCAAACCTAGCATTAGAAAGGAGAGGAAAGGTAACTGAAGTGACTTTAAATGTTGCATGGTGGTTCACAGGTGGGCAAGTCTCATCAAAACACTTTTGGCTCTTTTCCATTAGCCCTACTCTACTCTACTCGATTCTACCCGGCCCTATTCTACTCGCCTTGTGCTGCTTTTCCATTAGCCCCAGTCGCCTGCCCAATGGGGTGTGGTGACGTCATTTTGAGCGTGACACAACATCTGTGGCTTTTTTTCACAAACCGAGTAAAAAAGGAAAGCAGAAGAAGGCTGCAGGTGGCAAAAAGAAATACCCCTTGAGAAGCACGGGAGAGTTTTGGAAGCCATGCAACAGAATGAAGCTGAGGACGAGAGCAACCGAGCTGCAAAGAAAAGACGTATGAGGGTAAGCTAATGGTAGCTACCCCTGGCATGCTAGGCCGTCGCGCTCATGACTCATTGAGGACGACATTGTCTGACCGATCACTTGCCTGCAGTCGATGATGTCATCTTTTAGTTTAGACTCAGCTAGCTTGGAACCAGAGCGGAGTTGGTACTAAAACTAGCTTGTTTTAGGAGGTATCGGGCTAGTGGAAACACGCTGCAAATTGAGTACAGCCGAGTAGAGTCGGGCCAAGCTGTGCTAGTGGAAAAGGGCCATTTGAGAGGCATTTTTTAATGCATCTGGGGAAAAAAACACTTAAAAGCTAGCAAGCCCTTGTACATGATTTGATCACCTTAAATATATAGATATAGCATTGCTATCCATTTTTCATTTCGCTAAATGTTATAAGTATTGTGTTTGTCTGACATTTAGGATTTTGGCCCATTAGAACTGAAATGATGAAATGTGACCGTCTTAGCTGACAAAGTTTTCCATCCCTCCTTTAAATGTCTACCAAATAATATGGGTGACTAAAAATGTATATCTGTCATGCAAAATACAGAAAGTTTCGACATATTCTTTTAAAACAGATTAACTTCTAAAAAAAAAATCCAATTCATCTGTGGGTAAAGCCAAATCTTTCTTTATATCTTCGTTTAAAAAAATATCATGCTTGTTTTAGGTTTTCACATCGCAAACGTGTTGTTTAGTCTCAGTGCAGAAAAATGAGCCTCTCGGTGTGGACAAAGAAAGGTTATCGCCTGTGTAGCACTGGTAAATAACTGGCGGAGAACTGCTGGGGCATGGTGTGAAAACAAAGGCCGAACTGAGAGCACTGGAGTGTGAACAGCGTTGTGCATTTCAATCGTGTGGAGCAGTGCAGGAGCCGAGTGAAGTGCAAAAGGTACTGTCCTTGCTGCTGATTAGTCTGGACGTATACATTACAGGTTGGCTGAATGGAAACAGCTCTGATGGACTGTGTTATAAACTGAGATGACCCTCTGCTAATGCTCACTGCAGCTTTGAGTCACTATAGTGCAGCATATAGAGGAGTGACCAGTTAACATTATATGCCCGTTTCAGACGTGATACAGTGACGACCAGTGAGCCAAGGCAGCTTTAAATGACATTAATATAGTATCTAGTTTGTTCATGATTTTATCCAAACTTGGAAAACTGATTGCATTTTGTTTAAAGAACACAATTGAGGGGCTAGCAAGAAACCTACCAGACTGTTTTGCAGTACCAGATGTTAATCAATACGTGTAGGTATTGTGTGTTTTATGATAAAGGTGTGATGGCCCGGAGCTGCCTATAGTAGTTTGATCCGATTTGGTCTTTTGTTAAGTTTGGCTCCATCAAGTGGCATAATTTTGTGCTGTATGGCATAGCTGATACTGTATCTTCTGTTTGAGAGCAGAGGGCCTGCCTCAGAATGAGTTTGGTGTCACTCCAGTTCACAACAGTGCAGTTATTCCAGTTTTCATAGGCATTACCTAGAAATGAACACTATTTAAAATGTATTAAAAAACATCAAATTAAGTAAATTAAAAACACATTTCTCTAAAGTTAGAGCTGTAGTATTAACAAGAGGAGATGTTCAAACATTAGTATGAATTTGGTGTCATACAGTTAAAAGTCGCTATGAGTTTTGATCATTATTTATATAAAACAAATTTCACTTTCTAGTTATATTGAGCAGGTATCAACCTCTTCCCACCACACATTGGATGGAAATCTGAGTTACGAAACTTTTTTTTTGTCACCTCACCCCTAATTGGAAAGGCTTATCTTGTCTCTTTGTCCAGATTAAAGGGTAGGCCTAAATAATAGCAAAAAAATATTGACTATGATAAAACATGGTGGTGTGTTGTTCTAGCTAAATCCAGATCTATGTATAAACCATGTGAATGTTTACACTTCTGTGCAAACCCTGTACTGCGTACACAACTTGTTTTAGTTTAGAATAGATGCATATGGGGGCAGGCAATATGAAAGTCAGTTTGTCCATGCCTACCAGAGCAGGAGCTTTATTTTGAATGGGCACCACACAGGCAGGCTTCAAAGTCCTGCCCTACAATGAAATGAAATATGGAGTGGTATTTTCATTGTTTTGTGAAAATTAAAAAAAAAAGAAGAAGAACCATTTCCTAGTTTTTCTGTTTTTTTTGCTCAAAATAAAAACAAAGTATCTGACTCAGGAAACAGACTGATAAAACATACCTTAGTCCTGAATCAGTAGAGTTTAACTTTGTTTTAATTAATAATAGCCCCAAATGTTATGGTTTACAAACAAATAAAAAAGAGAGAGGGCACAAGTGCAGGAGGAAAAAAAAAAACTATCATTATTCACTTGTAAAATATCAACACTACTTTAACTGAAAAAATCTAAGAAAATAAAAAAAGAACCATAGCATTAGAGATGGGTGTATAAATATCAGTATAAAATTATTAAAACTTTACAAAAAAAATACTTCTGGTATCAATCACTCCTTTAAAATAATGATGCCAAATGAGTACTCAAAATGTCGATATGTGTAGTCCTATGGACTGTTGTCTTTCTCTACGAGCCGTAACATTGCCACACCGAGTGCAATGTGACTGTGGAGCCTAATTTAGAAGTATCAAATATTACTCAGCCGCACAAACAGGCTCACACACTGAAACTTTATAGTTTTATGGCAAACTGATGTAGGAATGACAAAGAATAAAACACAATTTTATGGATTGTGACTCTAAAACTATCTTCGAGCCATATTTTGAATGTCGTGTTGATTATGTTGATTTACAAATCAGTGTAACATAGGCCTTCATCGGTGTAGTTGCGCCCTTTTCATTTGTATTTATGTATTGATTAACAAGCCATCCAAAAAGCATGTGTCACTAATCTTTAAAGTCGGAATATCTGCTAAATGTATTTGCTTTGACTTGAACAGAAGTCACTCTAAGATCGGATTGACGCAAGTCTGAACTTTGACCACATAAAACTTGTTTAATTTTATGTGGTTTGGTCAGTTAAAATGTTAAATATTCATAAACATTCTATATGCGTTGCAGAAGATGATCAGTACCATTATTGGTATTGGAAAAAATACAGCAAAAACCATCTGTATTGTGCAAATTTGAAAGGTCTGGTATTGCCCATAACTTTAGAAAGTGATCGACTTGGAAAACATCAGAAGAACACAAGAAAAGCACAGAGAAGAGCCATAGGAAATCTCCAGGGAAGTCACACAGGAATCCAACAACACAAACTTACTCTAAGGAGCAGACACAGACTTTATACTCACAGGAGTAATCAGACACAGGTGAGACAATCACACAGGTGGACACAATCAGGATAACAAGACCAAAACAAGAAACACTGAGGAGCAGAAAACAAAGTTAAGCATGAGGGATATGACAAGAAACAAGACGCATAAAAACACAGAACACGGCAACTCTTGACAGCTGTGAAATAATAATTTAATTGACCACAAAATGAATATGTTGTGGGGGAAATAGTCTGATAAGCATTCACTGTTAAATATGCACAAAATGAACAACAAAAGTTGCCCAATGCCATGATGTTGCTCATTTTACCTCACTGGGGCCTGTACTACGAAGCTGGATTAGCTCTTAGAGAGATAACTTCCTGGATAAGTTTAGGATTTTCCGCACTACGAATGTGGATGTCTTTTTATCCAGACACGTTGCCCCGGTAACTGATGCTGAACGCCAAACCTGCAGGTTAAGTTCCAGGATAAGAGCTCACGGGATGTGACAGACCGCCCGCTGACCAATCGGTTCTCTCGGGCGGGCATAAAAGACTGCACAGTCACCAATTTGCTGTCTTGGAAAAGGGCTTGCCCATTTCTGCCAAGAGGAGCGCTTTGTCGGGAGCGTTTTTTTCGTGACAGAAGTAATCGGCTTGATTTACCAGAAGAAATCTTGTACGAGAGGTACAGATTTTCACAGTTCTATACATCTGTGACCTGCTGGAGCCTTACGTGGCAAATAATGCACTAAGGTCATTTTGAAAATATGAATGTGATTTTCCTGGTCAAACAAGTTAAAAAAATTAATTGTGTTTAGACAAATGTAGAGTATTTATTAGTATGTTGACCATGATGTTTTAGCAACAATAATGGACACATAGAAAAATCGTTCTTGTAAGTATTTTTATGTTATTTCTGTCATTGGTGTTAACATATTTTAGGTTACAATCACAAGATTCATGAATGCAATAAAATTAATCTAAAGGCACATATCACAACATCTGAAGACTGCTGACAAAACTCCATGAAATAAAACAGTAACTTGTTTAATTCAAACTATTTGACATTATTTCTCAATGTCAGTGATAACATTTGATCCAAGGATGTTTTCTTCTGATAAAGACAACACATGCTGATAATTGTACTGAACTTTATTATGGATAAAGTCAAGTAACAATAATTTTGGTTTAAAGTTCAATTACAATTAGCCTACAATAAGTAATCATCATATCTTAAATATTGTCTCATGTAATATGATCTCCAAATTTTGGTAGTAACACCATGAAACTGAGGGACATAATTTAGTTTGAAGAAATATTTTTAAATATCTAATTTACGTTTAATTTCATTCATAGATTTATCCCAGTGTTATCAACACTGTCCATTTATTATTTTAATTAACAAAAAAAGAGGAAATGTTTTACACTGTCCAATAGCGGTGGATCATGACAGTGGGACAAATGTTGTTTTAGATCCAAAGTACACTAAAAGTGAAATTAAATATTATATTTAGGCTAATTATATTACATTTAAAATAAAAAAGATAATTATTCATCACCATTTAAAAGACTATTTAATTACATAATTTTGGTTTAATGTGGACGAGTTCTTTATTACATTTTAAGCGACTTGTGTTTCTGGAAAATGTAGGAAAATGTGCCGGCAATCCTTCCGGCTTCTCGCGGCTACAGTCGTGTTGCTCCTGGCCTGGATAATACTGCGGTACTCCTCATACTTTTGCAGGATTATTTGCTGCTCCTCCACAGTGAAGTAGGCTGCTCTCTTCTCCATTGTGGAAAATGCTCCAGGGGCCGCTAACCACGCCCATTTTATGTGTGCGCGCACAGATCCCAGCCAGATTTACTTATCGAGTTGATAATGAGCCTCGTAGTACGGCAGATCCGGATGACGGAGATCCGGTAAAGTTTAGCGAGTTGTCGCAGAGTTATCCTGGATGACTTAATCCAGCTTCGTAGTACAGGCCCCTGGTTCACCTTGTTCCTGTTTCCTCTGATCTGGATCTGCTTTTGTATTGTTTCCTCATCTGTCCTTTATGCTAAGTAGTTCTTGATTAAAATATTGCTCTATAGAGTGTACGGACAGCATTAGGATGGTAAATTTCATACATGTTGTCATGATTTGTGAATTATGTCCCAGTTTTCTCATTCCCTTGTTCGACTACCACATTGACTGCTATGGTATCAAGGATTAGACTTATTATATGTCCATCAATCAATCGATCTTTATTTGTATAGCGCCAATTCATAACAAGTGTTATCTCAAGACACTTTACAATAGAGCAAGAACTCTTCATTTTGTGGATACACATATATGCATAGATACATATAAAGATACACATATACATACATATACAAATATATACATCCTACACCCAACATGAATCCATATAGCCAATCATGAATTCCTCCATCATGGCGGCAAGAAAAAACCTTCTGTTAAGTAGCAGGAAATCTTGAATGTGGATCCCAGTCTCATGATGAACAGCAAATCCACACGATGCTGTGTTGGGTGTGTGGACAAAGGAAGGGAGGTAAGAGGACACAAGTGGACTAGATTAAGAACTAAAGTTAGGGACAGGTTCATGAACACAGACCTGTCATCTGATTTATTAGAGGTTAGCCTCTTGAGATGCTACATCTCATTTTCAGAAGGGTCCTCATGTCTGAATAGTTGTGGTGATCATTTTATAGAAGTATAATCTTAGATATTCTTACTGAAAATAAGAATTTATGGTAGTGACGAACTCATGGATGCCCAGACCACAAGTGCATCCCTACCATATTTGTCCCCATTAGGTATAAATGTGTTAAGGCCTCTTGAGATGTGACATCCCATTTTCAAGAGGGACCTCATGCCTATGTGGTAATAAAAAATAGATGCTGTAGATGTATTGATCATGGATAGGGAGATCATGCTAATATCTACATGAACAGCTATAATGATAATGGGAATGGAATGTTCCTAATAAAATGGCCAACTATGTGTCATGTCTATAATTGTAGTCCATGTGTCCACTCATATCTTCCAGTCATCCTTAAATAGTCTGTTTTAGGACTGTGACTGCGCTCTCCTGTGCTGCTGTATTGTTCATTGCCTCAAAAGGCTAATGTGACTTTGAAATGCAAATCAGATAGTCTCTTGTTGTTTAAACTGATGTCACAGATATGCATGAGTGTGTAAAGAGAAAATTATTTTTACTGAAGTGCACATCCACATTTTTTTGTATCAGCTTACAGACGTGCATCTTAAAGTGTTTTTTTTTTCAGGTCATAATTTCCATCTTCTTGACTCAATCTCGCTGTTTATCTCTAAGCAACACATGCAAATGAATTTCCCCCCTTAAGGTGCGTACACACCGGGCGCTACTTGTACTACCTCGGCGATCACTCTCCACGCAAAGTCGATTTACAGTTGCTGGTGCATGAACAGGCATGAAAACTCAATATAATGTCATTCATTATACTTCATATGCACAAAACATTCCATTGTTTGAGTGAGAGAAAATGAGATAGCTGATAAAATGTTTTCCAACATGTTTGTATGTAGGGATTGGAACTGAAAACCAATTTAGTTTGAGAATTAATAATAACACCCTGAAGGAAGTGATATGTCAGCTTTTTCATGACAATTAGCTTATCAGTTCCTTCCCCTTTGTTCTTTATGCCTTGTATGTCAAGCTGTCATCAGAGGCAGTCTGCACACAGAAATAAAATATGTAACCATGACACTCAGGGAAAAGGAGTGGTCAAATTGGCAATGTTTAGTAAGAGGAAAGAACAGCAACTTGCAGAAGCATTTATCTATGCAGCACTTGCACTGAATAGTAGCAGTAATATGTTTGACGTTGTTGCCACTGAAAACCAGTGTAGGCAATCTTTTGTCCTCACAGAAAATCACAGGAATTGACAAGGGAAATGTTAAAGAATCACATCTATGTAAAATCAATACCCAACTGGATTTGTTGTGTGTGCTGGGTGTGTTTGCACTGGATAAGCAGATGTGTGCCCAGAATCAACCTTCATTCATTCACCCAATTTCTTTTAAACTTGTGTTTTCAATGAAACAGCCCAGCACAACAGAGGTGAACAGAATAGAGTTCATTTTATTCAGAGCTAAATCAGAGTTTTGTGTTTTTTTTAACTCCCTGCAGTGATTTTTACTTCTATCTCACAGTTTTAATCCTGAGGTTTACCAAAGTCTGCTGTTCAACACAGATACCAAAATAACCAAATTCGAGCACTGTGTGGTTTCCATTTTTTGGATTAGTTTCTTATCAGTACAGTACAGATGTTTACTACAGCGCACACAGACAGAATTTGTCATTTCTGATTCATGATGTTCTCAAAAACTGGCCCAGCTCGGACACCAGAGACACAAAATCTCATTAAAGCAAGTCACTGATTGTGAACTACATTCTAAAATGTGTTAACTCCTAATTTTTCTATTTCTCGTTTTTTAACAGCTGAACTGGAAAGGGAACAATACTTCATAATCAGCACTGGCCTACGGTTGTCGTCATTGTGAAGCTCAGACTGATGCCACCATCTTTCATTAAAATAACATGGGGACATTCAGGGCCTCAACGTTCCCTCAGTACGGAAATACAGTGCTAATCACGAACACCAAGCATGCCAAGCCCTGCTCCAGGAGCTTTCTTAAAGAATACTGAGAAAAAAATCATAATTGATGAAGCTGGCTCTGAGCAAAGGCACTAAGCGCTTTAAAAGCTTTCCATCGTCTTACAATACAATTTCCAAATCAATATTTCATTAACTGGACAGAGGTGCAATGTTCCCTGTTAATAAAGAGGGTTTGGCTGGACGTGGGGTTAGCGTTTAGCTTTAGTGAATTTCAGGCGGAGAGCTGAACAATTATAGTCCACCTGGCTTTCTCATACACACTCTATTTTCATTCACATACACACTCGGGTGGTCCTCTCTTGATTGTTTCTGTGTTTATGGGCCGTTTTATGACCAGCGACTCTCTGATCTCCCCTGTCGCCGGGCATCAGGTGACTTTCCCCGCAGCTACAGTGAGTAACAAACGTGAGCCCATCCGACTTTGGCCCTAATTCATGTGACAGAGGAGGTGCAGCCAGCGCACTAACAATGCTATAAATACAGAGAGGAATCCAGGGCAGAATTAGCCCGGCAGAGACACTGTAGATCACATTTAAAGAGCTGATTTGCAGGTGGGGAACAGCTGATTTATCACCACTTAGAGTATTCAGCCATGATTGGTTGGAGGAAATGCATTACTTTAGAATAACAACACAGAGGGGAGGCCTCAAATTTAAACTTGACAGTTTCCTGTCAGGAAGTTACTACCATGGATGTGCATTTGGAGTGAAATATCTATTGGACTATCACTGGAAGTCATACCAAAGTAGAAGCTCAAAACGAGGGGTCTGAGCCACACTAAGACCAAAAAACAATTGGAAAGAGATCAGTTTTATTAGTAAAAGCACTTGGAGAGCACAGACCCCCGCCAGCACTGCAGTCCTCAGACATATTGTGATTTTGACTATAAATATTAGTCCTACCTTTATTTCATCGAAATATTTAGATTCCTTGACCATGAAAACATGCCATTAGCAACTGGATTCATAATGATATCTACTTTAGTTCAGTAGTTATTCGCAGAAATCACATTTTTCGTCATGGCGGCCAGACGCTGATCTGGATCAACACCAAAATCGAATCGGTTCTTCCTTTTCCCATGCTGAACATTTCCTGAAAATTCCATCAGAATCCATCCTCTACTTTTTGAGTTATTTTGTTCACAGACAGACAGATGGACGGACGGACGGACAGATGGACAGACAGACAAACAAACTCTCCTGAAAACATAACCTCCTTGGCGGAGGTAACAAATGAAAAGTATATCTTTAGAACCATATTTTTTTTCTAAGGCAATGAAGATGCACAAATGTTTACTAATTTATAGTTATTTCAGATTTACTGAGTAGGGTCAACTGATAAAAAGTTGAAGCAGATTTGTCTTGGTTTGTTTGTTCAAAATTCTGAAAATAAAATCAGAATCCCTGGAAAGTCAGGGTCAAACTTCTGAGTTTTTAGACTGATTTCTGAGAATAAATTCAGAATGCAGCACTTGAAAATAGTCAGTATTCTGAGGTAGAAAGTCAGAATTAGGACTTAATTTTCAGAGTTTTCACCAAAACCTTTTTACTGCAAACCTCCAGCACATGTTAGAGCTGCATATGACTCCTCACTTATTGATGAAAATAAATAATAATAATAATAATAATAATAATCCTAAATCTTCTGTCTTTTTCCAATTAACCTTCACAAACTATATTCTGTTGTCTCGTCCTCCAAACCATCAACCTGTTTTATAGATGTGATCACAACTTAGCTGTTCAAGGTCTTTCCCTTACTATGCTCAACTTTGTTGGTAAAAATAAATACATCTCTACTGACAGGCTACATGCCAGTGTTTTTTTAAAGTACCTGTAATTAAATCTTGAAAAAAAACAACAACAACAACCCTTGATTCAGGTACATTGTGCCTTAAGTTTAACTAGAACGTTTTAACCTATATTTTGTCATATTCCTCATGTTACATTTCATTCCCAAATGTCCTCTGCATGTGTTGCACTGTCTTTCTATTGAAAACCCTCTTTGTGCCCCAGTGTTTTTGGATTTTTTTTTCTGTAAAATTGTTGTTTTGTTATTGTATCCTGCTTTTTGTTAATACATTTCTGTAGTTTCTTTTCTGTGTTCCAACCTGTGGGTCACATTGACTTCCTACAGGCTTATATCCGACCTTGCATTTGCTGTAAGGGTCATTGAGAGGTGGAGGCTATTTAGCCTCCTTTTAAACAATAGCTTGTTTGAGGATTTTCAGTCTAGATTCAGAGTTCACCACAGCACAGAGATTGCCTTAGTTAAAGTGCTGAATGATCTCTCAGCTTTAAATAGTGAACTTTTCCCTGTACTTGTCTTGCTAGATCTCAGTGCAGCTTTTGATACCACTGATCTCCACATCCTTCTACAGAGATTAGAGAAAGTGCTTTGGAGTACAGGGACTGCTTTATATTAGTTAAAGTCCTTCTTATCAGAATAATATCAGTTTTTACATGCGGGCAATAAGTCTCAGTTAAGTTAGCTGCAGTGTTCCTCAAGGTTCTGTTGTTCCTCTTGGTGATGTCACAAGGAAATACTCCATCAATCTTATTATTATGCTGACAATATTCAATTGAACATACCAATGAAGCTAGATGAAACAAATTAGTCATCCTAACTAGAAAAATAATTAGGGGACATTATGATATGGATGGCCAAAAAAAAGTTATTGTGCTGTGCCCTCAACACCTTAGAGAAGCATTTTCTAATGATATAACTGTGCTGGATGGCAGTAGCCATGGCATATATTTGCATAATTGCAAATACATTTGATCTAATTTGTGTCAATCATGTTTGAACATTAAAACACCAATCAATCATTATTGTTTTCTTAAGAGGTTTGATTTCCTGCATTTTAATGCATCTGTCTGAGTAATTTCAGAAGGATTTTTTAAAAAAATCTCTTTGTCCTTCTCTCTCTCTGCCTGTCTCTGTGGTTTTTAAATCACGGAACATGACAGCATTTGTGCTCACAGTCAAATAAGCAATAAACTAGGTGTTAAAGACATCTCTTCTCTCCAATGTGCTTTAACACTTGGTTGAATGCTGTTTCACACAAGTGTGACATATGTGCATGGAACTGTGTGGAACGGTAAAAACAAAACATAATGAATGTATGTAATATTTTGTCTTGTACTGGAAATTGCAAGGTCAACTTGCAACTTGCCCGAGTGTACAACAACATATGGGGAGAACCTGTTTACCTTTATAAACTTGTCTTATTCCTGAAGTTGTCTTCCTTCCTGAGTGATACACTAACTGGCTATTTAAGTAAGTACACACTTTAGTACAAGGTAGGACACTCTGTTGCCTCCAGAGCTGCCCTAAGTCTGCGTTATGTAGGTTTAACAAGGTGAAGGAAACATTTCCCAGAGATTCTGGTCCATATTGACATGGTAGCAAGTGCATGTTTCTGCATCATATTCCATCGGTGGTGAGTAGCTAATCTATTACATAGACAGTGGAGCACTGTGATTCACTGCCATGTTCAGTTTTCGGTGATTTTAACTTTGTGCCATGGCGAATTATCCTGCTGGAACTAGCTGTCAGAGGATCGGTCTAGCATCACACAGTTTTTGCAGGTTTGTCAGCTGCACATCCAAGTATCTCCTTTTCCACCATCCCAAAGGTTCTCTACTGAATTGAGATCAAGTTACTGTGGATGCCTGGAGTATTGTGAACCCATATGCATGTTCAAGCAACCAGTTTTGTGGCATGGAAAGTTATCCTGCCAGAAGTATCGGAAGATGGGTATGCTGTAGTCTTACAGGGATGCCATTGTCCGCAACTATAATCAAATAGGCTGTTGTAATTAAACAATGTTACGTTGGTACTAAGGGAGCCTAAGTGTGCCAAGAATTTACAGTATATCCCTGACACCATTCCACCAGAACCACCAGCCTGAACTGTCCATCAAGACAGGATGGATCCATGCTTTAATTTTGTTTTCACCAATTCAAAGTTTCTGTGTTAAGTTGACAAATGTGTCACCTGTTGTGGTCTTCTGCTGTTGTTGCCTGTCTACTTTAAGATTTGACATGTTGTGTCTTCAGTAGATCTCCTGCATACCTTGGTTGTTTCTTTTACTTCTCTACCATCCTGAACCGCTCTAGCCATTCTCCTTTCACCTTTGGCATGAACAAGGCCAGAGATATGGATATAACTCTTTTCCAAACCTTTGTCTGCAAAGCCTACAAATGGATGTGGGTGAAAATCCCAGTCGATCGTCAGTTTTAAGTACTTGGAGCAGTCCATCTGGCACTGACAACCATGACATATTCATTGCCTTACCCATTTTGATGATCAGGTTAACCTTCAGCAGGCTGTCTTGACCATGTCTACATGCCTATATGCATCAAGTCACCGCTATGTGATTAAGTAGTTAGCTATTTGCGTTATAAAGAGCAGTTTAATATTAGCACCTTTAAAATTGGCTGGTGTGTGTGCATGGTACAAGAACAACATCAAACCTGCTATTACTATCAAAGGTTTTAAATTGAAGGTTTGACTTTACAGACCATTTGACATCCAAGGATTTGGAAGGAATCCAGGTAGACGTGAAGTAAACAATGTCAGTTTTCATCTGAAATCTTTGTCTGAGTGTATTTGTTTCCCTGCAAAATGCACATTACTTTGAGCTCTAGATGGATTAGTGTTGGAGTGGTTATGGAGGTCTGACATCAATATAAATGCAGTGGTGCTTGTCATTCAGGGCTGTGCACAGGACATTTGATTAACTTTTGTCCTGCTGTAATGAAATATTGGAATGCAAAAGCACAATATCAGAATTACAGAGAGTCAATTTTTCTGCAACAGTCTTTAATAGCACTTTTTTTCTCCTCACCCTGCTGCACACGCTCCTTGCTCCGCACAGCCCTGCTCCGTCGGCAGCAGCAGCATGCGTGACAAATTGAAATATTGAAATTCATCTTGATGAATTGAAAGACATGCTGCACACACAGTCGACAGGGCTGGATTGTGTCAGATTGGTTTCTGTGTCTGTGGTTCCATGTGGGATGTGATCTGTCAGAGGAGTCTGCAGACATGGCAGAGGAAGTCGTGCTCTGGGTTCTGTGGATTGTGATGCTCAGGCTTTTGAACAGCAGGAGCTGGAGCTGCTGAGTGGAGCGGAGGACGAGGTTAAGACATGAGGCAACAGTGACACCTAGAGCTGAAAAAATGTAGAAACCCTCACCACCATGCATTTTGAGTATGTTAAAATAATTTTTAAAAAAGGGATTTCTGACATGTCAGGACAAAATGTAATTCCTTGTCATTTTAAGCATTTAACAACAACCTTTGATCCAAGTGTCACTGTTATCTAGGCCGTTTTGACATTGTGTTGCTTTTTTTCAGGACCACAACTCTCCAATATATAAAACAAAAATAAAAAAAATACAACATTTGCAAATGCTTCTCAACTTATATTTAACTGAATACACTACAAAGAGATAAAATATTGTCTCATTTTGATTTTGATGCCTCACAACATGTTCCAATTAAGCTGGGTGAGGGGTTTATTTACCATTATGTTACAGTACATCTCAAATCCTTTTACAGCACTCAGATTAGATTAGATTACAATAGACTACATTAGATTTGATTAGAGAGAACTTTATTGATCCCTTGGGAAGACTCCCTCAGGAAATTAGAAATTGTCATTAGTCTGCATTTAAGAACTGAGGACTCAACATGTTGAAGGTTTGTAGGTTTAATTCTTTGCCATTCTTGCTTGATGTACAACTTAAGTTGATCAACAGTCTAAGGTCCTCCTTCCTTCTTTTTCAAACTTTGTACTTAATACTATTCAGTGTGAGAGATGTCTGGACTGCGGGCAGGACAGTCTAGTTTTTACCTGCACTTTTTTTTACAACAAAGCCTTGCTGAATGCAGAATGCTAAGCAAGTGCTTAGCAATGTTTTGCTGAAAAATCAGGAAAATCACTGAAAAAGATGTTGCTTGAATGGCAACATATGTTGCGTCACACCTGTATGTACATTTCTAACTGTGCCATCACAAATGTGCAAGTTACCCATGTCAAAGGCACTAATACACCCCCTTACCATCACAGATCCTGGCTTTTAAGCTTTGCATAGATAACAATCCAGAGGTTCCTTTTCCTCTTTAGGCCAAAGGGCACGAAATCCATGATCCCCCCCCCCAAAAAAAAGGAAAATGGGGACTTGTCCGGCCATGGCACACTTTTCCACTTTCCACAGTTTATCTCAGATGAAGAGAAGCCTGCACTGTCTCTGAGAATGCTGATATATGTTTTCTGGTTTGCATGGTAGAGTTTTTTGCACTTGTACTGTACATGTAACAACAAACTGTGTCAACTGACAATGGTTTTCTGAAGGGTTTCTGAGCCCAATTGTAATATTATTTACAGAACAATGTGGGTTTCTAATGCAGTGTTGCATGACGTCACTAGCATTCAGCATTTTTTTTATTATTATTATTCTGCCTGATCACAGATTCTATAAACTTTTTAAAGATATTTTGGGCTGGAGTTGACAAGATCTCTGAGTTCTTTGCAGCTGTATATTGAGAAATGTCCTGAAACAGCTGGACTATTTACTCATGCAGTTTAAAAGTGCTGAACTTCACCCCATCATTCCCTGTGAACCACTGAGCTTATAACACTCACTTGTTTCTAATGAACCTTCTCACTTGTGGATTGTTCCATGAAGGTGTTTTTGAGCATTCTTCAACTTTCCTATTCCTATGTTGCCCCATCACAGTTTTTTTTAAAGTTGTTCAGGCCAATTTAGTTAATATTTCCAAAAAGTTTTTTTTTTTCAGTTTGAACTTTAAATATTTTGCCTTTGTGGTGTATAAAACTGAATATATTAATGGTTATTATTGTGTTTAGTTTCTATTTGGGTTTACCAAAATGCCCTAACTTTGTCAGTGTTGGTATATTCCAAGCTTCGTATAAGTTCGTATACCAGGTGGTCATGCTTAGGCATATTTTCTGGTTGCTGCATTTCTTCAGGGACGTAATTTTTGTTACTCAGCACCCATGAGAGCTGCAGAGTAACACTTTTTTGTGTTCAGGACAAAGTATTAATCCAATGTGGAGCAGAACCTTTTGAGGATTTAAACCCTCTGAGCTCTTTTAAACATAGAGGTAAATCAAGCAATTTTGTCTTCTTTTTGTTTTATATGTCTTTAAAAAGCAGCACAAAAGCTCTTTTCTCAAACATATCAGCAGCTAACTTTTACTGCAGCAAAATCAGCTCATGTATGTTTTTTGCTTCTCCCTGCTTTTCTCCTCTCATGAAAAATAATCCCTGTCAGAGAGATGAAGAGTGCAAGCATTTCCAGAGGAAAAAAAGGTGAATGTGGCTTTATTGGCGGCTCTCCAGAGAACTAACAAAGTGTTTCGTGTCTGAATTTGTTTCTCAAGGGCACAGAATCCTGTGCCTGCCAGCGGGCAGTCTGCTCCGTGGTGTTTGTGCCGGAGATTTCATTTGGGAGCTAACAACATTTTGCGGCCGTCACTCTCCTCACATCACCACCGCAGAGACACAGAGAGGGTAAAAATGGAAAAGTTAAAAAGGAAATGAATAAAACCCTGAGGCACTCCCCCGTGCAGCCAATCCTGATTCCTATTTGTTTCTCCACTGGGATGACCAGCACATTGACCATAAGCCAGCATTAAAAACAAATGAATGGAAGCATCATGGCCTCCTGCTCTTTTATATTGCTGTGTGTGGGACTCTGGGTGTGTTATGCTTGTGTACAAAGTATTTTCAATGCACAATTTCATCCGTCATAAATATTAAAGTCCAACTATTTGAATCTTTCCTCGAGTTAATTCCCAGACCTGTTGGCAAGTTGTTGTGTTCTTGTAGCTTGATGAGCTCATGCTCACACCGAGACGATACATAATTCACTTCATGTAGCCTAAGCTCTGAGCCCCACCATGACATCCCCACAGAGGGACTGAGGGGGAGCAGAAGAGCAGGAAGGGAGCTAAGTTTCTCATTTTTGATCATTTATTTATGTGATTTCTCCTGAAAACCACAAAGGAGTAAAATAAATGTTTCACCACACCAGTGACTCATGAATTTGTCTGACATCTGATGAAAAGACCGACAAGCAAAGTGTTTACACCTGATGAATTCATGATGGTTCTCCTTTAAATAGTAATGCAGAGTGTGTAGTCTAGACACTTTCCATGAAGTTACCTGAGATAACTTTGTCACGGTTTCACAAGCAAGGATCACACCTTCAACTAAATCATTTTGTTGATGCATATTGAACAATTTATCTAAATCAGGCAATGTATTACATGCTGCTGGTTTAGATTTTTGGATCCTTTTATGGGATCAGCCATTTTTCACTAGATATATTTTGCCAGGTTCGACCGCCTTTGCCTTCACAACGTCCTTGGTTCTTCATGGCATAGATTCAACATAGTGCTGGAATCATTCCTCAGATACTTTTGAAGCTAGTTGGAGATGACTTGATCTTAGTGACATGGTGTGATATTCAGCTGGGAATAATTATCTGAATAAAAGTACATTGTGTTTACCAAGGGACGGACATGCCAAGCAATAATACCCAGGGAGGCTGTGGTGTTTAAGCACTACTCGGTTGGTATTAAAGGGCCCAATGTGTGCCAAAATAATGTATTCCACACCATTACATCACCACCAGCCTGAACTGTTTGTTTCTGAGTTCTGAGGGGGTATGGATAGTTCTACTCTTCATGCCTTGTTTGGGCTTTTTTCTTTGTACACATACGAGGTAAAATTTTGTTTTAGTATATACCATTAAAACAAAATTAACTAGAGTAAAAATGTTTTTGTTTACTTGAAACATGTTAGAATAAGTACATTAAAAATATATATATAAATTAACAGATCAACAGTAAGTATTGTACGTAAGTGCTTAAGAATTGATAGATAAGTTAATAAATGCATTAATGGGGATCTAAATTAATAAATACACATTAAAAGAGTGTACTGGCAAATGATCATTTTTAAGGTAGAGCTGGGCAGCACGGTTCTGCAGACAAACAAAGGATCTGAAATGTAACACTGAGCTCAAATCAACATCATTCATGTTGCCCCTTCAATTAAGAAAGGAGGCCAAGGCGGGCACAGGACAATAAATACGTAAGACTAAAAAAATACACTGTGTTGGTTTTTACATCTTTACATTGACATTCAACAATGTGCAATACACTGAGACTTAGGCTGCGTACACACAGCGCCGAAAATGGTCAAATCTGATAAGTTTTCTTTGCGTTTTGGCCTTGCGTTTAGATGAAAACACGTTGCGTTTCGTCTGAAAGCGGAAACTTTTGAAAACTGGCTCCAGAATATAAAGTTTTGAATACCCTCTCCATGCAGCTCCGTGTTAACCTGTATCAGAGCGTTTCAGGGTGAAATGCTGACGTCACTGCATGCGCAGTACTCTTTCATGTGTGAGCCTCTTACCGTGGTTTGTTATCCAGACAAAACTATCCAGACAGATTTGTTGTCCAGAAAAGAAATTCCTGCGTCTCTGTGCGTCTATTCGCCATTGTTGTTTGTGAAAAGTTTTTCTTCTTCGTTCATGTATTGTAGCAGTGCTGCCTCTCTGCAGACCTACACCGCCATCTACTGAACCAGCATGCATACTCCAGTGGATTCACTCGTCTCAAGCGTCATCACCTGAAAGCAGAAGAATTCTAAAACACAAAGGACAAATCTTTGCGTCTTTAAGTCAGGAGTGTCCGTGTAAACACAGCCTTAGAAAAACCTTATGTGTCCCCCGGGGGGCGTTTTTGTCTAATATGTTTTGTCAAGATTTTTAATCTGTTATTGTGTAATATTATTATTTGCAGAGGTGGAAAAAGTACTGAAAAATTGTAATTGAGTAAAAGTATCTTTACTTTGCTTAAATCCTACTCAAAGTAAAAGTAAAAGTACCCATCTATAAATTTACTCGAGTAAAAGTACAAAAGTACATCATTTAAAATGGAATTTGAGTAAAAGTTACTTAGTTACTTTCAGTTATTTAATGCAAAAAAAAAGGATGAGCCATGAATCAAATCCAGCACAAGTTGTTTTAATCAACTTCAAGGCATATTAAAGTACACATCCACACTTGTAAAAGCTCGGCTGAGCTCAGTAACATGATCCTCTTACTTCCTCACAATACAAGGACAACAAGGACATTCACAACCTGTACTGTAAAGTGCAAACTATTTTCAGTCATATTGTCCAACTGACAACACTACAATTAGAATAAAGAAAATTAAACCAGAATCAAAGTATTCAAAACACAAAATGCACACAAAATAAAGTGCCCACAGGATCCTGCTATAATTGACTTTCACTTCCGGGACACAGGGGTTTTCCGCCCGCATTTAATTTTTTTCACTATCAATATTGTACTCAGTAAAGATAGGGGGTTCAAATGTAGTGAAGTAAAATACTTGGGTCAAAATGTACTCGAGTAAAAGTAAAAATTACATATTTCAAAAACTACTTAGAAAATTACAAATTACTCATAAAAAGTACTCAATTACAGTAACGTGAGTAAATGTAATTCGTTACTTTCCACCCCTGATTATTTGTAATCAATATTTTCTACTTTATATTTCAATGCCTTTTAAACTTTTTCCCATTTATTTTTTCTGTGAAGTGTTTAATTAATTGGTGTTGTCTTTTGCCCGTTATAGCTACTACAGAAACTTATGTTACTATATGTTTAATTTTCATTTTATTTCAATTTGAATAAAAATCCTTGTATTGTGACAAACTATAATTTCTTACTTTAACTTTTTTCTTAATGAAAGAACCACAAGAGAAATTACAGTAAATGCACAGTTTACCATTTTCAGGGACTGATTCATTAGTTCTGAACAATTTACTAATCTTGGTTCTTGTAATCCTAATGAAATAATAAAAGGCTCCTTAACAGTTTTTTGTTAAACATCCTAACAATTATTAATTTTTTTTGTAATCAAAAAAGAGTATCACGGCTGTATTTATCCGTTCCATTATTCTATAAAGATTAATCATTAGTATTTCAGTGCTTGTTCTCTGCATTTTCTGTAGTTGTGTTACAGAATGTATTTTTTTAAGAGAGCAATAAAAGGGAAAGTTTCAGGTAGAAAGTGTAAAGATGAAGCCTTTTGCTCTTTTTTGAAGTTGCAGCTGCTTTGTACCGTGGGACCGAGCAGGTCTCCAACCTGAGATTGGGGGCATTTGTCTGCTGAAATTGGGGCCAGAAGATGGCATTTTATCCGGGAATACACTCAAAGATGCTTGGGGGCTGACGGAGACTTTGGAGAGGCACTGTGATAGGTGGAAGCGTGAGCCAGATCACATCCAGCCGCAATGGGAAAGTAAAGGCCAGTTAGGAGCAGCAGAAACCAAAAGCTACAAACACCAACAACACGCAGACAGTGACCTTTAGACAATAAAACAACCCCAAAGACGATGTGTTTTCATCTCTGCTCCTTGTTTGTTCCTCTACGGATGTTTCATTTTTCCATTTAAATCCAATTTATTAGCAGAATAACAAACAATAATGAAGAAGAGGAGACTGAGATGTTCAAAGAAAACAGAATACACAGTTGAGACATGAAAGAACGTTTTAATGAAACAGAGTAACATTCTGCTGGAGCTTTAGGTTCAGAAGATTTTGGAATGGAAAAAAAAATCAGACAGGCAATTTCTTTTCGTCTGCTTGGACATAAAAAAGGAATAGTTTAAAAATATGATGAATAACTATATACTTCTGAATAGTTGTCACCTGATGTTATAAGAGGGAGGCAGGGCATGGGCATGGGGGGAATTAGGCACAGTGTAGATGCCATTAAGCTCCATTCAGGTTGTACTAACTGAACAGACACAGATGTACAATATTGTGAGGCTGTCAAATGATGAGCCATCCAAGTCAATATCTCTGAGTGTCCACTTTCACCTTCTACTCATCCTTGGAGTGCATTTACATGCTGTTAGTGCTCTAGTGCTGCTCCAAGTTTTTACAAGATGTTTCCAGGAAAGTTTTGGAAGCAGGACCAAACCTCAACCATGCCTCTTCCTGTGTTCCTGTTAGTTCAAACCTGACCATTTACTCCCTTTGCTTTGTTCACATGATGCACCTCTCTCCCACCTCTTTCTCTATTTCTTGTTTCCTCCTATCCTGAAGGCCTTGGAAGGGCCATGCCAGACAGTTGTGGCAAATCCTCCAAAAAATCAGTATTGGTAACATTATAATGTTATACATTTCAACATTCTAATTAATTCTAACATAACTATTCATTAATTGCCAAATGCTTCTTGTTAATATGATTGGTCCTTGCGAGTGAATGTGGGGAAATGTGGCCTGTGGGGATGCTGCTGCACTACTTAATCAATAAATAAGCAACTAAAAAACTACATGACTCAGAAAATAAAAATACTATATACATGGCACAGCAAGTAAATTAAGCTACTAAAGTTCTATTTGCTGTGATGCACTGCCTATCATTGGTACAATATTAAACATTTTATACAAAATCCTGGATTCTGGGGATCACTTTCAAAATCAAATGACTTCTTCCCTGTGGCTTGACCAATATTTTTTTAAATAAGACTGTTTTGTAGTCTTTAATGATCATAAGCATCCTATTTTACTAGGTTTATGCATTGTCGCTTGTATGTCTATGGCATAGTTGTGTGTTAAATATTTGAGTTTGTTGTTTTTAAACAGTTTATATTGGTTTTTTTACATGCTTACATGCAGTGGCCAACAAGGGCAATTGGCCTACAACTGCTCAAAAAAGTTTAATAAGCGAAAAACAGCTTCAAGAACAGAAAAGATTCAATAACAAAGGTCAGAAAAAACAAACACGAAACATGGTGCAGTTAAATAACGTGCAACAAGAATTAAAAAACATATCCATTGATAGCAAACACGCTGCAAGTTGGAAGCAAAACAAGCCTTGTGGGCCACTTTTACCCCGTAAACCTCTACCCAGCTCCGTGATAAAGGCCTTCACCAAATAAACCCTGCATATTGGCCACCCATTTTATTGACCTATTATTTAGGAACTTTTCATAGTCTAAAGAAATCTGGAAAAAAAGGTAGCCATGCTGTTGTCCTTTTTTCTGGGATGGGTAGTGGAACTGGCCACATCTGGGGTACCAGCTAAAATCATGCCAGGGGCACCAGTTTTCTAAAGGCCGGCTCTGGCTCATATGCCTCTTTTTTTTTGAAAAGTTGGTCAAACATAATTATAACTTTACATCCTCTCATTTTTTTGTTGGTAAAAGTTTTGCAGTCTCCCATGAAATCTTATTCTCACCACAGAAACTTGTCCCTCCTTTTGATCGCCTGTTAGCCTTCCAGTGACTTCAGTCTCTTGCAGCTTAGCATTTCCTGTTCTTTTTCTTTTTTAAGTCACTGAGGCAGCTCAGAGGATGACTGCAGGCCACTCACAGAGCTCAGAGCTGTGGTCGAAGTGAGGGGATGAAGAACAGTGAAGCTGACAGCTTTGTACTTTGGGGAGGAGTTGTGTTGACTGCTGTCACACTAACACAACAACCAGAGCCCTCGTGGTGAGGCGCTGACAGCGTGACAGACATGCACTAAAGGCTCTATTTTAGTGTGGCTGTGTGGCACAGCTACACAGAGGTGCACCGGGATGTTTTTCCTCTCTGTTCTGCCCCGGAGCTGATCTGGAGACTCATTGGGTGTTCAAGTAATGTTGGGGGTGCTGAGTGCAGCTTGAGGTCAGCTTTTACAGTAGTTTGAAACTATTAATCAAGCTGTCAAAAAGTAAAGCATGGGAATTAAGGAAGACAAAATCCTTATAGTAACTTTTGCAGCACTTTTCTGTGACTCTCTTTGAAACAACACTCACTAAAAATCTCTTGAATCTGCCTTTCCTTCAATCTTGGCCCTCATTCTCGCTATTGTGATGCTTAGTCTGTAGGATCTTTAGAAAAAATGAGCACAATAAGGACTTTTTCTACCTTAATTTGTTTATTTACAAATGTCAAATGACACAAAGAAATACAGTAAAAGGTACAAGTTAAATATTTTATCAGAGGATTTATAGGCTGTGTTGAATGGTCCTGTTCTTGAGGCTCTGGACGTACTCCTTGGCCTGGTCAAAGCCCGTCCTGTCCTCTGTTTTAGGTGGCGAGCCCTCCACCAGTTTCACAAAGTAATTACTGTAAACTTTGTCCATGATGCCAAACCTGCCGCGGCCATGGTAACGGATCCTCTTCAGGTACTTCCCTTTGCCGGAGTAAGACTCAGCTGAAAGAGGAGAGAGGAAGAGTGATTAAAGAGGAGTGAGATAAAGTTAGAGAGAGATAAGGTGAAGCTAAACTCATTTAATTTGTTGAGGGTCTTGTTAATGGAAACTGGCCTTAAACACAAAGATTGTGAAGAGTTTAAGCTTATCTCTAATACTGCCTGAAACTTTAAATACATTTCTCACTCTGCACAGAGTAAGACTTAACTTAGAACTTATTTAAAGCTTTTAAAATAATCAGGCTCTAAACTTGAGGCATTTCTTTACTCCCAATATGTGATGACCAGCCCTCCTGAAGGGCCCTTAACTGTAAAATGTTTTGAACTTTCATTCAGATGCTTGATAACTCAGTTTAACTTGATTTATAATGCATTTATTTAGGTAAACCTGTGCATCATCCACATAAAAATAAAAAGGTTATGATGCTGGATGATATCACAAAGCACAAGGAAGAAGCAATAGAAAATAAAAGGGGACCTGAAATAGAACACATATATGTCATAATCTTCATAAATTACTGCGGCTGTGTGATTTCATCTCCCATCCTTTTACACTAAGCCTACCAGTCATGCTAAATGTATACTTCAGCTTGCATCTTGGTCATATAAACTCTGACGGATGTGCACTACAGCAAATGTTTGCGATACAGTCAAGTTAATAAAACCTTTACCGTTATTCTGGATTACAATACGAACCCCATACTTTCAAGATTTTTTGCCTAAAAAACACTACTTGAATAAAACACACCCTAATTTTGCCCAAACATACTCTCAGACAACTCCAAAATGACCTTTATTCAAAGTTTTAATCAATGAAATTTCAGTATTTTTGCAACAAATATACGATACTCTCTTTCTCTCTTAAACAGATGCAGAAACACCTTTTCACTTCACACATGCACAGTTACTTGATTTCTGCCTGAGCATGCTAAGTTGTAGTGTGTCGACCAATCAGAGAGCAGTTATCAACATGCTATCTTTGACCAATCACAGCGCACCTATTTTGCATCCTATTTCTTACAAGATAGCAGCGCTCTGTGTTTGCCAGTTCGTGGTAACACTTGAAAATACAACAATGGTTACAAATCAGTTAATCTAATTAAGACTGAAAATATCTGATTAAAACTGTTTAACAGTCAGTTTAATAAGGATTTTGTAAGTTCGGCAGCATGGTTCACAGAGAAAGAGAATAATTTGCTTTTTGTGTTAGATGTGTTGCAATTGCTATGTTGGCAAGATGAAATATTTTAAGAAGTTTGCTTTTACTCATGTATAATACTCACCTGAAAAATTAGAGCATATTTTAAAGCACAGAAGTGCATGTAATAACCCAGAAATTATGGTAGTTTGACACTATGATGCTCTAGAATTTTGCATGAGGACATTATTGAAATGTCTTTGGGTACCTTACTGTTGGGTTTTGATTCTCCAAGTTTGTTTTGTAATTTGTCCTTCATATGGCTTTGCATTAATGTTTTAGCACCTTACTACCTACTAAGCAATGTCCTTACACCAGCATCCTTATCACTTAACCATACAACATTTCCTAAAGCCAAAAAGAAACTTGTCTAAGTCTATAATGCGGACTATGTATTCACACAACTGCTGATATGATGATTTATCTGGTTAAAAATACTTATTATTGGCTATGCAAAATAAGAGTTTACATAATGCAATATGCTGCGTCTTAAATGTTTAAGTATTCTAACAGAAAATTGCAGCACCTTCCGTAGGAGTGCGCCTTCTCTCAACTACATGCCAATTACATGAAAATCCCACGCACCTTACCCTCCCCTCCTTACCAAAAGAGTGACAGCGAGCTAAAACAGAAAACCAGAACACTTCAAAAACCTGACGTCATATAGCAAAACAGTGGCATTGGAAAAGACAGATGTGATGGAATAGAGTGAAACAAAAAACTCATCATAATTCAAAGCAAAATAGAGATTGTACGTTTTTAAAGATTTTTAGCTTTCTGTGTCTTTCATTAACAAATCTTTGTTTCAGTGCTTAATATAAATGTTTGAGACATAATGTCTTAATGTCAATGTTTCTTTATCAGCTGGTTTTTAATTTCAAGACAGATTCTATTTTCAATCCAACACTCACTGTCCTCTGTTGGCCCCCTATTGGTAAACTTTTGTTTTTAAAACTGCTATGTCAATAAATGCATTACTAAATATTTTTTATTTTTTTAGGGTTAAGCTATTAACAACATTTCAGTATTAAATAAAGAAACAACACAAAAACATGAAAAAGTTAGTCAGGGTTCCCTCCAAGCTGGTTTTGGCTGATCATGAACTGGCTTGTGTTCTGATCATCTTTACTTTTCTGCAGGAGTGACCTGTTACGTATTAGTTTTGGCTAACAGAAAGATTAACCTCTAACCATCTGGATATGCTTTTAAAAGCTTCTTTCCTCTCTAATCACTTTCTATGGGCCCTGCCACACCACAGAGTAACATTGCTGTATGGTACAGATTAAGTGTTTATCTGGTATGTCAGGTTATTCATTTAAAACTCTACACTTGTCTTTAAAATGTGTTATATTGCTGCGGGGGCTTCTTTGACTTCAATGCTGTAAAGTTCTTTGTTCTCTTACCCACATACAGGTTGGACTTGTACTCTACATTATGAGTTTTGACCGCCATCTCTTGAGCTTCAAGAAGGACCTGCACAAGAAAACAGAAACCTGTGACATCCATGCTGAAGCTTTTACTGCAAAATATAATAGATAGATAAAAACAAGTGATTTAATGACAAATAGCAGTTCCATGAATAATACATGTGGAGGATGAATGAAAAAAATAAAACTATTTGTTTATATTTGGGATGGCAGTGTCATCTTTTTTTTTTTGCCAACAGTTAGTCAAGATAAATATGCAGCCTCAAACCTCTTTCATGATCTTGGCCCCTTTCTTGTCATTGAACTCCAGCTGTGCGATGGCCTGATCAATACTCATGCCTCTGATCTGTGAAAGAGAATAAACAGAAGAATGAATCAATAAGAGTTTAGTCCTTCAAAGTAGAAGACAAAAAATGAAGTAATGTCCTTTGAGGACAAAGACTAAGTTGACATCTACATCACTGGCTGTATGAACAACAAACAGAAGTAAAACAGTTTCATTCAATAGATAATAAAACCTGTAAACACTGCAAAGTTTGTAAAGCTGCAAAAGTGCTTTAACAAATAATCAAGATAAGAAAATATCAAGTCTACAAATAAAGTGTTTTACATAATTAATGAGAAAATAGACAGATCTAGGTAAATGATACATAACTTTATAAGTCTTCTCAATTTAAGATTATATTTAACCCTACAATAGTATGGTATGGTCTGTAACAGAAAATTTAGTCTGATGAAGGATTATACAATGTTTAACAAGGCTCTGTCCAGCAGAGTGTGTACGCCGATGTCAGTGAATCGGCCGGCCAGGCTGCCCCGACATAAAGCTGGTAAATCAGAGTAGCATGTGTGGAAAGTGCTATATTGCAGGCAGTCAAGGAAGAAAGAAAAGTTTCCCATTTGTGTTTAATAAAAAAAAAAAAAAAAACATAACTAGAAAAGCACTTGGAGAGCGCAGACCTCCGCCAGCACCACAGTCCTCACCCATATTGTGATTTTCACCATAAATATTAGTCCTACCTTTATTTCATCAAAATATTTAGATTCCTTGACCATGAAAACATACCATCAGCAATTGGATTCATAATGATATCTGTTTTAGTTCAGTAGTTATTCACAAAAATCACATTTTTCGTCATGGCGGCCAGACGCTGATCCAGATCAACACCAAAATCGAATCAATTCTTCCTTTTCCCATGTTTAACATTCCCTGAAAATTTCATCAAAATCTATCCATAACTTTTTGAGTTATTTTGTTCACAGACAGACGGACTCTCCCGATAGCATAACCTCCTTGGCAGAGGTAAAAATGACTGCACCTTGTCATGAGTCATGTGTCTGACATTACACATCCTTCAGTGTGACTATTGTGCAGGTGCACATTGCATTCGCAATGTTAGAACAGTATACTAGCCATTAGTGTTATTATACATGTTACATCACGTCCATCAACAAGTACTTCTTTAGAACTATTCCTAGTTTGAGTGGAGCAAGATAACTAACAAAAGAACTCCTCCTAATCAGCACCAAATCTACACATCAAAAGTTGACAGCTTCTCCCTCACCATCGACATCTCCTCCCTCAGGTTAAGAGTCTGGGTGTCATCCTCGTCAGCACACTGTCCTTCCAGTCTCACATAAATAACATCAGCCAGTCTGCCTACTTCCACCACTGTAACATCAACTGTCTCCGCCCCTCACTCACACCCACAGTGCCTCCACTCTTGTTCACAGCCTTGTCACCTCCCGTATTGACAACTGCAACTTTCTCCTCTTCGGCCTCCCCTCAAAGTCCCTCCAGAAACTCCAACTTGTCCAGAACTCATTTGCCTGCATCATCACTAAGGCCCCTTCACACCATCACATCACCCCCATCCTTCAGCACCTCCACTGGCTCCAGGTTAAGCATAAAATAGTGTTCAAACTGCTGCTGTACACCTTTAAGGCCACCAACAACCTCGCCCCTCCATATCTGTCAGACCTTCTCCACATTGCCACTCCAGCCCTCCTCTTCTATCCACCACAATGTGCCCTCTGCCCACCTTAGCATCATGGGGAGCAGAGCCTTCAGTCGCTCTGCTCCCTGGCGCTGGAACTCTCTCCCTCCAGACCTCCTAACATGAACCCTCTGCCCCTCTTCAAATCCAGACTCAAAACCCACCTGTTCAAGACTGTATTCTTCATTTAACTACAACCTGCAAGTCTGCATCTCTGCACCGGTATTAAATAAGTTGCTTTTGCTAATTCAGGGTTCCCACTCTATACCACACACCTCCACGCACACTTTTCTACAGTTGTACCTTACATTTTGTACATTTACCAGATAGCTATTTTTCTGCCTCTTCCACTCCAAAGGTCTGATTTAAAACACGTGCAGTCTGTGGTTGTAACAAATCTATTAAACTTCAGACATTCTCTGACATTCTTGTAAATTATGACAAATTTATCATTGAATAGCACAATGACACCCACAGATAAACACTCAAATAAACAACTGCAGAGACAATATTGGTGTGGGCAGTTCTCAGGTTGATCTTGCCTACTAAAAAACAAGATTACAGGATGATGACCAATATCTCAAACTAGCTCCACTGTATCAAATTGCACTTAAAATAAATGTATTTCTAACTCTGGCATGAACAGTGTCTGCTAGCTATGTTTTAGTCTGGCTTTTATGTAGTGTCTTACAATTATAAATCTATGTTTTATACTTATTGTTTTATCTTTATTTACTTTGTTGTTTATAAGTATAATTTGCAGATTAACTGTTAAAAAGCCTACATTTTATTTTGCCGTTTTTATTATATCTTTTTGTCACCATTAATGTGAGTTTTTATATTTTATTCCTTAACTTGCATGATGTTATTCAGTTATATCTTATAGCCAAGTGTGCATCAGTTACAAAGTACATTTTTACTCCAATTCCTGTGTTGATTTTTGTTCACTAATAAGGTAGGGGAAGATAAAGAATTTTCCAGGACAATTCCAGCTTTTCCAGGACATTTTTCTTTTTCCTCATTTACCATATGTTTTCTCTGACTGGAAAATTGGTCACTGGTTTTCCAGTTTTTCCAGGACGTGTGGTAACTCTGTAATTTCATTGTTCTACTTTAGACTTCATTGTTGTTTTGAACTTGTAAAGTGTCCTGAAAGGCACTTTTAAATTTAATGTATTATAATAATTATGATCAAAAGAGGATAAAGTGACCATTTCATGTCATTTAGCTGCTTAAGGTTAGAACTCTGACAGATCAGCCTCACCATTTGAGCCAGATACCACAGCTTGTCTTTGCTGTACTTTATCTGCCTCCTGCTGTGGTGGACCTCCTGAAGAAGAAAATATCAAACAGGTGAGAGATCTACAAAAACAAAACTAAGACTAAACATAATTTATATGTATCCAGCAGTCACATGGCCAGTGCTACAAACCATACATGGTTATACCATATATTTATATAAACATGTATACAGTGATGTATTGCATGTTCTTTAATGTTCACAATTATTATTTAATGTTCAGAAGCACATACATTCAATAATAGCATGTGGTGTGGCTCTTGAAATCAGCCAATATTCATGTTAAACTATCATGATCTCAGTATCTATTAAATGAATCCTGGCTGTGCTGTCTGTCATAATTGAGAACATAATTGAGATCTGCAGAAATGTTTATATCTGCTGATAATGATAATCAACTTTTTAGGCCACGATCTTCTGATACCAATATTATATCATATTATTGAAACAGCTTGACCTGGCACTGGATTTCTCTGTCCAGCTGTTTCAAACTGGTCTGGGTGTGTGCATACGAAAACCTTTAATTTAGAAAACAAAAACTATTCCTGTTGTTTGGCCACAAATTTAAAAAGTACTGGCTGCTCTAAACTAGGCTGTTTAACTGAAGTTTTTATTCGAGGTAGATGTACAGCAGGAGAACTTCATGCAGTCCGTTGAATACAGCCAACATGTTTGAAATTGTATTAGTACTTAAAGCATTGTTTTTTAATGTATAATTCAGCCACTAAATGAGACACTAATGGCTGACAGCTAAAATAAATTAACTTTGAAACATAGTGGTACCCAGTATGAACTGAGACATTCTGTGATCTCATCAGTATCAAACTTACTGCAGGTCTGCGGGGTTCATCAGGTTGCTGAGGTGGATACACTTTCAGGTTCCGCTTCTCCCAGTTCTTGGAGTTCAGTAAAGCACTTGTGTGAAGACATGAGAGCTGCTGAGGACCACCACCAAAAACCTGTAGCCTGAAAGAAGGGTGAAACATTTAATAAAACTTCAAATTATAACTCCAGCACCAATTTAAACTTATATGCACACTAGAAACAGATTTTAATCTGAAAGCATTTCAGGAAAAAAAAGACTTGTTTTCTGTGCCTTGTACTAAGAAAAAATACCACAAAATAAGTTTGTCTGTTTGTTGACAGGACTCAACATTGTCTTCATCTTATGTATCTATTTATCTGACTAATGGCAAGGACAATTGTTCCAATTTATAAATGCATGTATTCATTATCTGTTTGAGGTCAAATGTTAAATATTCTGTCTTCTTTAAAGAGACAAATCAAAGTCCTGACTAAGTAAAATCAACGGTTTTGTATTACTGTCTCTGTTTTTGTTGCTTTTGTTGAATATGAGAGAAAAGACGCACATTACAACAGTTAATTTGAATGTTTGTATCCAATATGGAAATAAAAAACACATCTAAATTTTCTTAAGTTAAGCCAGTCAAACATGGATCTTTCAGTTCTGTTGTTCAAGGACTTTTCCTGTTGGATGTTTCTTGTTAATAAACACAATTGGAAGCAATTCTTACCTAAAGTTTCCATCCTTGCCTTAGAGTAATAGCTTTTTTAATGTCTGATGGTTCATTGTAATTGTCTTTATATTTAATTGTTAATAAATGTTATTGTAAACATAGTGAATATTGCTCTGAAGGTTGATTTGGAGTAAATGGCGAATCGAATTGAAGATGCAGTATATGCCAGGAAAATCGCATTTCTTTATTTTCCTAAAATGGTTCAGCAGTATATGATTTTATTTTTTTGGAGATCCGAATCCAGGTGTGGATCGAGGTTGGTTTTCAAGTTTTTGTTAACAACGTCTCCATTAATAACTCAACACATTGGTAATGGATTCTGATGACATTCCCAGGGAATGACGGTCGTCGCACAAGACGAAAACATATTCTTACATTTACAAGAACTCGGCCGCCAATGCTGGACATGTCTTGGCGTAGATTTAAGGTTTCAGAGCACCTGTAGTAAAAAAATATGTATCCTAGAAAATATCTAACAAAAACCTGAACATATTAGACATGAACTGTGCGATAAAACCATTTGGCTTCAGCAGTTTGTGACCATTTGTCCTTCTGCAGAGACTTATGGAGATAATAGGCTGTTTTAAGGGCTTACCTTTGAAGTAACGCTCCAGATATACTTCGGATAAAAGATGCACCTGAAAACAATCACAATGACTTGAAATACTGCCCACAAAAACAAATTATTTGAAAATAATAACGCATTTGTTTCTACGCTCCCTTACCTGGTCCTGTCATTGCCGCCGCCATGTTGGAACTTCGCGACACCCCTGTTCACTTTTCGGCACTAGTATCTACATCTGAAAGCGATGTGATTAATTTCAATATTAAAAATTCATGGTTCGTTTTAATTTTTTAGAACTGCGTATTTTAGAATACGATTAGCTTCTTTTTCTCAGTGTTTGTGTGGTACGTTTTTAAAAGCTGCACGGATGTTGCAGAAAGCGTTTCTGGGGTAGTTTGACTCAACCAGGATTCCGTATACCGCATTGCTAAGATGTACGACACCATGCTTGCCGTACGGCTGTAAGTGTAGTTACTACGACAGTGAAGAAGCCATGTGAGAAGTTTGTTTAAGCTTTTTCGGATTTTTTGGGGATTTATCGATATTTCAGCAAAAAGAGCAGTCATGCACGAACGGTCGCTGCCCGCCTCTCCTAACTGGTACTGCTCGCGCTGCTGTGACGTCAACAGTAAGGGTTTATTTGGCGTGGGAGCCAAAAGCATCATCTATCTGATAGATGTGACAGCATCCTCCTGCAGGGTCTCAGGTGAGTGTCCTGGCACATTAGGAACTTTCATACACTCGTGGGTCACGCTGGTGTTCATCTATCCTTGACTGTAAGGCTGAAAAGTGTTGAAATGTCAGTCAAACAGTCAAACTGAGTCCAAAGCATGGAGTCAGATCAGCAGGTGTGCTAATTTCAACTGATGACTTGCATCTCATAACAGTATTTTCTATGTTTGTCATGGAAATGTTTTAATGTACGTTTAATGGTTCATCTGGAAGCACAGCAGCATGTCGTTTAGTCACTTCGTGGAGTAGCTTTTTTCACATACAAATCCATAATACTATTAAAGGGGATAAGAGTCACTGATGAAGAGCAGAGCCTGAATTTTCTGCCTGAGCAAAAATATCTGATTTCTGATTTTCTCAGAATTCATAAGAGACTTTCTCAGAAACAATACCAAACTGTTTCCGTACTTTTGTATACTTTTGAAAATGCTACCAGAACTAAGAAATACCGTGAATGTACACAGTTGAAGACTAAATATGGAAATTAATGAGAATTTATGGGAAAACTTGATATTTACAAAATAAAAGTTGGGCGTTAACAGAGGTTTTATATATGATTGTACACATATGTATTAAACAATACCCATGATAAAACAACCAGACTTCATGCACGTATACTTGGATCCTTTTCTTCAATCACATTGCATACTGCAGGGATATTGAGGCCCCGCCCCCTACGTGCACGGTTCATTCCTCCATCACGTGCACATATGTCGCTGGAGCAGACGGACCTGCCTGATTCTTAAAATCTGAAAATGCTGAAATCATGATTAGTGAAATATTTCCAATATGGAACTGTCCATCTGACATATCAGGTTAGCTGGAACCCTGGACAATTGAAGACACACGTTTTAGCTTCTGGAGAACTAGATAACGTGAAGCTGAAAAACTGATTGTTTAATAATATTGTTAAACCTTGATGAAGTTCTACTTACAAATAAACCTGTTGAAATGAATTTATTTAAATTTTATTATTTTTGCATTGATGTTGGCCTATGAAGGAATTAAATGTTTATGTTTATATATATATATGTTTGGATATGATACAGTTAATGTTAATTGCCCTTGACTTCTTGTTTATTTCCATAAATTCCTGAAATAGTTTCCAGTTTGGAATATTTCCAAAATTCCACTGCTGAATTTTCCAATTTAAACTTTTTGGAAAGTGTAACCTTTTACTGGAAACCCCCACCCCAAATGTGAATATAAAGCATGAAGCAGCAAAATAGCATCCCATGTGAGAAAAAGCATAACAAAATGGTATTGAGTGTTGCAATATGTGCAGAGTGATTACACAAGAAGAAATTGCATTTTAAGACTTGAGTGATTCTCAATCGAAAATTTCACAAATGCATGGCATGTTCGAAAAGTTTTTCTCCTACTGTAAATATTTTGTTGATATAGTGGTACTGCCAAAAAGTATTAGATAGCATTTTCAAATTACCCCAGAAATTTGTAACTTCAATCTTGTTAATGGCACTGATTAAAAAGATTTTTTGTCTTTTTTTTTTTTTAAAGTTCATGTCAGTAAGGTGCAAAGTAGGGTTCACTGGACATTAAATGTTCCCATTGATAAAGCCATTCAACTATTGGATATTACAGTTCTTTACTTCATTGTCGTGGCACTTAGCATTATAACAATAAGTGAAATGTGTTCTGAATAATAGAGCTTTTAAGTATGTTAGGATTAGATTTGTATGAGCCACAGTAAAATTTGTGAAAAACAGTTATCTGCAATTCCGGCCCTGCAACAAGCCTTATTATGATCAGTAAGTCACACATTTAAGTCATACAAAATAAAACGAGTCTCAAGAATACATTTGTTACAGTACTGAAAACTATATTCACAGTAGTTTAATTGTGTTTTATTTGCCATCAATTGACTTTTAAAGCATTTTAGAAATCCTCAAAGCTTAAACCCAAGCTCTTAGAAAAGTTCAAAAGCATTTTAAATAGTGGTTAGTTGTCTAAACCAGATAACACAGTAGCTTCTGTTGTCCTTTTTATTTATGCTTTAGGATGAAATGTTCAAATTCCTGTTCTGTCTTTTTTAGGTGAGCTTGTGGGCCACAGAGACTTGGTGACAGGCTTTTCTTTTTGTCAGCACGCTGGGCAGAGTCACATCTGTGTCAGCTCCTCCAGTGATGGCAGTGTGCGCCTCTGGGACTCAGACACCAAAGTGCTCTTAAGAGAGGATGCAGTTCATCAGGTGGGTGTTAAATCACTGCCAGGTTGAATTTTATAGCATGCTGGTGCCCTCTGCAGGCTGAGGTTGGTGCTGCACTATCAGCTGGAGAACTCAGGAGACAGCACTTAGATTTCTGAAGCTGAAGCAGGGTTTTTTTAAGTGAGGATGCACACATCTCCGGCACTGCCACACGTCTTTCATGTCTTTACCATCATGTTAAGAGCACGCTGCCAACCTGGTGCAGAGAGAGAATTTCTCGCCCAGGCTGCACAGGATTTAGAGACCATTTTCTCCTGAGTAGAACAAACAAACGGCACAGATTTCTACAGAGCAATAATTCAGCAAGTGCCTCCAGGGCATTTTTAAAACATCTGTCAAGGTCAGAGAGAGCAGTGCTTGTTTATTTTCCATTATTTGCTTCAAATGGTGCCTTCAGGGGGTAATTTTTATGTGGTTTTATGTGGAGAGTAAAAGCAGCGCACTACACGATGCTAGGATGTCGATCTTTGACAACAGATTCAGGCCTTCAAGAGATCTGAATCTCTAGCATGACTTCTTGAAGTTTGTTTTTAAGGTCTACATGAGAATAAAAAGGCATTTTATTTGTTTTAAGACTGCCTTGAGGTCTTTTCCTTTTGCTTCAGTGACTTTGTTAATCCCATTCCAAAGAGCACTGCAAGCAAACTCCTTTATGAGTCCAGGAAGCACTTCTTTTCCTTAGTCTTTGTCGATAAATTATTTTAGATAAAGGACACAAAGTGATTATATTACTTTTGTAATGCTTGGATAAAAATATACACTCCAATACGACTAAGTAACCGCAAACTTAGTTCAGCAGACATTTGAAAAGACCAACAGTATCACTTATTAAAGGGTTGGTAGTTATTTTAGATGCACAAATTGATGCGCAAATTTACTTAAAGGTTTATTTTTCCCTTCCAAGACATGCCAGAGTGAGGGTTGACTGATTTGTATGATTTTATGCCTCACACACAGACCTCCGTCACAGCGCTGCACTGGTCTCCGGTGGATAAAAATCTGTTTGTGTCAGGGGATGAGAAAGGCATCGTGGTCTGTCACTGGTTCAACACAGGAGACACCACCAGCTTCTTTCCAGAGCCCAGGACCATTTTCTGCCTCAGCTGCTCCCCACACATCTGGAGCACTGTGGCTGTGGGGTAAGGAGAACTTGAGTGTATGTTTCATTATGGTGGAAGGTTACTTCTTATAGTTTTGTACTTCCACTTGAATAACAATCTGTGGATTTAAAAATGTGGTTCTAAAGTCTTTCGACATCTGAAACGTCTTTTATTTTAGGATTATGGGATATTATATTAGATCTTAAAGTTTCTTATAACTGGCATTAACTCTGAGTTTATATAACATAACTTCGCAGATCTTATTAAAGTTACTTTGACATCCTTAAAGCTGCTCTTATCCTTAAAGCATTTACTTGTCAAGTCTCTTCATAACTGACAGTGGAAAAAATCTCTTCTCTCTAGACCTCCACATAACGATAACCATTATACAGTGTCTGTGAGAATTTAACTTCTTAAGGGTGAACCTGGTGAACAATTATGCATATTAATATGAGCTGGTAGAGAAAATATCTATAGTAAGTAGAAATACGTTTCAGGTTTAGCTCTAGTTTAAAAGATGAATCTTGCTTTGAGTGGTTGTGATGTTTCAACCTCTATCTCTCCAAGGTACAAAGATGGCATGATTGTGCTAATTGATGTGAGTAAGAAGGGTGAGGTGATGCACCGTCTCCGTGGACATGATGATGAGATCCACTCTCTGGCGTGGTCATCTGTAGCCGGCGAGGACGCCCTCTACTGTCGACCTGAAGATGGTGAAGGCAGCATGGGAGCTACCACAGGAGACGAGAGGGGGTGTTATCTTGCTTCAGGGAGCAAAGACCAGACTGTGCGGATCTGGAGCTCTGCAAAAGGAAAAGGTGAGCGAGTTGGAGTAAGGCTGTATCATTCATTTTTAGGCAGGTTTTTGGATTAAAGCTGCAAATAGATGGGGTTAAAACTCAAAATATGTTCCTCTTTTTGGCTACTTGTATTAATAAAACAAAAATCTACAGGGTATACATTACACTTTTGAGGGATATACCAACATTTTCTGTTTTCCTGTCTTGACTCACTTAAGTTTCAGGCAATTTTAAATGTAAAAATGGCCTGCAAAGCAATCTCTCACTTAAAACTGCGAATTGGTTCTCATCATGTACTTAAGAGACCTGCTCAGAAGATTCGAGTCGTTCGCAAACATCACATCTCTAGCACCATCTACCACGGAAGCAGGTCAAGAAAACAACACCTCTGTTTACAAGTTGAAGATAATACAATGATAGTAGAAGATAACGTAACATAACATGGTCAAAAAGTTATCTGATGACTGTAGGCAGAGGCATGCTAACAATACCAATTGACTCCCAGTGTTTGAGCTAAGCTAACTAGTGATGGGCGAGCTTTGGCCCAATCTTCCTTGTGACTGGACACACAGACGAAAGAATGGTGTCTATCTGCTTGTTATGGACTTGCAAGTGAGGCAAGACATGAAAAGAGAAAAACAGTTGGTGTATCACTTTAAGTAGATCTAATGATGCTCAACGTGAACATAACTTCAAACTCACATTTGAATTACTACTGTCCACATCACAGCCTCACCTCAATTGTCCTGTCATTGAAGGAAAATACCAAAGAAAAGATGTCCTATGATATACTGAGCTGGATTATCTTGCTAATCCCCTTTTATCCTCTCACTTTTTGACACCTGTAGGTGTCATGACTCTGAAGCTACCGTTCATAAAGAAAAGAGGTTCTGCCGTTGACCCTGGGGTCAAAGAGAGACTGTGGCTCCATGTCCACTGGCCAAAGGGACGACCGACTCAGCTGGTGTCGAGCTGCTTCAGGTACAGGCAATGTTTTATCAGTCAGGGTTAATTAAGAGGCCTGATGATGAGGATGGGCTCAGTTGACTGAGGTTGAAGCACTGATGTGGTGATGCCATTTATCTTGGTGGCGTGGATATCTGAGTCACAAATTAGACATGTCACTTGGAACATCCTCTTAAGTTGGAATTTCTACTCAGGAGTTTGAGCTATTCAGAGGCACTTATAGTCTACCAGCTTCTAACAGGAAAAGGTTTAACTTTATTAGAACATAATTCCCAGCCTAAAAATCCAAACTTCCAATGTAAGCGACCCAATGTTTAAATGCATGGCACACGCGAAGTTAGAACATTTGACTAATGAGAGTGTGCCATGCTGTGCTTGAGCGCTGTTCACTACCTTGACCCAGCAAGCTTAGAGAAGGTGGGTTTCTGCACAGCACGCTATTTGTCTTGGATGAGGAGTGAGCCAGCTGCTATGCACGTAATTCACACACAGCCCAGTCTTTGTTATTAATGGTCACCAACAATGCAGCGTTTTGTTGCCACGTTGAGGATGGCCAAGTTATGCTGAGTACCCCTCTGTTGGATCAAACGGTTCCCTACGCCTGTATGTACTGCCTACAGTTTGATTGCAAATTTTTACCCCCACCTTTGAACAAATATTCCTCTATTGAGTTTAAAGTGACAGCCTTGGTGGAGGCACATTGTTGATCTTGAGTTATGTTTTGAAAAGTCTGTGTAAGCTCCGCTCAGATTACCTGGCTTTGTGTGCTCCTCCAGTGGTGAGCTGGTGATGTGGGATTTGACTCGAGCAGGGAAACAGAGGTGGACTCTGTTTGGGACGTCTTCAGAGGGTCAGAACCATAACAGGATTGTCTTCAACATGAGCTCAGTCTGCCTGCAGGACGACAGAGAGCTGCTCATCAGCACCTCCATGGACAGAGAGGTGAGAATACCTTCGTGGTTTGATGAGTTCTGAGTATTTTTGAATTTCTGTATTTGATTTATTGATTTTCATATTGTCATGGAATCATCAGGAGCTGTTTGTTCAAGTTTTGGTAACCTTTCATTATCCAGATTAAGTGTTGGGACATGACCTCTCTGGACTGTCTCTGGACTCTGCCCACGCTTGGTGGTTTTGTCTACGCCCTCACCTTCTCTCCTGTGGGCTCAGGATGTCTAGCGTTAGGCGTTGGAGACAACATGATCCGAGTTTGGAACACGCTGACCAGCCAGAACCAGTACGACACCCGAACCTTCTGGCAAGGCATTAAGTCCAAAGTCACAGCGGTAAGAAATTTTGGTTAAATCTAATTCACTGTAAATCTGGAGAATAAGTTTCACTGGTGTAGGTACACAAGCAGCAGACATTTATTTCAAAGTCTCCCAGAAAGAAAATGGATTTTAGCTCCTTGTCTCAATCATGATTTATTGTGTTTAGTTAAGTTCATGAGGGGCAATTTCTGCACAACTGTGATGCTGTTTTAGTACCATCTGCTATAAAAACACAGCCTGAGACAGCGTGACACTTCCCACTTTCTCAATGTGAAATAAGAAGTCTTCTCCAGCAAATCAACACTGCACACCTATTGTTTACTTCACTTTATTCCAGGGTTTTATTAAACGCAGGATTTTGTCTTGATGAAGGGAGAGAAAGTGCTGAAGAGAGTGCTGATAAAATGTGAGGCAAATTCTGCCAGCTATCTCTGTGTTTCCTGCTCATTTTGAGTAGCGAAGCTGCCACTTAGTTAATAAATCTACATTTATTTGTCAAACTTGTGTCAATTTGTGTTTACTGTGTGATTAAAGTAACTGCACTTGTGGTTACGGTAGTACATTTTGCATTATTTTATGCCGGTGTAATGGTCTAATCAGTGCATAAGATCCAGTTTTGGGATAAGTAAAGGCATTAAAATTTGGATTATTAGAGTGATTGTAGTGTAGTTAAATGCTCTATGGGTTTTTCTTGGGAGAAATTGTTCCTTTTTCCAGTTTTGACTTGTACAGAAACCAGAAATCACAAAGTTTTTTTTCCAAACTATCTTTAATTTTGGTTTATAAAGAAAAAAAGAAAAAAAATACTGTAATGTGTCTTAATGTGACCAATTTCTTTTTATATCCCCGGCGTACAGTGCATCACGTCGCAGTAATAGCTAAAGTATTAAATATGTAAATATGTTTCCAATGAGTCGTAATGCATTGTAATATTAGAGCAGTTATTCAAGACACAGAGATAACTAAGTAGTTTTTCTATCATCTAATGGGTTTTGGAAAACCATGTGCTTAGTCATTGAAACAGTAAAGAATATTTTTTACAAGCTATTCTGTACTGTAAAGCTCTATAAGGGGATTATTTAACTTGAAATAGTTCAGGCTGTGATTTATTTAACTCAGCCTTTGTTTTTTACTAAATGCTCTTAAAAAGTTGACTTTTTTCAAATATGTATGGTAGAGTTTACACTTAGTTATAAATCAGCCTCACTTTCTTTCATGGTCTTGAGTTGTGAACAAGGCTTTTATATTTTTAGAAGCATAAATGTTGATTTCAAAACTGTAATGCTGATTTCACAATCGATGCATTTAACTTGTGTGATAGCATTTTGTACATTATCATTTAGGCAAGAATCCTATCAAGTCAGCGCTTTCAGACTGCCAGCATGAGCTACACCCTCATTCGCACCTAATAGAATGCGTGACTGTTTTTCCAAGCCATGTTGGTGAATATCAAGACCAACACAGACAGGGAAATTAAAAATGTAAAGGTGTATTTATATTTTGTAGGAGATATGTATGTCAACAGCAGTAGATTATACCATAAACAAGACAGAAAGACATTTCCCATTTGTGGCTTACAGAGTTAAAGTTATGTTGGAGAAGGTCCCCTTGTTTCTACAGACCTCTTCATTCTGAAATTTTCCTGTTCAATTATTCAGTGAGTCTGGCCATTTGTTGGGATAATGTTTGTGATTATTCCCAGACTTTCTATTGAAGCTCTTTTGTTGAGGTGGCATGTGTTGAGACAGCCACAATGCAGTGTTCTGTGCCTGGCATGAAAACAAAGGTGTCTCGAGCTGGAGCACGTCTGCATGTCAGCCTCAAGTATATCAGCAAAGAATCAGCTAAAACAGAATAAACTGTTTTACCTTTTTTTCTCTCTCTCTGTAGCTGGCTTGGCACCCTAAAAAAGAAGGATGGCTCTCCTTTGGAACAGATGACGGAAAAGTTGGGATCTATGACGTCTTCTCGAACAAGTATGATTTTAGCCGTCCATACAAATCCCTCTGTGACACTGCTAACCATCAGGTCTTTTTCTTCCACTACTGGAATACGATTAATCTAGGAATGGGGACCAATTCTGTAAGCATCCTGTAAAAAAATACCAAAAGGCATGTAAAATCAGAGATTATGTTTGCTACTCTTTATGTTTACAATTTCATCATAGCTTAATAAATTATAAGATTAAAAATGCAAAATATAGAGAATATTTAATTATTATTTTATAATAAAATATATATTTTTTTAGGCTGTAAAGTTCCGAATAAGATGTTGTCTTTTTTAGATTATAAACAATGCCTCCCTATTATCAACTAATGTCAAATAAGTTTGACTAGATTCTGCCCTCTGGTGGTAAAAAAAACCCAAACATTTAGAATATTTAAGTTCATCTAATTGAGTCAAAATATCTTTCTTTGTATTGATTAGATTTTATTAATTATTATTATTTATTGTAATCATCATAGATATTGATGTTAACAATAGGGCATTCTTTTAAGTCAATTGTGCTATTGATTATATCCCCATGGTTACTTGGGCTGGGACGATACACTTTTCTCCCGATTCGATTTTTTATGATTTTTTTAGGTGCCAATTCGGTTTAAATTGTGATTCTACGATATTGCCAATTTTTGCAATCTTTATTTAGCTTTTTTAACATCAGCGATCATCAGCAACAATGATGATGCCTACAGACTATATCAGGAATAATACACATCACACGTGAGTCCGTTTTTAGGATTCATTCAGCAATATATTTTAACAGCTCTTTATACTCTCTCTTCAAAGCCTGGATTACATTTAAAAGTGGCTTATTAACACAGACTAAAATGAAGTATTTAAATTTGGAAAAAAATATATGTTGAACAACAAAGTCGATTTAAAAATTGTCAAATAAAAAATCCCAATACTTACGTGAATCGACTTTTTTCTCCCACTCATAATGGTTACTGCCTTTATAACCATATATGAGAGAAGGACCCTCTTAAATTTCAGTTTAACAGAGATGTAAGGTTTGAGGTGAGGACCAGCTCATGGTCTGGGCGTCCATGAATCTGTCGCTCTCATCAAACCTTATTTTCATGCCATTGTTTCTACCCAATTCCAAATAAGGCTGCAGTATGGATGTGAGATAAAATGTACAGCTTCGATCTGCTCTATTGTAATGTGTCTTCAGATTATATTTATCTTGATTTGGTGCTGTTAAAGGTAAGATTGATTTATTTTCTGTATGTTTTGGTGCACCCTGATCAGTCAGTTGGGTTGGATCAATGATTGTGAACAATGTTTTAAAACAAACAAACAAAAAAACAGACTGTGAGAATGATTCAAACAGCACAAGGAGATGATTCTTTTTTGTACTTAAGCTGAACATGTAAGTTTTAATGAGCTCAAAGTATTTATGTCCATGTTGGCATTTTACTGAAGGTCTTAATTTTGTCACTTGAAACACCCTTAGTTAAGTTTTCATACAGTTATCAGTACTTCATCTTCTCCTGACTCAGGCGTTCGTTCTGCTTCATCTGTTCTCAGGCCTCCTCAGATATCGAGCTCCTATCACCGGAAAACCGTGTACACCCTGTCCTGGGGACCCCCCGTCCCCCCTGTGTCATTTGGTAAGTTCCTAATGAATTCCAAGCAACTGCTGCTGTTTGCACTGAACGCTCTGACCCAGCTAAAACCCCAGCACACGAACTGATGAGTCAGCAAAACCGAAGCAGAAACATCTTAACACGCCAGTTTTTAATCGACTTAGTAATTAAACGAGCTGAGAAAACACTCGGTGCTCACCTCCCCCTCCTCAGCTGCTCAGGAGGCATGAAGTTAATTTCAGCAGCTGTCGGCAGATGACGTCTTCATAAGTGCATCAGTCACCCTCATTTATCCTGCAGATATAATTGTAGCCATGCCAACAATCTGCTGGTGGCTCCTGAACTAAAACAAAGGCACAGCTGATGCATTTTTGTTCTATTTCTGTGTTCTCATTGGATTAGATCATAACAATGACTAATATAAGGTGTGGAAAGGTGGTTATACTGAATAGTTTTACCATCTATTTGCTAAATTTGCATGTAAGACTGTGTTTTCTGTAAATATAGTGAGTTTGGTCTTAAGGTTTTTGCTGATAAACTTATTTAACTAAGTAAAATTAAGGATTGAATGATAAGAACATGTGTTTTTATATACAAACTTTGAACTCTTTGAACTGTAAGAATGCATTTATTGATAAGGTGTAAAAGCATGTTGAATATGTACTATCTTCGGGTTTTATTTCAAACTATTTGCCTTAAAAGAGTAAAGAAAGGTTTTACCATCTGACAAACAGTGTTCATTTTATGTGTGTTACATTCAGGCGTGTCAGGAGGAAAGCCATCCCACAGCTTGTACAGCTGTGCCGGTGAAGGAGTCATTCTGCAGCATGATCCGACAAAGCTGAGCGGAGAGGCCACAGACATCGACAGACTGATCAGAGACACTAACAGCATCAAGGTGAGGGGGGTATTACTGCAAAATGTGCCTGGCTGTTGCCTTTGATGGTGTGTTTACGCGGCAGACTAAAGCTCTTTTCATTCATTTTAGTCTCTTCTACATGTGTGACTTTCTCATGATAGATTAGCCTTAAACCACATTCTTTGCTTTGCGGCACGGTCACAAAAATAAATGTTCGTATCTGTCTCTAAATTGCATCGAGAAATAGGTGAAGAAAAAAAAAAGGTGAAGAAATAGGTGAAAGAAGTTTCAGGTCTGCAAGCCCTGCAGGTTAGAATACCAAATAAAGGGTCTTGGGGAGCTGGTCTCTTTTTATATTATTGTTTATGAGTGTAGATATTGTAATGATGGTAAATACAATAATAGAAAAACAATAATTATAATAGTAATAAGAGATTTACTATATTACTGGAACAATATTGGTATAAATGGAATTTTTTTCTATCCGTCTATCTCCTTCAGAATTCTTCTCCTCTGCATCAACACACCGTCTTCCTTAGATTAGTGTGTCAGAATCTCTGTCAATCTTTTCTTAACTTCTGTCACAGAGTAAAAGCTTGTCCCTTTGAGCACAGATTTGATAGGAAAAAGGAGGGGCACATGGACTACTTGGATACATTGTTTAGTAAAACATATTTTTTAAATAAACTGTAATGTCACCCTTGCATTTCAACACATTTTTTATTTTTCCATTCTTACCAGTACCCACTCCAAATAAATAACAGTGGTCTCTTGCTTTTATGAAAGGAAGAAATGTGTAGCTTTGTGTTTCCAATGCCAGAAGAGGTAATGAAGCTATTGCCCTTTTAAAAAAAGAACCCAATCATCTCCTATCAGAGCTAATTTAGAAGTTTAAAGAGTTAATGACACCCAAGGACAATTTAAAAGTTTAAAACAACAACTAGAAAAGCACTCGGAGAGCGCAGACCTCCCCCAGCACCACAGTCCTCTCCCATATTGTGATTTTTACCATAAATATTAGTCCTTCCTTTATTTCATGTAAATATTTAGATTCCTTGACCATGAAAACATACAATTAGCACTTGGTTTCATAATGATATCTATTTTAGTTCAGGAGTTATTCACGAAAATCACATTTTTCGTCATTGTGGATCCAGACGCTGATCCGGATCAACACCAAAATTGAATCACTTCTTCCTTTTCCCATGCTGAACATTTCCTGAAAATTTCATCAAAATCCATCCATAACTTTTCTGAGTTATTTTGGTCCTTGGTGGAGGTAATATTAAAATCAACAATAAGCAATAAAATCAGCAAAACACAACAGACAATGACAGGTATAAGAAAGTAAGCAGCAGGTTAATGTGAAATGGAGTATGCATTCCTGAATAGGTGGGTGTCAAGACAGGATCTTCCTATTCAACAAAGACATATGTTCCTTAAGATGATTGGAATCATTTACGCTGTCTAAATATGTTGTGGGAAGATAAGGTGGCGTGTGGTTCCTTGATTGTCTCTTTGTATTTTCTAGTATTCATATGTAAACAAACTTGGCTGTCAGTCAAACGCAGCTGCAGGTGGAGAACAAACAAAAGTATTTCACAGATTTGAAGCTGCCTTTAATGAAGCAGATACTCAGGAGAGGAGTTAGTGGCTGAATGTGAGCAAAGGTGATCTGAATAAGAGATGAAGATGAGCTCTTCTTCCCCGCAGCACAAGCTGTCTCCACACACGGACCTCAGCTGGAAGCCAGATGGGAGAGTGGTCGCCATCGGCAATGAGGACGGGTGAGTGATCGGCCGAGGTCAGCCCGTCTTTTAGGCATGTGGAGTCGTATGAGGGACCAACTGTTCTGTCAGAGGGAAGTCTGCAGGTACAGGATAATACATGTGTTTCTGTGTGACCTGTTGAACTCTGATAAATGGACCACATCCTGAACTTACGATCAGCTGTCAGACTGAATCTTCAACTTTAAACAATCTTAAAAAGACATTAAAAAGTGTTTTTCCACATAAAATAACACAATTTAGCTACCTGATAGGACCAGGGTTAGGCATCATTTGCCAAACATTTGATTGCTTTGTAATACGTGATGTGTATCTAAATATTTTCTCTCTCTAAAAATAAGATTACTTTCAAATCTGGACCTTCAAGCTTGGGTTTGATTCTAGTAGAACTTAAACAGTATTGATACCAGCTTGATAACACAGAAACTAACAGCAACCACTTGTCAGGAGGGACGTGGTCAAACATAGTCCTCGTAGAAAGTGCATGAAGATATAGACAGCAAGCACCGTTAAAAAAACAAATGAGTAAAGAAATGAAAAATTTAGGGTAGAGAAACAAATTCATAAAAACAAAAATTATTTAAATAGGGTATTTCAACAAGGCTAAGACAAATTTGAGGAAGTGTTTTACACTGGGGAGTAAAATAAAGAATGAAGATTCAAATTTAAGATTAAAAGAAAGATTAAAGAATAAAAATGACAGAGTGCAGGATTACCTTATTTTTTTAATATAAATCTAATTTGAAAAAGTCCAGATGTTTGGTTTCTAGGATTTATTTTCTTGCCTGCATGGAATCAAAGGTGTTTCAGGATGAAAGCTGCTGTTTAAAATTAAGGTAAAATAAACTAAGTAAAGTGACCCTGTTGAGACTTTAGATTTTAATTAGATCATCTACACTTAAGAATTACATGTTACTGCGTATGATTTATTCTGTCATGATATATTCTTAAACTACACTGTGTGACTGAAAATTAGGCCTGGCATTGTGTCTTTAGTCAACATCAGCATAAGCTGCATCAATATGAACAACATGCTCTTATCCTGTATCTCCTCTGATCATATAGTGTAAACAACCTAAACATTTGATCCTGTTCTGCTAAATATTGATCAAGTTTATTCATCAGAGTTCACCTGAATTTTTGATACCCTAATGGTGAAACTGTGGTTTGCAGTTGAAAACCCTGTGAAAAGGCTCTGCTCTTATTTTTTTTATCATTATTTTTTCATAACCACATATCCTCTGCTGCAGGTGTATTGATGTGTACCAGGCTCCAAATCTGAAGTTGCTGTGCAGCATCCAGCAGCACCACAAAATCATTAACACGCTAAGATGGTATCATGACCACAGCTCCTCTCAGGAGCTGCACTGTCTCCTGGCTTCAGGCTCCAGCAACGCCATCGTCTATGTTCATGATCTGCAGTCCATCATAGGTGTGTAGAGCTTCAAACATAAAAGTATTTCCACATGAATGCCAAAAGTATTTTTCTGAGTTAACCATTTTAATCGAGGACATCCCCATAATTCAACTTAATAACTGATCATCATAGCCCTTGCTTTGTGATGTTACTTTCTGAGCTTCAGGTTTTTCTCCCACATTTCTAAGGATAAAAGCCCAAGTTTTACTTAATTATCAACTGGAGCTCTCATTCTTTGGCCTTTTTTTAGTCTTTGTTTGCAGTTTGTTTAAAGTTTTAAGTCTGGAGAGATTGTCTTTCTGCTGAACTGTGATTGATAAGTGACTCCAAAGAAGAGGAGCCTGATAGCTGATCACTCATTTTAACCCTTACATGTATGGGGTCCATGTCTGTAGACAGTTATTTGGGAGAAATGTTACACCCTTTAGGTTGTAGTACCATGTCCAACTACCAGGCAGTAAATCTCCAAACCCCTGTCTTAGCTTTATAAAAAGATTTTCATTGCACATTTTTACCATATCGATTATTGAATCATAAATTCAGAATAGCCAATGAACAGCAAATTGAGTATTACGCCTGTATTCAGAATTCACATCATTTTGTAGTTTTTATTTTAAAATTTGGTGTAATTCACAAGTAATAGTTTGTGAGTTACACCAACAATACATATACTTAAGATTTTGATTTTGCTTTTGTTCACTCTTTATAAATGTTTGTTAAAGACATGTGTTTGTGAATCTTTAATAAATTCCACTACATTACTATTTATACTATCGATGCATGGTGCCCACTGTAGTGGACAGATGCACAGCTCCTTTAAAATATAACATCGAAGAAATGATCTTGATCTTTAACTTGTTAAAGTATTCTTTTGGATTAAATGATTCATCCATAAAAGGGTTACCTGTGACTTATGCATTAACATGGCATATTGGTAAAGTAAGCTATTAAAAAAGTCAGTAGATATTGCTATCACTGTATCCTATTCACACAGATAATCCTCCAGACAGCCCTGTGATGATCACAGAACCATTTCGCAGACTGTGTGGTCATACTGCTAAAATCACCGGCATGTGCTGGAGTCCACACCATGATGCCCGGCTGGTTACTGTGTCATATGACGGCACAGGACAGGTCAGAAATGCAGTATTTTATAAAACATTGTGTTGCTTCTTCGGTTTTAAACATCTTTACATATTTCAATGCCATGTTTAGTTTGTTTTTTCCATTTTCAACCAATAAAAGTAATGTACTGCCATGTTGTTCGATGTATTTCTTTTTCATTTAGGTTTGGGATGTGCTGCAGGAGGCGCCTCTCTCTAACTATCGAGGTCATGTTGGCTATCTGCTTAGCGTGGACTGGTCTCCTGTTGATCCAGATGTGATCTGGTCAGGAGGGAAAGACTTCACTGTGCAGGAGTGGAGAGTCTCCAAACAGGAGTTTACAAAGCCACCTAAAGGTGAACAAATGTCCTAAAAATATCCCCACCTTTGTCCGTCTTCTTGATTTCAACAGAACCATCTTAGGAATCTTGTCATGTTTATCCTCTCAGGGAAGAAGAGTTTAGAAATGAAGGAGAAGATGAAGGCCAATACCAGACAGAAGAAGAAGAATAAGAAGACAACCGGAAGCGGAGGAGCTTCACCGTCAGAGATGAACGGAGAGACGGTTACTGGAGAACAGAAGGCAGCGACAGGTCAGGAGCTTTCTGGTGAAGAAGAGGAGGATGAAGTCAGCTCAACTAGCAGCACAGCACCATCAGCAGGTAAAAGAATGAAAAAACATCCTTTGAAACAGATCTGTGAAAAGTAGATTCCTGAGACATCATGCTGAATTTTTGTTGCAGCCATCTTTGACGCACGAATGAAAACTCCCGCTACAATGAAGAGCAAAGACAAACCAAGTATGTTGCTCAGCTTTTTGTAACAATTTCAAGATACCTGGGTGAGTTTGTGTTTTGGTTCAGTGCTTGTGTTTGCTTGTCAGCTTTTGTAGAACCGAACTTGCAAAAGAAGAAGAAGCCTCGCTCCATGCTGCCTGTCAGTACCTCCATGGACCATCGCCCTAAAGATGATCTTCTACAGGACTGCATCACTCTGGCTTCAGTTCGATATGGCGATGGTGAGACCTAAGCCTGATTTATTCCACTGTGTCAAGTCTACACAAGTCATCTTACTAGGGCTGTAAAGTCCAAGTTGACTGGTCGACTAATTGGTCGATGCGTGCCCAGTCGACCAAAATTCTGATTGGTCGACTGAGCATGCACTGCAGTTCATTTCATCAGGAGAAACGTATCAAGTGAAATGGGGGTATTTTCTGAGCATCCCCATCATGTCTCAGAACACCATTTTAATGTATTTATCGTTCATTTCAATATTTTTATTTAAGAACATTGCAATATTTTAGTCTAATAATCGTTTATTCGTTTTATAGCTGCATACGCACCTGCCCGCTGCAACAGCGGCATCCCTCACCCAGTCCGCGCTGGATTTTAAGCCTCATATAAACACCCAAATGCAAAAATGACATCACAGAAGGAATTGACAATTTTATTTCTGAGGGTATGAGTCCCATTGGTGTCGTGGAAGGCCAAGAAAACATTGGAACCTGGATATTCAGTGCCAGCGCGCCAGACAATTACGCATGCCCTCACGGCAAAATATGAGGGAGTAAAAAAGAGAAAGTTTCTGAGTTAATAGATAAAGATGACAGATGTGTACGTCCCTTCGAATGGAGTCCTATATGAAAGTGACTGCCCATTTCATTGATGAAGACTGGAAAGCAAAGAGTCTTGTGTTGAGAGAAAAATAGAAGAGGCGCACACAGGGGAAAAACATTGCTGCGCGACTATATGGAGTTGCCAATGCCTTCAAAGTTCCAGCAGATTTGGTCGATTTTTGGTCGACAACTGCTGTGTTTTAGTCGACCAACAATTTCTTTGGTTGATTACAGCCCTACATCTTACACATTCGTGTGTTTGTATTGCTCTGCAATATGCTGCCAGTGCCAACAATGCAAATAGGCTGTGAGATTTGTATTCTTTCCCACACTCACTTTCAGGTTGCATTATAACAAAAGAAATCCTGGCTGACCAAACATAGCAAAATGATTCAACAAACAGGCATCTCAGTTAAGAAAAACATTGGCCAGGCATAACATTATGAGCACTAACAGGTGCACTGAAGATCACCAATTATCTCTTCATCATGGCCCCTGTTAATGGGTGGAGGATATCAGGCAGAATGTGAACATTTTGTCCTCAAAGTTGATGTTAAAAGCTGGAAAATTGGCAAGTGAAAGGTGATGAGGAAGTTTGATCAGAGCCAAAGTGTAATAGCGAGATAACTGGGTCAGAGCATCTCCAAAACTGCAGCTGTTGTGAAGTGTGCCCGGTCCATCTGAAGTGGTCCAAGAAGGAACAGTGATGAACTGGACACAGTTATGGGCAGACAAAGCTCTCTGTTAATTGTATGGAACAAAGGCTGTCTTGTGTGGCCTCGCTACTGCTGCCCACATTGATGTAGAAGTAATTGTTGGTTCTGATAGAAAGGTGTCCGAGTAAACAGTGCGTTGGAAATGATTGTGTAGTTGCAGACCGGTCATATTGTTATGCCTGATCAGTGTATACACACAACACCCAAGTAATCAGTTCAATTATGAAAGTGTGATGGAGTCTTGTTTAAGCCAGATTGCAGAATTATTTAGGCAAGACTATCACATTTTGGGGAAATGTAGAGAGGAACTGTAAAACTAAAAAAAGACAACAAATAAGGAAAAGTAGGGTAAAAAAAATGAAGAATTTGTTGGTAAACTAAAGAGGGTAATCTGTCTTAGGAAAAAGCAACAGTCTATGGAAATAAACACACCAGAGCCTAACAAAAACTCTATAGCACATATAATTATTGGACATAATTTTCTTTAGTGATTAAGTTACAATCTACCAAACAGATCTTATTTCTGAAGCCCTTGTGTGCAACAAAATGTCGCACAAAAAGCTTTACGTAAACAGAGAATAATAATTAAAAGAACCAAAAACCTGATTATACTAAACAACAAAGCAGCATTAAACAATGAAAAGGAAGGACAAGGAATTAATAAACTAAAGAACTCCATCAAACAGGAACTAAGAAACTGCCATGGTAAGAGAAAGAGATTGAATCAGAAATCTAAAAGTTGGTGATAAAACAAGGTAGGGATGAAAAAAACAATAGAAAAAAGTTAAAGCAGTGTTGCAAACCAGGTGTAAATACATAAATCTAGACAAATAAAGTGGTTAGATCTAAAATAAGACGATTAAACCTTAAAAAAACAAGACTGAAAAACACATTAGATAAATTTGTCTCTTTGTTAATTATTATAAAGAGAAGGCAATAATAGAAAACTGTAAAGAAGCCCTTACTTGGTAATTTTCTAAAAAAAATAAATCAAAAATGTGAACTAGACATGCTTGTTGAATGGACTGTCTCTCTGTGTGGTCTGTAGCGCCCCCTGCAGGCTGTGTTCCCGGCCACGGAGATCACATCCATCTGGGCCTGTTCTCTGACAGACAGGCTCTGTACCGCATGTTTGAGACAGAGGGTAAGTTATTTTATGCTGATGTATATTCTCAATCTGATTTCTGTAGAGCAGCAAATAAAGTTCTTAGTGCCACTGCCTTAAGCCTCAGATCGTGATTATTCCTCTTGCTGTTTTTCTTTTTAGAGGAGAGTCATGTGGAGGCGGGTCACTTCGACTCTGTCGTGTATCTGCGGCTGTGGAGCGGAGACCTGGAGGGAGCGCTGCAGCTTGCCATCGAAAAAGGAGAGCTGAACGACCACCTGCTCTCTGTTGCTCCTATGGGTGATTATCTGTCGATCAAATCTTAAATGTTCAGTGACAGACAAGATCAGTTTTCTTTGCTTTTAATGTCGTTACAGGGGCAGAGGCCTGTGATGGAAATATTGACACTGCAAAATACCGTCTCGCACTCCTTTGGGATATGTGTATTGATACGGATTCTATAAAGCCTTAAAGGAGACATATCATGCTGATGCATGATTTAATACTTACATATAATATAATAAATTTGAAAACAAGACCTTATACCCCCTTAATTTTCAAAAAATTAGATATTGTATTTTTTCTGATATCCTAGAACGAGATTTGATGCCTCTGAAAATAGGTCATTGCGAGATGTCCGCGAGATTTAAATTGTCGTGACGACACGAGGTACATTTCTTTTTATTGGAGTAATCTGATAAAACACTTCCTCCTCTGTGATGTCCATTAGCCACAAAACCGTCACCGAGGAACACATTAGTCCAGCAGCAGTTTATAGATCCCTAGCTCACACTCCCTCATTACCAGCTCTGGCCTGTAGGGGGACTCAATACGCGATCACTGCTTTGAGCCTGCCGGAAAATACAGTAGAGGAAGAAGGACAAGCTGGCTCTACCTCCGATAGAGCTGACCAATCAGAGCACAAAGGGCTGTGACGTTGCAAGGTAACTGTAGGTCATCCTCAGATCCTTGTGTTTCAACGAGAGCTTCATAGTGGCTTAAAATGAGGATTTTGAGAACACTATTGTGGGGCAATGAAAGAACTAAATGACTTGTACTGAGGGCAGAAATGCTTTACAGGCATCCTAGTCTGGCATAGTGGAAAGGAGAAACAAGCATGATATGTCCCCTTTAATGTTTCTACAGTTGTTGTCAAACTCTTTTGGTAATGTTAGCAATGTCACAGCTCAAAGTAAAAGCCAAGCTACATGATGAAGAACATGGTCCAAATGTAAACTTAGATCTACCATCTTTGAGGACCTGAATTTAAGTTTTTTAAGTTGTGCAATCATTTGAAACTCTTTTTTGTTTCTTGTATAAAACACAAACTTGTTGGGGATTCTATTAAAAGTGTAGTCAATGTTGAGTTTATGTGAATTGGGATCCATGTTGTATCATGACCTCAGTGTGGGGATATGTATGGTATCATGAGGTTGCTGGAAATACCCAGCCCTAAAAGGGTGAACAGAAGAGAAGGACATCTTCTACTAAACTCTCAGTTCACTGCAAATTACACTTTGCCTCACTAAAAGAAAAAAATAATTTAAAATGCTCAGTTTTACTTCCAGGGGTTGATTATGTAATAGCTATACAAAGTCCACCTTCATGTGTGTTTTCTGCTTGTCACAAGCAGATGCCATGACTGTTTTGATAGTCCGCTCTGTGGCCTGTAAAATCTCCCTCCCCCTTCGATTACACCTTGTTTGGGCTGCCAATCAGGGCAGAGTTCATTACCATGGCCTCCTGTAGCCTCCCACCCCCTCAGATTCAAGCATTTCCAAAGGGGGAGGGAAAAGAGCAGCATTTGAGCCTCTACAGAGTCGATTGTTTTCTTTCTTTAAATAAACTTCAATCAAATCCTTGCTCAAAAGACACCAGTGGCATTATGTTTAACAGTCAAACGCACTAAGGATTTTTAATATGGGCAACATATTGTGTTTTAGTTGATTACATTACCTGAAGTGCAAAATGGCTTAATCATGTTGTTAATGTTATTGTTAACCTACGTGGGGAACTGGTTGCGGCCAACAGGAAGTGGCTTGCGATTTCTGTTTTGACCACATAGTTAGAACTAATAACATTTTAACTATTTTAAGCCAAAAAGTTAACTGCTAATAACTGTTTTCCTGTTTCAGCTGGTTTCCAGGTGTGGAGTCGTGCAGTGGAGGCATTTGTAAAGCAGCTGTGTCTACAGGAGCAGTACCTGAAGGCCGCATCTCACCTGCTGTCACTCAACAAGGTGTACGAGGCCGTAGACCTGCTGCACTCCCACAAACTCTACAGGTTCATGTTCTTCTCCAGAGATCTTTTCTGAATGGATCAAATTATTGATCTGCTTTGTTATATTTGAGTAAAACACATTTAATCTTTAGGATTTTTCCATCACAACTCAACAATAGCAGCATGTCTTTTGATCAACAAAGCCATGCTGATATGTATGTGCTTTGTCCTCAGTGCTGTTCATAAAGGATATTTGTTGGTCACAGGCTCATTAACAGATGTTTGTGTTTAAATGCCAGGGAGGCCATCGCTCTGGCTAAAGCCCGGCTGCCAGAAGAGTCGGTCCTGAAGGAGCTCTACACCAGCTGGGCTTCTGTTCTGGAGAAAGATGGACATTTTTCTGCAGCAGCTAAGTGGTGAGAAAATCAATAACTCCATCCAAGTGACTTTCCATAACCCCTGTTGCAGTCCAGTCTTTCAAAACATAGGTAATCTACAGCTCAATATGAGGTCTGACATTTTCTATGGCCCCAAAAATTCCACATTAAACCATTATATGAGGTTGATCACCCTAATTTTATTTCTTTGATTAAGATTGTCAGTGTAAATGCTTGGGTTTACAATGCAAATACATGGTGTGTTTAATGCTAACTTGGGGTTTTGGGTGCCATTCTAATCCTCCTGTTGTAGATCTAACATTTCCAGCCTCATTCGACTCGTTTTACCTCTCTTCCAGCTACCTTGCTGCTGGGGCCAGTTTTGATGCTGCCAAAGTCATCTCCAGGAAGAACGACGTCTCGTCTCTGAGGACGGCGGCCAGTGTAGCAAGAATCTCAGGAGAGAGAGCTTTGGCTCAGAGTCTGGCACTGAGGTGTGCCAAAGACCTGGCTGCTGATCTAGACTGGGTTGAAGCCCAGAAGGTCCTCAGCACACAGGAGGAACTGCTGGTCAGTGAAAACCAACATAAACACTGATGCTGTTGATTTTTTTTGTGTTTATTCATTTAAAGAAAGACAGTATTTTCTAGATTTAAAGGTGTAGTGTGTAGTTGGCAGCATTTCTCCAAACAGAAACGGTGAATAAAGGATGTTATGTTTTGAATTGGTATGTAAAGTCTGTCAAAGTAGGCATACAGTTATCCTCATAAAACTTTTGTTTTCTTTTTAAGTTTGAAAAAGCTTTTTATATTTATGGAACAGGGGTCTCCCCTTTGTTAAGGCTGACATGACGATTCGCCATGTCATCTACTGGGGAAATTTTGGGGACAGAAAGAGCGAAACACAATTTTGCTTGATTTTGTTTGCTTGTGTTACTAAACGTTTACAAAACCTATAATAACCATATTAACCGGCCTATATCTATAAATATAATAGTTACAAATACGAATGAAAAAACCCTCGCCTTGTAACTGTTGTAAATGATTCCGTGGTTCACAATCCTTTTTGGTCTTCACCGGATTGCGTCACTTACTGATGAGATATTTTATTAATAGACGGGCTCATTCCAAAATCTGAACACTAGATGTCGCTAAAATGCCAGTTTCTACACACTGCACCTTTAACGTCTATAAAGTGCCTCAACCTTCAAAAGTCATTAATAATCTAAACCAGTGTTGATGCTGTTGACTTAATTATTTTCATCATAGTTTTTGTCAACTATTTTTCCCCTTATGAAAACATAACTAGAAAAACAAGTGCAATGAACAAAAACAAAAACTTAATTAACTGACATTTTTTTCAACAGATAAAAACTAGACTGAAATGTCTGTCAGAGATTAAATCCAATCAGACCTATTTTCGTCATGTAGAAAGTAGAGAGCAGTTAGGAATTTATCCAATCACAGCTACTTTGGTTGGATGAGTAAAGAGGGACATCCAATTACAACTGCCCTAGCATCATGGTACTTGAATCCAAGTGTAAAACATGACTTCAGAAATTCAAGAAAACATAAAAAATTGCTTATCCTTAAATTTAGTCGACTAAATTTACAGTAGATTATGTCGACTAAAATGTTGTGAAATTTCATTAACTGAAACTAGACTGAACTTAAAACAATGTAGATGACTAAATCATGACTTAAACTAAAATATATTTTTGACCAAAGGCTAAAACTTAATACATTTTTTTATGTATTTTGGGCATTTTGCACCTTTATTGATAGGAGAGAGACAGTGGATAGGCTTAAGAAAGGGGGTGAGAGAGTAGGGGAAGACACTCTGCAAACTGGTCACAAGCGGGATACGAACCTGGACCGGCAGAAGCAAGTACATGGGGTGCCTGGTTGCTAACCACTCTGCCAACCCAGCACCCCTAAATAATTTTTTTTAATCAAAATTAACACTGAACTAAACTTGTGTTTGCCTCCAGGTGCACAGGCTTCATCTCTGTGTAGCTGAGCTGCTCACTGTGAGGCTCTCAGACTCCACAGGGGTGACTTCTACTACTCAAGTCACCAGTCACCCATGGGCATCAAAACGTGAGCATCACATCAGCCTTCAGGATCAAGTAAGAGACGTGTGGGAGGAGCAGTTTGGTGTTTCTAAGGATTCATCAGGACATCAGAGCGTTACAGCTCTACAGCAGGAGCTGAAGTCTGTGGAGAGTCCAACACCGACAGCCAACATTCCTCTCAGACAGGTGAGGAGAGCTTTGGATACTTGATGGATGTAAAGCTTTAAAGAGCTCTTCAGGTGCATGCTAAGCCTTGAGGAAGTCATTTTGTCTTGACAAGATGTCTTACAGAATAAACACCAAACAATTTTTATCAAATAATGTCCATTCCCTCATCTCAGGTTCAGCTGTATTCGTCCCTCCATCTGAGCAGAGCTGTGCTGAGCTGGTTATTGGATGACGATGGGCAGCTGATAAAGGAGTTATGGCAGACGGTGGCGTGGTTCAGAGATATTGGACACTTCTGTGTCTCTGCAGCGCTCTGCAGGATGTTCTTTCCTCATGGTGTGTACATCTCTTCAAGTAATGTTGCACTTTTTTTAAATTAACCTAACATATTAAGACATACTATAAGAATAACATTGATATTATTTTAGTACATCATAGTATATCGTATCAAAAAATACATCAGATCTCTGTAGTTAGAGAAAATTCAAAATTACAAACCCACCGATGGATTTTCACAGATGCTAATGATGCAAGACTACGTCAAAATGAGCTGCCTGCCTCCTGTTTTGAAAAAACAAGTGCAATTAAATAGCTAATCAATGATTAACCAGTCAAAAAAAAGCCAAAATAAAGTTGTTTGATGTGGAAATTCTAACTTTGTAGAGCTTCACAGTTTGACTCTGGGCTTGCATTTATTAGAATTTTGAAAAAAAAAATTAAGTATGTGAGTTGCAACCTTAATGGTTTTATCTTACCTCTGCCAAGGAGGTTTGATATTTTGCTGACAAGATAACTCAAAAGTGTACTAATTGATTTAGATGAAATTTTCCAAGAATGTTTGTCATGGCACAAGAAAACATGATTAGATTTTGTTGGAGATCACAGTCTGAATACTGATCCACGTTGTGAGGCATTGCAGTTTCCCACCTTCACGCTGATAACTCAGTAAGGTCTCCAGGATTTTCATTAGATTTTAAGGAAATGTTGGTAATGGCATGAAGTAGAAGTGATGTGATTTTAGTGGTGATCAAAACCTGGATGCAGGTTGAGGAATCTCTGCAAGGGACAATATGTAGCGTGTTTTTAAGTATTTTATGAGCTTAAAACAATGTCTACATTCATAAATGTGTCCTCATTTGTGTCAAATTGCCTCTGCCAACAATCTGACTTGTCCTCCTGAGCGAAGAATTTATCTGTTTTTACATAGAACGGGTCAGTCCTATAGAGACTTCCATGTCCTTCTGGTCTATAAAAACTATGAACAGCTGAGAGGGACATAAAGCACAACGTGGTACTACTGGCTAAGGCTAAACACGTTAGAGCTAGCATGACTGAAACGGATGAGTGTAGTGAGACACACTTGTCACTGCCCTGGCAAATTTGAAAGTCTGCAAACTATCGTATGTAATGCAAGATCATACTTATGCCACAACAGCACCGGAGAAGGAATCCCCTTCGGCATAAAAGTGAAAAAGAGAAGACAGCTTCGAGGCATATACCGGCTGACATACAGTTCAGTGGTTGCAACACACATTTGAAAAATCAAGGTGCTAGAGAGCACTATTGGTTTGAATACAAAATACAGTTTCACCAAAAGATGGGAGAACAAACAACACAAGTGTAGCTTTAAAGGATTTCTTGAGAGCGGTTTCCACATTCTAAACTTAGGCTCACCTCAGCGGAGGTATTGCTCTGGGAAGGGAGGAAGAACAATACAGATTTCTGTGTTTGCACAGTAACATTGAAAAATATAATTTGCATATCTGCTGATACCAATAATCAACTTTTTTGGCAATTATCTGCCAATAAAGATGGTTTTCTGAATATACTGTGCTCCCTCAGCAGCTTGATAAACCATGGCCCGTAGTTCTTACTAACTGAACAGCAGGTGGAGCTCAGTCTTCCAAAAGAAAGTATTTTTTAGTTTTTCTACATATTGGTATTGAGATCTGCATTTTTATTTATAATGCTGCAAAAAATTCATATCCTGCATTCCATGTAGGAATAATTAAAAATGTTTTTATGATCAGAATTTTACTTTTACTGTGTTGTTTTATGAACAGTCTAGAAAAGCACTCGGAGAGCGCAGACCTCCGCCAGCGCCACAGTCCTCACCCATATTGTGATTTTCACCATAAATATTAGTCCTACCTTTATTTCATCTAAATATGTAGATTCCTTGACCATGAAAACATACCACTGGCAATTGGATTCAGAATTATATCTATTTTAGTTCAGTAGTTATTCACGAAAATCACATTTTTCATCATGGCAGATCCAGACGGTGATCTGGATCACTCCCCAATAAATTCTAGGCTGCAGTCGAGTAGTCACCTCCTAAGCCCTTTCCTATCTACTGTTCCTTAACCCTGATGGAAAATCATCATGAGGTTAAGGAAAGGAGAAAGGAGAATTCAGAAGGACTTAGGAAAGGAAAATTGCCGTGCAGAGAGAATCCAAATACACTTTCATTACGCTACGTCATCATGTGACAGCAGATGTTACTGCTTCCGAAGGTGGACTACAAAAGATGCATCATTTATCATGAGAATTGTTCCTATTGAGTTGTTCCTTTCAGACAACATTGAACATAATAACCTGGTAAAAATGTTGTCTGTATAACCGATGTTGGAAGTGAGGATTGAAATAAATCTGTCCTCTCATTATCAACATGAACACCAATCAGTGCATGAAAATAAATGAACTGAATAAAAGAGAGGCAAAAATTGTTACGACCACAATCTAATGGTGTCAAATGTCTCATATTCTGCTCTCTTCAGAGACTACCGGAAAGTTAAAGCAAGTTTTGGTAAACTATAGAAAGGCTCAAACATCAGAGGTAACTTACATGGTCCGCATGCTTTGTTCGTCACTATTCGGTTGAATTCAGAAGCAGTTGGATAACGCACTGTTTATAAAAGCTGTTGCTGCGGAGAATTGTTGGACAGAATATTCTCCTCTCCTTTTGTAAAGGATGGTCCGGTGTATCCTATGCTAAAGGAGATAAAGGAAGCATTGAGCCACCTTTCCTAAGCATTTAAACTATTCGAACAGCTCTAATCACAAACTACTTCCAGTTTATTTTACTCCGTTAGGAACCTTCCTAAACAAAAATGCCGATTCAACCACAGCCTTTATAATTTGTTCCTCATCTCATTCGAACATTTCCTGAAAATTTAATCGAAACCCATCCTTAACTTTTTGAGTTATCTTGCTAACAGAGAAACAAACAAACAGATGCCGGAGATAACGTAACCTCCTGCTGGCGGTAATTACAGTGTGGAGAATATGATGAGGAATGCCTAACTTCTAAGTCTCAGCTAAATGTTGATCAGACTTGCTGGGGAGTGGGAAATGATATCATGAACCTTCTTCATTTTTGTGCCAGTTTTTTTTTACTGGCTCATTAAAAATTTGCTCTCGATGAAAGGAAGCAATCTTTTTCTAATATTTTGAATCTACTCAGAAGCTTTAAAAAAAAAAACAGGCGGGATCTTGAGAAGAAAACATTTTTCCCACAGCTCTATCCATCCTTATCCACACTGATAGTTCTCTCCCATTGATTCCCGTGTTTTCTCTTCTTTTTAGGAGTTGTTGGTGATTTTTCCAAGAAATATTCCAAATCTCTTCATCACCCAGAAGACGGAGAAGCTAAGGCCGCGTTTGACAGTCTTCAGGCGTTTGTCAGTTATCACCGCCTGTATGAGCTCTGGTGGAAGAACGGTGCTTCACACTCAGCCGCTGACTTCACTCCTGATGGGGAGCAGAGGGATGGAGTGATGAACGGAGGAGTCACGGAGTCCGAGGAAAGGCCGAGCGATATCATACCCACCAAGACGTTTGATAAACTGGACTTTAATGTGTCTGTGCTACTGTCTGAGCAGCATGCCGTCTGTCAGTCTGCTCAGAGGTCAGTGAAAGAGATCCAGGAGCGTCTGTCGGCTTTAGTGCTGCAGCACAGCCGAGCTCAGGGTGGACAGATTCAGTCTGAGGAGAAAGAGGCTGAAGCAAGCAGACATATCTCCAACAAAGACAAGACGACAGATGCTGCTCAAAGGTGAGGACTCATCTACTGAACTTTTGATGTTTTAGCTTCAAGCTCTGAAATATGACGTGTAATCAGGCATTGATCTGAGGGGGTGACTGATATTGACATTAAGACGTCTGTGTGTAACATAGTGGAGTCCCAGATTGGTAAAAGTGCAACTCAAACAAATCAGTGGTCAAATTTTTTAAAGCTCTGCCTTAGCCTGAGGCTGTTCATCTGTGCCAACACCATTGTTAACACAACTGTCAACTAGGGCTGTGCGATATGGCCTAGAAATAAAATCCCCCGTTTTTTTCCACAACACTTGATTTACGATTTTAATCGGTTTTTTCCTCCCTAAAAGAAACAAAACTCCCAGTGACATAAAAATGAAACAAATCAAGGTTTGCCATTATGTTGTCTAAATGTTTCCCTCTTAAAATCAAAGTCTGGGTCATAAAGGTTGATTCTGTAGTATAAATGTAAGCAGGTTTGTCTACATAAACACTAAAAGGCTGAGGTATTTTTACAGTATTAGCATGAAACTCTCTGATCAATATTTAATCTACTTAAATAACAAATACAATCCTATAAAAGTGCTTGTGCAAACCCTACAAGGCCAACCATCATGAAAATTGTAATTTTTGTCAAAAATTGCAACTACTTTCAATTGGACTAAGGCAAGAAAAAAAATCTCTATTTTTAATTTTTTAAATCTTCTGCAGAAAATAATTCGAATTAATAGATTTAATCGATTTTTTGCCCAGCTCTACTGTCAACCCAGAAAATGTGTAGAAAAATCTGCACACAGGCATTTAAAGATGCTGTGCTTCTTTTTGTGGGGAGAGGACAAAACATATCTTGACATCAGTGCAAACCCTCTATACCGGCACAGAAAGGGTAACACCTCATCCCTCAGTAATGTTCACAGTGAAGGCAAACTCATTTTCATTAACCAGTCAAAAGATTACTCTGGTTTTCTTGCGCTGAAGTTTGAACTCTTCTCAGTTTAGTGTTTTTTTCCTCTTTCAGGCCTGAAGATCAGAACAATCTGCTCTCTCTGTCTATGAAAATGTCCCAACACCAGAAACATCTGGCCGAGCTGCCAGACACCATCAAGGTACGACCCTCCACAGAACACAGGCCGAATGAAACGAGCCTCGAAAGTTTAGAACATGGGAATATTCTTCTTTTAGTCATCACGTTACCTGCTGCTAACAAACATCCTGTTTCCTCTCAGGTGTACCTTCGCCCTGACGTTGTAGAGTGTTGCCTTGTTCTCCTTCACTTCAGCCAGTCTTCACCGTCCATCTCTGAGGCTCTCCAACAAGAAGCCAAAGATCTTCTCCGCAAACATGGAGCGAACCTCAAAGCCTCTCAACGATTCACCAACTGAACATTTATCATTCATTTCTATTGAAGAAGCACTTATGCTGTACAGATTTTTAAGTAAATAAAACATGATTTTGAATTAATTACAAGTGATCTGAGTCTTAAAATCCTGAAGTTTGCTCACACTGAGACTGCTGACCTACATGATCTTTAATGTGTATTAACAGGGTAAAAATAAACATTTCCCTAACATAAGTTGGATAAATTATTAAAATTTCTTAGAGTATCCATTTCTTTAAATGAGGAACATGTTAGGGATTTTTGGAACATGACTAAGTATCAAGAGATCTGGCTGGGAAAGTGTTTCCATGAAACGGGACCATGACCCAGTTTTAAAATGTCACTTGATCTCACAGCTTTACATTGATGACTATAAAACAGATAAAAATGTAACTTTGTTAATCAGAACATGAAGTTAAAATTTTTAATTTTACATCCTAAAACGTAGTCACCTTGGGGTAATGTAAAGCCATAAATACCAAAACAATTTCCACTTTCAGCATTTTAGATTTTAGATTTAGGTTAAAAATTTCAAATTTTATTATATTGAGAGAAAAAATCAGAGGGTGTTAGACATGGGATGACTTTAATTTTTTTGTTTGTTTTTGATATTAAGTTGTGAATTCAAGCAAAATTAACTCTAATCTTTTTTTATATTTGGATTCATTCATATGTTAGAAAAATATCAGAAGTCTTAGAGATGCAAATTCATGATAAACTGACAACTTTTTCGTAAGCCATTAATTAAAATATTTTTGGTCTAAAAGCTGCAAATTCATCGGGAACTAACTTGAACATTTAAGTATAGAGTTGAAATTGAGCAGAGAAATATGATGGCAGATGAGAGCCAGATGAAATGATACTTTGACTTGGAGTAAGTAGAGGTACTTGTGGCTTTAGCTTGAAATGATCACATCATCCAAACGTTTAAGACAATTGCTTGCAAATTATGGATACCAAACAGGAAAACGGCCAAATGAATTGCACAAGCAAAGCGCTTGATCATCCTTCACATTTTTCTGATCCAGCACCATGTGACTTTTTTCTGGAATCAAATCTGAGCTCAAACATGTTCTGAGTTGTGTCAGAAGTTAAGAAAATAACTGATGTCCTGAGACAACTGTCCAAGGAAGACCTGCTGCGCTGTTTGATCAGTGAAAGGCCAGAATGTAGCAGTGTTGGTGCAGAGGGGGAGCAGATGGAAGAACACTCTGAAAAATGTTTGTGTTCAATATATTGTATAACTGCATTAGTCTGGCTATATGTATACATGGTTTAAACTTCTGTAATATCAGCAGGCCAATATTCCCTTTTTAATCTACAAATCTTTCAAATCATTTTTATGGCTTTTGTGTGAATTAAAGTTTATCAGATAATTAGTGTTGCGCATGGTCCCTGCAACATAGATAAACTTGACTGACTTGTTTCTTTAAAAAAAGAAAATGATTTTTTTTTTTTTGAGAAAAACTGCTGTACAACCAAGTTAATGTTACAAATGTAACCACATAAGTCTTAAAGCATTGCCCTAAAAATGCTCTTGACAGTCAGTTTTAAATATATTTTACACTTTTTAGCCCCTTAAAACCTGAAGTATATTTGAAAATGCTTTTGATTCCTCTAATCAATATGATCAACAATTACTAGAATAAGTATCTGAATAAAATCAGATAAATGATAAAAATGTCTTCAAGTGGATTATCAGTTGCCAAAAAAAACACCTAATGTATCAAATAAGATACAAGAAATATGTTTAACTTTATGGAAATTCCAGATTTTTGGGGATTTCAGTAGAAATGAAATAAACATTTTAGCTCCAAAAAATTAAAATGTTCTGGTCATAATTTGTTTTCAGGCTTTAAAGGGTTAAACATACAGCTATCAATAAATTTTAAAAAGTGTAAGCCTTAATTGCTTCTGTAAAGCATTTGTGCCTTACTTAATGTTTTATAAACAATAAAACTGTAACATGCACTTCTATAACCTGTCAAGACCCAACTGCATATCCCATAGAACAATAACCTACTACTTCTTCTACATGCCCGTCATTATCTGTTGTGTTTTGCTGATTATATTGTTGCCATTTTAGTCTTGTAGTGTCCTTTAGGGTTGCGAAAGGCACTTTTAGATAAAATGTATTATTATTATTAATAATAGTATGTCACTCATCTTCCCACATTTTGCTCTGGCAAGTAGGATAAAGTATTTACTGCCTTCTTGGTAACAAAATTTGCACATCTCTGCCTTATAGTATTAAACTATTTTCTTACTGCAGTAAATTCAGGCAACTGCATTCCTTATTTTGCACGCTGGTATAAAAAATATTTTTGTGCAGCCATATTTGAAGCGTGGATAGAAATATTTTAGCTGAACTTTTTAAATTCTTTTGTAATCTCAAAATTATACACTGAACAAAAGATGAAATGCTTACCATTTACATTCAAAATACAAAAACAATTTAATATACAACTGTAAAACAATGCTGGATGTAAAAACAAGAGAAACCACAACATCTGAAGCTGACGGTGGACAGTTTGGTTTTGCTGAGTGAATGTACAGAACCACAGTAGTATTTTGCTGATTATTGATTGAAACATGCATAACCAAGCAGAGCTACACACTCCCGACACTCGCTGTTAAAAGTTTCTCAAAGTGGAAAAGAGCTAAAACATTTTATTTTCATCAAAATTATACATTGTATTTTACATGCCCTTCCAACATTAACTTAAAAAGATGAAATCCCTGAAACGACTGACGAGTCCTGATGATCGAGGAGCGTCTGAACTGAAGAATGTGGAGAGTTTTTGGTCTGAAATCAGAATTTTATCTGGAGCTGGTCCCATGCTGTTAAAGAAAAATCTTACAAGGATGCTGTAAAAGAAAAATCCAACAGGTTTAAAAGACGTGGTTTGAATTTTGTGGCTGTTTACTCTGTAAAAGTGACTAAAAAGAAACGAGTGAGCCAGTGATCCACCATCACTGTGAGTCCGTTTTAAAGCCACTCAGGAGCAAAAATTCAATGTTTAAATGTTTTTGTATTTTCTGTTCAGGGGTCGAGTGTTTGAGGGAATTCAGGAGAAATCTGCTGGCTGGGTTTTAAAACAAGTGCGTGTTCCACTTGAAGATTTTGAGCGTTCACAGTCAGTGCTTGTTGTTCGTCTCCTCCTGGCCTGAGTTAGAGATGCCGTTTTGAGGTTGGGTGGAGCCCGAGCCCAGGCCGTACAATCTCCCACAATACTTTGCGTCATCGATGTTGTCTTCAAAGAACAGCTGTTCAAAACAAAAAAGGGAGATTTGCATTGGACGTCTGATGAAATATTACAAAATATACAATGTGATCTGATATATACAAGAAACGCTGGCCTCATTCTCAATCTGGTCAAGAAATCTGCAGATTCTGCTGTCGGAATCATCTTTCACCCACTCCAAGTGTGATTCATTATGCAAGCATATTTGGCTAATCCAAGCTTGTTTAAATGAAGCAGCTGAAAACAAACATTCAAAGGTCCCATGTCCTGCAGAATCAATTGTCTTTTTTTATTGTTTTTAGAAGGGAACAGAAGAACAAGACACCCTTTCCAAACTTTTGGTTTGCCGAGAAAGGGGCTATGCCTCCTTAAAGAAGATACCCCTTAGGGCGTTTTCACATTAGGTCCATTTGTTTCGAACCGTGCTGTGGCGCGGTTCGCCATGGGTTCGCCCCCCTACCCCTACCCCGCTGACTTGCATTCACACTGGCAATATCAAACCATGCCCGGACCCACTTGTGTATTTACTCAGTTTGAAACAGCAGGAGGCGATATGCACTTAACTGGTTACCAAACCTGCTACGGAGGGGAAGAAGAGGCTACCATGGTAACCATTTCCTACACCAGACAACCAATGTTTACGTTTCGCTCTCTTCTACATTTTCCTTCAAATGTGTTTTTTGTATCGTGTTTGAGACGGCATCAGCGACCTTCTGGACCCTCGTAAATCACCGTAATCCTCAACCAGAATAAACAAATCAACAAATTGAGTAAGCAAAAGATTCAACCGCGGGATTAACAGGAAGTAATGCATCAAAGTAGATCTGTTCGGACCACTTTGTTTCACACCAGTGAAACCGCACCAAATGTAGGGACACGGAGCGGATCAAGACCACCCCTTCATGGAGGTCTCGGACCGGCTGATTTGGTGCGCACCAAAGTGCGGTGGTTACATTCACATTGACACCAACGTACCAAACCCTGGGCCAAAACTTCTTTGGTGCGCACTAAATGTGGTTGGTGTGAAAACACCCTGAGATCGCTCAGCTCTGTTCTTCCTGGGGTTTATCATATACTAACAATACCTGAGTGCTACCCTAAAGATGAGGTGTATTGTGGGGTGCTATTTGCTTGATTTAATGTTCTTATGTAATAAAAATGTTAAAATTAAAAAACATATATTATGCATATGATAGGCTGTATGTCATTGTACTGTATTGACACTGTATGTCTACGTTTTATTCCCAACAATAATTTTTACCGCAGATTAAATTATATGAGCAGCTCCAATAAAGCACTGCCAAGTTGGATAACAAACATGCATCTCTGATATATTCTTTCAGATAAAAGTCTCTTGTTAGATTTAGTAAAAGACGATAAAAACAACCAGCAGGATATCAGAACGTTAACAGCAGCAGCAATTTTCACGGTCGTCTAAACAGGGGGGATTAGAAAGACACAAGTTCACTGATTCAGGTATGAGCCAAGCTTATTTAGAACTTTGTAAACAATGCCTTAAAAACACAATTATTTTGTGCACATACAAGTGAAATATTAAAGGTTTAAGAGGACTGCAGGGATCATGAGGTGAAGGGTGGATGTAACACATACTGCAGCAGCAGCCGCCTGTCTGTTTGTGATGATTCTGCTTTAGTTAAACATAATTTTAAAACAAGTCAAAGGTAAACAAAGCCACTTTAGCATGAACACATTGCCTGATATCTCCAGCTTATGCTGCTCAATGGCCTTGATACTTTGTTCTCCACTGTTGTGCATCACATCAAAATTTTTCGTCTCTACTTCATCTTTAATTTCTCCTAGTTCTGTCCTGCCTCTGCTCACTTTGACACCTTACAGGTTTTTCTTGGAAAGTCTGTTGATGACTGTATATGAATGAATAGATATATGTTTCCTTGTCATTAACAAAACTGTTATTTTGATCCATATTTATTAATAAAAATCAAGTAAACTCATTGATCCTCCCTGTAGTTACATCACAGCGAGTTGGCTGTTTTTCATGTGGAAGTTAAAACAAATGTACAAAAATGCCTCCACAGCCTACTGCAGTGTCTTGATTTATGAAATGTGTGTAAAATATATACATGTATACCAGCAACCTGTTCTTTTACACACAAACTGTTCAAACTGTTATGTCTCTACCTCTTTCATCCTAAAGAAAGCCATGCCAGTGAGTAGTGAGTCTGATCCCGCCTGATGCTGCCGTCCAATCCTCTTCAGCTCCAGCTGGTCTGCCACTTCCTGCAGTCCTCCCTGATATGGCAGAAACACTTCAGACACTCAGTTTCCCCCTTTTCATCATCAATAAACCTTATATTCATCAATATCTGGCCAATGCTACCTTTAGGTTCTTGCAGCTCTTCATCAAGTACTTGACATCATAGATTGCTGGAAAAAACAAGTTGAGGATTTGAAAGAAGTCGTGTTCCTCTTCAGGGAGCCGTGCGTCTGTCAGGAGCTTCACCAGGTAACCAAAGTCGTAGCCACTGAAAAATGTCCCAGCAGAACAAGAGGAGTCGGGTCAGGATCAAAGTGATTACATTCATGTTTAACTGGAACAAGTCATCTGAATGACTTCAAATTAAAGCTGAAAAGACAGTTCCTCTAAAAGTTGTAGTAATTAGTCAAAACGCTGGTTCTAGTCAGAAAAGCAAGTCATAGTCCCAAGTTCAATTCCTGTAATACACTGCCTGACTAAAAACAGTCACCACCTGGATTTCACTAAGCCAGTGGTTCCCAAACTGGGGTACGTGTACCCCCAGGGGTACGCAAAGTGATGTAAGGGGTATGTGAAAAACTGTCAGGTCTTAACAGTTGTTTCAGTAGTTCAAGTTCAAACTGATGAATGTTTGTATTGTGAGCTTTGATAAAGGCCTGAAGTGTTGGCAGAGAGGCTGAGGCATCTTGGAGAAGGAAATCTGTCCTAAATTATATAACATACAGATCAGCCCATATTAAGATTCTTAAAATAACATACAGTAAGTTCAGTCAGACAGCCTTTTCATTAAAGCTTCAAGTTCATGAATGAAAATGTTTCAGAAATGTACATTTCTTTTTCAAAAGTGGACTGGTGTTGCCCACTGACATTGCTGGTAACTAAATTTGTTTAGCGAGAATAATTCACTTAAATAGATTTTATTTGTATGTTATGCATGTAAAATGTGGGAGGTGGGAGTGCGGCAGGATTAAACATTTATTTTTCTCTGTGTTATAAGTGCATGAAAGTTGGGGGTACATGGCTGGAGGTCAAGTGTCTAAAGGGGTACAGGCTGTGAAAAGTTTGGGAACCACCGCACTAAGCCAACAGGTATGAGCCTCCTATTGGATAATTACTGTCTGCATGGGTGGTTGTCTTTCAGCTGGCAAAATGATGCAATGAGTAGCTTCTCATTTCTTAAACTATCATGTCAAAAGACACATCCTGTGGTCGTGGGAAAGCTGTTAGTCTGTTAAAAGATGGTCCAGAGCAGAGAAAACATCTTAGGAGATTGCAGAAACCACTACAACGTGGTTAACAACCGTCCAACACATTATTAAATACTGGAAGGGCAGTGGGGAATCATTGTTTTCAGGGATGAAATGTGGAAGGAAAAAAATCCTGAATGATTGTGATCTGAATGGTTGGCCAAATCAAATCAAATAAAAATGACGGTAGAACTCAGCAGTATGTTTAATAGTGAAAGTAAGACCATTTCCACACATACAATGTGTAGGGAACTGGGATTGGGACTGAACAGCTGCGTAGCCTTAAAAAAAAAAATCACTAATCAGTAAGGTTAACTGGAGAAAACTCTGGAGGAATGGAAGATGGTCATGTGGTCTGATGAGTCCAGATTTACCCTGTTCCAGAGTGATGGGCGCATCAGGGTAAGAAGAGAGGCAGGTGAAGTGATGCACCCATCATGCCGAGTGCCTACTAGTGTACAAGCCTGTGGTGGAAGTGCTGTGATCTGTGACAAATCTTGAGTGTGTGACTTTTATTTGGTGGCGACCAATTTTTTTTTGGGCCAGGCAGTGGATTTTCCCAGTTATTTTATAATAAAACAAAACAAAAAAGGATTACAGAGAGCAGCAAATGCTGTCAAACCAGCCATATCACCACTCACATTGACAGATCCCAAACTACAAAAGAATCAACCGCACCTGTGGAAGGAGAGCCACTTGACGTTTTCACACAACACCAGACCAGACGTCATGAGGAGCTCTGCAAAGTAAAGTGTGTCGATCCCCTCCTCCTCGTGTTTTTTAAACTGGAGACCGGAGTTCTGTAGCAGGTCTATGGAGTCCTGTGAGTACATGTCTTCTCTGTAGGGGGCAAAAGGAGAAACAAATATCTTTTTGTGCTTAAAAAAAAAAAGAGAAAGAAAGAAAAGACTGTTGGGCTATATCAGTTGACTTACGTGAGGTTAAACTTGAAGTTAAACTGCCACGTTGTTGTGCCGTGTGGATAATCGCCGTCCTCGTTCATGAACGTGAGGCCGAGCTGGATGATCTTTAGGAGGTCGACGTTACACCTGAGTAACTGGTACTGATAGTCTACTGTGCTGCGGAACTCGCCTATAGGCCGGACAACAACTCCAGGGAATTCTGTGTCCTGTTAAAATGACAAAATTTGCATTTAACTCCTGATCTTTATGGACGAAAAACAACACAGACGTGTCTCCTGAAACGCTATTTTAATGTTCAGAGAGGGTATGCACATGGTGTCACAGCTATAATCAGATAAGCAGTCAAATACTGTAATATCTGAAAAGTTAGAATTTTGTTGTAATCAAATGATTCAGCAACCAAGATCACATCGCCTATGTATGTCGAGCTCATTTTGTCACTCAACCACACAATGCTGATTGGCTGTAGCGCCACAGCCACATGTGATGTTGCCTGAAATGTTTTCAACTATGACGACAGAGTGACAAGAACTGGTCGCACATCCAAAGCATCTCAGTTGCCCATATTGTGTTGTTGCATCACGGGAGGGCTCCCCTCACCCCATCCTGGCTGTAAATTGACAGAGACACAGACAGTGGTCGCACAAGACACTTTCTGTGTGAACAAACCTTTATGAAGAAAAGTTCACAGCAGCAGTGTAGATCCCTGGTTGATATTACCGAAATGTTTTAAGCCGTGACATCAGGTCAATAATGAAGATGAAGCCATGTTGTGTCACATCACAAGGCATACATGTGTTCAAGCAATGGTGAATATTAACTCTTCCTCTTTCACCATTTTCTAGCTTTTACTTTTAAGAAAAATCAAGTTATTAAATTTCAGCGAATCAATCATTAACTAAAAGACCAGTATTTTAGAAGACATGTCACTGAGGACAGCAGATAATGTTTTATGCTTTCAACCAACATAACACCAAGAAAAGCCTGATATGACAGCAGGTTGACAGTCTTTAAATGAAAAGGTAGATAGATCTGCAGAGTTTTATCTCAGATTAATGAAAACAAATAGATATGACTCATATTTGGTCAGATATTGATGTTATTTTTGTATACATTTCATGAAATAAAAGTATCTAACCTGTTTGGGTGTCAGAGCCCCAGTACATCGGTCTTGTTTACATACAAAGAGTTAGATTTATTACAGGGCTTCACTTAAGCTAATAAATGCGCAATTATAAATGTATACTTAAGTCTCCAAAGGTTTATTAAATCACTTTGTAAAAATGCATCTACTTTAAATCTGTATTTCCTGTGATGAACACCATCAGGAATATTTGGCTGACTGAAAATGACTAAAAACATGATATTTTCAGGTGAACGGGAGCACTCCATTTTCACATGGAGACGCGGTGGTAAAAGATCTACGTTCACACGGATCCGATAAAAATACTGAAAATGTTGTAGTGTCCGTGCCAGGCCAGTAGTTGTCAATGTAGATTTGTAGTGAAACAACTGTGTTAAAACTCGTGTCTGCGCACCAATGCTTTCCCATGAAGAAAAACTTTCCACAAACAACAATGGCAAGTGGGTGCATGAAAATGCAGTAGTTTCTTGTCTGGACAACAAATGTGTCTGGATAGTTTTGTCTGGATAACACACTGAGCACGGTAACACACATTGTTGCTTGTTAGACAGCCAAAGTTGTTGTTGTTGTTGAAGTTCCTGGGATGCACACGCAACCTTCAGGTGAACGAGTACTGGGCATGAGACGGAAACCGATACGTTTTTGAAACTTTCCACTCTGGACCCTGGTTTCAAAAGTTTGCGGATTCAAGAACTCCGGGCACCACTCTCATGTAAACAGGAGGCAAAAACGCAATAAAAACTCTCCGTTTTAGGTCAACTTCATGTCAACAGGGCCTTATTCTCTCCGATTTCCCTCACCAAACATTTCTGCCACTCAGTGGGTGGTCCTGCCTGTGACGTCAGTGCAAACCCTCTATGACTAAACTCTACATCCCTTGATGCTGCCTTGGTGTTGATGTTTTGCACACATTTTCAGGCTCTACGGTTACCAAATGCACTTTAATCCTTCAATTTACCACAGTTCACCTCCACCTCCAGGCTGCCTCATGCTTACCATGGCAATGTAGTTGTAGCTTTGAATAATCTGTCTGATTTTCCTCATTTCTTCCTCCACATTGCTCGCCCAGACTTCACAGATTATCTGACTGGAATCTGTAAGTGCAGCCGGCATGTTGGCAGGTCAGGGAGAGCTGAAACCCCGACAATCCTGCAGCGCTCGCGAGGGGGGCCCAAGGGGAGGTAGTGTGGTAAGGACAGGCAACTCTGAAAGAAAATGAAGAAGAGTCCTTTTTCAGTGCACTGATGCAAAAGCACTGCAACAATAAACTGTCAGCACAACACCCGGGGGCTTCAGCAGTAATTAACACAGTGAGGACAATATTTATGTCAATTCACAGCCTGATGTGGCTTTGAGGGATGAATCCCACTGTAAATTGACACAGATGTCCCGCTGCTTTTATGCCCACAATCCAGACCAAACAAACAATGCTTTGCTTTTTTTTTTTTTTAAGAGAGTTTGGTCGGTTGATTTGGGGTGTTGTGAAGATCCAAACAAACTTTAGTCTGCCAAAAAACAGTATCTCAGGTCACTTTCAGGCAAACCAGTGTCCCATTTGCTCGTTGCTGTGAAAGTTATTCAAAACAAACGAGCACCAAATGAGGCAAGCAAACCAAAAAGGAGTTTGTTTTGGCTTGAATTTGGCCAAATATAGCAGCAGCTAGCAGCCTTACATCATGATCACTGACAAAATCAAGCAGAGTGACTGACATTAGCATTGCTAGCACGGCCACCTTCCAGTTCCCAAAATGCTGCCAAGCTGCTTCGAGATAGAAACGTTATTACTTAAAATGGTTGTGTATGTACGGCTAAAAGTACAATGAAAGGTCTAATAGGAAGAGCAAAGGCCACAGCTACAGCTATTACTAGTGGAAGGTGACTATATCACACAATCTTGGCAGGCTTTGGTCTGCTATGTTAAGTGTTGTCTGGAAGAAAACCAAACCAAATGACAAATTGAACAGTGTTCACCGTGGAACTGAACTCAGTCTGCCAAATTTGAGGTGTGAAAGTGGCCTTAAAAAAGCTCTGCGCTCCTTTATTCTACCAACCGACAAAGCAAAATCCTCTGGTGCCATCTTTCTCAAAGCTAATGTCAGAAGACAAACTGATAAGACTCATATTTTCAAGAGCCTTCTTGCCTTTATTGCAGAGCTGAACAATACATTGTTTTCCCACAGTGACATGTGCAAATGCAACAGTCAGTGCAGGATGTGTGATGTTGGTCATGTGCCCTTAAGAACATAATGTAGTCACTTCTGCTAACAGAGACTGAAGACACACATTTGCTCTTCTTTATGACAATCAATGGATGAAAGTCTGAAATCAGCCTCATCAGTCAAAAAAAGGAGCATGCAGGGTGCACGCTTGTTTATGAGCAGTGCTTCTCCAGTGAGTTTCCTGCAGATAATGACACAATGTTCTGCGACTTATCAATATCCTGACACTGATATTCTGCTGATAGCATGAACAAGCTACTGCCATCAAATCTATCAGCTGTCGGGGAGCACTGATGTGCATTGCAGCTCCACACGGGCACCTTCAAGACATCTTCATGTCGACTAATCATAACTTTTGATGTTGATTGAGATGGATTGTGATACAGAGGTATCACAATAACAAGCAACAAGATTATTTGTAAAGATTGCTAATTGCTTGCTTACCTCATACTCCTATCATCCAATCAAAGATGTCTTAAGTCATTTCTGTACTGTTTGACTCTGATGAAGACACAGAGCACGTTAAAACAGTACACCTTTGCACCGGAGCAAACCGTCTCACATGAACCATGTGCTCCTGTTGTTACTTAAGAATTGCCTTTAATAAGGAATCCAACGAGGAGTTTTTTGGTAACTTTCTCTTGTTCTGAGAGCACCAGCCTCCATCTGTGGAGGGGCTGAAGCAAAAGAGATGCTCATCTCTTCATTAGGGATAGGAATAAAAAACAATTCCACTTAATCAATAACAATCCACTCAACAAATTGATATAGCTGATCTTTCTGCTTAACAATTTCTTCATCAGTTTGTTACTTTTAGTTCTGCATGCCATGCAAATTGAGAACATCATGCTCTCTGAGGCAGTGACCAGAAAAATAAACAAATAAGCCAAAATCAAGAAAGATGATAAGATACTAATGGTCAATGATCATTAACTCTGACATCCCCCTGCTTTCAAATCTAGACTCAAACCCACCAGTTTAAGAGTGCCCAATCACTGTAACATCCTCTCCTCTTCTACTTCCTTTGCTTTAACATTTTTTTTGTTCACTGATGTTATCCATTGTTGTTTTATTGACTGTTAAGAGTTTAACAGTGTCCGGAGTGTCTAGCTGCTTATAATTAAAATGTATTATCATTATTGTTATTATTTTTACTTACTGAACAACTTGCAGAATGTGAAAAAACAGCAATTTGCCGAAGCATATCTCTATGCAGCACAGCGTTGAATATTTGGAGAATCATGAGTCTGAAAAATGCCACTGAAAACGTATGAAAGCCAACTTTTGCAGCTCATACAGAAAAAGGAATTGATAATGGAATAATGAAAGAATTAGACACGGTATCAATACTGGCATTTGTATCCATAAAATCACATCGATCACCCTCCCTATTGTACATCAGCAGTGAATACTGGCTACAATTTTAAAGTCTGCCAACACTGACACTTAACTTAAAGGCATTTATCTGTGATACTGATATGGTTGAGATAATCATTCCTCTCCAGATTATATTCATTATAGGAATTAATTTAAATATTAGATTATTGACTTATCCCTCCATGGTTGTATTAATTCTACATCAATGGTAGCTATCTCAGCAACACAGAAATGAGTACCTTCTTGAAAATGAGAGGCCACATCTCAACGGGCTTACTGTTCATGCATCTAGATTTAACAAATAAAAATAAGGTGCCAAATAAATGAAGACTGATTGATTAAGTCTTTATCTGACACAGAAAAATGTGATTTTAGTCCCCTTGTCTGCGAGTTTGGTTTCAGCCTGCTCTGTTGTAAAGTGCCTGGACATAACACCTGCTCTGAACTGGCACTATACAAGTAAAGATTGATTGATAATAATGTGCACACATTTAAGGTGTGTAGTGAAAAGTATCATTGTATTGCTATGTTTTATGTACACCAATATACGTCCTCATATATCATATCTTCACCCATGAACTACAAAGTGTATCAGATCTCCACTTAATTTCCAATATACACCAAGCACCTTTGTATCACAACAACCCTCTCTCTTAACAGCTGAAAGCTTATTGGTAGCTTCGCTGCCTTATTTTCTTGGGGTCAATAATACACAAATCATGTGTGAAGGGTTTGAAGTCCTCATTTAACTCTGAAGAAGCTGGTCTGCCCACTGAACAGTAACTAGATATTAGCTTGGGGTGCAGGTCAGATAAACCCCACTTCAGCTATTCCACACTATTTATTTATTTGGATTATGGACGCAAAAACATATTGATACGGCTCACAACCAGCAGTGATCGTGAATAGTCTTGTTAAAATCGATTTTCTTTACGTTACCATGACAATAAGATTAATGAACTCTGTACGGCTAACTGTTGTTTATGACAAGGGGCTAAGTACCGCAACAGTCACTCAGTTCTGCAGCGAGAAATAAGACATTCAACCTTTTAAAGATCATTTCAAGACAGCATAGACGCTACATAATGACGTCGAAGGCTACTAATAATGTCAAAAGTATAAAAAGTGGCAGAACTTGTGAACGACGTTGCAGAGATGGACTGACTAGCTCAATGCTAAATGTAACGGCTAAGCTAATCCTCGCGTTTACGAGGAAGCTAACGCCACCGCGGCTGAAAGTGAGAGTAACGGCTCTGAATTTATGCGTTTTGATACAACACGGTGAAAGTTTGTACTTTGGAAGAGGTACCTGATTAGTGGTGAAACAATAAAAGTGTAAAAAACTTCATTTACCTCCAAATTTCATCGACGCAACCTGTCAAGCTAGTTCACAGCGCCGCTTGTCTTCTTCTATGGTTTCTGCCGCTCCAGCTTCTTCTTCTTCCTCTTTGTGTTTGCTGCTTGGTGATGAAATGATTGATACACAGCGCCACCCACTGCAATCGATTGCCAATGGTTTTAAAGGAAGTGAAGAGGTTTTCATGCACATTCTTAAATGACAAAATGTTTCTTTTCACTCCGATACGATCACATTGTGTTAAAAAACAACATTAATATTATATATTAGTCATAGTGGCCCAGGGGTGCAAAACTCAAAAGTTAACAAGAAAAAAAGGAAACAATCTACATAAACAACTATAAATAATCAAAAGTAGTCCTCTCTGGTTCAAAATCGTTATAGCTGTTAATTTTAATATTACTATGATCTCCCTTTCCATGGTTGTACTAATTATGCATCCATAGTAACTATCTTTTTAGCATTAAATAGACATGAGGACCCTCTTGAAAATGAGATGCCACATCTCATGGGGACTATGTTGCTAATATAAGTCCTTATTTTCAGCCCTTTGTCTTGACTGATTGATTGATTGATTGATTGGAGCAAAATGTCCTCAAGAAACTCAATTACTCCAGTTAATAGATATCTGTGTAGGTTCTCAGGCATCCAGGACATGGCTGTCCAAGGTTTCTCCTAATTAACACAAATTAATTTGACCTTCCTTTAATCTATGGCAGAAAGGGTTTTCAGACTATAAAACATAAACTGAAGGCATGTTTAAGCCTTTTACTACATTAATGTTTGTTTAAGATGTGTTTTTCTGGCACTTTCTGATGTCTGACTGACTCTATTTCATGTCAGTTTTTGTGAATTATCGAGTTGTTTCTGTGTAAAATGTGAATGAATCCAGTTTTATTCTTTTCTGTTGTATATGGGCATGTTAATATTGTTTTAAGGTCTTCACAAAGCAGACTGTTTCAATGGGAAATAGGAATGGTCAATTGTTATCACACCATAAAGGACAAAAAGTTGTATAACCAGGTGTATCTGAAAGCTGCAAAGACAATATAGATCATGGATCTAAAAAATTAAACAGATGGGCAGCTGGTGACCTCTAGCATTACCACAAACTAATATGAGAGCTGTTTTATGAATTTGTGACTTAAAAAGAAGTCAATCACTATTCCTTGCACTAAAAAGCAAAACAGATTGATACATACAAGACTTTTTTATTTATTTTAAGACACAAATTAGCATTGTCTCCATCCAGCATGTTTCTCAGAAGTGATATCTGGGGAAATATTCAGCTTTTTACATTTTACACAATAGAAATATTTGTTTGGATAAAAGTAGGAACAAAAGGCTTCCCTCTTCATTATAAATGATTATTTTCCCTTGTAGTTGCAGATACAGACCTCCATGATAACACTTGATCTTCTGTGTTTTACAATTAAACCAAAAATTCATAGAAATATAACACTGTTTCACAAAAACACAGGTCTCCTCCCAGGCACCAGAGTTTGTCCTGAGATGATCATCAGACAGAGTAAGAGCTGACGCGGGGGATTTTTAGACTAAGTATTGAGCATGTGTCAGCGCTGCGCTGGGGCAGAGTTCCTTCATCATGACGGGACGATGGAGGGACAAGTTGGCGTTCGGCAGTCACTGCTCCGTTGACTCAGACTTCTTCTGGATGTGGGAAATCTCCAGGATTGGCATCAGCAGCTGGAAAGCATCTTGGATGTAAGATGCACTGTTTGATGCCTGCAAAGAAAGAAGAATCATAATATGGATCAACATAAAGAACACACTATTTGAATTCTGTGTGGACTTTAATACTGCTGATTTCTTATTTAAAGGTCTGGTTTAAGTCTCCGACTTTCTGTCCTGCAGAAATTATTCATATTGTTGATATTAAGATTTTTGTTTTAGTTTATTTAAAAGGTCAAAGCTGAACTGAAAAAAAGTGTTTTATAAAATTAAAAACTTCAACATTTGTTCAGTCAACTTTTTAACTCAAAGAATTTTCTTTTTCTTGCTACTTTTGGTCCACCAGATTTTTATGTAATAAAACATGTTGCGCCAAAACTCATTCAGGTACAATTAAGTTTAAATGCATCTTTTTTTACGAGACAACCTGAGCCATCAGATTATTTATGCTGTCATATGACCATAGAGACTTTTGTTTGCTCTGTTATTGGTCCACACACTCGCCAATCAGAGGGCCCTCTCTTATAGCAATGCTGCTAGGCTACTTGTGTCAGACCAACTTTTGCCCAAGCAGAGTCTTTTCAATTCATCATAGTAGGAATTAAGGATGGGAGTATCGATATTGTGGTATTGAAATATCAGTATTTCTACAAGTTATCTTTTGGTATTGAGTGCGCTCATAAAATATCAACACCAAATGACAGCAAGCTCAAACTAAGTGAGAATACACGTGGATCAGGGGTACCAATTATGTAAAATGTAAGAGTTTTTTTTTTAAACATGAATGATTGTGAACATACTCTGACACTCATAAAAACAAAACATAAATGTGAAACCCATAAAAACAAAATTAAAGACAGGCTGCAAAGTACATTTGGACACTTAAAGGATGCATTTAGGACCATTATACTTACAAACCAATTGTACAATTACGTTTTTGTTTTCTGTTTTTTTTGATAAATCTGAGACTAATTATATCATCTGGCAAATTATGGTAATATAAAACGTGTAGTCAATAAAGCTTATTGTTTCTTTTCACTGAAAATGAACCCGGAGGTCCATCATCAGTACTGCAGTGGTCCACAGTGTGGGAAGTACTGTCTCAGATAAAGCCTATACAGTACTTACGTATTTAACAACTAAATCAATAAAAACCATGAACCAACCAAAGTCAATGTATGTGACAAAGTTATTTTTCACAAAGTTTGTTAGAATTTCTTTGTAGATTTAAGTAGGTAAAAACAGGGTTAGTGGAAAAACTAACATAAACTGTGTATGTGACAAAGAAAAGGAAACACAAACCTCTAAAAAGACCCCTGTTATAAGTGGATTGAGGACATCTCCCTTCTCATTTGTCTGTAAAACAGAATATTCAGAATAAAATCACTCTCAGCTCAAAAAGAATGAGAACAAACTGCTGCAGTGACAACATAAACCATAGTAAGAGAAATTCTTCCATTAGTTTGACATTTAAACAGACATATCAAGGCACTCAGGTTTGATTGTTTTAGTTGTGACTTTAATAAAACAGTGAATTTCAAAGCCAAAGGTCCTGGTTTCCTATACTTCATTTAAATTAACCCACTTACCCCTGTTGTAGTTAAGCAGGATGTAAACTTCTTTGAAAGCAGTGAGATTTCTTTACACAGAACGACAGTCAACCTGAAAACAAACATTAAACACATTACAGGTTACGCTAATGCACAATTTAAATGCTTTCCCCCCAATAGTCTGATCTAAATTTAAAGGGAAATCTTTTAAGTCTTACTGTGACAGAACGCTGGCATCTGTGCTGCCGTTGGAGAAGAGGATCATCTCGGCAAGTTTGTGGAAAAGCTCGATAGATCTGGCTGTCAGCTCTGCAAGACTCCTGATGGCTGCAGCATGAACCTCCTACACAGAATAAATGCATGAATGCTACAATATCTGAAGCTTCAGACAGAAAAAATCTACAACCAACTTCAGACACAAAATCTCCTTCAGGGCATCTGTTCCTCAAATTCCTATTTATCTAAATGTAATGGTTTACATTACACAGAGAAACGAAACAAGAAAATCCTCCTGGCTGTAGAATAGTTCAACACGACTTCACTCTTTTGTAAATTAACCTTACAACATAACAGCCAAATTCAGTGTATACAACTACACCTTCTTCGATGTTTTTAGTGTGCACAAGTGTACAGCCTAAGCTTAGCCGTGAGTTGATTGACAAAAGCAGTCAAAAATGCTTTTACACAACAGTCTTATTTAAAAGCTTTTTGCCCTTCAAGACATTAAACTGGAATATCCTTAATATAACTAGCAAGAGAACTGCATCTTTGACTTCTACAACTGTTGGCCAGAGGGAAGAATGTAACTCTGACACATTCAGAAAATGAAGATATCTAAATAATAAAAAAACAAATGATGAAATGAATGTCACTGAATAGAAATAATCAAATCCAATTTTGACCACATCTGTCTCACTAGTGTTGGAGGCCTGACTTCTAAAGGTCAGAACAAAAAAATGTAATTTAACTTGGCTGAAAAATGAATCATTTGACAATTTACTATATGGAATGAATTATGGTGACCAAAATTTACTTTTTTAATCAAATAGGAAGTAAGAGTGATTTTGTACTGAAAGAAAATGCCTTTTTCTCCAAATCAAATGTGTCTCTAATCATCATACTTTAATGTTTTTGCTGGAAAAAACATTTAAAACATTTAAATATGCATTTGTTTATCTCCTTGAATATTAATTATAATTCCCCAGACTTTATTTAAATTGTAAAGTAAGTTGTTTAGTTATAAATTGTATTGTTAGATTTTTTAACAATTGCATATTGTGGCTGCAATTTTACAAATTTAGTACAGCTTAAAATACATTTCTAGTAATAATACACACAAAGACATTTAAAACATGTCTGATTAGTTGTTCGTACAATAGTGTGTTTAAAAAGAAAGCAATAATTCATAAAAATAAACAGATTAAAAGATGCACTTTTAAGTAACTCGATGGATCAGAAATTTCTAAACATCAGCATCAAACTTCAGCCAATACAATACTGCAAAAAAAAAGAAGAGAACCACACAAAGTCTTGTCTTTATTCTAAAATGACAAAGCATATTACTATTATTAAATTCTGAGAACTCCAAAAACCCCGAGAGAATGCTCTTGTCTGAACAACAATATCAGACCAGAGTAAATATGAGCATACCTCTACAGAGAGTGCTTTCTTTACATCTTCCTCACTCTCCTCCTCACTCATCTCTGGTTTGGTCATGTCAGTTATCTGGCTGCAAGCACTCTTACAAGCCTGTTGGAAAACAAAGATGAAGGAGACAAATCATCTTGAATCTTTTGTCAAAGAGGCGAACTAAGTTGAATCTTGAGGTTTATTTTGTCCACCTGCAAGATCACAGCAACCCCAATTTCTCTAAGAGCAAATATAAGAGATGTAATGAAACAGCCACAGTGAAGAACTGTCAGCTGGTACCTTGCTGAGTTTGTCAGCTGTAGTGGAAACACTGAGACCTGCCAAGGCCTCCGATAACTCCTTTTCAAACTCTGAGCCATCTTCATCTGAAATCAGATGCACAGTCATTGTAGCTGTTGGGTCCATTCAGGCCTATATGGGGTCATTTCTCTTTAGGGACAGCACTACTTTAAATCTCACCTTTCTTCTCTTCCACCTCTTCATCATCAAACTCCACCAATGAGAAAGAGTCCTTAATGAGGTCCAGCTCCTCTCTCAGCTGGGCCAGCTTGTCTCCTGACAGAGTGGTCAGCACGGACTTCACCTTTGGTGCACAATCATGAAAAGTCATTTTACATATCTAACTGAACGATGACATTTAAACACATCATCTCAGAGAATACTTTTAATCACAAATTAAAACCCCACCCACCTTAGACTCGCTCTCCCGAGACAGGATCTCCAGTGCCTCGAGGTGCGACAGACCCTGAAACTCATCAAACAGCATCCCATAGTGAGCGACAACCTTCTTCTCAGAGTCTGAGCCCTCAACCTCTGCTGTCTGCAGCTCCTCTCGCTCTTTAGCTTCTCTCAGCACCTGAAGGAAAGAATGAAATAAGAACAAGAAAGGAAACAAGGGCAGTAAAGTGTAAGACAGAATAAATACAACTAAAACTAACTTCCTACTGGCATTTTAATTAATTCCACTGAGACTATTTTTTCAAAGTCTTACTGCAGAATTGTAACTTTTAACAAACAATTATACACACAATAAGCAACTTTAAATGACTAGGAACAAATTGTAGCTTAATTATGGTCAAATCTGTTTTTTTTGTGGTCAAATGTAGACTATATATATTTCAATTTGTACTCAAAATAACCTGGAAAAAAACAGTATTGCAGTATTTATTCTGTACATATGACCTGGCATGCATACCTGAGACAGAGTGGCGTTTCGGCTCATCAGTCCCTTTGTCTTCTTAAAGCCAGGATCCCCCTCTGCGATCACATCCATCGTCTTCTTTCCAATAAACTCCAGAGCATCCAGACCACCTGTTATCACTGTTTTGCTCTGTAAAAACATGATACAAAAGTTTGATTTTTGCTTAACTTTAACCAAAGAAATATACAAGAAAAGATACAAAGAAAAGAAACATTTAATAAGTAACTGAAACTAACTTTTACAAACTCTGTTGCTAGTTTGTTTGCTGCATTTGATTTCTTGAGTCACAGCGCTCAGATGAAGTAACCCATCGAGCTGTTTGGTTGTAAACAAAATGCAATGAAATGAATCAGCAAAGGCATAAATCTTAATCAACAGTGGGCCCTAATTTGAGGATGTGAAGCACATTTTTGAAGTGCAAAGCAATTTGGAACATCAGTCAATATTTTTCTGTTTTGACAGTACAAACTTTCAAATGATGCCAGGCGCAGGATGCCAAGAGGATAAATTATGTGTCTTCATTATACACGGGTGTGTTTTGAGCAAAACATACATCAAATCAATCATGTCATTCCCTTTAAATCAGTTCTCACACATGGCAGCTAGAATTTTTCTATTCACAAGGCAGAACGCATTGTTTGGTCACGATTTTTGCTGTATCATTTAATTCTCCCTTTATCCTGTCACGATACTCAAAGTCCACACAGGACACTGCTTGTTCAGATTTTCACCCAAAATAAAACATCATTCATCATCAAAAAAACTCAAAAAAATAACAAGAACACACTTCCATGTTATGTAAACCAAATCATGTTGACTTGAAACAGTTTATTTTCTTATTTTCTCTGCAGGAATCCTTAGCTCTGTTCTGTATTTGGTGCATAAAATATTATGGACGGCCTGTTTTATTATCTGTGAGCATAATGATAGGAGGTGATATTTGAATATATACAAATATTAGAAATGTAACTGCGTGTTGCCTCAATCATTTGAGTTTTTCTTTTATTTTTAGAAAGCTTGCCCCTGGTCCACTTAAACATACCAGAGTGGAGATCTTTAGTCTCTCATTGCTAGCTGGCTGTAAACTTATCTTTTCTCCTTCTGAGAAATCTAAAGAAAATTAAGATTTTTTTTTCTTGCTTACTGTGCTCTGAACAACACTTGTGAGTGATGAAAACATTCCCATTGCGCTCTCCACCATCGCTGACCCCTCCTCAGCTGCTTTGTCTGTCCCAGTGCTGGCACCTCCTGTTATCAGAAAAAATAGGATGTTAGACAATATAATAATAAAATATAGAGGAACTATTGTTCTGATGTTTAACAAGTACTGAGAAAATAAATGGGAGGATTTGTCAGAAATGCTGTTTTCAGAGTGCGTCACCAAACAGATGTATTAAATGTTTATTTTTAGGTAAACAGTTAACATTTGAGGTATGGCTTTTGACTGTTATTCTTCCACAAAGACCACTTCAGGTCAGACATCTCTTGGGATGCTTCAGCTCCACTGGGACCGTTACTGAGATGTCCTTTTTTGTCCATCTTCAGAGGTGGTACCAGAGGTGTCATAATGATGAGAGGGGAGCATCAAGATCCAGAGCATCCAGGGACAGAAATGCTGTGCTGGTGTGCCTGCCTGTGTTTATTAGACATATGCACCATTTCAGCCTCTCAAATTCCCTCCAAAACTGGATCTCAGCTTAGTGCTAACTGACAGAAATATAATGTCCTTGTGGTATTAATGTGAAGGTTTTGAGGGGTAATTATGACGGAGCTTTGCTGCCGCACTTTTGAATAAAAGTAATGTAAAAAGGGCTCATGAATGTGTTGTAACAACCATAAAAATTATCATTTGCACCTGTTTGACATCATTTGGTAATTATACACGATTGTAATTCTACAAAGCCTTGATGCAGACTGTTCTCTTGTTCACTCACTTTGCTTTTTGCCAATTGATTAAAATTCACAACTAAAACCTATCATTCTGGAAGCATTCAGCACCTTTTCACACCTGCACTACATGTGTTAATTTGAGCTTTATAGTGCATGAAAGTGTTGGAAGTAACTTGCAGTCCAGCCTCACCCTCCTGTTTCTGCTCCTCTTCAACTTGTGCTGAGAGTTCAGTTGGACTTGGGATCCCCAGTGAAGTCTCTGCCTTCTCTATCACCTGAGTGAGTCCTTGACCTGAACAGACAGGAGACAAACAACACAGTGAGTATAAAAGAGGGTTTTGATGGTAAAAGACAGTATAGTGCGGTTGGTTGCTTGTTTTTGGGATCCCGATTAGCTTCAGCACTGCTGGCAGCTAGTCTTCCTGGGTTAAAGTTTACTTTGTGACAATACAATTTCCATAATGACAGCTGTGGTTGGTTGTTCGTGTTCATACTAAAACACAACACAACACAGAGATAAAATGAGTTTATCCTAAAACTATAGGGGCTTTTTGAACAAAAGGTATGGTTCTCAGACCACCTATTGCTTGCACCCACAATTCTGTTAATCATACAGTCACTGGAGCAATGTACAGCCCTGGCTTCCATGCTGACTTTTTCTGAACAGGCTGTTGCTTATGTTTGGGATGGTGCCAAACACCTCATACTACCCCACTGGACTATCTGTTTAAGATGTATGACTGAAAGACTACTCACCCACGGTGGCCACAGTAGCTGTTGCTGTAGAGAGGATGGATTTCCCCCAGCTGCCCCAGTAACCCCAACCACCCTGAGACACTGTGGACTCAGTAGGAGTCTGAAGCAAAGAAGAGAGGAGGATCAGCGAGAGCGTCACAGAGAGATTTAGAAATAGAGGCACTGAGCAGGGCAAGGCACACGAAAAGAACCACTGCCTCTGGAATACCTCATTGTTAAGTGACACTGCACAGAGTTAAACTATTGTGAATGCTGTGGAACCCATGATCTAAACACAAATATACCATTTCTGTCAAGTTTGTAAAATTCACAGCATGGTCATTTTTCTGAGCTGATCTTGAGAGTGATGACAGAACCACATATTTGGTGCTGATCCGAATTCAAATGCAGATCCAATAATTTTTGATGGTGTTGTCAACATCTTGAGACAGGGCAGTTTTTGACATTTTCCATGATGGCTACACAAAGAGTGTCAGAAATGCCTTGGCCTTGTCTGAGATTGGATTCTTCGTTTTCAAGCTGACAGTCAAAATCTGTGGCATTTTGGTTTGACATCATCAGGGATTGATACAAGTGTTTTTTATCAGGATTTTGAAAAATACCTTTCTCAATTTCTTCATTCTGTTCTCAACATAACCTTAAAAGTTACTTACTTTCCATTTTAATATGGGAATTATAGCATTGTCAGTTCTGATGGAGAAGATCATCAGCTGCTTTGTGGCTCTAGTAATAAGAACACGTGGTCGTTCAAGTGTGGCTCTACAGCATTTAGGAACATCTGGTCCAATGCCGCTATGATAAACTAAACCACATACAAGTTATACTTGTATGTAGAAAGGGACTGTTCATGGAGAGGGCCTTGTTAATTTCAATCTCAATGCCAGAGGTCCAAATTGTCAAATATTTAAAGGATAAGTACGGTTCATGCAACTTTCACATTGTTTATAGAATGAAGTAGAACAATACTCAGAAGGCTTTCCTGATCCAAACAGTGCTTCGGGAGATATTTAGATCCAAAATCGAGCGGCGGACATCCATATAATGGTAGCACATGGGGCATACAGTGCCACTCCTAAAACTGCATTAATTGTCCAAAAACTCATTAGTTTCACCAATATTTCATCATGGTCAGTTCAGGCTACTCCTCCACGACAGTCTGTGTCACTCCAGACATGTTGTGTGACTGTACTGACCTCTGAACTGAAGAAGAAGAGCGATTGCTCCGCGCCTGCGCAGTACAGCTCATTGTTTCAGCAGCGACCGCCGGCTACTCAACAACTTTCTTCTTCCAGTTTTGTGCAAAATGGAAGAATATCTATCGGATGAAGATGTTGTGGAGGAGAACTTTGAATATGATGGGTGTCCTCACAGTTTAGAGCCAGAGTATACAGATGAGGAGCTCATAGAAAGGAGGACGCGGAGGCAGCGCTCTAGAGAGTACTGCGCATGTGCGGAGGCATACGTTCTTCTTCTTCAGTTCAGAGGTCGGCACAGTTACAAAAACATGTCTGGAGTGACACAGACTGTCATGGAGGAGTAGCCCAAAAGGACCATGATGAAATATTGGTGAAACTAATGAGTTCTTGGACGATTAATGCAGTTTTAGGAGCGGCGCTGTATGCCCTATGTGCTACCATTATACGGATGTCCGCTGCTTGATTTTTGGATCTAAATATTTCCTGAAGCACTGTTTGCTCTCTTGGTAAGTATATTGTTCTACTTCATTCTAGAAACAATGTGAAAGCTGCAGAAACCGACCTTATCCTTTAAGGACACTCTTGATCCAAAAACCACAAGTGGGCACTCTAGAGTAAGTTCTTTAAACTACTGTCTTAATACACTGGCGTAAACGCAGAATTGAAGGCAAATACAGCTGTTTAAATGTAATTAAAAGAGAAATCCCTGTCTTGTAGTAAATTTCACTCACAGTCCTACTTTGACCTCAGAGGAATTTGTAACTACAGTTCAACAAAATCGAACTGTGTGTCTGATATCTTGAAAAAGATACTATTACACTCTGTTGTAGAAATAATGCTATTTGTAAGGTTTTCAAGGGAGATATTTCCATATTTCCTTTGTTTGCAGTTTTTTTTACACTTTTATTATGACTGTCATTTACTTTTAAAAAGTTCAATGCAACATGTAATGACATGGAGTTTAATAATGATCTACCACTTCTGCCATTTTTAAATCAGTTTGGAGTTTTTTCAGGTGTATCCGGCACATCTCTTAATTTTTTGTACATTTTTGGATGAGTTTAACAGCCCATCTATAATCTTTTTTATTTTTAAATTTTGAAGTATCCTTAGTATAATTCCATGCAACACAGTAGAACAATCTGATACAAGAAACAGCTGACCAAAAATCCCATTTACAAGATAAACCAGACATCAGTCCCATGCTGGCATTTATAAGAATTCACTTTTCATTCCCCTTTTAACCTTTACAATTGAGATTATCTAGCATAATTAATTTGCATTTTTCTATCTGTACCTTTGCTGGCTGCTCTTCCACTTTTGGCGTCTCCTCGACCACCGCAGCAGGTTTAGGCTCTGGTCTCTTCCTTGTTCTCCGTGTCGGGGCCACGTCAGTCAAAGTGTCAGGGGGCACCGGTGAGGAGCTGTTGGGCGTTCCTGCAGGAGAGGCCTCCTGACTCTCTGGTGCCGCCTCTGGACCATCTGCTGCTGTAGCTTCACTGTCTGACATCTTGACGTTCTAGTTCATGCCTCTGAAGGAAAACTATAACAAAAGGCATCACTGTTATATTTAAGCTATTTCCTCATGTTACATATAAAGGAAAACTCAGAGTTTAAAAACTTTCAGTAGGGCTGGGCCATGATAGGCCGAAAAGTAAATCACTGAAATATTATTTTTACATTTTTTTTTAAATGACAACTGAATGAAACAATGCCAACATTATTTGATACCAACAGGGAGCTTTAAAACACTTGCCCCAAACTAGTTCCACACACTTTCCCCATTTTGCCAACGTAATTGCAGAACTTAGACAATGCAGAGAAGTTTTCCAGCAGATTTATATTTCAACATGCCAATGTGTACTTGCATATATAAATCTACACACATCTCTTTCTGACTATACTGCTTGGGCTCTTATGTTAATGTAGTAGGTAAGGGAGAGTAGGAATTGGTACTAGCATAGTGGGCATGATAATTAGCATGGATGGAGGTGGTGGCATTGGGATGCCAGAGTTAACTGGCAAGCTTCTAAGTAGTGCTGTGGGGCCTTACTGGACTAAGGTAGGTCTTCAGTGATCTTCTGGCTCTCGCTGCTCCTCAGTCTACTAGGGATTGGCATTTCATGCAACCTCATGATACAATACACATCCCAATCCTGTAGCTACAATTTGATATGTAGTCCGTTAAGTGTAAATTATGGACATTAATTATGTCTTATCTGAATTCCTGACATCTTTTTTTTCATCGCAACAAGAAAAAGATTGCTCTACAACTCAAGACACTTACATTAAGGCCCTTAAAGATTTTAGACCTGCGTTAAAATTTTGTACAGTGCTTCATGAAGTTTGGCTTCAACTTTGAACTGTCCCATTTATAACGTCACAGAAAGTGTATCAATAACTGCTGTCACAGCATTTTAGGCGGTATCCATTCTGTAATACACATATCAGCAAAGAGTGCATGACGATACTTGCTACATTGATATTTTGAGAACAGGCCCACAGTCTACATAGCTGAATTTTCAAAGGGAGCTTGGGAAAGTTGATGATGGTAACGCTGTAACAACAAAGGGCCATGCGGTAGATTATGTAACTTCTCAGAAATCTGTGTGGCTACTGGTGGAGTTAGGAGTCTTCACAGAGTGATAATCTCTTCATGATGGCACAAGTAAGTTGTGTAACTCAAAGCATACCAGCATCCATTTTTGTACACTTTCTTGTTTTCTTCACTTTCTACATCCTGTCAGACATCATCATCAGCAGACTCACTCACAGACTATGCTGCATGTAGTCAGCACATGCGTGTTTCCTACACATAAAATGTACAAGCTACAAATGATGACAGTGCTATTACGCTTCAAAGATGACAATATTAAATCGAGACTTCTGATTGATTTTTCTCATGTAAACCCTTTTTTAATCACCATTTAAAAACACTGATTATATGTGTCTTCTATGAACAACAAAGAGGAAAACATTCATTAAATGAACTGGAAAATCACAGACACATCCCAGCACAGGATAGTGCACTTTATGAAGTTAAATACATGGAGTGGCTTGTGGAGAATAGAATTCACTTTATATGATGTAACTGGAGGCCACAAACATCTTGTGAAGTCTCTAAAGAAACCTGTTGCTACACTGTCCAAGATCAAAATTTCAGGTGATGTTTAAAAAGACACATAACACACGAGTTCCCTTAAAAATATCACAATATATGCCTCAGGGGTAACAACAACTGATTTTAATTTTTTAAGTATTGATCTCACCTAATTTGGGGTGTAAAACTTAAATATTTGTTGCAGTGTCACAACAAGGTATGAATATCAGTTGAATTTCACTGATAATACAAATACACCCTAAATAAAATACACATAGATTTGAAGCCCCTTGTTTTGACTAAACATTCCATACAGATTAACTTGTGGTGACTTTAGAAAGGTAATTTTATTGGTTCTTACTGTAACCAGTCCGAACTCCAATCTTGTATGCCAAATAATCATATAAATCACCTTTATCAGAATTTAACCATAGTGCAACTTTTAGAGGTCCAAGACAATAAACTGCTGAGAAAATGCTACATCCCCTTTTCTTTACAGTTTATAGTTTATGCACTCATACCAAGTATTAGCCAGGGAACAGCTGTTAGTTATAACACAGTGGGTTATCTTCTGTACTGAATGTAAACTGAGTTTAAAGTCCACTCTGGGTTTTCTGACATCTCTCCACAGTAACATGCTCTGAGGTCAACTCTTATATTTAGGCCTATAATGCATGTTTGTTATGCATGTTTACAGTGTGACAGGGCAGTACACTATGTACGATTGAGTATGAGGACAGACTTCTGAAGACAGACTCATATACGAACAACGAACTGAAATAATACCAAGAAACTGATCAACAGGACCTAATATCTGCAAAGGTGAGTCGTATTCCGTGGTAAAGAAGGCTGATCTAAGTTGTTCTGTTGTTGCTCGTGTTCTGTGTGAGGCTGACGATGATGAGGTGACGAGGCTTTTATTAACTTGGCAATGCCGCAAAGAGATTTTTCCATCATCATCATAAGTTAGGCGTAGAAATTATTTTAAAGTGCAATAAATTATCCACAAACTCACCTTTCTCCTGTCAAAGTAGTCCTGATGCTAACCCACAGTTTACGTTCCCTCAGCCTGCTGACAGCTTCTTCACGACATGAGCCTCGACTGACGGTAAACTTCACTTAGTATAGTTTACACTTCCCTTTTAAATGCTATATATCTTTTATTTTCCAGTAAATAGTTGAAGGATGAGGGTTTTGTCCCTCTTTGCGTTCACCAGGATTAGCCACGTCACAGATTGTTTTCACTCAACATCTCCGAAGGCAACCATTGTAGAAAAAGCGAGTTCCGGTCTCCTCCTTCAAAATAAAACTAGCTATTTATATCTGTTTAAGGCAGTGGTTCTCGATTGTCTCTCGTGCCCCCCTTTGAGATAAACCATATAATTTACTAATATACCCCATCTCCCCCCACGAGGCAATTACTATTTATTTTTTTATCCTTGTTATACCTACACATAAACAGTAATACATATTATTTATGACACCCAACAATCTGTCCTTCAGACCAGAATCACTAATGTTCTCACAAATTGAAAATGTCAAATTAAAAATCCATTATTCTGCCCATGGTATATATACCACTTATCTATTTTGTTGTTGTAGAGGGCTGGAGCCTAACCCAGATGTCATGGGGCGAAAGGCAGAGCACACGCTGAATTGGTCACCAGCTGATGATAGACAACCCTTCATGCTCATAATCACACCTTAGGACATGTTAGAGTCACCAATCAAACAAACAAGTGTCTTTTTGGTCTGTGGGAGGAAGCCAGAAGGACCAGAGAAAATCCATACAGGCACTGGGAGACCATGCAAACTCCATACAGAAAGACCCTGGTTGACACAGGGAGTTGAAACAATAATCCTCTAGCTGCAAGGCATACTTACAACTAAGCTGCTCACCACACTACCATCATTAACCCTCAAAATAGTAACCAGAAAGCCAGAAACATATAGACAATCAAAGGGTAAAAACTTGGATTGGGTTGGGATCCATGCCTTAATTCAAATTCCAAATTTGAAGCATATGACTTTTAATTGCATCTATTGTGTACCTCACTCTACCCATAACCACAAAGAAAGGGCTCAAAAACAATTAGTTAAAAAAACAAAGATAATAACATAAGTTAATATTCTAAAAAAAAAAGAGTACAACGACTAGTAGCCTATTGTCTTTTTATGCAAAATTGTGATTTCACTTCTTATTCTATTGACATTTTTTAAATGAAAAATAACAGAAACTGGTGGAAAATATCAAAGGTGCTCTGTATTCTGACTGAAAGAAATGTGTATTTTTTTTCTGTCCGTGAACAGTTAAACGACAGGTGCCTTAGATTTACTTTGAATGTCAGCCAAAAACACATTTTCCGGTGTTCCTGCAGTTTTTGTTTGTTTACTTGACAGATAATAACACACTTCCGGGACTATCAAAATAAAATGAATAAGATTTATGGTTTGAACATAAAGTAAAAAAAAATAAAAGCCGTTTTATGTTTTTAATTCAAACGAGAACAGTCATTTGACACTTGAAACCCCATTCAAAATAGCTTTATTTACCTTTTTATTGTGTGGTGTTTACTTCACTCCCAGCATATGGGGGCAACAAGAAAAATAAATATATATATATAGATACATTTTCAGACCAAAAATTACATCAAACCAATATTGTTTTAAGCTACAAATTATTTATATAATTCCAATAAAAACAGTAATATTTCTTGATCAATTAGGGGATCATACTCTATAATCTTCAGGTCCGAGTTGTTGCTTTGCCTTTGAGTGACGTATTACCCGCATACAATGAAGCCACGCCCACTCGCACCTGAAGCAGGAAGTGACAGAAGCAGATGGGTCTTTTTCGGGTTGATTTTAAAGCTTTACAGTTAAGTCTACAAGTCAGTGAAATATTATTCGTGATACTCTGACTTATAATAACCATTTGCCATTTCTAAAGACTTGAGCTCAAGATTTATTGTTTTGATCTAAATCCGAAGTGCAGCAGGTGAAAAAAAAACAAGATGTCAGTGAGTATTTTTCCCCTTCCTCCGTAAATATATGCTCCACACTGTAGATGTTTTGTTTTTCCTCTCAAGAAGTATGTGATTTTCTCTTTGGAGCTTATAACTTTCCGAAAGATATTGATTTAATCGTCAGTCTTCTATTATAGAGAAAATACGACCTCGTATAACAGGCTTTTGTATTACATAATGATATGCTTTATAGTTCCTCATGATAAACCATCTGAAAGAGCAGTTCTGTTATCAGAAGAAACAGTTAAATGAGTAGGAGAGTTACTTTTTTTTAGAGCTTTTTGTAATAACACATTACAGGAAAAAATAACTACTTAAAAAATACACAATGCATTTTGATTTATTTGGACAGAAGGCTGACTTAATTGGTTTCCATTAAATTACAAAACTTTTTTTATATTGCAGGGATATTTTAATCTAATATGAAGGTGCACAAATATTTTCAAAGAGTATACTTGGTGGTATAGATATTTAAACAATGGGGTAGTGAAAACTTTACTGTCCCTGAAAGTGCTTAAATACAACCCACAAGTCTAACGTATAGTCTCTTCTAGTCATTTATACTTTGATGCCAAAGAGCATAATCAAAAAATACCTCTCACTTCTTTATCTTTATTTGTCCTGTGACCCTAACACTCTTCCTTATCTGGCAAATAACTTGCAGGGTATGTGTGCTATTAGAATAAATGTGATCAATAATTATCTCAGTAAAAGTAATCATGTTGGTATTTTTTCCTAAATTATGCGTTCTCATTGAACTTAGATATGAGTTTTCGATGTTCCAGTCTCACAAAGTCTTTCTGCTTTTACGTTCACTCTTCCTGTTTTGCAGGTTTATCTTGTCTAAAAGTGAACAGAAGCTTTTCGACATGAAGCACCAGCTGCCACACCTTCTCCTAACTGCCCTCTTGTTCGGCTGCTGTGCAGCAGATGGAGCTCACAACGAGTCAGAGGTGATGAAGACACAAGTTTCTGGTCAGACCATCATAGCAAAGGAGGGATTGAGCACGCTGATTGAGTGCAATGTGACTGGAGGCAATAACATCAAGTGGTTCAACTCTAAAGGAACTCTGCTGGGGGAGGACACAGGTAAGAAGAGGAGAGATTGACAGTGTTTGAACACAACATGGAGATCTTTATGTAGGTGTTGATAGAATGCAGGAAAAAAGCTGATGAATAAGAAGAATATAAGCAAGTTCTATCAAACATCAACCATAAGGCAAGTTTGATTATGCAGCACATTTCAGCAACAAGGCAGTTCAGAGTCTTTCACACAAACATATTGGCAAAGATATAAGGAACCCATCAGAGTACAACATTATAAAAGCTCTAGATATAGGATACTCTCACTGGCCACTTTATTAGGTACACTTGCTCAACTGCTCTCTACCTAATTATCCAGTAACATAGCGGCACATCACTGCATTTTGACATCCAAATGTAGTCAAAACAACCTGCTGAGGTTGAATCAAGCATTAGACTGACAAAGAAACGTGATTTAAGTGACTTTGTCTGTGGCATGGTTGCTCGTGCAAAACAGGTCTGAGTATTCCAGAAACTGCTGATTTATTGGTGTTTTCTAGCTAAGCATCTTTAAGATTTACAGAGAATGGGCCAGGCGGCACGAGGGGATCAAGGTGATTGAAAGGCAACAGTAACTCATTGCACAAAGCACTGAGTTTTTAGCACGTGGACTACAAAAGCAGAAGATCACAGCCGGCAACATTGTCAATTACAAGAAGGAAACTGATGCTACTTTAAGCACAAGCTCCCAAAGCTGGACAATAGAAGGTTAAACTAGAAAGCACTCAGAGAGCGCAAACCTCCATCAAGGTAGCTCACATATTGCTGTTTGATCTACATATTGCATTTTGGATCTATATATTGCTGTTGAACATCCCAGGAATATTGCTGAACTGAAACAGTTTTGTACAGAAGAATGGTCCAAAATTCCTCCTGACTGCTGTGCAGGTCTGATCTACAACTACAGGAAACGTTTGGTTGAGGTTATTGCTGCCAAAAGAGGGTCAACCAGTTATTAAATCCAAAGGGTCACATACTTTTTCCACCCTGCACTGTGACTGTTTACATATTGTGTTGAATAAAAACATGAAAATTTATAATTTTTTGTGCGGTATTAGTTTAAGCAGACTGTGTTAGTCTCGTGATGTGACTTAGATGAAGATCAGAACATATTTTATGACCAATTAAAGCAGAAATCCAAGTAATCCCAAAGAGTTCACATAGTCCCATGACAAAGTTACCATCATAATATGAATACTTGACCCTGAAACCCCAAACATATCACTTGGAATCATGTTGATATTATCATTAGTTAGACAGTTGTCGAGCAAAAAATGATTGCCCCCTAATGGTGGTTATCTGGATCACCACAAAAATCTAACCATTTTTAAGTTTGGCCATTACTTACATCTCCTGAAAATTCAGCAAAGTCTGTGCAGTAGTTTTTGCGTGATATTGCTAACAAACAGACAAACATATGCCGGCAAAAACAACACCTTCCTGATGGAGGTAAAAATGCTGCCTGGTCTAGGTGAGTTTCAGTTTCTGCAGTCACATCCAGATGGTAAGGTCTGAATTTGGTGTAAACATCTTGAGAGCCTTGGTCCATCCTGACAGCTTTGGTGGCAAAAGTCCAACCAAGTACTATCAAAGTGTACCTCATGAAATGGGCTGAGTTGAGCTGTACTCAGCCCTGTTTTTTTCTGAACATTTTTAAATCAGAGATCAGTTACATTCCAAGTATTCTGATTTTAACAATTAAAGCAACTAATGGAGTGAACTGTGTGTTTGATTCCAGGTGGAAAATGGCAGATTCAAGAAGACGGTGCCCTTAACATCACAGTGGTTGCCTTCAAGGACCGTGGCCGCTACACCTGTGTCGCCTCCAGCCCCACAGGAGGAACCAGAAACTACACGGTTACTCTGCGTGTAGCTCACAGCGACAGCGGCCTGGGCGTCTACTTCGTCTGCGTCTGCCTGGTTACCTTCACCATCACCATGATCCTCAACGTGGCTCGGCTCTGCATGGTCAGTAGCCACCTGAAGAAGACGGAGAGGGCCATCAATGAATTCTTCCGCACGGAGGGAGCCGAGAAACTCCAGAAGGCATTTGAGGTGGCCAAACGCATCCCCATCATCACATCGGCCAAGACACTAGAGCTGGCCAAGGTCACGCAGTTTAAGACGATGGAGTTTGCCCGACACATGGAGGAGTTTGCGCGGAGCGTTCCTCTGCCGCCACTCATACTGAACTGCCGAACGTCTACAGGTGACGGTATGGAGACAGAGAACTGTGCAGAGCAGGTTGGAAACAGACAAGCTATAGGCCCGCCCTCCTCTGACAGAGGAGGAGATAAAGAGGAGGAGGTGTGTGAGGCACTGTTATCTGAGGAAGGAAAAGACAGCGATAGGGGTGTTGCTGTCAAAGTGACAGTCCACACAATTTCTGAAAAGGAGAATTAGAAGGTTAATGCAAAGGTAAGACCACACTTTTTTTTTCAATGGTAACAACGGTCAGTATGTCAGACTAGATGACCACAAAACTATCAATTTGCGCAGTGACTGGCCTGATGTACATGACAGACTACACTGAAGCTGATTTTATGCAACAACTGATGTGATGATGGTGGAAAGATGAGGATCGACACTGAAGCCTGCAAACAAACACACTGTATTTAGAGTGATGCACCTACAGAGCTCCCAGTGCTGTCATTGGTCAAAGTCTCTGGCATGGAGGAACAAATCCGAGGGGTCAGGACAAAAATTTAACATGCTATGGACTCAGTATGAGACTTCTGAGGTGCCTCAGACTGATCTATTGTTGTTGGTCTACACAAGACGGAACAAACAATTTTCACGGCTGACGGGTCCTTAAACCCTACGACTGTTGGATCCGACTATAATCATAATCGTGCATAAGCTGTGGAGCCTGACCTCGGCATAAGATTGAATCTGTTTCAGTCTAAATCCAAACAGAAGCAAGTATCCTGAGGTTCATGCTGTGAGAAACTACAAGACTTTTGTAAGACTGCACTCCCACTAAGCATCCCTGTGCCGTGCCTTAATGTGTTTGCTCCCTAAAGTCTGGATCATTTGTTGAGTGGGAGTGCTTTTGGTGCAGTTCACTTCCCAGGCCCCGGTACGCTGGGAGAGTGTGAGCCTCAGCATGGCACTCTTGCACGCATTTGAGCACATGCAGAGGTAAGACCACTTCCTTCAGTGGCAGGTCTGATCATTTGTTTCAGAGGTTTTTATCCTGTGAGACTGGATCATGTGAAAAAATAAAAATAAAATAAAGCGGGAAAAATTCAGGGCAAAAAACATTTTCTTGACACAAAGGTCCTCTGATAAAAGTAATCCAGTCCTAAAAGCATCTTAGTTATTCAGGATGGGGAATGTGTTGAAGAAAATACACAAATATGCACAGCATTGGAATTTTACAAAACAGACAAAGAAGGAGGGCACAAGTGCATATAAAGGGAAGAATGAGGAATAAAATACATATGTGGATAAATGATTACAAGAACTTTTAGATCAATGACTTATAAGGTGAATACCTTTGAATTTTGTTGCAGTTTATATTCTTTAATGCCCAGAAGTTCCCTTGCTTTATCATTTTTCATAACTCTCAGGGCTTTAATCTGTAAAAGAAAGCCACGAAAGACATCAGACTTTGGGTTTTAACTCAATGTATCTGCATTTTTTTAACAGAGTCTTCCAAGGATGAGACTAATGTTCAACAAAAGATTAATTTTCTTACTGTCCCTAAGTCCATTTGAAATGTCTTTGAGAAAATAATTTAATTGAGAGACTTTTGAACACAGCCATTCATGCATATCCTGCCATAAGGCTTCAGAGTGTCTACCTTGGAAAAATGCATGGTCATTAGTTTCATCCTTGCCACAAAACACAGAATTGTTCGCATGAAATTCAAAGCACTGGTGCAAGAAGTCGCCAGACAGTTTTTTTAGTATGTCACTAAATATACTGCACAATTAGGCTGCATGCAATTATTGAGGATTGGTTGAATTTTTTTTAGAATCTCGATTTCCTGGAGGCACTGGCATACACATTGTCCAAACAGCATGCAAGCATCAGGAGTTGCATCATACTGCACAGCACTGGATGTTTATTTTACATGCTGCATCTAAAATATTTAAGGCCATGTCCATATGTTGGTGGGTATTTCAGAAAACTGACATGTTCTTACATCTTAAAAAAAATCCTGTCCATCCTCTCTATCCTCCTCGACCATGAGGTTTTCAGAAACATCTCATCCTCTTTCAAATGCAGGACCACAATGTTAAATGCTGCAAATAGCATGTAAAGATGTCCCTGCTGTTTTCTGTTTTCTTTTTTCATGCCATTTACAAATGTACTCAAGGTTTGATAGGTGTTGTGGTTTAACTTGTGACTACGTTAAATGGTGTTTGCAAATGTTGGTATCCATGTCTTAGACATCTGCTGCTGTCAGTGGTAGGACATGAGTCCTTTTTTATGTTTACCGGGTGCTATTTCCATTAATAAATTAGGTTAGAGTTGAGATGTTTTTTTTCATCTCAAACTTAAAAAAGCAACAAACAGTTAAGTCAAGGCAACATAATACATTTGTACATTGGAAAGTTTAAAGCGTACAGAGTGACTTTTGGATGGAACCAAAGGCGGCCGAGGTCAACATTTGTTACATTAAGCACTGATGAGAAGTGCTACGAGCTGAGGGGACTTCTAGGAGACAGAACATAGACCCTAAGCCACCTGTCCTGACTTGCTGAAGTAGACAAAAAAAGAGTAAGAGTGGCGTGTTATGGCCACCCCCACAAGCCCTCTGTCTGTGAATTGTGATGGTATGACTGAGGTAAGATCCTCCAGACTGATGTCCTCCACCTGCTGCTGCCGCCATGAGCCTGATTGGTGAGTAGCTGCAGTTTGGAGTGACTTCTCCAGCCAACTATTAACAAGCCTGCTAATGGTTATTGATTATTAAGGGTTGGATTAGTGATGCTTTGATATTCAGTTCTTTAATCCAGTCGGTGATATTTTGTTTGACTTAAATATAGTTATTCATTAAGACACAATAATGTATTGATAAGTTCAAAGAAAGAAAAAGAGTTTTAGAAAGAAATGTGTGAAAAGGACTTACTGTATGTGATTCAGTGGGATTAGATTTGTGAAACACAAGTTGTGTTAGGTTTAAACTACGAGATGTTTGTGCTTGGTGGTTAAACAACTTAAAACCCATTTACAGTTCTGGCTGGATTTTGATATTGAATTTACACTGTGCTTGTGAAAATTGGTTTATGTTTGAAGGTGTTTGGGTTTGTAACTGTGAGCATAAACAGGTACTAGTTGGATGACTGTTCCTGGAAGAATTAAAATGAGATAAATACAAAGAAAATTGTGCAGTTTGGTCTATTTTTCTCCTCTATCAGGCCATTCAGGTAATACTGCGGTTCAGCCTTTGGGTGGTGCTGTTGTATAAATGTATGTCTTAAGCCTCAGCTGTACCTGATGAGCACGCCATGTGAACAGCACACCTGAGGAGGGTTTGCAATTTCAAAAGTCAGTATTTTGTTAAAGGAAAAGGGAGAAACAGAGTGTCAGGACTTTCAGTGTAGCCGCACCTCAGGTGTTAAATATTCTACTCTTTAATGTAAGTTTGAACAGCAGGAAATAATACTGATGTGCACATATTATCATCATGTACACATCAAAAGCCTGTCAGTGCAAATCCAGTGCCATTGGTCCCTGTTGAAGAAAACAAATAAATAAAATGTGAATTACATTATCAGAACACTGCTCTGTGTTTTTAATGGAAGTTTAAACTACCAACATTTTCTTTTCTTTGATTATCTACCATGAAAGCTTGTCTGAAATCACCATTTCATAGTCTTATATGGGGAATTAACTATCACATACGTAGAGTTTGTGAGTTTTCTGCACATCAAATGTAGACCACATCCTTAACAGAGAGCATTGCTAAAGTTAAAAGAGTGACCATGTTTAACTGAAGTTCTTTCTGGCGATTTTTCCCTTTCTTGAGCTGATTTTTAATCAATACACAAAATGTAACACTGTTACAGTTTCATTTAGCAGACTCTTTGGTCCTTTGCGACATACATCTGAGAGGAAGTATAACAAATCTACACTAAGGGGATTATAATTATTAAGTGCAAAACACTGCTTTAAGTCAGACATTGCATCTATACAAATGCCTTTTTTTAAAGGTGTAGTCAGCGATGTGGGAGAAAACAAGTGGAGAAGTTGTTGGTGAACGAATTTAGACCCGCCTCTCCCTTCATACTTCACCCCTGGCTCCACCCCTGAAAGCTGATGGACAAGCATCGTCATGGAAACGGCTGTAGAAACTGCATAGCTGACCAACGTAGCCAGGGTAACCCCGACTCGTCAGACAACTTGACTGCCATTCATGATAACATCACGACAACAGTACATTTTGGCAGACTAGACAATAAGATGAATGCTGGACAGCTGTTACTGTTATGTGAAGCACCACAAAGCTAATGTTGCTTACCTATCCAGCAGAAAGACGATCTGCGAAATCCGCGCCTGTTTTCAGGTCTTTCAATTTGCGGAGTTCCCTCCACCGTCGGAAAGCAACACCAATGTTGACCCAGGTCTTGGCTCTTCCATGGTCATAGCCCTTCTTTTTCAGTTTTCACTCCTCTGACCTTTTTCTTTTGGGCTGTTTATCAGCCATTGCTACTGCACCTATTGTATCTCTCTCTTACGCTAACTGCACACGCTACGCAACCTACTACTCCCCCTCCCCCCTCTGTCTGATCTGCACATGAGTATGAACCCCCCCCGATGTGGGGGGGTGTACCCTGTTTTGGTGACTCGGCCCGAGCCACAGTATTTAACCTGCTGAAATTCAGAGCCAAGGCTGTGTATTGAAACCAGACTTTTTTTTTCAACATGATGCCAGTGGTGACATCTTGTGGATGGAGAGGAGAAATACGGTGATTTTGACAAATAGTGCGTTAGATTAGAAGATTAGAAGATCGCTGACTACACCTTTAAAACAAGTAACTGACAGAAAATCTTGTCAAGTCACCCCAATGTCATCATCATCATCATCATCATCATCATTATGTCCTCATTTAAATAACAATTACATCATATTAAGCATGATGCATTTTTATGTGTCTTAGATCATGTTTTCTATAAATTTTGTGTTGACATCATTATCATATTTTGGCCATAATGACAGTGAGGTAAATACCCAATATCCCAACAGCCCTTGGACTAAGTCAGTGTGTTGAGAATCAAGTTATAGGTAAATATAAACTTAAAATTATGAGCCAAATTGTTGAGAAATACGTTAAAAATCTGACATAAAATCGAAACAGAAATACATTTCAGAAGGCAAAGTTAAAACCAAACTCACTTTACTATAGGTGAAGTTTAGAAAAAGGATGAAATGGTGTGGATATTATATACTTTAAAGGTAAGGTGAGTTGTTCTTGCAGATTCAGTAAATACAGAGCTTAACCCTGATACAGTAACAAACATTTGGTCATGATTCAACCTTAACAAGTTGAAAAACTGTTGCCGTGGGTGGAAAGTTTGCCTTACTAGAGGTAGATCAGCACAGTTGCTATAGGAACTGGTGCTTCTGATTGGCGAATAAGTGGACCGTCACCAACCACAAACCCAACAGGCTCAATATCAGGCGCTATATCATTATGGCCATCTCTGGGGTAAGTGGTTTGACAAAGAGAAAATATACAGCAAGCTGCAGTTCTCAAGGAGAAAACGCTTGTTGATGCCAGAGGTCATATAAGAATAAAAGTAGATGTGCAGCTGACAAATCTGCACTTGTGTGATGTTTAAAGTGTTTTCAGGGCCTTGTTGAGTCGATGCACTGAATAATTAAGGTGGCTTTTAAGGTAAAAAAAGGGTCGAACCCAAGACCAGCAAGGTGTACCTTATAAAGTGACAAATGAGAGTACTCAATCTCCTCATTTGGATTCTCCTCGTGTGATCAGGCAAAATCAAACTTCATGGTTGAGTCAGTCTCTGTACTTTATGTCCAATTTCACCTTAAAAAGACCTATCAGGGAAATTTCAGGTTGGAGACTGGCCCAAACATCAACAACCTTGAGGTTCAGTGTTGAATAACTCACAAAAATACATCCTCTTCCCTTTCTCATCCTCCCTGAAGGCAAGCTTATCTAAATAGAATTGATTGGTCTAAGTGATCATTCATCATGCAGAGCCAAAGCAGACGTTTAAGGAGAGGGCCTGAGAAAGATTTAACTGATAGGATAAGTTTAGAGAGATCATAGTGTTATTGAGCCATACACAAATACTACAACAACAAATTGTTAATTATCCAGAATAATTATCAGTCTTGTCAATAAATGTGACTATCTATTTGTTGTGTAATACAAATATTATGTGACTTGTGGTGGCGTAAAGCTGTACACATCACTCACAGACTGTGGAGGAAACAGAAACTCCACTTGTGTCTGCATACACTTTTAGGGAGTTATACTACTGCATGGCTCTTCATTGCAGGTTCAGGTAGTGACAACAGCAATGCTATCTACTCTACCTCACAGCCTCTTACCGGCCCTCCAACTCCTCTAAGTAGACTGATGAGCAATAGGGCCAGAATATCACTGGGGTCATCAGGTGGGGGTGTCCCCTCTTAGGTAAATTGTCCAATAAGCCCGCACAGCTCCTCTAAGCAGCTGGCCAGAGAACTCCGGCATCTCAGAGCCACCTCCCTCTGTTCTGACTTTCGTTGTTTTTGGTCCAACTTTCTCCCTTCCCAACCAAAGACAGCAAACACCAGATTATCTTATATTTTATAAGATTCTTCCATAAGATCATCCTGTGGTCCGAGGTGTGTTAAGAGTGACTTTGTCCCGATAATAGGCTCATAAAGGATCGGGCCTGACAATTGTAACTTGTTCAATAGTTACAACCAAAAATCTTGTGTGGGGAAAGCTGTTGACTCCCGAGTCATGACTCTGTGAATAGTCGCGTGAAAGGTGAAACTCTGTGAATAGTGACTGTGATTCTCCGACTTATCGGCGTTCCAGTTGAAGTCAGAAAAAAAACATACCAATCTACCAGGCTATTGTTAGCTGTTGTTAGCACACCCTGCGTTGTTGTTCGCAAATATCACATGAAGAATGTGATTATCACTATGGCAGCATTTTTGTAAATATAAGTCTAACAATACTATGTATACAGCTGATCTAGAGCGCGGCACCCCAGTCAGAAGTGCAAATAAATTGATTATTACAGGAGCTAAATAACTGTTCACACTGGGGGCATCCATCCTCGATTTCAAATCAGGGGTGGCGAGGTTTCACCTAGTTCCAGTAGGAAATTCCGACTTCGGGGGACGTTCCAGTTTCAGTTTCCTACTCGGAACTCAGAAATTCCTACTTCTGACTACAACTGGAACGCACCAAAAGACGTGACCCAAGCCAAAGCGTGTGTTTGTTGTGATGCTAATAAATGCAGCTCAGACCTTCCTCAGAACTCTACATTGCTTTACAACTTCTTTTCAACAACTTACAGGATGCAAAGCGACAAGGTAATGTATCTCTTTCTAGTTACGTGGTAGTTTTTGATGTGTGACAACAAGCAATTTTTGGAAAACTTATTGTAGTTTTGTAGCCGGCTGTCTGACCTGACCGCTTAGCTAAGGAATAGCATTTACAGATAACCTATTTTGCTGCTATAAAACTCATCTTAAAGTGTGTATTTCAATCAGGCATATATCTAAAAGAGAGACTTTTTTGTAATTACTTAGAAACTCCTCATAGCCTCTTTCATGAAGAGGCATGTGCTTGGTAAATTTTGGCCTCTTGAATTTAAATGGCTCATAAAATCAGGTCAGGAGAAGTCTGCCTCTAATTGTATTTCATTTCTAATCAGCCTGAAGGACGCAGATACGAGGAAAACATCCAGTCAGAGGATGATGATTTAGATGGCACAATGAGATGAAAGCTCATCATATTTGGCTATCAGATGAGATGACTCGATGCAGACACAGGACCTGTGATTAGTTGTTCTGTTTCTGCTCTGTGTGTGCTGTTATTTTCTGGCACAACCCCAAAGACAGTTTTATACACTGAAGGACAAACAAACCTTAAAAAGACGTTTTCCCTTCTCTGTAAAGACAAAAGATCAAATGTTTTAATTCTATTACAGTAGATTAGAACAGGTTGTCCTTCAGGCTTCTCTTTCTCTCAGCTTGTTGTTCAAGGGAAACAGGTAATAAGGTCTGTTTAACTTTGGTTTGGAGTCAAGTTCATCCAAAGGTGCTGGAAAGAATAGAAGTCAAGGTGACCCAGCCTGTAATTTTTTTTATTTATGGCTCTGACTTTGTGTGATCAAGGGTAGTGTAGTGTTATAAATGGAGTGTTCTCTACATCTGACCGCTCAAAGTAAAAAACAAACAAAAACACTGAAATTCGAGATGTTTTGTCTTATGTTGCATTAAGTCTTTATTTTATGGTGTTTTCTTGAAGGTGCGTCTTTCTATGTGGAGTTTGCATGTTCTCTCTGCATGTGTGGGTTCTGGTTTGAAAGCATTATGATCTCACCTAATATAACCTCTGACAAAAACTTTCCCCCTGATTCCGTTCAGGCGAGTCAAAACACCATGACTTCTAACAAAGAAACAAGGGCACAAAGACTGACCTGATTCTCTGCAGGGTCTTGTCGCTACAAACAACCCCGCTGACATTCACTAATGGGAAATAATATCTGCAGAGAGTCACAGCAGTGGACTGGGCTCACCAGGGACCAGGTTGAAGATATTGGGGTCACATCTTCCAACAGCTTGTTGTATCCTGAGACAGAAACATACTGCTAGGAGAGAAAACATCTGGAGGAAAAAAATTTGAACGATGAGTGATGGCGTCATCTCAATACAGTTGCTTGGAAGAAAAAAAGTGACCGGGGGAGAATCAGAGGGACTGACTAACAGTCTCCACAGGACTTACAAATGCACCATGACATTTCACCATCATTGTGGTGAACAATAAAAGCCCCTGAGTGGTTCTTGCCTGAGCATTTTTCCCTTAGCACAGGAAACCACAGGAGGTCAAGGACAGAGGTGTAGGAGCTTTGAGATGCTGTATGTTGGCCATCCATTATTGTATTGCGATAACCTCTGAAGTGTTGTTGAAGTCTGTGCTTTAGGCTACGTTTACATGGAAACTCCTGACTAAAAGACGCAAAGATTTGTCCTTTGCGTTTTAGAATTCTTCCGCGTTCAGACGACGACGCTCGGAGACAAGTTAATCCGCTGTAGTATGCATGCTAGTTCAGTAGATGGCGGTGTAGGTCCACAGAGAGGCAGCGCTGCTACAATACACGAACGAAGTAGAAAAACTTTTCACAAAGAACAATGGCGAATAGATGCACAGAGACGCAGGAGTTTCTTTTCTGGACAACAAATCAGTTCGGACAACAAATCTGTCTGGATGGTCTTGACTGGATAGCAAAACGAGCACGGTAAGAGACTCGCACGTTACTTGATGTACGGCCAAAGCTGTTGTTGTTCCTGGTATGTGTGCGCAGCCTTCATTTGAAAAAGTACTGCACATGCGGTGACGCCGGCGTTTCACCCTGAAACGCTCTGATACGGGTTTACACAGGGCTGCATGGAGAGTGTTTTGGAAACTTTCCACCCTGGAGCCTGTTTTCAAAAGTGTCCATTTTCAATGAGTTTCCATGTAGACGTAAGGCCAAAACGCAATGAAAACTTACCGGATTCGACCGTTTTCGGCACCATGTAAATGGCCCCTTAGTCGTTCAAGCCTTTGAATTGCAAAAAAAGGAAAGTAAAGTCATGTATTTGCAAAAGCTTAGGGCTGTCATTTAGAGAACTTTGGATCTTGTGTGGTTCTGGGACCAAGTCAGTACTAGAACCTCTACCAAGGTATTCTTAGCTGAGTTGAAAATGTTGGAAAGTGTCCTATTGTGCAGTCTTAGCATATCCTTGAATAAACATCCTTGATCCCCATCTGGTTTTACATCATCACCAAAACCTACGTCCTTTCTCTGGTGTCATGACCAACGTACCTTGAACTTGAGTTATCCCAGAAAATATGGGAAATTGACCCATTTCAGTGTAAACAAATTATTTTAAAAAATCCTGTATCCATGTCTGTATTCTGATAACCATCAAAATCTAAACACTCCTTCCTTGTGCCATGGCCAACATTCACATCTCATTCAAATCAGTTGGGAACTTTCCAAGTCATTTGTACACAGACAGATGAACAGATAAACAGCAACATAACTTCCTTGACAAAAATATGTATTTTTTATATATTACATATATTTACACTTGTCTTATCAATTATTTAGTCATTCAGTATTTGTAATGACCTAAATCATAAATCCTGAGACAGGTATGACAAATTGCGACCGGGGGCACATAGCCTGAGCTATGGCATATGGGAGAAAGAAGCATAACATAACAACGATGCACAGTGGCTAATCAATCTAAGAGCAGACCATGCTAATCTCCCTGAACAAGATGCCATGACCATCACAGTAGCAAACATCCAAGATTCTCAAGTATGAAGAACTGGACAGCACCAGGTCTGGATATCATCCATACCCACTGGCTAAAGAGGCTGACCTCACTCCATGAGTGCCTAGCAGTACAAATGAACCAACTACTGAGAAATGGGACCCACCCGGAAAGGCTGACCAAGGGTCGTACAGTCCTGATTCAGGAAAACCCAAGAAGGGAACAGTCCCATTCAACTATTGGCCAATCACATGCCTCTCCACAACATGGAAACTCCTGTCAGTCATTATTGCAGCAAAGATAAGTGGGCATATGGATCAATACATGACAGAGACACAGAAAGGCATTGGTAAAAATACCAGTAGAGCAAAACATCAGCTGCTGGTAGACAGAACAGTTGCTTGAGACTGCAGAACCAGACAGACTAACCTGTGCACTGCCTGGATTGATTACAAGAAAGCCTATGACTCAGTGCCACACACATGGATCCTGGAATGCCTGAAGCTGTACAAGGTCAGTAAGACTCTATGAGCTTTTGTTCCAAACTCAATGAGGCAATGGAACACCACCCTTGAGGCCAACTTCAAGCCAATTGAACAAGTCTCCATCAAATGTGGCATATATCAAGGAGATGCTCTGTCCCCACTGCTGTTCTGCATAGGCCTGAACCCCCTCAGCCAAATAATCAACAAGGCTGGCTATGGATACTGACTCCGAAATGGGACCAACATCAGCCAGCTCCTCTACATGGATGACATGGTTACAAAAAGAAGGAAGGTAGTCCAAAGAGGGGGCATAACACTCCCAGAGTGCAGAATAGCAGATGTTGAAGAGAGCTACAAATACTTTGGAATACCACACGCAAATGGCAACCACGAAGAGGCCACTAGGAAAGCAGCAATGGCCAAGTACCTGAAGCAGGAAGGATAGTCCTAAAGAGTCAGCTCAATGGCAGAAACAAGGTTCGGGCAATTAACAGCTATGCTCTGTCAATGATCAGATACCCTGCTGCTATAATAAGCTGGCCAAAGGAGGAAATTCAGGTGCAGGCTGTGCAAAGAAGGCCCTGAAACAGTCCAACACCTAATAGCAGGGTGTAAGATGCTGGCAGGAAAAGCATACATGAAATGCCACAACCAAGTAGCAGGTATAGTGTACAGAAAAATCTGTGCAGAGGATAAACTGGAGACCAGATATGGAAGGGATTTATAAAAAACATTGAACACATGTCCAACTTTATCTAAGGTAGAAAAAAATCAGTTTCAGGAGGTCAGAGGTTAAGGTCAGAGTATCATGGTCATCCTTGAGAAAAGACCCTTGAAGGAATTTACAAAATTCTCTCTTTTGGCTCAAGGATGAATGAATTAGATGTTGGAGGCTGTGGTCTTACATTCACAGGCTCACACACCTTATTTGAAGCTATAAGGCCAAAGGGCCAGGGTCATTGGGTCACAGATTCAAACCTTTCAGATGACTATGAATCACTCTCCTACAAAAACACTGGCTCACCTCTTTTTCCTTCTTCACCCAGTGTGGTATGTTTACTCTTTGATGCCTGTATTCCATTCAGGAGCATTAAACTGCCAAGTGGTATTTCATGTTTGAGTTCTCATTTTTGCCCAATGCCATTTTCTGTCCCTCTCTCATTGCTTTTGATATTTTACATTCCATTTAATGCTGTTTGCAGGATTTGGATGATTTTACTGTTATAGATGTCTTAGTTTTAACTCTGTAAGCACTTTAAATAACTTCGTGTACATATGGTGTGATATAAGCATGCTTTGTCTGCATTGAAAGAACTTTTAACATTAATTCCCAGTTAAAGCCAAAATTAGCAAATTGTATGCTGGCTGATCAATGGTGATTAGCTAATTTTTAATTAAGAATTAGTTCGGTGTTTCTGAAAAAAGAGTTTTCGGAGATCATTTTGGTCAACTCTGCCCCATTAAGAGAGAACAGATGCAGGACTTAGGGCTATGCATGTCTGCAAATTGGGTCAAAAGGGCTGTGTGATAAACTGAGTCTTCCATAAACTATGAAACTGTGTTGGGATGAGTGTTCACTGCACTGAACACATTTCAAATGCCTTATTTTGTGTAAGGAAGCCTTTGTGTAGGAACAACTTCAACTCACTGCATAGCTTAAGTTTTCAACCGCCTGGAGTAGGGTATACAACCAAAACAAGGAGATTTGATATTGTGTTTAGTAGAGCCATTTCTTTAGTTTGATCCCACCTAAAATTAAGAAAATATTGCTGATCTCTTGGCCTCATCTGCAGCCATGTATAGCCTTCCTCAGGGTTGATTCTTTTACTGGAGTAGAGCTGATCAAAATCACTGTGGCTAATGCATTTACTTTAACATAAGCCTCATGCATTTTTCTTTACATAAAATACTGTACTATCCCTCTAAGCAGTCCTGAGGGTGCTTAGTTTTGATTTGGTAATGCAAACTTTTATGAAATATGAATGTATGACCCTTTGTTGAACTTTTGAAAGCAGACACATTAAACTGGAGCAGGGGACTGCCTCGTTTCAGGACTTAAGGTTGTTGTTTCCATGAACAGCAATTGAAGTCCCCTAAGCAGCAAACAGTCTACTGCAGGTTATAATTTGTTCCTTTATGGAAGTCATTTGTTATGTATGATGAAGTGGAGCTTTGGGGAGTGCAGTAATTACCACAGAGGTACCTTGATTTCCATTATTATTCTTAAACCACAGGGACAGAGACAACAGTGACCGATGAATCCAACACCTTATATCCTCTGCTCAAGCCAGCAAGTTATTGTAATTTATTTATCCAACATGTCACACATATGGACTGAATATGATTGGGTCTTTATACAATGACATTGAAGCCAAAGAACCCCTGTTTCATTAGCTCATTTCCTTCATTTTCAATGACATGTACTTTGCACTCTGATTCTTTAATAAACTTCACACTGCAATGGATCGACAGACACCTTCCTGCCCTCGTCGTCATTTCTCCACCTGTATCGGCCCTGTCAGCTTCACTTGGCAGGACGGTTAAATTAGGTGACTCTGCCACGCTACCCTGCACTGCTCAACTTTCTGGTTTTTGGGTTAAAGATTGTTTCACGGTTTGGACAGATTTACTGAGTGGCAGCCACACTATAAATATGCAATAATGACACTCATGAAATATTTATTGAGCAGCTTCTTCCATATTTCCACAGTCAGGTGGGATGAGCTGCTTGGTGGAATAAGACTGAAAGTTATTGGATGATTTTACTGTAATGACAGGGTGACACTATCCTAGAAACTATGGGGTTTAGCTCTGGTTATATTAGCATAAATTACTCCAAGATAAGCTGTCAAATCCATTCTGGGTAGGGGAGCTAGTTGTACGGTTTGCCAACATCCAACAATGACTCCATATGAGCCGCATGGCAACAACATCCTCCTATTTGTAGGTCAAGTTAACTGGCAAGTGAATCATACAGCTTACACTTATGTTAAAATACAGTGTACAAGTTTACTCAGTTTGGCTGTGTGTGTTTGCATGAAGAAGACTATAGGGGAACCACAGAAAATGAATAATTTACACTAGTGTTGAAGACCCAGTGACTCTTTTTAACTTCCCAAGGGCTTTATGCACTAATTTGTGCCAAAATTCAGAATAAAGACAATGATATCAATTCTACAGCCTCTATCCAAGTATTTAAGACAAATACTACATGTATCATTGATCTGTGATTAGGTTGTGTCTTGGTTTTTGAGCTCAAGACAACAGTAGAGAAGGCATGCTTTTGTGCATGTCTCCAACTTTGTTAAATTTCTGTTAATACAAAAGTGGTACAAGGCAAATTTAGCAGGTCTGTACATATTAAAACATTGTGCATAGAAAAGGTCTAAAGCACTCAGAGGGCCTGTCAGTAAAGGCCTTTATCTTATCAGGGCTACAGAGCTAAATTAATTCATTAGCATATTTGCAATTAAGGCCATCATCAGGGCAGGTACAAAATGGCCATCATGCTGCTTCCTTTCAAGGATAAGTTCGGTTTCTACAGCTTTCACATTGTTTATAGAATGAAGCAGAACAATATACTCACCCAGAAGGCTTTCCTGATCCAAACAGTGCTTCGGGAGATATTTAGATCCAAAATCGAGCGGCGGACATCCGTATAATGGTAGCACATAGGGCATGTATAGCGCCGCTCCTAAAACTGCATTAATCATCCAAAAACTCATTAGTTTCACCAATATTTCATCATGGTCCACTCATGCTACTCCTCCACGACAGTCTGTGTCACTCCAGACATGTTGTGTGACTGTACTGACCTCTGAACTGAAGAAGAAGAATGTATGCCTCCGCGCATGCGAAGGTTGCATTTTGTTCGAGGTTTGAAATGAAGTATCTGAATTTATCTTTAATGGCAGTGCAGGAATCAAAACACAATACAAATAGAAATAAAAGAACAGAGTAGCTTGTTGTGCATCTTTATTGTAATGAAATTATTTGTATCTTATTTGGAAATCTCCTTGACCCTCTCTGATTTAGTCTCTGAAATAAAAAAAAAAAAACAAAGAAAATGCATTTTAGGTCAATTATATAACAGGGGTGTTTTATTACAAAGTTGTATGAAAAAGTTTCAAAGCCGTGCCAACTCACAGGAAATATGATATTTTCTTAACTTTGAGATCGTTCTCTAGTGTGATAACAGGAGTTCATCTGTCAGCCCAAAGTCTTTAAGCCACCAGAGACATAACCACATTTGTGATGTGATGGGCAGATTGCTGTGTAGTGAAATAACAGATTCGCATTTTAACTCTGTCCATGAAAAGTAAATTCTATCCACCTATTTTAAGTTCTTTGTGTTGCATTTAAGCATTTTTATTTGAGACAGCAGTGTTAAAAATTCTTATCGGTTGCTTACACAAGGTACACTAATTTCCTGATATAGCTCTTTCAATTTAAAGTTTCCTCTGAACATTAGAGGTAGTAGTAGGTGACTATAATAAAGTCACAAATGTCGTGTTTGCCACAACCCTGCATACCATAGAAGGAACATTTTATCTATTTATCTAAAAAAAACAAAAAACATTACAAATTGATCCAAAGAAGAATTTTAAAGTTTGAGGGAGAGCAAAGATTTACCTCTTCAACACTGGATCACCATTTGAGCAGAGTCCTGCAGGATAGACAGCTACAGATGAGACAGGGGAAGCCTGATGTTAAAATAAAGCAGAACGTCCTTGTGTTACTTGGAGCTGAAAGAAAGCTGTCTGTGCACCCACGGGACGTCCTATCATTGTAATGCTTCATTTCTCCACCATCCACAGCACTTGGTTCATTCCTCTCATGTTCTCATTAAGCTTCCCGGAGCGGCCGCTCTTGTATGACATTGACAATTTATGTAACACGTCAAACTGTGCTGGAAACCTGGAAGGTTTCTCTGTTAGTGTCAATTAATCTCCGTGGCAAAGGCTTGAACTGAATCATATCGAGAGGACAAAACCTCTGCATGTGGAAAGAAAATCTGTCCAGGTTTCCTCCAGATTGGATGTTGGATTTCTATATGTTTGGGCATCATTTTTACTCAAGGTTTTTATATCTGCCTCAGGGCTCCAGTGACTCCCTGAATGAGAAAAAAATCACACCCTCCAAACCCAAATGGATCTTGGCGAGGCATCGTCTCATCTGCCGTAACGGCTTTGTTTTATGGTTTTGAGTCCCGCAGCTGAATGGCGCCGTAGACAAACGCTGTCAGTGTGTGTTTGCTCATTTGGCAGCGCTTTTAACACACTGAGTTTTTTAAGAAAGCTTTTACACAAAGAGGAGCGCCACATGGGAGCAACAGCTTGTGTAAACAAAATCTTGAGCGAAACCACCCACCCATAAAACGGTAGACAGCCTCACATTCATTCACACACAAACGCTCTCACAGAACACTGACGTATTTCTTTTGCCCTCCTTCTTCTACGGTTCATCAGGAGAGCGGTGCCTTTTTCGTAAAGACAGTCAAAAAGGAAGTTGTCTGATGTCTCTCTACAGGTTAATCTGTGATAAATATACAGATAGATTATAACAAACATTATTAATATTCTCCTCGAATTAGAGAGCATGAGCTGTGCCAGTGAGTAGTGACGTAAACAGTCACGCAAAACGGACTGTCTATGTTCAATCCAACTTGCCCAAATACTAGGTTTGATATTCCAATTCCAATTTCACTTTGATTCAATTTTGAACCACTAAGGGCGATGCACGGCAGTGAAATCTGGGGACTAAAATCAGGTCTTTGACTAAAGGGACAAATCAGTCATTGAATTGTATCAAGATCCTCTTAAATATGCAGAGACAGACCCCAAACAATGTAGACGATGTGGAGCAGAACTTGGTCAATGTTCTCTTAGATTAAAAAATTAACATACAAGCTCTTCAATTTCATTAACATTTGAAAGCTAGAGACCCCCAATTCTACCATCACATTGCCCTGAGCTGCCCAGAGCTAAAGCCAGAAAAAAGTCCACTCAACCTCCTTCTCCCATATCACATGAACTGGCTTGAAGAGCACTAGAACCACAGAAACCTTCTATAACACAACCAAATCAGACTCAGGACCCCAGCCTATCTCAAATTAGGGTGTTTCCCAGCTAACACATTTGGTCAAAACAGGATCTTGGATCTAAGTGGTTCCAAGTGGACCATAGTTTGGTTCGTGGTGGGCGTGAATGCAATTTAAACCAAACAACGACCAAACAAGACAAGCCCATCAAAAAGGAGTGAATGCTTGATTGACTTTGGCTGAATATCACAAAATAAAACCTAACTTAGTTTTTACTGACAATATAAAGCAGAGGGTGGCTAACAGTAGCTTTGCTAGCACTGCCAGCCACTGGTCCTCTTTACAAATCCATGCAGAATATGGTTAGACATCTCTCCAGTCTATATGCAAGTGCAACTCAGTGCAGCCTTAATGCAGCTTTATTAAAATTTTATTTTATGGCACAATAAACTTACGAACTGCTTCAAGCTAAACAATGTTATTACAAGCAGCCATTTGTGTACTTCTGGGTCATAATGCAACAATGGCCGGGTGGCAGGACTGACAGCAGCTACAGACCCAACCAGTGCTGGTGCCCTAGACAACATAACATTTAACAGGTATGTTCCTAACAGACAGTTCATTAAACCAGCAGATAAAATGAAGACTAAGTTGCTGACTAATAAAAATTGAAACATCGTAAATAAGCCACTCAAAAAAAAGGCAAATCAAAATTTAGTTTGCCCCTAAAATTGGTAGTTTACCTGGGCACTGTAAAAGATCCTTTACTGAGAAAAGTGTTGACAAGGTATACACTCAATTATCATGGGTCGGCTATAGAGATCAGTCATTACAGAAAGAGCTGAGGACTATGACAGTCAACAGGTAAATACAGAGCTGTACTTCCTCACTTCCTGTCCTAAATATCTAAATATTAGGCTTTGAGTGATAATTCTATCCCCTAACACACACACACACACACACACACACACACACACACATAATTTGAGAACAGCTGAAAGTGTGAGAAAAGCACAACTCTGTGATTATTGCAACCACATAGGCCTATATAGAAATGTTTGAATACCTGTCATCTGCTGCTTCTTAAATTCAAGCAACCTGTCCCCCATGCATCCCCTAAATGCATTATATTTGTCATTCATCAGAAATGTGTCCTGGAGTATTTGAAATGACTGCACAGGGCCTGTAAATAACCCAAACATCAACAAATGTTTGTGTATGTCGTGTTCACACACACGGTCAAACTTGTTTAGCACAAGCATCGACAAGAGCGTCCCCCGGGTGTTTATAGCACTATGTGTTTAAAGTGATCCTGATATGGCAAACACCGTCCTCTCCCCACGCTCTGACTCACATACTGATGTGTTTTATATTGATTTACCGACCGCCCGGGTTTCCCCCTCTTACTAGTTTGTGAGCATCCCGAGGAGTCAGTTAATGGTGCGTTACTAACTCCAGCCCAGTCATCCTTTACATGCTGCTCCCACAAGCACCCCCTCACCCTGAATATCCATTACTGCCGGACTGTATGGGAACACAGGCCCCGTCTCATAACGTATTTATGCATGTGGCCCGAGGGAGGCTCATGGTATGAATGCTAATGTAATGTTCAGCCATCACATTTTCATCACCCATTCCTCCTCTGCTTTTAAACCACGGCAGTGACACTTTCAGATTGAGATGTCAGGCATTAGCAGGAAGTTTTCCACTAACACTTTTTTATTGAGCTGCAAGTTAAACAAGTTCAAGTTTCTCTATAATGTTGATCTCAGCAGGAAAAACACAGAGCAATATATCTATCTATCTATCTATCTATATATCTATATATATATCTATATATATATAGATAGATAGATAGATATATATATATATATATATATATATATATATATATATATATATATATATATATATATATATATATATATATATATATATATATATATATATATATATATATATATATATAACCAGATTGCCAGATGGAGAAGCGTGATTTGTCACTCCAGAGAACACGTCTCCACTGCTCTACAGTCCAGTGGTGGCGTGCTTTACACCACTGCATCCGACACTTTGCATTGCACTTGGTGATGTGAGGCTTAGATGCAGCTGCTCAGCCATGGAAACCCATCCATGAAGCTCTCTGCACTGTTCTTGAGCTAATCTGAAGGCCTAATTAAGTTTGGAGGTCTGTAGTGAATGACTATGCAGAAAGTTGGCGACCTCTTCGCACTATGTGCCTCAGCATCAGCTGACCCTGCTCCGTAGGTTTACACGGCCTCCCATGGCTGAGTTGCTGTCGTTCCCAAACACTTCCATGTTCTTATAATACAGCTGACAGTTGACTGTGGAATATTTAGGAGTGAGGATGGATGGATGGATTTGTTGCACAAGTGACATCCTAACACAGTTCCACGCTAGAATTCTCTGAGCTCCTGAGAGCGACCCATTCTTTCACAATTGTTTGTAAAAGCAGTCTGCATGCCTAGGTGCTTGATTTTATACACCTGCGGCCATGGAAGTGACTGGAACTTCCATAATATATATATATATATATAAATATATAAATATATAAATATATATATATATATATATATATATATATATATATATATATATATATATATATATAGATATATATATATATATATATATATATATATATATATATATATATATATATATATATATATATATATATATATATATATATATATATATATATATATATATATATATATATATATATATATATATACTATATATATATATATATATATATATATATATATATATATATATAGATATTGATAGATAGATAGATAGATATAGATAGTAGATAGATAGATAGTTCAGATAAAAACTTTATAAATGTAAATTTGATTGACAGGGGTGGACAATAATGAAGTAGAATTACTTCAGTAAAATGTTGGATTATCTGTACTTTCCTTGATTATTATGATATTTTTTTTGAAACTTGTGACTTTGACTCCACTACACTTGAAAGACAAATATTGTCCTTTTAACTCCTCTACATTTCTATGAAGGGTCTAGTTACTTGTTACATTTAAGTATAGCTTTGAGGTCAATGGATTGATAAAATGTGATCTGATTGTGATATGTTCAAGTGGTGATGCCATATCTGTACTTTACACATGTGCTACTCAAATTGGGCATATAAACTATGAGCTAACATTGCTCAGAAAAAGGTTTGTCTTGGCAGTAATGATGGCTGCAGCAGATATAGGTGACGATTCCACACCAGAGCACCCATGGACATATATGAAGTCCATGTTTGAGATTGTCTAAATGAAGAATGATTCATATTGTTTCAAATGTTTGCTCTGTTAGCAGTGCACAAACTGTTGGCATTTAAATAAAAGTGTACTTTTAATACACAACTACTTTTAAAGTAGGTACTCCAGTACTTTAACTCAAGTAAAAAATTGACTGATGAATTTTCACTTGTTTTTCAGTCAAATTTGTAATAATATTTGACCAGGAGTATGTTTACTTTCAATCAAGTAATGGAGTTGAGTACTTTGTCCAACACTGTCTATGAATCATGCATTTCATTTGTCAATAACAATTGATCCTCCAGTAGTTAAAGCATGTCTCTGCTCGATGTCAACTTAATGTATTGAAACCAGAACAAGCCTCATAAACACAGTTGACATTAAATCCATAAACTGAATTCACATTTTTGAGTTTTTTCATTTAGTTGATCATAGTTAAATGCTTAAAAGAAGAACTCACCCCCTGGTGTCATGTCGCCAATGTCTAAACTGGCAGAAATGAAATTCTGACCCATTGGGAAATTTCTTGTAAAATCATTAAACCACATCTCTTTGAAAATCACTGAAAGCCTCCCAAGATGAGATTTTGTTTCAAACGGCCGTCAGTAATCCTGGGATGAAAAGGACTGCAGATGCGTTTCATTGTGTGGATCTGACTTTATCAAAGGGTGTTTGATCAGAGGGGGTTGTTTTTGTCTTTAGATCCATACCAGATGTGTTCGTTAAAATTAGCAAATGGACATTGATGAACAGAGCAGCTGTCGATTTGTTTGAAGTTACAAATTGTTCCTTTTACATACAGAGATGTTGTGTGTACTCACACATTCAGGACTCTCTTTGACTGGCTTCTGAGAGTCTCTCTTTCTTCCAAGGCCAGACACGAGCTCTCAAAGTAGTTTTAGAAACATTTAATGACAAAGTACTTCGACCAACTCAATGAAAAGTAAGTGTTAGCACCAGGAAATAAAGGTGCACTGCTATTGGATATAATTAATCTGTCACCCAGTTAGTTTGTACAATGGTGCATTGATGTGTCCTGAAATGCAGAAGTGAACAAGTCTTTAGAAAAAAGTGTAAGACTCAAACCAGACAGGGGTAACACACAGTCAGACAAGTTATAGATTTTTAGAACAGCTTATTTGTCTCTAATCCATCTGATCTCATGATGTTAAGGATGTTTAACTTCATGGATTGTGTAGGTAGATTGTCAGTGTTTTTTGTGTGGTTATTTTTTTTTAAATAACCATTATTATTATTATTGTTTGTCAAAGTTGAGCAGCCCTGTATTATAAAGTTACATATTTCATGACTTAGGCTACTTCTTTGATTTGACAATTAGTAGCATAATAAATCAGTTTTGCAAGTCAAGTTTCTATTACGGGTTACGTCTTTCATAAAAGTAACTTGCTACTGAACAAAAACCGACCAATTCAATTTCTATTTGCTGCTCTGGAACAAAGCATGCACTGTTGCAGCACCTTCTTGAATCTATACAATAAAGAATTAAAGAGCCCATATTATTCATTTTAGGTTTTATAAGCCTCTGAGTGTGTTTATTTGCCTCCTCCTTATTATGGAGTATCTGGTGGCTTAATCTGAAGTCCACTCTACCAACAATCAGAGGGTTGCAGGCCCCCTGTCAATGTCTTAGGCAAGACACTGAACCCCAAGTTGCTCTCACTGCTGCATCAGTAGTGTTTGTATAAAAGAGCAAGGATGGGTTAGCATATCCTCATGGACACTCATCATCATGGACATCGAAACTTTGGCCTCCAGTCATGGGCGTAGAATTGGGTAGGGAATCGAGGAACAAGTCTCTATCAATATTATGCCATTATCATATGGTCCCTAACACAAAACACAAGCATTCTAACGCAAAATCACTCCTATATTGCCGCTCCCTCCAGCCATTGCGTCCACCTGCAGCACCACATCTCCCCAGCTTCCAGTCACATTATGTTACACAATGTCCCACCTCAAACCAAATATTGTTTATCGATTGGCTTTATTGTTTCTTTTTAATGTGTGATTGGCTTTCCTTGCTGTCCCTCCATCTGGTAGATAAGGGAGAAGACTGTATCTGTGTGCTTGCATGCGTTTGTGTATGTTTGGTAATTAGGCACAGCAAGCATGTCAAAGTAAAGAGTGGAGTGGACATAAGAGACTTCTTTAGAAGTCATATTGTAAGTTACTCAAAGATATAACGTTATAACTTTAAAAAAGGCTTATATGTAATGCCAGGATATACACATTTTGGTTCTTTTATTTATTATCCATGTATTATTTGTGTGTTGAAAGGCAGCAACTGTTTAAGACTGACAATAAAAGTGTGTGGGGAAAAATACAGTAAAACCTGGTATTAGAAACATGATTTTTCACATTCATATTGTTGGGGAATACATTACACTCATTGCTAATATTTGTGAAACTGTGTTTTTTTCTAGCACTATGACTAAACATAAGTGTATGATTGTTGCATCCCAAATTGTCCCACTGTTCATATTTCATGCATCAATATATTTTTGTCATAGTAGGAGAGGCTGTATATACAGTACATTGAATTTTATTTTCTGAATATGATAGTTTGCTTGTCTGTTTGATCAGCTCTACATGACATGAAATAACAGTCATAAATATAAAACACATCAACTTTCAAGGGTGCCGCCTTGGAGCACTTTTATGTCCCCACCAGTGTCAAAATCAAACCTGTGTCCTTGCCTCCAGTGTCAAAGGCAAAACAGCTGGAGGTCTGGAGGTCATAGGAAGCTGCACCCATCAGTACCACCAATTCATGGATTATCCTTGATTACCATGGAATGATGCATCTATTTGAGGAAACTTTACCAAATACCAGTTCAGCCAGGATCACTTTGTTAAAATTTATTACAATTAATTCAGTAAAAGCATAAAAATTTGAAATTACAATTATTTGCATAACATCAACATTAATTACAACTGCTTGCATTAGAATAACATGACAATTACATTGCCTTGAGTAAACAATGACCAATGGAATTACAAAAGCTTAACAAGCAAATTGAACTTTGGCGGTGTGGCTCTGTTCTGGGACCTCCCTCCCCTTCCCCACACCTGTGGGGAAAGCCTGAGGCAGGGAGAGCACTCCTCCCTGCCTTTCCAAGTGCCGACTTGGAGGAGCATGAGGGAGGGAGAGCGGCAGCAAGAACCCCCGGGACAGAGCAAGCCTTAATGAAAACATTGACATTGGTAAGTCAGAACACAAAGGAGGAGCTGGGTTCTTGAGCAGCGTGCAGATGACAGCCAGACACTCAGGTAGACTGGGGCAGTTTAAATAACACGCCAAATAGATCAGCTGATCTGGCTGGGAGGGGAGACCGATCATCTGACGTGAGACTGCGCGATAAGGCCACCCCATATGCATATGAGTGAGAGCTCGGCCAAGCAGATTGACTCCGTGCCTGTCTGAACTAACGCTTTGCTCCATGTTGATTGTTAAACAATCTGTTTTCAACATCAAGCTTTGTTTGGGATTGTGGGTAACTCCTCTGAGTGGAGTATCTGCTGGAGTACTCTTGAAATCTCTGTTTGAAGGACTCAGTCCTTAGACGAATATTGTGGAGACTTGACAATGGAACAGTCCTCTGACCACTTGCTATGATGTAACACCTCACAAAGTCACACATTTAAGGATACAAATCCTGATGAAAATGTTTTTATTTTGATAGAGTGATGGTAATTTTTTATGATGTTTGCTTTTGTGTTGCTGCTTTTGCCTTCATGTTGTGTGGCCTTCATGTCTTGGTCATTTTTGATGTGTTATTTTTTTTTTGTGTTGCCTTGCGCTCAGGATATGAAACTTGTCTTAAACCTCCAAGCCATTTTGCTAATTAATCTTACTCTTATTTCTTTCCTAACCTTTTTAAAAAAAACAATGCCAAAATCAGACTTTGAATCTGCCAAACATAGTCAAGCAGAATTAAAAATATTTGCAGCAAAATTGAAATGACATACGGAGGATATCAGGCTCTTCAGCTCTTAGCAGCACCTGTCAGAAGACATATGGCCTGCTAGCTTTTGTTTACTTCAGCACCATATGTGCTGAGTGATACACATCGCTCCAAGCATTCATATTTACATGCACACAGCCAAGCCTAACTCATGTAGAAATGCCAACTTAAACACTTGGAAACACAATCACATGCATCGCCTCACACCTTTTTTTCTCTTTTTTGGCAGCTGAAAAAAAGGAAAAAAAAAATAGGACAGTAATGTGTTCATCATCAATGTGCAAATGAAACAGGAGAGGGAGACAGCGTCAAATGAAGACAAGAAACTGTAGGAGTAGTGATTGATGGCAGACAGAGAGTGCTGAGAGATGCGAGGCTCTGGAGGTTTCCGTGCAGTCTTTGTTTTCCTCCAGATGTGGTGTGACAGACAGCCCTGCCTGTGACAGAGAGGACTTCAGTCATTAATGAAATATTAACCAGCTCAGCTCTGGGATGGCAATGAGGTAGACTGACAGATACAAGACTTTTGACTTGTCATGCTGACATAATGTCACTCAGGTACAGACGTTAAACAGATGAAGCTTTATGACATAAAAAAAAACAAGAAGTGCTCCAAGAGCACAATCCTCTACCAAGGATTGAATTTTATTTCTTTTTGTAGTCACTGTGCAGCACTTTGGCTAACTTTATTGTTTGTAAAATTGTGCTACTTAAAATATTTTCTTTATTATCCTGATCACAAACCAAAAAACAAACACTGACAAAACATAGCCTCCCTGGTGGGGGTAATGCATTTAACTAAAAGAAAAGATACGTCAACATGTAATGGACTGGAAAAATGAAGTGATAATGGGAATGGAATGTTCCTAATGAAATGGCCAAATATGTGTCATATTTGTAATTGTAGTTTTTGAGGCTTCGTGTCTCCACAGCAGCAGGCAGTATACACCAAGAATCCCAGGACAAGAGCCAGACAAGACAAGAGCCAGAGACGAGTACAGGAGCAAACAAAAGGGGCAAAGGCAGATGTGGAGAGAGAGCGTGACAAAGGCAGTCTAGGCTATTGCATCTTAACTATGAGTCTAATTTATGGACTATAAGCTGGTCCGTAACTTAAAACTTTATCAAAGAGGAATGTTTTAAGTCTAACCTTAAAGGAAGGGTGGGAGTCTGCCTCCTGAACTGTGGTCAGTACATGGTTCCACAGACAAGGAGCCTGATAACGGAAGGTTCTACCTCCCATACTACTGGAGATTGATGGTACCACGAGCAGCATTTTGGGAGCGTAATGTTCTAGAGGGGATGTATGGCATATCAAGCTCTTTAAGATAAACTGGTGCCTGTCCACTGAGAGCTTTATAGGTGAGAAGAAGAATCTTGAATTCTATTCTGTATTATCTAGCCAGTGCAGAGAAGCTAATACAGGAGCATGGTCTCTTCTCCTAGTTCTAGTCAGTACACGCACTGCAGCATTTTGGACCAGCTGAGAGATGAGTGCGTGAACACATTCATTGTTGATTAAGCTGCATGTATTTTCACATTTCCTGTGTGACTACTTGCATTGTCACATCTAATGCACCTCAGTTCTTTACTAATGGGCTTGTGGAATCTGTGAAGAAATGTGTAATGTTCTTTTATCTATATTTGGTATCAGTAACTGTGTAAAACCAAAGATCATTATCTTGTTAGCTTGGAGGACCAGGACATTATTTCCATAAGAAATTATGTCAGCATTATGAGAAAACTTTCTTGTTATTTCAGAGGGCAAACAAAAAATAACATGTGTTGAGAGAAAATGTTGTTATATGTTCAGACCCATAATTATTCTTTTGCAATTACTCCCTCTGTGAACTTAGCTTAATAAAGAGGTGGGCATCTTCTGAATTTATCTACAAGAGGACAGATGATTAGAAATAACCATGCATTTGACTGCCAACTGTTTCATTCCAAGAGACTGGGTTTGACCTGGACCTGAAGAACTCATTATCATGGACCAGATGAGCTTTTTATTGTGGACCAGGAGCTGGATCTCACTCTGAAGGATATTGATTAAAACAGGAGGTGCTTACGGAAAGATGATGGCAGAAATGATACATCAAGAGAGAAATTTGTGCTTAAAGATCCCATATTATGCTCTTTTTCTGCAGTGTAATATTGATCTTTGATGTCTTCATGAAGCCTTAGTAGCATGCTTTGGTCAAAAAACTCAATAAAACAGTTACAGCCGTATCTTCCCTATGCCCTCTTTGAGCCTCTCTGTAGAACACTTCATTTTTGTGGGCGTAACTATATGTTAATGAGCCCCCGCTGAAACCGCCCCGCACTTCCGTGTCGGCGCAGTCGGCGCATGCGCGTGACTATGTCAACAGAGCTCCGGTTAGCGTCTGTGTTGCTACATGAGGAGCGCAGCACTGAACGCAGAACCCGAAAATAAGAGGAACCAGGAGAGTCGAGGACCAAGGATAAACCGGGATGTTTCTGAGTGGTCTGTATGTAAAGTTTGTCTCCTCAATGCTATTATGTTGTCGGATTAAAGCTCTTCTGCCGGTCCCTCCCCCCTCCCCCTGTCGTTGTTGCTGTTAGCATGTCCGTTAGCAGGCGTGCAGTGCTTAGACTGGCGTTAGATAGAGTCTAGTAAGAGCTAAAGTAGAGTGAGCGGGTTACTGCAGAGGCGTGAATTAACTAAAACCCCGATGTGAAATAACTTTCACTTCTAAGTAACACTGAAGGGGCCGTTGCTACTGATAGTGAAATAAGACAGAGAGAGGGGTCTTCTCTGTTGTTGTGATGTGTAAATAATGTCTGGGCTGTTCAGGGCCGATCAGAGCAAGAGTCTGTTTTACAGAAATAACATTAGTAATGTGACTGACCCATCAGAATACAGCATTTAATAGAGCCATAGCCTTTAGTGACAGTAACAGTAACTGAGAACGTTTATTACCTGTAACTGTGAGCAGCGAACAGTTTTCTGTGAACCTTATTTTAAAAGGTTATTTTCTTTTCTATATGCCACACAGTAGCTGTCTTAAAAACCTCTTCACTTGCATTATTGTATGTTATGACAGCTCTGTGTATATTCTTATACAATAACAGAACATTTCCTTTAGATAAAAATTCTCCTGAACATCCTGTTTTCACTCTTCTCCTACATAGGTGCTCCTGTGGCAATTGTGTGAAAATTCCTACAGCCTGAAAATGTTTGTTGAATGAAGATACCAAAGGTATTGTGAAAAATTAGTGCTAAAAAACAATTTAGTACATTACCTTTCCTGTACTATGTCACTGACTTACCTGTTTTAATTAAGTAGGTCAGAGGAAAACTGCAAGAACTCCCAGTCCAACCATCCTGGACTCTGACTCTGAGTGTGTTTTTCACTACAACATGCATTCTATATTTATAGAGCAGACTATGAGCCTTTACATCTAAGAGGAGTAATGCATAAGTATTTGGATATAAACACTTCCATGACTGTTGAACAAAAATAGTAAAGATTAAAAGAACTGTTTCCTCCATCTCATTTTTTGTCTTTCTTGTTATTTAATTATTAACATTACATGTAACATATGGAAAACTGAAAACACACAAAACAGTTCATGTAGACTTTTTATTGTGAAAGATATTTTGACATATAAAAACACCAAATGTACCTGCTGGTACTGTAGACATTTTTACATAAAGGAGGTAAAAAAAAAGGCATGAAGAAAGAAAAGGAATTTTTAAACACAAGCCATATAACTATATTAATAAAAATATGAACATATAGATAAAAACACCTATGACAGTAATTTTCATTTCTGACATATTCTTATCATGTCCAGCCCTTACAGATGCCTGGCCTACAGAGCCTTTGTCAGCTGATGCTGCCTGTGTTGTACTGCAGAGTTTCCTGATGCAGAAGACCAGCATGAGGGGTTCAGCGCTTCCTGGTATTTGGAAAAGGAGCATATGGTCTGGTATTTTCTGCAGCTCCTTCAGGTGTGGAGCAGGGTCCTGGAAAACCTTCCCAAAGACAAGGTCCAACAGTGCATCTGCATGATCTGAAATACAAGACACAAAAATACATGTTTACAAGAAATGGCACCAAAACCAAAACACCTCACTGCAGTGTTGTACTCTTTTTTTCATAGTCTGTTATTGACACAATATCCTTATTGATTATATATTCTCAATTCCATTTTGATAACATTTTTATTCCAGTTTCCTTTATCTTTTCATTTCCATGCTATGCCTATTTGCCAATGTTTTTAAATGTGTTGATTTTAATAAAGAATTGTTTAACTTACGGAAAGCTGGCTCTGCTGTCACTGGCTTTGCTGTACATCCTTCCTCCTTGGATTTTGAGAAGCTGACTGTAACCAGCGGTTCACCATCAGAAGATGCTGCCTGAGGTCGACCAGCATAGACACAAGAAAGAAAAATGTTTAACCTGTTAGTGTATGAAAACACAATTAATAGCCATGCATTTTTACCTCTTTTGTTGATAAAATGTTTATTTCACGTTGTACTAAAATCTAAAATTACATGAGATGTTACAAATAGTTATTGTTACTCAATAGATACATTAGGTATTTCTGGCAAGTGATAATTCAGCTGAGGACTTTTATATTTATCATTTATCTGACTGTATTCATTTGGGTTTTTGTGATAGTCTTTGATAATTTTGATCAGACACATACCAAAAATATGTCTCAAATAAGATTCAACAGGCTTTTCAAGGGTTAATGAGTTTTTACTTTCAAATGTCACATTATGTGATGCATTATAAAATGTCTATGCCTATATATTGTTAGTAAATAAAACGGAGGATAATTAAATCAGACATCTTAATTGCCTCCCTCCGTTTTTCGTAAATCACTGACCTGTTAGTAATTGTAACTTATCCCCAGTCACACAGCTCGTATGACAGCATTCTGTGGGCATTTCTGAGTGTTTAAACTCACAGAAATCTGATTAAATTAGTTTGGTGATAACGACATCTACAGCGTTAGCGTCTACGTTATATACACTCCCTGTTGTTATCAATATTTACATGATCTGCTGTAACACACAGAGGAACAAAGCCTGATCGTTTCCCTCATCCACAGCTTAGACACGAAATGAGTTTGGATACCTTCTGAGATAATTTATCGATTACATAGCCTGTATTACAAAACAGCGAAGCTCGTTTCTCGTAGCATTACAGGCTAACACAACAGGCTAACCGCAGCTAAGCTTAGCCCCCGAGAGCTAACACAGATGCATCGGGGAGAGGAGGGCTGTACAAGGAATAATAATAATTATCCTCCAGCTGTTATACTCCTCTACTACTGTGAGAATATTCATACATCTAAATCTGATTAAACCTGTTGGTAATGACGATGCTGTGGCCAATAAAGCCAGTTATCACATCTACAGATACACTGTTTTGAGCCGACGTTAGCGTGAAATATACTTTCACCTGTTATCTATATTTACATGCTGTGCTGCAAAACAGAGAGACACAGCCTTCACTGGTCGTTTCCCATGTCCTCAGTTTAGACAAGGAATGAGTTTTGATACTTTATGAGATAATTTATTAATTACAATGCCTCAGAGAGAGTAGCAGGTCTCTACTCACACAGCGGTACATCTCACAGCAGCAAAGTAATAGACAACAGAGACTAATATTATGGCTTAGAAAAGACACGATATGGTTAGAAAACAGCAAAGCTCGTTTATTGTAACATTACAGGCTAAAACAACAGGCTAACCGCTAAGCTTAGCCTCCTGAAGCTATCACAGGAATAGCTCTTACATCTGCTCCTCTTCCCTCTGCTGTTAGCAGCTCGTAGCAATTAGCAAAATAACAGCACACAGCATTTGGAATACTCACATTTCCAGGGTCCGAGGTTTGCTGGTGGATGGTTGGCACTGATCCTGGGTTAAGGACCAGTCTATTTGCGAGCCCCTTTGTGTACTGTCCAAAGTTTGTGAAGCTATCAGCCGTGAAGTGACTGGCACAAACATGCACATTTTTTCTTTGTTTTGCTGGCACTTTTCCATCATATATGAACTCCAGCCACTTAGTTTTTAAATCTTCAGAGTCAGGCAGCTTGTGTAAGGAAGTTTGTGGCTTGTTACAGCCCACAACACTGCAGCAGTAACTCATGCTGAAGTCCGATGTCTCACTGCCGGTAAATCCATCATGGCTGCTCTGCACATAGCAATCTCACCAGCAGCGCAGAGAGGAGTGGGCGGGGACGGGGTGGGGGTGTCTGCTCCTGATTGGTCAAAAAATTCCTCTGTGACGTCGGTACAACTCGAATGAAAGAATGCCTCAATAGGGGGCGGGATTTTACATTCACCAGCACCACGCAGCACAGGATTTGTCACTAAATATCACATTTTTGGGGCTGGGGGGAAAGCCACAGACCTCAAAATTTCACCAAAAGACTTAATAAAGTGGTTTTTGCATAATATGGGCCCTTTAAAAACAAGACGCAAGACTTTATTCTAATCATTATCCTTAACATTTATTCTTGTTGGTGCAAAATGAAATAGATAAAAGCAAATTACCAAGGTTCTTCAGCCAGTAAGAGCCACAGGTTATAACTGCAATAAAACAAAATACACAGATTTCCGGCACCTCTTTGTAGTGGGGAAAAGTTAGGATTGAGTGTCGAGGACCTAGACAACTAAACTCTGGGTTTGTGTGTGAGTTGACCTTAAGTTTGGCTGAGATGATATGTGCAATATGTCAGCATCCATTATAAAAAAAGGATTCAAAGTATTTAAAAGGCTCCTTTGATAATCAACCATCTGATGTCACATGGCTTTGTTCATTTTTTTACATTCTATGATGCAAACAAAGCCATGGCAGTAATAATAAAGATGAAGCATAAGATTAGACGGACGTCAAAAACAGAAACCCAAAACATGAATTTGTTGCAAAACATCAGCATCTCTACTGTATAACCTGTAAATAATTCATAACAGAACATAATGTGAGTTGGAAGCTGTGTGTAAATCACAACCGGCAAGGATTTTATAAGAAGCTTACCACTCGCTACATTTAGATTCTACTCCTTCTGACGTGATCAGCCATGTTTGTTTAACTTAAGCTATGTTTTGCATGTGGGAGGCCTTGATGTTGGTGTGTGGTGTACCCTATATACCTCTTTGTGTCACAGCATACTGTACAAGAAAAAAAAAGTCAAACCTTCATTTATGTATTCACATGTGGGCTCTCTCTCAGTTTTAAAATTGGTCCAAATTTTAGAAAATCTTCATGTGAGTGCCAGGCCTAAATCTTTTGTATTCAGTTCTTTTCAAGTCTGTCACTGTGCTGATTGAGTGTGTTTTAGTGTGTTTTTTTTAGTGTGTGTGTGTGTGTGTAGTTTAGTAGATCAATCACATTCATTCAGGTAAAGCAATGCCCCCCCCTGAGTTTTGGCTGATCTGATGTGAGTGAATGTGACATGTTTTATTATAAGTCACAGCGCTTTGCTCTGCACTTCACCTCCAATTACAAACACTAACCTTCTCAGTGTCGACCTCTGCGGTACAAACCGTCTCCCACTGCACACTGATGAGATCTGAATCTGACCTAAACTGACCTGAATACACACAAATAAACTGATCCTTTTAAAATCTGACACATTACACCACTAATAACATGTTATTAGTCTGATTTGACCTTCACCTCTGCTGTGTTTGATTTCAGACTTTATATTTGTGCACAATGACAATTTTCCAGCAAAGCAGAGGACTGCAAACACATGCTGCAGCCTTCACATCGCCAAGAATACCAGTGGAGTTTTGAAATTTATTATAGGAAATATGGCTTACATGATAGTTTGAATGACAAGGTATTTATTTATAGGGAAAATGTGAAATACATTAACATCGCTATTTAGTTTAATCTGTCAAAAATGTATCAAGATTCCCTTCAGAAATTTCAGAGAATGCCTCATTTACATACTGAGCCATTAAGCTCTGCTCATTCATTTCCCTGTCCTTCAAATGCTTAGGCAAGGTGGGCTGTGACATGGCACTCTAGCACATGCTCAAGTATGAGCAAGGGACAGTGCATGACAAGACAGCTCCTCATACTAGTTTCGGTTTCACACCGCATATGGCTTAGCTCTGGTTTGAGATGCTTTGGTATTCACAACAGGAAGGAGAGTTTCTCAATAGAACTGGCAAACAGAGCTTTGAATTTGATAGGTATGGATGAGAAATGTAATTGAGCAGGCTTTATCTGGTCTTTGACACACTGTTTAGTGATTGGCAATACCGTCATTTTAATACAATACCAATTGTTATTGCAGTAATCCTTCTGATACAGATACTGAAACCAATGCCAATGATCACCTAAAATTAGCGCTCTTTAGAGCAGGAAGAGGTGGAAGCTTTGAGTGTGATGTCAGCAAGAAGTGACTGCTCATACATAGATTATCAGGGATGCTAACAGCTTCACTCACAGTTTTATCATATCTTGCCAGCATTTCTTTATTGAATGAAAAACAAACAACAGAAAACATTTCCCAATAGAAGGGATATTTTCACTCCATGCTGGGGCAGAAATTAGTTCTACAAGTGGTTTCACATTTTGTATTTTAAACCCTGGCAGCAGTGTCTGCCTACTACATTATCTGACTGTCCTGTATTGAATATATTTTGAAAGGTTCTGCTTATTCCCAAACACTATCTATGGACTGTTGTCCAGATGGACTTGTGAAATATATGTAGTTTAGTATTCTGAACAGTCCATCTGGTGTGTCAGTTTAGGATAAGCACATGATAACGCAGATCTCAGCCCACCCAAAAATGTTTGCTCATCAAACTTAAAGGTGTAGTCAGTGATGTGGGAGAAAACGAGTGGAGAGGTTGTTTATAAATTAATTTAGACCCACCCCCCGAAAGCTGATGGCCGTGCATCGTCATGGAAACGGCCGTAGAAACTGCGTAGCTGACCAACGTAGCTAAGGTAACTCTGACTCGTCAGACAACTCAACTGCCATTATTGATAACATCATGACAACAGTACATTCTGGCAGATTAGACAATAAGATGAATGCCTGATGGCTGTTACTGTTATGTGCAGCACCACAAAGCTAATGTTGCTTACCTATCCAGCAGACATCCGCGTCCGTTTTCAGGTCTTTCAGTTCGCGGAGTTCCCTCCACTGTCAGAAAGCAACACCAATGTTGACCCGGGTCTTGGCTCTTTCATGGTCATAGCCCTTCTTTTTCACTTTTCACTCCTCTGACCTTTTTCATTTGGGCTGTTTTTCAGCCATTGCTACTGCACCTATTGTATTTCTCTCTTACGCTAACTCCGCACACTACGCAACCTACAACTCCCCCTCCCCCCTCTGTCTGATCTGCGCATGAGTATGATCGTCCCCTGGATGTGGGGAGGTGTACTCTGTTTTGGTAACTCGGCCTGAGCCACAGTATTTACTTGCTGATATTCAGAGCCAAGGCTGTGTATTGAAACCTGACTTTTTTTCAACATGCTGTCAGTGGTGACATCTTGTGGATGGAGAGGAGAAATACGGAGATTTTGACAAATCGTGCATTAGATTACAGGATTAGAAGATCGCTGACTACACCTTTAATAAATATGCATTCAACGGGTAAAATGTCCAAGGTATGAAGGACATGTTTCACTTAGATTTCTTTTAACATGTATAAGCAATTAATTGATTAAATGTACCACTTTAAACTACCGAACTGACATTCCACCACAACTATTTCACTGTTGATATTGAGTTTCTGATAATGTGTTCACTTTTGTAACAATACTGCTAAATCAGTCATGCTGCTGTTGCAAAAATAGATGGAACAATTTAAACTTTGACACTACTCTTTATCCTAAATTTAACGCATAACCAGAGTGAAGGAGCAAGATTTACCTCATCTTTTTATGGTTTGAAAACCTATCTTAAGTCGAGCTGAGTTTCCCTGCAGAGGAGCTGAATACACTCTGAGGTGAGCTGTGTGCCTCGCTGCACATTCCGCTCATTTAGTAACACTGTACGCCTTCATGCTCCTATTTACATGATTGATTCATCTCAGCCAGCTCAGCCACGCATTAGTGATGAATAGAGCTGTGATTTAATATCTACTCTCAGAGGCTCTTGGCAATCAGCTGATTTATTTTAACAACACAAAGCCTTAATTCTCATTGTCTCTCCACCGAGGGGTAAGGATATCAGAGTTCCAATAATTTCAGTGAAAAATATTGAACAATATTGGGAACAGCAGGTCTTTATAGTTTGTTTCTTGAAAAATTCATGCTTGAGTTTTAAATTTGCATCTTCTTGGATTATACTGCACAGTGAGGTTCAGGCATGAAGCATGTTCTTGCAGCAGTATATTGGATCCTGACAGTCATACATGCAGATTTGTTTCACAGCTGCCTGTCACATGAGATTTCTTTAATAAATTATCTCTTTATGTGGTGTATGTGTGGGTTAAACGGCGACATGCTTGAGGGAGATTTCTTTAATCTCTTTTCATAAAAATGGGATTCAGTGTAAACAACAAACCTCAAGGGTGCAGTGACATTAATCCTCTGATACCTTAGCGCACAGGAGCATGGACTGTACAGGATTAAATGTAGCTATCAAAGTGAATTCCCACAAAATGTGTCTTATTTTCAATGAACCCAGCACAGACTGATGTGATAAAACTAAAGAGTTTTGCAGTGAAGGTGGAAGAGGGCCACAATATATGCTTGAGAATTCAAGATACATAATGTAGAGAAATGAAATTGAGGTGATATGTGTATACTGCTGATATGAAAAACTGTTAAGTATGAAGTCTGCTGCACACCAAACTTGAAAAAATCTGTCAACTTCACTGCTGTTGTTGCTAATTCATCCATTCAAACACAGTAAGATGCATTTGAAGTATTTTACTGTTTGATAGATGAACCCTTATTGTCCCAGAAAAGGGAAATTTGTTTCCACGGCCTTCCATGTCATGTTGCCAAAGCAACATGATATAGAAGGCCGTTGAGTTATTGATGAAAGCTGCTGCAAAAGCATGATATCATTGGAAGAATAGAATCCAGCCAAAATTGTGTCTGTCTGTTTTCTCCATCCTGCCTTCTGGATTTAACACCTACATCTTGGTTCTTTTTTTCCAATTCAGATTAAAAAAGAATTCTAAAACTTTAAGATGTCCTTCAGGTTTTTTTTTTATCCACATGGCAGTATTTTGAAAAAAGCTGAGTCCATGTTGAGTTTCACCAACACCATTCTGAATAATGCTAAAGACTAGAGCTGTGGGGAGTGAGGTGAGCTGAAGCAACCCTGAGTTCCATTTTAGTCCACTTGAAATAATGATATCATGCCTTAGTTTTTAAACACTAAATTAGTAAAGATAATTATACGTCAGGATGCAGAAATGTGTTCATATTTTTAAAAATGTTGTTAAAAGTTGAGTTATTTGGTTATTTAGTTATTTTTTAAAGTCCCTATGACTGCACAGAAATGTAAAAGAAAGTTTTTAACCAGACTTGTGTATCTCACTAGGTGATTATGAGTAAAATGTGACAACTTTGTTGATATAACAGTCAAAAATTTGTGAAATATTTCTTAACAATACATTGATCTACTTGTTAACTGAATTATGAACAAAATGATGTTCTGTAAATAAACAATGAAAACACTTTTACCAATTGTATTTTTTTTGGGATCGATAGTATTTTGAATCTTGAATCTTGGATGTTTTGACTGTGGAGCATCTAACTTCATTAATGCATTATTTGCTCCATCTTGGTTTACCCTCTGAAATGGGGCTCTGGAGAAGTGCACTTTGGGCTTGCCTCCTTCACAGTTAGTGCAACCAAAAAATGTTTTTTTTGAGAAAAAAAAAAAAAAAAGGTTCAAAGTCAGTTTTTTGCACCAGGGGCAATCAACTTCTCTAAAGTGTTAAGCTGGGAAAATGTTTCTTACCCATCCATCTATACTCAACAAAAATATAAACGCAACACTTTTGTTTTTGCTCCCATTTTTCATGAGATGGACTCCAAGATCTAAAATTCATTCCAGATAAACAATATTACCATTTCTTTCAAATGTTGTTCACAAATCTGTCTAAATGTGTGATAGTGAGCACTTCTGCTTTGCTGAGATAATCCATCCCACCTCACAGGTGTGCCACATCAAGATGCTGATCTGACACCATGATTAGTGCACAGGTGTGCCTTAGACTGCCCACAATAAAAGGCCACTCTGAAATGTGCAGTTTTGTCTCACAGCAAAATGCCACAGATGTTGCAAGCATTGAGGGAGCGTGCAATTGGCATGCTGACAGCAGGAATGTCAACCAGATCTGTTGCTCGTGCATTGAATGTTCATTTCTCCACCATAAGCCGTCTCCAAAGGCGTTTCAGAGAATATGGCAGTACATCCAACCAGCCTCACAACAACATTCCACAGGCCACAATTGACAATCTGATAAACTCTATGCGAAGATGTGTTGCACTGCATGAGGCAAATGGTGGTCACACCAGATACTGACTGGTTCTGAGTCCCCAGACCCCCAATAAAGCAAAAAAAAAATGCACATTTCAGGGTGGCCTTTTATTGTGGACAGTCTAAGGCACACCTGTGCACTAATCATGGTGTCCGATGAGCATCTTGATGTGGCACACCTGTGAGGTGGGATGGATTATCTCAGCAAAGCAAAAGTGCTCACTATCACACATTTAGACAGATTTGTGAACAATGTTTGAGAGAAATGGTAATATTGTGTATCTGGAATGAATTTTAGATCTTTAAGTCCATCTCATGAAAAATGGGAGCAAAAACAAAAGTGTTGCGTTTATATTTTTGTTGAGTGTGACAAAAAATAACATATCAGGCCTTGGATTGAGAATGAGTATTAATATGGGTATGAATAATATTAATTCCTTTAGATTTTTCACAGTGAAGAACAGGATGGTTTTCAATTGTGGCTTCCCCAAAAAAACTCTGAGCAGGGCAAGGTTCAGTACCTCTGATTATCTTGATTATCACATTCTGCTTCTTTACCCCTGTCCAATATTGTACTTTACAGCTTTGTCATAAACCTGTGGCGCACCTCAGGCTGTCAGCATTTTCTCAACCTAATTAATCAGGCATTTCCGACCATAACACTGCTGTATTAATGGAGTGATTAGCATTAAGCTGATCTTGTAATACCTGACCTGGTACAATATTATCTGAGATCACTGATCCCTGCAAGACAAAGACTGCAATCAAGGTCATTATTAAAGTTATGAGGCAGATTTACTGCCGCTAATTAATGCGACTTTTCAAGCCATGGTTGGCAGGAACACGCAAAGGCTCAATCAGTTACCCTAAGGCATTTTGGGAATAGATCAGCATATTAAGTGGTTGACATTACAATTTATTATCAACACTGATTAGCACCTGCATCCCAGCATGCATTTGGAAGTCGGGGAGACGTCATTAAAATCCATTTTGAATAATTTATAGTGGAGTGAAGGTGAAGGAAAAGTACCAGAAAGGACCTGCCCTCTTCAAATAATTTATCTCAAACTGCTGTTCAAAGAGTCATTAGTCAGGTTTAGTCAAAGGCTTTTCTCGGGCTGCAGGAAGAAATAAGAACACTGCATGATTTTGTTTAGTTGAAAGAATTATGCCGATGTATTTAAATGACATTTCCTGTCATTTGATTTTTTTAATACTATGTCAAGACAAGTAGAACTTAGGGCTGTCATTTATAAGATCTTGCTTTAAAAAAAAATAATAATAAATAAAATAAACAACCCAGGAGTGTCCAAACTATGACTCAGTGGCTAATCACAGCCCTAGGTCCATCTTTTTAATAATTCAGGTATTTTTGAATGATGGAATAAATGTATTGCACATTGAAAGGCTCCTATTTTGGCACAACGCTGGTTCATATATTCATTTTTGATGACTGCTAGAGTGTTTGCAACCACTAATGTTAAAAAAAACTTCTTTTTTCATATACAGAGTACTCCTGGCAGTGCTGTATCTCTTAATAACTCCCAGTCTGCAATTTCTCAGGAATGACCAACAAAGTTTTGGAGTAAATTGGACAAAACCCGACAATGTAGTTTGCTCGAATGATAATAGGAAATGGCCAAAATTTGATCATGAACACTTCATTGCTTACTTAGGTAGGGATAATGCAGGAAAGCTAGGCATCAGAACAGACATAACAGAAATCAGACACTGGCATTTACACTGAATGATAAGCTGGGTACACACATGAAGCTTATCAGGCTGTTTAGTTCCTGAATTTCCCTGTTCCCAACCAAGGACAGCAAACACCAGATTAAGTGTTAAAAGATTACCCTTAATAATTGTCCTGTGGTCTGAGGTGTGTTACAAGTGAACTTACCCAATAATATTAACAACCAAAAATGTTAGCGGGAAAAGCCGTGTCATGACTCCGTGAACTGGGATGTGGAACCCAATTCAGTCAAGCCAGTAGCGAGCTGAGGCCTGTATCACCAAGTGCGGTCAACTTATCCCCGGTAACTCACATCTATCCAGGATTGAATAACCACAACAATGGCATCAGGATAATCGATAGCACGATGCAAGTCATCAACACGGTAACTCAATCCAGCATTGTCTCACCAAGAGCCGTGAACCCGCACGTATAAGGGGAGGGCTCAGAGGCAGCTGACCAATCGTGATCATGAGTGGAGAACACGCAGAGAAGCGCCAGGAATGCACTGACAGAGCTCCGTATTTCACATGTGAAGAGCGGCGTCTGATAATGTTAAAATGTTAGGACGAAAAAGCCAGTAGGTTATAATGGAGAAAGGAAACACCGTAGCAGCTGTCAATCACAGACAAAATGGGTGGCGGACAGTGAAAATGTGCAAATTACTCATCGTTGGGTAAATCTGACACTCATGAATCTCATGAAGCAACTGTGAAAGTGTGTTGCATGTCTGACAATTATCATCCCATTCCCTCAGATGTAATCCCTCAAGCCCAAATTCCACTGCATGCGTATCCAGTCCGTCTCCACTCCGCTGCAGCAGCGGAGCCCATCCGTTTCCATTATAAGCAATGCGTGTACTTCCACCAGCTGTGGCACGGCTCCGGCACGGCTGCGTATCTGCTCCGCCAGCCTCCGGCAGACGGAGCAGATACGCAGAGCTTCTATTTTTGCCAGAATTTAGCACACAGAATATCGTGCGGGACAGGAAGTTGAGCACAAACACAAAATAAAACATCCGTAGATGTTTCAAAATAAAATAAACTGTGTCAACAACGGAAAAGTACTGTACCTGGAAAACGTCATTTAGGGCGGAGACAGACCTGGTGTCAAAAGTTCAGTCTTACCCCACTTCACCATGGATGAGGAGCTTTTGATTTTGGAGGTGCAAAACCACGAAATACTTTATGAGCTCGTTGACCCGCTGCAAGGCGGAGCCGCAATGCTTCGTACCGCAGACGGATCCAGTGGGAGTTGACGCGCGTCAGATGACGGAGCAGAGCGGAGCAGAGAAGGACCGGATACGCATCCAGTGGAATCCCCCAGTCAGTCGCGAGGAGGTCGTGGGAGCAGATAAAAAATAAATACAAAAACACAACAGCGTCTGGTAGGTTGGTCTGTTTCATGTCATATCATGCTGCACTTAAGATTTAAGTTGTCCCCACAATTAAATCATAAAAACACACCGATCTGAAGTCTGACTCAAATTAACAATTTAAAATTAGCAAGACAAAAAAAATCCCTCAAGCACATAAATTAAGTGCAGGAATGACATGATGGACATGATGGAATAATGTGATGTTTCACATAAGAATTACATCCCTTTTATTTGTCAAGCACTTTATGATGCATTTGAATGTATGAAAGATGCTACAGAAGTGAAGTTTATACAGCGGGAAAGTTCGTGCACCGCTCCTGCGGGTCACACAGAGTCGGTGGGACAATCGGATATTGCGCTTGGTCAGTGATCGGGCGGTTGCAAGTTCAAGCCCAGCTCCGGGCGACACATGGCAATGTGTCCTTGGGCAAGACACTTAACCCCAAGTTGCTCCCACTGCTGCGGAAGTGGCGTGTAAATAGGCATGAGAGGGCGTGGATGTGTTAGAAAAACTGATGGATAACTAACATATAAACTCAGAACCATCAGTGAGTGAATGTGAGAGCAAATGGGTGTGAATGGGTAAGTGTGACCTGCGGTGTAAAGCAGCTTTGAGTAGTTAAAGACTTGAAAAGCGCTACATAAGCTCAAGTTCATTTCATTCATTCATTCACTTACACGGGGAATAAGTGGCTCCAAAATATCATCCAGGTAGATTATTCCGGGCCACGGGTCATAGCGCGTCATCAGGTTGATCTCGTGGGTCGAATCAGTATCCATTTCTCATCGTCATTCTCGTCTCAAGAGTTGTGCGCCTCCTTCTACCGGATTCAGGAAAAGAGGGCAGGCCATTGATTGGGAGAGGCTGATTGGCTAGTGCTAGGGTCATTGTACAGGATCAGATTCAACCTCCAACTGATCCTGCACCAGAGCAGGTTAGCCATTCAGAGTAAGTCATCATGGTTATCTACTCCGATAAGAAATGAACCGGCTTTGTGCTATCGATAAACAAGAGTTAACCCTGAAGTTACCTCGCTAAGACATTAATGCTGCTTCACGATAAAGGCCTCTGGCTGAGGAACAAGGAATCAAGCGTAAATAAAAACAGGCATGGGTGACCTGAAAGATAAAGTTTGTTGGACCTCAGAAATTGAGGACCAGCTCCTGTTCACGTCGTCTCCAGAATCTTTTCCACTGTCTTTTTTTTTAAGTTTTCCATCTCAAATACTCCGTCAATTATTCCCTCTTCTTGTATGTTGTCTTCCACGTTGCATGTTGTGTTTTCTGTTTTTTTGCTATGTTTGTTCTTTGTTTCTGTTAGATCACCCATGATCAAGCAAGATTTCTGGCTTGGAGGACTAGATAATAAATCATGATGGGACAGAATTGTTTTGTTTGTTATCGTGCTGCCTTGAGATTATCAGAGTACACCACACAGTACAGTCAAAACTGTGCAGTGCCTGATTTTTTGTCTTTGTGTGGGGTCTCTAACAGATAAAATAAAATCCCTTCAGATTTAGAAAATCCTTATATGTGTTCCCTGCTTTGAACTCAAACACTCATTCATTAAAACACTAACAGCAATGCTGAACACAATAATAAAGTCAGCACAAATATTTCAGGGAAACAAGGCACAGGAGGATGAGGACATGAAGACTTTGAGGCAAATATTCCATCTGAATCTGCACAGCTGAAGAAACTGTTTACAATGTTTCTTATGTAATGTATGGCTAACGTAATGACTCAGAGCAAATATTCAGCCTAGATCATTGCGGTCATTCCTCTCATGTACAGAAACTGCAGAGATTAAAGCATCTCCAATGACAAATGGTCCCCGCTGCACATGAAATGCACTATCAATAACTTGTGAGACAGTGGCTGATTTTGTTACTTTTTCATGTATATCATCAAACCAAGGTTGGCCATCTGTGTTTCATTAGGCTCAGTGAAAGCGCCTTGATTGCAGTAGGTAAAGGATGAAAGAAAGTGAAATCAACATGTGATCACGAGAGGCATGGGACAGAAAGCAGCTGTTTTCACTCACAGTCTCATTCACAGAGGCTTGGAGACTGATTGGATTTGCCTTGCAGTGTGTGAACAAAACAGCATGGAGAGTTGCCTGGGGACTATTAGCTTTGTCACATCAATCAGTGACAAAGATTAAAATCTGGTGGTTACCTGCAGTGATGGAAGGAAGAAGAACCTTCACTGCATTTAAGAAAGCAAACAATGCAATGGGGAGGTGGATGTCCTTAAATAACTTGTCTACTTTTATACACTCATTTAAACTTATCTGTGCAAAAGTTTGACTCAGAGAAAAAGAGATGCAGGCTAAAAACGGTCATGAATATTTAACCACATTTTTCAGGGGCTTGAAGGGTCAGAAGGTCAAATCATTCAAGCAGTCCTCCAAGACTGAAGAGATACAATTCAAATTAATTCAGTTGTCCTTGGGTCATTTGAGAGGCCTTTTAAAATGTGAAGTTTACTTTTAGAAGTGTTTTGCACTTACTCCTAGTGGTCACTTCATTAGGTATACTTTGCTTATACCAGATACGTATATAGCAGGGGTCGGCAGGTAAATTTGGCCTTTGGCCAAAATTTTTCAGAGCAACTGAATGGTGGGCCAAAACATCACATCAAACAGAAACATGTTTCCCTTCTCTCTCTCTCTCTCTCTCTCTCTCTCTCTCTCTCTCTCTCTCTCTCTCTCTCTCTCTCTCTTTTTAAAAAAACCTTTTCCCTTATCTATAGGCTACTTTTATAACGTGTGAATACAAAATGTAGGATAATTTAAGAAAGTAATTTGTTTTAAATAAAGTAACTTTATTTCTCAGACTATTAGTGCGTTATTACTGCTTTAGCTCCACTGTGGCTGCGTTATAAACTGCTTATAATAGTAACTTGGTGATAATAAAGCTGCTGTCTCTAATCAGCAACTTCACTGTCTTTTAAGTCATCATAAATTTGCCAACTATATTTTTTCCTCCACACATTTAATAATAATGTGAGTAATTTCTATTTTGAAAATAACCACTTCTTTGAGCCCAACTGTAATAAAGATTTATAAAAAAAAAAAAAAAAAAATCAGGATTGGGCTATGATTGTCGTTTTTGTGATAGCAGCTTAATAATTGTCCATTTTTTTTAATTAGTCCTTTTCAGTGACATGCTGTGGCTGAAAATCTGCCTGGATTTTTTAGGACCAGACCGGCTGAATGTCGTTCTCAGAGCGGGGGGGGGGGGGGGGGGGTGCTGCTTGATATTTTTCAGCCTTTCCCAGTCGGACGATGTTCGTAATTGTGGTGGCTTGTGTTAGTCTGACTGGGGGCAGCTCCTGATTGATATTTTCAGTGGCACGCGTTGTGGTCGCTGGCCGTTCAGGAGCTTTCCTGGTTTCCCCGATGGCCAGCACGCCCCTGCCCCTTTTAAATCAGATTTTCAATTTCATCTAGCAGGCCAGATATTATTGGAGACGGGCCAGTTTTGGCCTGGGGGTTGTTACTTACCCACCGCTGGTATATAGGATCCCTGTTTGCCTCCAAAGCTGCCCTCATTCTTTTGGCATAGATTCAACAAGTACTGCAAACAGGCCTCAGAGATTTTGGTCCATATTGAAATGATAACATCATGCAAAACAAATCCAGACAAGCAATCTCCAGTCGATTGCAGGGCCACATAGAGAGACAGACAACCATTCACTCTCACAGTTATACCTAAGGGCAATTTAGAGTCACCAATCAACCTAATGAGCATGTTTTTGGTCTGTGGGAGTAAGTCCGAGTGCCCAGAGAGAACCCATGCATGCAAAAGAAGAATATACAAACTTCACACTGAAAGGCCCTGATTAACCCAGGGATCAGACTGGGGACCTTCTTGCTGTGAGGCATGTGCACTACCTGCAGCACCACCGTGCTGCCCTTTGCCCGACTTTTTACAGTAAAACTTACATTTGTGTCTGGAGTGGGTCATAACAGCCTGTGTTACTTTTGAATTGAGTTTATACTGGCAGACGAGTGTGCATCAGATCCCTCCTGGGTTTGGGAGCACAATAAACCCAAATGAGCAACTGCATTTTAGAAAAAGGTAAAAAAAAAATCCAAATCACACTGCCAATATGAACAAGTAATTTAAAAAAAAGGCAAAAAGCAATTAAAAAATGGTGTTGTAATGTTTGAAAAACTAACTAATAAGATTACCTGTTACATTAGATAGATAGATAGATAGATAGATAGATAGATAGATAGATAGATAGATAGATAGATAGATAGATAGATAGAATGTGCCGTGTCACAAATCATCCCAGTGGCCTCTGCAGTCAAAGGATCCCAATCCAATGGACCATGTTTCAGATGCTGTGGGATGGGAGACTCACATGCAGCCAACAAATATGCTACAACTGTGTAATGCTAGGCTATTTGAACCAAAAAATTCTGAGGAATATTTCCACTACCTTGGCTAATCATTTACATCAAGAATTAAGGGAGATATGAAGGAAAAATGGGGTACAACTTGAAACTAGAAATGTGTATCTATTAAGCAGCCAGTGAGTGGACGTAAAAGGTCCCATGTCCTGGTGTGTTTGTCCATTACCATCATGTCTTAGGTGTCTGTTGAACAAGGATTTGATTTTAGTGGAATAAATTAATAAAATAAATTATTTATGTCAGGGATCATGTGCAACTCTTTTTCTCTCCTCTTTGGAAATGTTTGGATGCTACAGGAGGCTATGATGAGTTCAGCGATGGTTGGCCAGTCGATGTCTGATGGGAGTAGTAGTTACATGCTGCAGAGCAGACTTTCAACACAGTCATGATGTCTTATGATGAGCAGAAAACCCACACGTGGATAAAGGATGTAAAGCTATTACTCAATAAACTCCAAGAAGTAAAAATCTTTTAAGAGGTATTATAGAGGCATAGTACATTTATCTGTAAACTGAGTTTAACCAAAGGTTTCATGATCTTAAAGTTCCTTCTAATGACATTAAAAGCAAATTTAATTAATTTTTCAAGACATTTGAACTTTCAAGCTTTTAAGAGCCGTTCACATCCATCACAGCCATGGCTCTAGAGCCATAAATCCTAGATGCAGAATTTACATAATTTTAATGCTCCATGATGACTAATATATTATACTTGGCAAAGTTAAGAGTCTCTTATGGAAGCAGTTATTTCACTTTAGGACTTTTTACCCCTGAAGAGTTTCCCATCTTCTTTTAAATAACTAGTCTGCCTGAAAACACATCCCATTCAAACCGACTAAAGACCCATTTCCACTTACTTAAAGCACCTACCTTCACATGGTCAGACACCCTCTTCTAAAATCTCTCCTCTCTGTGCTCCTCCACACATGAACCCTCTGTCTGTCTGTCTGACTGAAAGCAGCAACATCAGCAGTTCCTGTTCAATACACCCTTGGTGATGGTTCACTTTATCGTCCCACACACACATATGGAGGCACAGAGAGAGAGACAAAGAAAAACGAGAACCAATTATCAACTCCAGACTGAAACCCCAGAGAGTCCCAGGTCGTCCCAGGTTTTATTATTCACAGGATCTTGTTCTTTTCATAAAACTTACTTCAGCTCAAGTCAAACAACCCAGAAACTTTATAAAGGAAATAAAAAACTAACATTTTCAACTTTTTAGAAGCAGAGAAACTTAACCTGTCAATCAGTGATAAAGTACCTGAACAGGTTTTTGAGTATTATTGAATTCAAATGTTCTCTTTGCGTCTTAACTTTAAGTTAAATCGGTCAGGGGCTGTCTTATATAACATTACTTACTTCCTCAATGATGCCAGTTTTCTATTATGCGTTCCTTGCTAATAATAATTTTTTACTTCAACTGTTTCTTCTTTTTTTCACCCTGCATAGGATATTTGCATATTAACTGTAGCTTTGCTTTTCACATGATGTACACACATCAATACTATAGAATTATCCAAATGCGTACACACTTCTTTCTTTAATCAGCATAATAAAAATAATAAAAAAAATACTGTCATTTAATTTAATTAACCTGTAGTGATGGAGTCCGGCTTTAGTTGTATACAGAAAGAGTTAGCATGGAAGCTTAAAAGCAATGTATAACTGCAGAGGGCCACTAACACGTTCTAAAATATCAATGAATGTTTTGGAATTTTTAAAACTAGGGTTGTGTGGGGTAAATGGTATGAGCCTGAACAGCTGCCATCGTGTAACAGCTCTTGAAGTGCAGGAAAACTCGGGACAGACCTTAAAGGAGACATATCATGCTGATGCATGATTTAATACTTACATATAATGTAATAAATTTGAAAACAAGACCTTACACCCCCTTAATTTTCAAAAAATGAGATATTGTATTTTTTCTGATATCCCAGAATGAGATTTGATGCCTTTGAAAGTAGGTCATTGCGAGATGACCGCAAGATTTAAATCGTCGTGACGACATGAGGTACATTTCGTTTTATTGGAGTAATCTGATAAAACACTTCCTCCTCTGTGATGTCCGTTAGCCACAAAACCGTCACCAAGGAACACATCCACCCAGCAGGTAGTATATAGCTCCCTAGCTCACACTCACTCATTACCAGCTCTGGACTGTAGGGGGACTCAATACGCGGTCACTGCTTTGAGCCTGCCGGAAAATACAGTAGAAGAAGAAGGACAGGCTGGCTCAGCCCTCTCGGCAGCTCTGACAGAACTGACCAATCAGAGCACAAAGGGCTGTGACATTGCAAGGTAACTGGTGGCCAGCCTGGAAACCGAGCGTTTCAACGAGAGCTTGTAATTGGCCTAAAATGAGGATTTTGAGAACACTATTGTGGGGCAATGAAGGAACTAAATGACTTGTACTGAGGGCAGAAATGCTTTACAGGCATCCTAGTCTGGCATAGTGAAAAGGAGAAACAAGCATAATATGTCTCCTTTAATGCTATACATTGGTGTAAATGGTGCCAAAGTTCCTGTGTAATTAAAAAATGTGGAAGAAAACAAGTCTCAAAACAGCATAGGGTCATCACACTGTACAAAACAGTTTGTTTATCTGTTAGCTATCCACCAGCAAGCAAATTTGTTTAGGTACTATTTCAGCCTACTTGTCCTTCTACCAACAACTTAAAGGGACAGTTCAGTATTTTTGAAGTGGGGTTGTATGAGCTCCATGTAGTCACTAAGGACATTAGATACTGTAGAAAGTTCTCTCCTCTCCACCAGAAAGCCACAGTCTGTAAGAGTCAGTGACGAAGAAAAAGACGCTAATGGAAAAGTACCGTACCGGAGTTAAAGGCTATTTTCTCCGCCTACAAGAACTCAAATCAAAAAGTAATACCACAGTTTAAGAGTACGCTACATAGACAATTTTTTAAGTGCATAAACCTTTCAGAAATTTAAAGTTTATCCGGACCTAAGCCAACTCACGTCTGTATCCTTCCGCTAAATCCCTCCGCCGTAGTTAGCTCGCGGAGAGCTAGCGGCTTTCGAACACCTTTTTAGACTAATTAAAAGCACATTATAAGACAAATATTTCTGAGATGGGTTTTTGTGATGCTTCCCTTGATGCAGAAACAGATGTGCATCATCTAGAACTCAGCTGCACAGAAATCGTTGCGTGTGTGAGAGACACACACACTCACTAGTAGTCTGCACTGTTATGATCAACAAATAGCCTCCTCTACTCTGCTTATTTGTCTCTGACATATCATTATTACTTACTTTGAGCAGAAACTGTCATTAGGTCCTTCAGGACTGGGACGTTTTTCCAGTTTATCTTCGGGAAATTGAAATATGTCCACAAAACTCCGGGAAAGGAAAGTCTGTTTGACGAAGCTACGACCGACATCTGAAGCTGCTAGCATGTATGTTTTGATCAGCTGAGAGGAGGGGCGGAGGCCTGATTTAGCGGAGGGACACTCCGCCCCTTCCCCTCTCAGCTGATCAAAACATTAGCACGCTAGCGTCTTCAGATGGCGGCTGTAGCTTTGTGTAACTTTTATCAAGTGTCATAACTCTTCTGTTTTGACTGTCAGCGGCGTGAGGAAGAGACAATGCAGGAAATTAAAAAAGGGATTATTATGACAGCGCCGATGAAGTCCCATTCACTTTGGAGTCAAGAGGACTCATACACAGGATGAGTGTCTACAAATGGAGACGGACAGACTAAGAGAAAAACAGAGGAAACATCCACAGACACTGGACATGAAGAAAGAGTCGGAAATAAACAGTGGGGGGAATGTTTGACCTGGAAATATATGACACGGACGGCACTCGTCAAACAGACTTTCCTTTCCCGAATTTTGTGGACATATTTCAATTTCCCGAAGATAAACTGGAAAAACGTCCCTGTCCTGAAGGACCTAATGACAGTTTCTGCTCAAAGTAAGTAATAATGATATGTCAGAGACAAATAAGCAGAGTAGAGGAGGCTGTTTGTTGATCATAACAGTGCAGACCACTAGTGAGTGTGTGTCTCTCACACACGCAACGATTGCACATCTGTTTCTGCATCAAGGGAAGCATCACAAAAACCCATCTCAGAAATATTTGTCTTATAATGTGCTTTTAATTAGTCTAAAAAGGTGTTCGAAAGCCGCTAGCTCTCCGCGAGCTAACTACGGCGGAGGGATTTAGCGGAAGGATAACAGACGTGAGTTGGCTTAGGTCCGGATAAACTTTAAATTTCTGAAAGGTTTATAAGGTTTATTGTCTATGTAGTGTACTCTTAAACTGTGGTATTACTTTTTGATTTGAGTTCTTGTAGGCGGAGAAAATAACCTTTAACTCCGGTACGGTACTTTTCCATTGCGTCTTTTTCTTCGTCACTGACTCTTACAGACTGTGGCTTTCTGGTGGAGAGGAGAGAACTTTCTACAATATCTAATATCCTTAGTGACTACATGGAGCTCATACAACCCCACTTCAAAAATACTGAACTGTCCCTTTAAGGATCAAACTATGCCAAATTTACAAATTTTAAAGAATTATCCTACCGACTCAGCATGTTCATTTTGACAAAGATTTTTTTAGCTCATTTTAGACCCACAACAATGAACATATTGTGTGCTTCCATGAAGTACACTTATCATTGAAATGCGACTCCTGTCTTTAAAAAAAACATCAGTATAAGGCAAATACTTATTCTGAATGTGAACTATGATTCTGCTTCTCTGTTTTGACCTTGGAGTCTGTGAAACAGTGAGTCTGGTTGCTACAATTGTAAATGCCCATTCAGGCAAGGAAGTTCTGCACGATAAGAGCTGCTCACTGCAAACAAAGGAATAAAAGCTGATAGTATCCACTGATCCTGAAAATCCTGAAGTGATTTTTCTTTACGCTCTTATTACATGCAGTTTGATGACATGAGATCATATTCACCTGTTCTACAGTCCTTCTGGTTTCAATAGCAGATTCCATCATTTTCAATTCAGACATGTTCACTCTCCATCTACAGAAGTTTTTTTCAGTGTTTATTCCAAAAATCAAAAGTAAAAGGTGGGCATTTTTGATGCAAAAGTTGTCAATTTACCCTGTTTGGTAGTGATTGTTTCCTCTCGTGAGGCAAACTAGTCTGCGCTGTGAGTGGAAGGATACGTAGGCTGTGCCATATCTCAAGATAGTGCTTGATCTCAGCAGCTCGGCAATGGGAAGTTAAGCGGATGTATTGTATGAAACTGTTTCTTTTCATAGCTTCTTTTCTCATCCAGTTCTTTCAATCAAATCAAATCAAATCAAATCAAACTTTATATATAAGGCACTTTTTATACTAAGAAGCAACACAAAGTGCCTCACAGAGGCTAAAACAACACAAAAACAGAAACAACCCCCCCAATACAGAGACATATCCAGACACACACTCGCAGATATACACACACCTGCCCCCACATACATTCATACTAGCTGTAAAGAGAAGAGAGAGAGAGACATGGCCGAGGACCAAGGTAAGGAATAAGCTACCTTTGGGGGCTATCAACACTGAGGAGGGCTCCTGGCCCACAAGAAGCGCAGCCAGGGACTTCTCCGCCCTGCACAGACACGAGGGCCCACACCACAGTGCAGTGACCTACGGCCATGCAGACGAAGTGGACGTCCCCAGAAGTGGACCAGGAGCAACTCCCCGTGTGGAGAGCCCCCATGAGGAAACACTGGAGCTAAAAGCCATCATACTAAAACAATGATAAAAATGTAAGAGGAGAGATAAAATAACATTAAATGGATAAGTGAAATAACGTAAAAAATTAAGAGTTCAATGATAAAAGTTTCACTAAAAGAATGAATAAGATATACAGTAATACAATAAAACAATAAATAATAAAAGAATAAATAACTTGGTTAAATCAATTAAAAGCTTGATTAAAAAGGTGGGTTTTAAGCCTCTTTTTAAAAGTATCAACAGACTCCGCAGCCCTGAGATTCTCTGGCAGGCTGTTCCAAGATGAATCAGCAGCCTGATTCATCTTGGCTCGGTATGGTCAACAACTAAAGGTGTTCCATTGTCACTGTTAGGAGAAAAGGTACTCAAATAACCAGTTCTTGCCATTTTCACTTTTTAGCACCCCACTGAAGTGGTGCCTAGCATACCAAACCAAACCTACATGCCATGTTTCAATGCACTGTGGATAATGAGAGATTTGTTTACTGTTGTTGCTGTTGAGCATGTATGCAGATACACTCCTTTATGGAGCTCTGGAAGGTGAAGGTCCTTCATTGTTGTTTTTTGTTTACAATCATGCAGATTGCCTCATCGTGTCCCACTGCTGTCATGTCACACATTTGGGTGACTAGTGCGACCATCTGCTCCCAGCTTACCTGGCAGAGGAAATGCAAACAAGATCAGGAGAGGATGCCAGAGTTATCCGCAGAGTTTCAGATGACACAGCTCCCTTCAAAAAATCACAAATGAAAATGTGAAAATCCTGTGACCTGCCGCACTACATAACTGTATACAGATAACTGACAGGTTGTGTCTTTAATGACATGTGACATCCATCAGAAAATTCTCCTTCTCCACCTGCAAACACAGGCCTCAAAGCCCTTCATTGCCCTCTGATTTTCTGTCTTCTTGTGGGAAGACAAGACATAAATTAGTCTCAAACAGCTTCAGAGCTAAAAAAATAAACCATGATTGAGGCTCATGTGTATATTCTCAGACAAGATGTAACCTACACAGACAAGCAAACACGAGTCTGAGCATTGAAATGAAATGTTTTATCCCTTATTTTTTTTTAAATATTTTTCTAAAACATCCAGGCTTTCCTTTTGAGACTCTTCCTCAACTTTGATTAACCCTGGCTTGCTTCGATCATTGAAACTGCCATATTTTACTTTAACACCTCCAAATGATTTCAGTAAAAGCTCTGAAATTGTGTAAATAAATGTGAGATACAAGATTTCAAAGACGATGACACTGCATGCCTGGCTTGTATTAAAAAAGCATAAACCACAGACCTCCTCCTGCACACACATTACCATCTCATACTCTCAGTGCAATAAATCATACCTCTGAAATATTTATTGCTTGAATGTACACCATCTATTTTGGCCTTTGGATTATTTTTCAGCTCCATCTCTACTTCTGTTACCCATATACATTTTATCCAAGGATATTTTTTTAGTTTTCATTCATTGGCATGGAAAGTGTACGGAATAAGAATTGGGGAATGAGATGCAATCAGTTTTGTTGTCCTGGGCTGCCCACTTGTAGGCCTATAGCCTTTTATTATTGATTGCTTTCACTTGATGTCACACTATTGTAAATCACTTCCCCAACGATCAAGACATGCAGAGCACTGCTTCATGTAATAAGGGGTGGAAAGGTGTTAATTTGCAGCAAAGTGTTCTTAATTGTTGTTCGCTTTGGATAGTTATTTTGCAATTGAATGTACTAATCAGTGGAGAGAGAAGCCTAAATTAAACTTCAGCAGGACCTCATTTCAGAGAGGAAACCAAGTGTAGCAAATAGTGGATTAATACTGTCGGATGCTCCTCAGTCTATGAGTTTCAAAGATAGTTCTTTTTAAACAACCTCCTAATCCTGACACAAATTTTCGTTAATCCGATCAGAAAACTCCCCTTTTCTTCATACCACTTCTACCTCTAAACTCAGGCTAAAAGTGACAGCTGATATTGATCATGATATGATCAATAAACTAGAAAAGTACTCCGAGAGAGCAGACCTCCCCAAAGCAGCTCACTTCCACCCAGAAATTGTGATTACCACCAAAGATTATAGTCCTACATTTATTCTATAAGCACATTTGGGAATGAAAAAATATACATCTGCAAGCATTATGATTATTGGTGATATAAATATCATCCAATAGACTGACCAAGTAAGTAGTGGATCTTGCTGCTGCTTGTACAGATGTTAATGGTGTGCTCACTGCAGTGGGCGATGTCTCCATCCTGTCAGATGGAGCAAAACCATGGTGCTTTGGTGTGTGGCTATGTGAAGTTCAGGGGTTAGGGTTTCACACTTACACACACACACACACACACAGACTCTGCTATGACAGAACATTTCTGTATTGACATGATCAGCAGCCTTGTTTCGAGTGTAACAGGCATGTCTGAAGATACGAGTGCACAGAGTTGCCGCGTATGTTGTCATAATGTGGATGGGCTCACAGTCATGTTAATGAGTGCAGATGGAGCGGTGTGGAGAACTCCTTCCCTGGCATTACAAGGGAAACTGGGAAATGTAGTGACATAGGCTTGAAAACTAGACATCAGTTTGCAAATGAAATACAATTCCCATTATGCGGCAAACGAATGGGATTTGTCGTTATAAATTTAAATGGTTTTATTGTGACTTCAAGTTTTTGGATCATCACTAAAATTTAACGGCTTCTTCCTTGGACCAAACCACACCTCGGGTAAAAGTTCATGTTAACCCATCCAGTAGTTTTTGCTTATTCTTGCTAACAGACAAACAGACAGACAGACTCAGGTGAAAACATAACTGTCTTAGCAGAGGTAATAACCTCAAGGAACAAATGTTGGTCTGATAAAGAAGAATTTCTTGTTCCTCACTTCCCAAACAGCAGAGTTATTATGTCAAACAAAACAATAATAAATTAACCCATTAATGCCCCAATTTTTTTCTGAGTTGTAAGGCATATAATTTTATCAGTTGAGTCCCTCTGAATCATGTTATGTACTTCTTATTTCCATTTTGTACTTTGTTTTAAAGAAAATAGCATTGTTATGACTGGCAACAATTGTTGCTGGTAGTCACATAGCTTGTACCTAGGTCACAGTGCTAAAGTAGCAAGTAGCAAATAGCAAGAAAATTTATAGTAACATATCAAAATCCTACAGACACAGGTCTTGAATACCTGTGAATTTATTTAGCTTGGAAGAGTACTCTAAGAGGACTTAAATGCACCTGTGTACCTCATTCTACAATTTGAAATAAGTAAATTATGTGAAATCCTGCAGAAAGTTTTAGGTAGTTACAAGCTATGTGCCCACTGGCAACTTTTGTTGCCACTCACAGAAATAAGCCCATGAACAAATAAATATTTATCCCAGGTTAAAAAATTTGGTAGAGGGTTACACTAGAGACTTGAATGATTAAATAATCATAAATATGTTTTGGGGGAAAGCATGAGAAATTAATGAAAATGACCTCTTTCCAGGACAATTTGCATCCTCCATGTCTTCCACCGAAAGGAGCAGGAAGCAGATGATGTCATGTGACAGGGACCACTTGAAAAATATATTTTATGAACCAAAATCTTTATCCAAGTTGTCTACTATCACATTTTTTGTTGTGAGTAGAAAATGACAGTGATACACTTCGGCAACAATTGTTGCCGGTGGGGCAAAATTTAAACAGTAGATAATACTGGAGATTTATTTGCTGGCATCATTTGAGGGGAAGGACCCTCCTGTACTTTAGTGTGTAAATAGAATGTACCTGGAATTATCCTCTAGCAAAGAGTCTTTTAGAATGCAAAACAGTGTATTTATAATACTTCTTATAATATATGTTCCTGTACACAACAATAGATATTCTCGTGGTGATAAAAGCTCATGCTGCTTGCCTACACAGTGATCACTGCTAGCTGACACTTTTTTATGCTTCAGCCTCTGAACATATTTGATAACCAAAAGTTATCTGATTGTTATGACGCAACTGTATATGTTTAAGAAAATTACAGAGCAGAGAAAAATATTCGATAAAACTTTATAGAAAAAATATGCTGACGTAACATCGCAGAGAAAGGCCCTGATAGTGAATCAAACCCCTGTGCAGCCAACATAACAGTCATACAGATTAATTTCCTGCTGTCTTAGGCCCCATCCACACGAGGACAAAACGCTTCACAGTTTCCAAAATGATGGTCATAAAGACGAAAGTGTCTCAGAAAATGTGTGTGTCTTTATGAATGTACTCAATACGAATCAAAATGCTGTAAAACACATGCCAGACCTCTTGGGGCGCTGTAACGATATGACAGAAACAAGTGGAAACAGATGAAAAAACAGTGGTCATGCGCACTTGCGGCAAAAGTTGTAAACAGAGATTGTAAAAAAGTGATCATAAAGTGCCATAATGTGTCCTTGATAATTGTCTGTTTAACTCGGTGGTGATTGAGAAGAAGGAGATTTTGCTGCAACAGGGATAGTAGGGTCACTAGCTTCATCAGCGCATATGCTTCACATATGCCGCCATTGTCGTTGCCGAGTGTGGCGCATGCGTGTCAATGAAGATATGAAACTATGACGTAAGCATATCTGAAAACTTGTGGAGAGCCAGTAATCAAGGAGCTGCGTATACGGCATTTCAAAATCTTTCCACTCTGGAACCTGGTTTCAAAAATGACCGTTTACAGACCCCCAAAACGCCGTCTTGGTATGGATGATACACAGATTCGGCAAAAAACATTTGCGTTTAGACCTCGGTTTGGCTTCGTTTGGATGGGGCTTTAGTGGTTTTGCCCTTGGACCTAATCCTTATCCCCTGACTGCTGTGTCAGTGACATTCTACTGGTCACCTTACGTGTTAGTGGGTGATTTTTTTAAACTTCTAACCAAATCAACATACAAAGAAATAATTTGCAATCGGCACAACACAATGTTCGTTAATTTATTAGAAGAGTTTATTTTTCCTTTCCTGAAAAGCTGCAGTTTTAGAGTTAGGAAGTTTGTGCTCATCAGCAATGAAAGGTCGAATACACAACATGAAAACTGTCTGAATGAACTGTAACTGAGCATGTAAACAGATTCACTGTGGCAGCTCTCACTCCCTCTAAACTCTTCTTTGAAGAGCCTTCAAGACCTGAAAATGCAAACTGAGTCGACACGTTTGTCCTCAAAGCTGAATCTAAATCTGTTTCCATGAATGATGATGAGGATTTCTGCTCGCCCGTTTTCTTCCCTGACACACTGAAACCTTTTTATTTTAAATTGACTCCACTGTAGATGTGCGCGGGACTGAAGGATCTGTGAAGGTCATGCATCTCCAATGCAAAGATGATGTGACTCGAAATATTAGTCTTTCAACCTTAAAGAGACGTACATGTGTGAAGAAGAAGAGCAGATGCATTGAGGATGCTCTGAGTTGACTTTGTTGATTTTATGTTAGAAGGTTATTCAAACTTCTGTGAGGGGACACGCAAATCCCCCTCACCCCTCTTTACTGTTTAGTGTGATACATGATGGATGAGCTCCACTGCCCTCTAATTCTCTTCCTCATACCCTGCTCTTCTTCTTCTCAGACACCCCCTTTCTTCCTCCCTCATCTGTTATTCAGATGAAGAAAAGAAGAAACATTGTTCTCCATATAACCCAAAATAGACCTGGCCTACTAAAACGGCCCCGACTTCACCTTCCCTTTGGAACCAAACCAAGAATATCGAGAATTTCTCCTCAGGAAAAAAAATACAATCTCTTCTAAAGTTTTCTGCTCTTTCTGATCTGGTCTTTATTTAACTTTTATAAGACATTTTTATGTGATTCATTTAATTTGTACAAGTGTTTTAAATGTTAACACCAATTTAAATGACCTGTTCACTGTTTAAACTATGCTTCTTTTTTCCGGAATCCCATGAGAACAAGATTAGCTTCCTCTGTGTGAATTTAATAGAAGAGGTCATCAACATAGAAAGCAGTAAAAAAATACAAAACACTAAATTGCAGTGGTGGTTCAAAAAGTTGTTGGAGTTGTGGAATTAAAAAACAAACAAACAAACAAACAAACAAAAAACGTTATAATCAGGATAGATAGGATTTTGGTCTTAGGCGCATTATCTCAAAATTGCTATTAGGTCATTACAAAATCAAGCTAATAAGCACTGAGACAAGATAACTGGCTGTTTGATATTTAATAGAAAAGACATTGTGGATAAATGGGTTCCAAGCTGGTGCCTTAAAGGGGTAGTCAGCAAAGTGGGAGAAAACGAGTGAAAGGCTGTTTATAAACAAATTTAGACCCGCCTCTCCATTCATACCTCACCCCTGGCTTCACCCCCAAAAGCTGATGCGCGTGCATCGTCATGGAAACGGCCGTAGAAACTGCGTAGCTGACCAATGTAGCTAAGGTAACCCCAAATCGTCAGATAACTTGACTGACATTATTGATAATATCATGACAACAGTACATTCTGGCAGATTAGACAATAAGATGAATGCCTGATGGCTGTTTCTGTTATGTGAAGCACCACATAGCTAATGTTGCTTACCTATCCAGCAGAAAGACGGCAACATCCGCGTCTGTTTTCCGGTCTTTCAATTGGTGGATTTCCATTCACCGTTGGAAAAGCAACACCAATGTTGACCTGGGTCTTCGCTCTTTCATGGTCATAGCCCTTCTTTTTCACTCTCTGCTCCTCTGACCTTTTTTTCTTTGGGGCTGTTTTTCAGCCATTGCTACTGCACATATTGTATCTCTCTCTTATAGTAACTGCGCACGCTACTCGACCTACTACTCCCCCTCCCCCCTCTGTCTGATCTGCGCATGAGTATGATCGCCCCCTGGATTTGGGGGGGGGTTACCCTGTTTTGGTAACTCAGCCCGAGCCACAGTATTTACCTGCTGAAATTCAGAGCCAAGACTGTGTATTGAAACCTGACTTTTTTTTTTAACAAGCTGTCAGTGGTGACATCTTGTGGACGGAGAGGAGAAATACGGTGATTTTGGCAAATAGTGCATTAGATTAGAAGATCAGAAGATCGCTGACTACACCTTTAACGTGAGGTCATTTATTAGGTTTGGATGATGGGTATTTTCACTTCACTGGTATTCAATAAACGTTATTTACTAATAAACATGATGCCCCTGATCTATCTGTATTCTCACTCTGTCTGACACATCTTGTTAGAGCTCCTATAACTTTAAAGACAGGGATATATACATGTTGGTCAATGTAGGTGCACTGTAAATTAGATCCAGATTTTTATTTTTGATCTCAGTCTGACCTCAGCTTTTACTGATCATAGATGCCTTGGTGGAGGTATGTGCCCTTTGAGTACTTCTAGTTGATAGAATAAAATGATAGATCACACATTGTTGACACCTCAAAGTACCATCAAAATTGTATTTTTTTTAGGAAAAATATAATATGTATATATGAAAAAATACCTAGAATGGGTTTTCTACAACTAAACTTGAAATTTCAAACTGATTTTTGCTTGCACCTGTGTATATTATTAATCATAAATGTATGTATATTTAGGATTTCTGTTAATTTAGAGCAGCTGTGGTATAGATCTTTGGTTTTTATCCTTGTGTTTGCATTCACATCGATCAAGGCTTCATGAACGTCTTTGTCTTCGTACTTGCCAGTGTGGGACAGTGTTGCTGGAGGATGCCACTACAGGGTTGGAAAAGACCATAGGCTGTATATAATTACCTGCTGAGTTAGAAGTAAACAAAAATAGTAGTAATTATGAGAGAAAGTATCAAAATTAACATCAGTAATCAATTTCATCATAAAATATTTCTTAGAAAATGACGACCAGTGATCTGACCTCAGTATTGACTACTTCCTATTTCAACTATTCTTTCCTCCGTGACTTTGAACCATAACTGTCGTGAAGTATTCAGTTTTTAGAAGTTATACCCCCCACTGCTATATTGTGACTTTTTAATTCTAATCAGTAGTTTGCATGAGAAAAAAAGCCAAAGAAACAAAGCAAACTCAAGGACATCCACAGACAAAGTCAACAGTGTCAACTCAAAGTCATCGATTTACAAAACCAGTTATTAAATGAATACTTTAAACTTACTTCCTTATTTCCCATCTCCTTCAAGACAAAATTTAATTTTCCTTGATCCCGCTGCAGGAAGGAAAATTGTTTATAAATCACTGGCCAAGTAGCTAAATAACATGATTCAGGAAAACTTATAGATATCTAAAAATGTTTAAGAAGTTCTTAATAATGGAATATATTTGCAAGGACCTGAAAATAAACACATTCATCAACAAAATTGCAAAAGACATGTTAGATTTATGTCTAAATGTCCTAAAGCACATGGTAACTCAGCATATTTTAATTCACTTTCTAGGTTATTCAAATAAGAAAGAAGCAATAAATCACACATAAATTAAATAAAAGTCAGGACAGGGAGGCAGAGCTGCCCCCTTAATAACTTAATTCTGCCTCTGACACACACACACACTTGTTCACTGTAGCATACACTCATACATATTCACTATCTGCAGGCTGGATGTAGAAGCAGCCGACCTGATCTGTGCCACACACGGTCAGGTAAAACACACCATGAGAGATGCATGCCTGGCATTTTGGAAGGAGTTTACATGCTTTTGTTCAGATCAGTTTATCAATGTGATTTAAAAATGGCGTGTTTATGACTGGGCAGCGTCAGAATATGAATGTGAAGCGAAGGTTGTCCTGCTGGTCTGAGCCTCGCCTTGTTCTGTTTTTAGAAAAGAGTTGAGTTCTCTTGAGCTGAGCAGCTTTGGCTCTGACTGCAGCTGGAAGGTTATTTTGTGGTTTTTCTAACAAGGTTTTGCTGAGTAATGAAGGTCAGGCCAGATCTCCTCTGCGGAGCTTTATCTGTGAATGGCAAATTGGAATGACTGTGGAATTAAGGTCACCCTGTGGGACTATTATAATGTGTTCTAATGTTTAAATAAATTGAGTCTTCCCAAGAAGCCAAATCTGTTTTCCCAGTAGAACTGAATCCATGATTTATTTTTGTTCAGATTTATTTCTTTGACATTGTAAACAGCTGGTGGGGAGAAAACTGTTCTTAGGGTTTTTAGCATCACAACTCAGACAAAATGTTCCCATGGTATTTAAAGATGTATTGGGAATCTCTGTTGAGACAGGGACAAGTCTCAAAACAAAGCACTGTAGATATGATGTATACTGTATTAACAAATCATTTGAAAATGTACAGACGGGAATTCATGATACATTTACAGTATCCCAGAAAAGATGATGAAATATTCAGTATTATTTTAAATTATATCATAGTAGGCTGTAGTATTATAGTATTTACAAGCTAGTCCAAAATAAAAAAAAAAATAAAAATCAGATCAACTTCATTTGGAATCAGGAATCAGTAAAGCAGAATTTGAGCAGACATGTGGAACGAAAACTGTTGTTTCTGAATGAATAAGAATGTGGTAACATAAACATGCCTCAGTTGTCACTTAAATGTGACTTTACACGAGGTCAGAGATGGGAAAGTTAGGTTACCAAAAGGATCATATAAGCATTACTACCCGATGCATGAAGAGCACATTTTCTTATATTTGAAGTTCACTGAAATGGACCATATGTTGCTGCTGTCTTGCCAAAGCCTCTCATCTACGACTTTCAGGAAATGAAAATAAAATAAGATAAAATAAAGGTTTTTAATACTTAAATAAATATTGTGATGCCCAATGCAGAAATATGTTTTTATATTTTGGTCAGTTTAGACCTACTTACCAGTGTGGAAGGTAATGAATAACACTGTTTGGAGATAGCTGTAATAATAAGCTTAGTAATACATAATCTAACGTGACAAACAGAATTTAAAACAGCTAATTTTTGATGTGTGTAAAAGCATAACGTTGGTTATTAAAGTGTATTTGACTTGAATTTTTATTTCTATTTGACAAATGCATCATGGAGAGTTTCAGTAAAACAATAACAAACTGCCCTCTTTTCTTGAAAATGTTAATATTTTTAATTATTTCATAGGATTTAGCCTGTCCTCCTTGCTTTCTTTCCCTAGAGTAGACAACAAAGTTGATCCAAATTGCAGGAACCAAATTTGTTTTGTTTTAATATTTATTTATCTATTTATCTTTTCAGTGACAATAATAAGAAAGTCTTCTTCACACATAGTGCTATGGGTTTGTTACAAACATTACACAGATGGAAACTTCATTTGGTCAGTCATGTCTTTGTTGCAACAATGCTTCTTGACAGAAATCTTACAGTATAATGTTGGCAAGCCTTTATTTCCCTGTAATAAGGTGCTACATTAGTGATGAACATAACGGGCTCTAATTTCGTGGCGCAGCGCAGGGGGCGCAAGCCTGGCGCACCCCGCGCAGTGTTAATTTCGTGCGGCGCACAACCGTGCGCTGCCAATTTGACAATTTGGTAGACCGTCTGCGCAGAGGTGGGTGTGACGGCGCACCAAGGGGAGGTGATGGCGCACCAGGGGGAGGTGTCGGCAGATTCATGTTGGCGCAGTGACAATTTCGTGCCAAAAACAGTGCAGAAAGTGCGCTGAAAGCTCGCCAGCTGCAACCTGGTCTAACCTCGGCGCAGGGCGAAGCGCACCCTCCGCAGCTGTAATTTGGTGACAAGCGCACATGTGCGCACGCCTCAGAGGCAGGTTTCCAAAGTGTCAGGCACATTTTAATGCAATAAACAATCACAGCAATCACTGTTTAATGTAACCGTCTGAACCAGCAGATACATTTGTATCTGTACCGTCACATCTGATGTCGAATTAAAGCCGTTTGTCATAATGGAAACTTAACCTGACGGCAGCTGGAAGTTTGATGCACATCTTACAAGTCAACAATAAACAGCCTTAACATCTGACACTGAGTATATATCTGGCTTCTCTCATTTCATTAAATTCAAAGAAAAAATGGGGAAAAAAGACGAAAAAAAGGAGAGAAAATAAATGTATGTCACTCAGGATTTCCCCGTGATTTCCCCTATCCCTCTATTTTAGTCTTTATTTTTAATGTGATCTAAAAAGATGGAGTACATCATTGCAAGGAGGATTAGGAGGAGACACCTGGAGAGAATACAGTATATCACTAAAGGCTCTGCTATTTAGCGATGACAAACCAGGAATGCAGGTGGATCACAAGTATTATGAATGGATAAGCCAGCGGGTGTGAAACTGTCTCTTATTTTTTTTTACTCCTATTAATGACAAAGGAATAGATTACATCTGTCCCGGGAGCTGGCCCACACGGTGTCCATTCTCCTGCTGAATGACAGCAGCTCTGACCGTCTCCAGCAGCGGGGATCATTCAGACCAATCAGATGTTGCGCCTCGGCCGCAGCGCATTTAAAGGAGAGGAGAGGCGCTCATTTGATTGGTGAAGACAGCGATCGGCTGTGATAATCCCACTCATGTCTATTCTCCTCCTACTCTGACATGTGCGCGTAGAGGCAGAGACGTGGGCGTGAACGCGAACCTCTGCGCCCCTGTGCGCCATGAGTGCGCCTCTCTTGGCACTGCAGGAAACTTGCAAAGTGCGCAGGTCACACCCAGTCCGCGCGGCGAAGGCCGGTGCAGGCAGGTGCGCCTGCGCTTGCGCCTGGTCTACAAAATTAGAGCCCATATTCATAAAAGGAGCAGCAGGGCTGGGTATGTGGTTTGCACCAGTGAAAAAAATGCCAAATCTTCTCTGTCATGCCAGTTTCATTTTACTGTTACTGTTTACCTTTGTTTTGAGCCTCTGGTACCCCAGGTGCTGTCAATCAGGTGCCTGATTGACAACACCTTTGTGCATGGGCTCAGTGGTTATTGTGGTCTGTCGGTGTCTCCTCCAAGTATCTTCAGACCATGTTTGACTATTCTAGATAGGGCGCTTGTGATAGGACGTCTGCCAGTAGGAATTTTACAAAACTGAGTTGCAGCATATTTGAAGTAAACCCTAGTACCATCCAAAACTCCAGGTCAAGTTCTGTATAACTGGGGCAACCCCCTGTCAACACTTAGGAAGTGATGGCAGTCCTCTTCGAGTTTGCAGGCTGATAATGTCGACGCCTCTGCGCCTCTGCCAGGACAGATCAGACTGCACTCAGTCAAGCTCCAGCTTAAAAGGGCTCTCAGGAAGCTTCTGTGACTGCTCTGCTCCTTTAGGCCAATTGTGTTGGTGTGCACTGGAACCTAAACATGTGAATGAATGTTGTGTTCATGATGCTTATGGCAGTTAGAATGAAGGGTCAAAGTGTGGAGAGGGCATGAAGAATGCTAGACTGACTGCTGCACTGGTAAGACTATCAATTTTTGGTGGAGGCAGTGTGATGATGTGGGTCAGCATATTCTTCGCTGGAAAAAAACAAGGCTTATCATCATTAGTGGCAATCTCAATCCAGAAAAGAAATCAAGGTGAGATTCTGAAATCAGTGCCAATCATACATCTCCCAAATCAGGAACCAAGACAGCAATAGACAATAGACAAGACCCCACAAAGTAGGGTTTCCCACTACCTTGGAATTTGGAATTAGAAATAAGGGTATAACCTGCCAGCATTCCTGGCCTCAGCTCACCTCAACACTTGTGGAAATAGCTTAGGCAGGCTATACATGCCAGAGACCCACACAATAATATTAGTTAACTTGCCACAAATGCTGGTTTAAGAACGCGTGGTCATTGCACCGCAGCATGTGACCATGATGGTGACCAGCATGCGGAGGAGGTGCCAGGCTGTTGTAGCTGTGTAAGGTTCCTCCACACACTAGTTCTTTAAGAAATGTTATCAAATAGCCAATATGAATTTTTTCTTCAGACTTCAATCATCAGATCCACCAAACAACACGAAATAAGATTAAATAGCATGATAATCTGTTTGGTATCGGAAATGAACAGGCTGTCAAAAGGTTTAAGAGTCATTGCCAAGATGCATCATTAGAAAAAAGCTATATTTTTCTTATTTTTGAGCTATGTTCACTTAAAAATAATGTGTAGATTTATTGAAGAATTATTGTGAGATATCATCCATTTCATTATATCACAATATATTGTGAGTTTGTTTGTTTCATAACACCTGTATTGTGTGAAGTATCGTATTGTCAGATCCTTGTCAACACACATCACCTAGTTGGGAGCTTGAACAACATTGACAAGTAGTTGAACAAACCATCAAATTAAAAGAAATTCAAATGCTTCTATCACTGTTTCGCTGATTACATAAACACAAATAATTTCCAGAATATTATAGTATTTGTGTATATTCTACCTTTTTATGCTGGTGATTGGGGGCCTTTTTGAAGTTTTGTTTGCACTGATTGCTTTGTGCTTTGTGTGCTTTGTTAGCTATAATTTAAGTGTTTCAGCACATCCATTAAATTCAAAATATTTATCTCAGAACAGCTTCACAGAATTTTTCTTTCCAGGGAAAAAGTCAAGATTTTCATCATGACAGACAGCTGAAATGGTCACATGCTGGCAGGTTATAGTTGATCAAACCATTGCAAGCAAAGAGCAAAAGGAAAAAAAGGAAACTGAATGCTCAGCATCACTTAAATGAACCTTTTTTAAGACAGCAGCTGCCATCAGCCAGAAAATAGCAGCCACTTAAATCCTGCAATCTGGCGACTAAAAAGATGTGTCCATTCCATTACAGCGATGACCAATGGACAAGCCCACCCACTCATACATCTTTCTATGATGGTCCAATTAAAGTAATGCTTTCTGCTTTAATGTGCTGCCTCTGCTATATCGCAAAATGACACAATAAAAGAAGAATGATGTTTTTTTTGGTCCTAGACAAACAAATCTTTCCCTTGGCTCCAAATCTACTCAGCCCAGCCAAGAACTTGTTGACTGCCAGTGAATCTGGAGCGTGGAGGCCAACAAAACATAAAACTTGAAATATACAACCAACAGGCTCTCAACATTTACATGCCAATACTAAGGAAATAGGGAAAACAAATGATGAAGTCTTTGACAGTTGCAGCCTTGGTGCCATCAGAGTTTGATGCTTTTGTTTTCTACAAGCTATAGGAGCTGAACTTAAGCTTAAACCTCTGAAGGTATTTGGGCTGTAAGAGTGAATTCCTGTCAACAACATTAAAGTTGATTTATCATTGAAAAGAACACTTTGGTTGTACTTTATAGCATACTGAAAACCTTCCTAAAGAGTAACAAAACATTTAAATAATTTCTTTCAGGTAAAACCTATGAAGACGAAAAGTTAGCCATATTGTTGGTCAGCTAAGGTTCAAATCATAATTTAATAATATAGACTAATATAGACATTTAGTCTAAATTAGTAAAACTTTTCTGTTGAGGTTAAAAATATGCATAACTACCACCTCTAGAGGTTAAATCTCAGTCACTGCTGTTGAATAGCACAGTTTGCTGTGTTGATTTTAAAGCAAAATCATTGTTTTTTTTTTTTTTATTTAGGGAACATGTCAGCTCTGCACCTGATTACTCCTCATTTTCAGATGAACACAGCCCTGGGCACAAATGGGAAGGCACAATAATTTGTTATTTTAACAGTGTGAGCACTGGGAGTGCATGTGACACCTTCATCAGGCAGAGGAGACACCTGCTCTGAGGGCTCTGAGTAAAATCCATTATGGCTTTGTGTCTGTAGGCAAAGTGACTTCTGTAAAATCTGGTTTGTTGTATCTTTGCTAATCTGTCTTCAGATCCTGGTTCTCTGTCCCTTATCCTCTGTCCTTTAAGCAGTTTGACAGACATGAGTGGTCCTTAATATGAGTGGTCGTCAGCTGTGTAGGTGACGGGTTTTTATGAATGAATTTGTTTTGTCACTTCCGGGGCGTGTGTCACATGGTGTAGTGGGAGGTCTTTAGATTATTTTACCGGTACAGGTTTGAATCACTGGGTGGAAGGAGGGTGAGAGTAGAGGTCCTACTTTTTGCTGACCGCATCGTTTTGGAGCTCGTATTGGAACTTTATAAGTATTTTGGATTTACCTTTTCATATTTGAGTTATATTATATGCATTTTGTTTGCCTTTTCTGAATCCGTTGAGATCGCCTTTGGAGTTGGATTTTTGCACTTTAAGTTTGCCTTTTCAATCATACGTTCTGGATTTATATGAACCTCAAATAAACCAAAGACACCAGACTTTGATTATCGTCCTTTTTTGTCATCGAGCGCGTCAGGCAAAGCCTCTTCTTCTTAGCCTCCAGGCGGCTACATTGGGTTTGGAGTGTCGCCTTCATTTGTCAGCAAAAAACGGCACGGAAATCGAGCCAAGCCACGCGTCCTCTGGACTGATCCAACACGGAACGACAGCAGAGCAACCAACGCATCGGGTGGTATGTAACCCATGGTTTTGCTGTGTTTGTGGTTTATTGGAAACGCAGTGTTTGTGGGGGTTACGGCCGCTGGCCAAGCTGTTTGGTGCGGTGCTGCTGGTTGCTGCTGCTCGTTGTGTGAAGCCGTGTTGTACGGCGGCGTGTTGCCGGTGTTGTCTGTGGGGAACCGTGTTGTACGGTGTATTGTCGGTTGCAGCTGTCAGCTGTTTGAAGCTGCGTGTGGCTCGTTGCTGCTGTTTGTGGAGTGGAGCTCGGTGCGCTGTGTTTGGAGCCATTGGTGGCTGGCGTGTGCGCTCCGCGTATTGGAAGCAGTGTGTGTCTGCGCGTCATTCATTGCTTGCTGTGATTTCTCTGGGATTGCTGCTGATTCTGCTGTGAATTTGATTTTTACTGAAACTGCTTTGGATTTTGCCCTGATTGTGATTCATTTGTGTGTGGAAAATGAGTACATCCAACACTGGCTCAGTTGTGGGAAAACGGGAAACTGGAAAGAGGACGGTCGTTCTTACGGAGAAAGCTCTGGCGAACAAAATTGCCAGTCTTCAAAAGGACCGTAAGGGAGATGTGGATAAAATCAAGGTCCAGATATCATCTCTCAAAGAGCTGATGAAAGATGATAAAAATGCTTCTAATGTGAAATCACAACTGAATAATTTATCAACCTTGTTGGAAAATGCCTCTTCATTACACCAGTCTCTGATGCCTTTAATGCCACCTGAAGAACAAGAGAAACAAAACTTATGGTTTTCAAGTATCAGTAAATACAATGAAGGCTTCATGGAGGATGTTCAACTTTGGCTGAAGCAACTTGATAAAGCCCCCAGAGAACCTCCATCTCTGCATCGCGAGGATAAGGATGAAATACAACCATGTGACAGCATATCAAACCACAGCAGCAATAAAAATGGATCAAAATCAAATGTTTCTACAACATCTTCTGCGCGAGTTAAAGCTGAGGCTGAAATGGCTGCACTGATTGCCCGGCCAAAAACTCCTTAAGGAAAAACATCCCCTTGAGGAAGAGCACGAGCAGCTACAAAAAAAGAAAGAACAACTTCAGCTTGAAGCAGAGATAGCTGCATCGCTGGCAAAGGTGACTGTTTTAAGGACTGCTGGATCTGGATTAAGGAGTGCAGTTTCTCGGCGATCTGATGGCATGAAGTCTTATTTTGAAAAGGATAAGAAGGATGAGCTTAATGTTGATGCCAAAACATTTATCCCACAAAACCTTGGACAAGCTGGAAAAGAACAAACAGTGATTGGAAATGGTGCTTCACACTTCAGTCGACCTCAACAAAGTCATAAGGAAACTGAAACGGCCATACATCTCCATCATGCGCCCTCAGACTACACAACACAGGACACACAGGCTATGGTCACTGCAGCGTCTCCCCTGTCTCAACCCCGAATGTTCATACACCCCTCACCTGGGGTAGCAGTAATGATCAACAGCAAATATGCTCCATCATGGAAAAACAAAATGAAATAACTGCAATGCTGGTGAATCAACAATGTCTTTCATCACTCCCCAGAAGAGACCTCGAAATATTTGATGGTGACCCCCTGAAGTTTCATGCATTCATGCGATCTTTTGAGCAAGTAATTGAGCAGAAAACCACCAATACTGAGGATTGCTTGCACTTCCTAGAACAGTACACAAGAGGGCAGCCCAAGGAGCTCACAAGGAGCTGTCAACGCATGTCGGATGGGACTGGATATGCCAGAGCAAAGGCTCTCCTTCATCAACATTTCGGAGATGAATATAAGATAGCTTCTGCCTACATGGACAAGATTTCTTCATGGTTACCAATAAAGGCAGAAGATGTGAAGGCACTGCAGGCATACAGTTTATTTCTGAGGATGCTGCAACGCCATGGAGGAGGTGCACAGTCTTTGTGAGTTGAATACACCTGCCAATATGCTTACTGTGATAAAGAAACTGCCCTATAAGATGAGGACAAGTGGCGAACTGTAGCATGTGACCTCCAAGAAAGAAAAGCGGAGGCGGCGATGTTTGTTGATATCGTCAACTTCATTGAACATCAAGTTAAAATTGCAACTGATCCTGTTTTTGGAAACATACAAGATGATCGACCATCGACTGTTAAGGAAGCCTATAAGGCTAAACAAACTCTTCGTTCAAGAGGTAAAGAAAGTATCTTTGCCACGACCGTAGCTACTGTGGAGAAAAGAATCCCATTGGAGAACAAACTTAAAGTTGTACATGCATCCGAGAAGATTTGTTTATTTTGTAAGGGTGAACACATGCTGGATTGGTGCCCTCTATTGGAGAGGAGGACTAACAGTGAGAAAATTGATTTCTTGAAGAAGAATGGAATCTGCTTTGGCTGTTTGTGTACTGGACACATCAGTAAGGAATGCAGGAAACGCCTCACTTGCAAAACATGTGGTTCAAAACACCCCAGTATCCTCCACATTTATCAAAGGAAAGCTGGAACTAATGTGGAGAAAGGCAAGAATAACTCAGAATGTACAGTGGATAGCTCTCCCATCGCGGTCCAAACCAGTGGTCTTACTGGGGCCGGGAAACAAGATTTCAAGCTCGCTATTGTTCCAGTGAAAGTGAAGTCAAAGAAAAGTCACAAGATGGTGGAGACATATGCCTTTCTTGACCCTGGAAGTTCAGCATCCTTCTGCACAGTGGGTCTGATGAATAGACTGGATCTCTCTGGGAGAAATACAAGGATTCTTCTGCGTACCATGGGGCAAGAGAAAATTGTTGACAGTGGTATTGTCTCAAATTTGGAAGTTTCTGGACTGGATACTGATTGGTTCTGTGACATGCCGGATATTTTCACTCAAGCGGATGCCAGTGAACAGAAGCAATGTGCCTCGTCAGGATGATCTGCAAAAATGGCCTCACCTGAAACATATCCATTTGCCAGAAATAGATGCAGACGTGGAGCTCCTCATAGGCTCAGATGTGCCAAGAGCATTGGAACCCCTGGAGGTCATTCGGAGTGTGGGTGAAGGACCATATGCAATCAAAACTATGCTTGGATGGACAGTAAATGGACCAATGGGAGAGAAATGTTGCAACAAACCTGAGAACCAATCGGCAGTCAGTGTCAACAGAATTTCAGTGGTGAAGCTGGATGAACTCTGGAAACAACAGTTCAAGTTGGACTTCCCAGAAAGCAGCCAGGATGAGCAGCCGGGGCTTTCAAGGGAGGATCGCAAGTTTTTGGAAATGGCCAATAACACCATTAAACTACTGGATGGTCACTACAGTCTTGCTTTGCCTCTGAAAGATCGGAACATCAGCATGCCGAACAATCGCAAAATTGCAGAGCAACGTGCTCTTAACTTGAAAAGGAGGTTAACTCGGGATGCATTATTCCACAAAGACTACACCACCTTCATGAATGATATCATATCCAGCAGCTATGCAGAAAGTGTCACAGATCTGGACCGCAGCGATGGAAAGGTTTGGTATATTCCACACCATGGCGTATACCACCCAAAGAAGCACAAACTCAGGGTTGTTTTTGATTGTGGAGCATCATTTCAGGGTGTGTCCCTCAATGAACAGCTCTTGAATGGCCCTGATCTTACAAGTACCTTGGTTGGAGTCCTGAACAGGTTCAGAAAGGAGCCAGTGGTTCTGATGTCGGACATTAAGGCCATGTTTCATCAGGTTCGGGTTCAAGAGGAAGATACTGACCTGTTGAGATTCCTCTGGTGGCCTAATGGTGACCTCAGCCATCAGTTGGAGGAGTACAAAATGGTTGTACACCTGTTTGGAGCGACATCGTCTCCAAGTTGCGCCAACTTTGCACTTCGAAAGTGTGCAGAAGACAACAAAATGCTTTCCAGCCCACGAACAACTGAGAGCATCATACACAATTTCTACGTGGATGACTGCCTTGTTTCAGTAGCTACTGAGGAGGAGGCCATATCCCTGTATAAGGAGCTTCAAAGCGTCTGTGCCAAGGGTGGATTCCATTTAACCCAGTGGATCAGCAACAGTCGCAAGGTGCTGGCAGCAATTCCTGAACAGGACAGGGCAAAGGAGGTCAAGGACTTGGACTTGGACAACGACATTCTACCCGTTGAAAGAGCGCTGGGAGTGCGATGGTGTGTTCAATCTGACACCTTCAGGTTCAACATTAACATCCAGGAGAAGCCACTGACACGAAGAGGAATCCTTTCAATGGTCAGTTCTTTCTATGACCCCTTGGGAATCCTATCCCCTGTGGTTTTTACAGCCAAAAGGATACTCCAGGACTTGTGCCGGAAAGGTCTCGGATGGGATGACACTGTACCAGCAACATCAGTTGAAGAGTGGATTAACTGGTTGGAGGAAATACAACAGCTAGAAGACTTAAATGTCAGAAGATGCTTCAAACCACTTGGCTTTGGAGAAGCAACCTTTGCTCAGCTGCATCATTTTGCCGATGCTAGTGAGCAGGGTTATGGTGTTGTTACCTACCTGTTGATGCATAACAACCACTCTGAGACATGCTGTGCATTCGTCATGGGAAAATCCAGGGTTGCACCTTTAAAGCCTGTTACAATCCCTCGCATGGAATTGACTGCAGCTGTCATGGCAGCCCGCATGGATAAACTGTGGAGAACAGAACTTGGACTACAGCTTCAAGACTCGGTCTTTTGGACTGATAGCACCTCTGTGCTAAAGTACATCAAGAATGAAACTTCAAGGTTTCGTGTCTTTGTGGCTAATAGAGTCACAGAGATACTCAAGGTTTCAGCTTCCCAGTGGAGATTTGTGAACTCTGCACAGAACCCAGCAGACCTCGCCTCGAGAGGCATGAGCAAAGCTGTTCTTAAAGAGCAGCATGTGGTTATCTGGTCCCTCATTTCTCATTCAACCAGAACAGGATTGGCCAGCTAACCCAGATGCCCTTCAAGACCTTCATCTTGGAGACCCTGAGGTCAAAGTATCTGCTGCCATCAAGGTGTCCTCAGCGCAAGATGATGAGGATCCCGTGATCTCTCTTATCAGCCGCAGCTCATCTTGGACACGTCTCATGAGAGTGATGGGCTGGATCTTGAGGTTCAAGGCTGTGTTATTACGCCTCAAGATGGCGAGAGACAACACTGTGGACAACACTCATAAGAAGACGACTCCCAGGTCTAAGGAGATGCCTGCGGTCATCTTACAGTAGAAGAGATCCAAGAAGCAGAAATGCAGATCATCAGAATCAGCCAGAAGAAAAGGTTCCCGGATGAGTTCACCAGTCTGCAGCAGGGAGGAAGCGTGAAAAGAAACAGCCACATTTACAAGCTAAACCCTAGGCTGGAAGATGGTGTTCTAAGAGTTGGTGGAAGACTTAGCAAGGCTGCCATGCCTGAAGAGTCAAAACATCCTGCAATACTACCAAAGGACCTTCATATCGCTGACCTAATCCTTCAGCACATACATCAGGAAGTTGGTCATGGTGGAAGAAACCACATACTGTCTAGACTACGCCAGAATACTGGATCCCTGGTGCTAGTGGCTCCATAAGAAAGTTGTTATCTCAATGTGTCATCTGTCGGAGGTTACATGGAGCTGCAGGCCAGCAACAAATGGCAGACTTACCTGAGGACAGAGTGACACCAGATAATCCTCCATTTACCTATGTGGGAGTGGACTACTTTGGACCCTTTGAAGTCAAGCGTGGGCGGAGCCTTGTCCAAAAGGTATGGAGTCATTTTCACCTGTCTGGCTATAAGAGCTGTTCATCTGGAAGTTGCTTTCTCACTGGACACAGACTCTTTTATCCATGCCTTGAGGCGGCTTCATCGCAAGAGGCGTGGTCAGGTCAAGAGCGTTCTGACAATGGCACCAATTTTGTTGGTGCTTAGCGGGAGCTGGAACGAGCCATTGAGGGTTGGAACCTGGAAAAGATCAATGACATGCTGTCCCTGAAAGGAATAAAGTGGACCTTCAACCCCCCCACAGGATCACATCATGGAGGAGCTTGGGAAAGGTTGATTCGCTCGGTGAGAAAGATCCTCAACTCCACTTTAAGAACACAAAGTTTGGATGATGAGGGGCTTCAAACAGTGCTCTGTGAAGCGGAATCCATCATAACAGCAGACCCATCACAAAGGAATCGACAGATCCAAATGACCTGGAAGCATTAACCCCGAACCACCTTCTGCTTCTAAAATCCAAACCATCGTTACCTCCTGGTCTTTTCAAGAGGGATGACATCTACTCACGTCGGAGGTGGAAACAAGTGCAATACATCGCTGACTTGTTCTGGAAAAGATGGACTCTGGAGTACTTGCCACAACTACAGGAGAGACAGAAGTGGACAAAGACCAAACGGAACTTCATTCCAGGAGACATAGTCCCCATTGTAGATGATTCTGCACCCGTAATTCTTGGCTCATTGGAAAGATCATCGGCCGTTCCTGACAGGAGAGGACTTGTCGACAGGTCTGGATCAAGACTGCCACCAGCCGTGTTGCAGGCCCATAACGAAGATCTGCCTTCTTCAGGAATCGGTGGAATCCTAATTTTTTTTGTTTTTTGACCTGATTTGACTGACTTAAATGACCTGACTGGACAAAAGAGTGGTGTTAAAGATCACTCTCAACGCTAGGCTAAGTGCTAGTAACCTCTGGCCTGAAAAAAAAAAAAAAAAAAACTGGGGAAAAACTCTTCATTTACTTGGACTTTAATATTTCTGGTGTATATATATTCTTGTGGTCCCATTGTTTGGCATGTATTGTAATTATTACAGGTGGTTAATTGTAATAATTAGGGGCCGGAATGTAGGTGACGGGTTTTTATGAATGAATTTGTTTTGTCACTTCCGGGGCGTGTGTCACATGGTGTAGTGGGAGGTCTTTAGATTATTTTACCGGTACAGGTTTGAATCACTGGGTGGAAGGAGGGTGAGAGTAGAGGTCCTACTTTTTGCTGACCGCATCGTTTTGGAGCTCGTATTGGAACTTTATAAGTATTTTGGATTTACCTTTTCATATTTGAGTTATATTATATGCATTTTGTTTGCCTTTTCTGAATCCGTTGAGATCGCCTTTGGAGTTGGATTTTTGCACTTTAAGTTTGCCTTTTCAATCATACGTTCTGGATTTATATGAACCTCAAATAAACCAAAGACACCAGACTTTGATTATCGTCCTTTTTTGTCATCGAGCGCGTCAGGCAAAGCCTCTTCTTCTTAGCCTCCAGGCGGCTACATTGGGTTTGGAGTGTCGCCTTCAAGCTGCTTTATGTGGTAAAATGTGATTCCTTAACTTTGTTTAAATGTTTCCTGAGAGCATGAGTTAACTTGTGTAACCTGGCAACAAATGCTGTTAGGAATGAATAAAACTCAGGGTTAACATCTAACCAGAGGCAGGACACATGCCCTTTTAAAGCCGTCCTAAAGGTTAACATGGAAAGAGACAGCTTTTTTGGTGTTAAGCTAATAACTGTATCACATTGTTTGCATATCTGTCACATTACATGGGTAAAGTGACTGTCTTTACTTGGTAAATATTAAACCTAAGGTGATGCAAGATAGTGCAGCGGGTAGTTCTTGTACCTCACCACAAGAAAGTTGCTAATTTGACTCTGAATTGGGTCTTCATTGGTCTATTGCTTTTCGACACTGAATGCAGGTACTGGTGTCTTTGTCTTAGCTTTATTTCTCGAGTCTTAGTTGAGCTCTGGCTGTCTGGTGTAGCTGTAGTGTTGGCACTAGTTGATATGCTGTTGTCAGTTCTGTCAGGGTTTGTGCTGTTGGATGGGATGGGAGTTCTTCTTGGCCTAAGCCTGAAGATCATCAAGACATGGTGCTGATGTTTCTCCTGCAGTGGGTAGAGTGAGTGAGAGTACGATGGGTGAGCTGTTGAAGGTTTGGTCAATGGCGAAGACAATGTTGGAGAGAATGCTTTAAAACGCCTCCTGCATAAGACATGCAGGACCACCCTGCAGTGAATTGCTCCTTACCTTTGGGATTGATTAGAGTGGTGAGCTGTAGCAGCTACTGAGGTATTTGCAGGATAATGGCCCACTCTCAGTGTTTCTATGATCTGTGAGATGAGTTCTTCCAATTGTTTGAAAGCTTATTGTACCAATTTCCTTTCTAGTGACTTTTGTGCAGAGTTCTGGAGATTTTCCTGCCTCTGAGGGATTGGATTTTGCTCCTCTGCTCTGTGTTCCACCGAGTGGGTATGGTAGCCCAGCACACAGATTCACTGCAGCGCCGCACCTGAGCCTCATCACTCAATCACCTGCACCTTCTTAAGCCTCACTTGGCCTCCTCAGCAGTGCCACATGATCTTGTGCTCTCTACAAGTCTTCTGTGAACTTTATTAGAAAGATTCATATTCACTAAATATTCTTACATGTTCTAAACGGTCTCTTCATTCTGCTTTTGGGTCCACACCTCCACAAAAATGGAAAATTCCCGAACACTTATCAGATGATTTCTAGATCTCAAACTGCCTATAAGCACATGTGTGTTGGTTGCCCATGTTAATAATGGTCTCTCACTCTGTGTCAGACCTCTGATTTGCAAGTAACCAGTCCAGGGTGTACCCTGCCTCCCACGTAATGTTAGCTGGATATGCTTTAACCCCTTGTGACCTGGAAAGGGATAATAATTGATGAATGTATGGATAGATGGGTGATACTAATAACAATATGCCCAAATGTTATTTTTTTACAGAGGTGCTGTAATGTTTTTTTGTAAAAAAAAAACAAAAACAAAACAAACAAAAAAACAACATATAGAATACAGTGCATCAAAAAAATATATGCCAATAATAATGTCTCAGCCATTCTTTTCAGTAAGGATGTTCTCAATCATATCAATGTGGTGTAAAGATCAAATGCACTATTTTCCATTAGGTTGGTTTCCCTTCAACTGTGCATTAAGTAGCCAATTTATATAAATTCCACTGGGACCTCCACATGAACATCATAGTCAGTGATGGTTTATGTCCTTAGGAAAAAAATGTTCTTCATTCTTGAAGTGCACTAATGTCCAAACTGTATCATTATTTATCCAAATGTAAAAGGCTGCTGGATTTTCAAACAGCATAAATATGTGAACTAATAATGTATCAGAGTCCTGTGAGTTTGAGTAACCATGGAAACAGAATGTATTTAATGGTCATTTGCATCAATGCATCTTGTACTTAGTGTAAATATGTAGGTGAATATTTTCTTAAAGACATACCAAAGGCTGCTTTTTATTTAACGATACAAAAAACTGGGTGTTTGGAGGATATTTCAGTAAATCTAGGGATTGAACTCATAGTATGGGCAGAACCTTCCCATACTATATCTGACAGGACTACATCAAATACAGATAATGTAGTGGGTGGGTGCTACTGCAGCAGTGGTAAGCACAACACATTGGCCACTTTGTAGGGAAAAAAAATATCTGCAAAGCACATGTTGAATTAAAGAGAAAATATCCTTTGAAGTAATAATTTCAGTCTTTGAATTTGTTTTCACTATAAAGTAATGCAGTCCACATTTTACAACTGTTTTATCGCTGTTAGCATTTGAGGTAAACTGTTAGCATTTAAGCTAGCCTCTATTACGAGTGTTATCTCACTCGTAGCACCCACCTCTTCCTGCCTTGGAGGATGCTGTTGAGCTGTGCAGTTTTGGGCAGCTCACAATTGTAGTAGTTTGGAGCTTAGCAAGATGAATCTGTCTGATTATAGACATCGAATCAGACAGATACAGCTGCACTGCAAGGTTATAACAGAGGCTAGATACCCTAGAAGATGTCAAATGGCCCATTGCCACATCTGACAGCCTTTACTGTTTCCTTGTGTTTTCATATTGAGGACTGCACTTAGTAAAGATACAGGATTTCTTAAACATTACTATAGTTTTCCACATTTTTGCTAATAACTTAAACCATTTTCAAAAGACTTGATGACATTTCCAGGAAATGTTGGTCATGACACTAGGGAGAAGTGATAAGATTATGGTGGTGATCCAAAAATGTATGTGGATACAGGAAGTTCTTTAAGAAACTGTTCAAAGCAAAATATTGTTTTCCAGAGGGCAGTTTTCCACATACCTGGCAGCAACAGGCTCAGCAATGTTGGAAAACCTTAGTGAGGATTTGTGCTCTCTAAGGACTTCCCGTTAATAATTCACTAGTTGCTTATCATTTGCCTTTCTTGGCCAGTGCACTCTTAGAATACAATCAAAGTTCCTCGATGATAGCTAATTCTTATAATCTAATGAAAGTTGTGGGTCCTTGAACATGCAAGAAAAGCCAATAATCATTAGCTTTTGCGTCAGTGGATTTCAGTCTCTAACATCAAGCGTATTTCATACTTGACTCTTCATGTTTACTGTTATGTTGCTGTTACATTGTCCAAATATATATCTCATGTTTATCCATTTACAGGTTCAAACTGGTTCTAAAGGACTGAGACCATCCAAATACACCAACAAAAGACATGTTTTAATGTTGTATAGTAACCTATAAAGATGTACTATGCTCCCTACATTCATTAGACACTGTTGCCTTGACTGTTCCACATGTTACATTTTTTACAGTCTTACGTAAACATTTGCATAATTCTAACACTCTGGAGAGATGCTCATTATTTACAGCCTTCATATCAATGCATAATGATATATCCACAATGCAGTTCAAGTGATGTAACATAGACTCAATCTCTGCCTGTCAATAACCCCCCAACACACACATTGACTTCTCTCTGTTTTTATTTGCTGTAGGTCGTGATTCTTCTGTGTGCTCACAGCTTCTCTGAGCTGTTCCCTAATCTCTGTGTCCAGGAGCAGCTTTGATGCAGCTTCATATGGCAGACAGCAGAGGTGGCATTTGGCCCTTTATCGCAGCATGGATCCCAGGCCAATTTACACATACTTATACACACTCACCAGGGAAGCACACACATTCACACAGAGAGAGTGCAGCAGCGGCACCTGTACCCTTGCAGGCACAAGCCAGGTTACACACTGTGAAAAGGATACAGATGAAATACACGTAAAGACAAACAAGCTGCTGGAGCATCAAACACAAAACAGAGAAAACACTCAAATTAGCAATTACACAAAATGTGAAAAAATACCACATATATTTAAAACACTGACAAGAATGAAACACACAAAAATAATGTGACATTGGTTTGCCGTTGGGCTGTGCAGCAGATGCTGCACATGCCTCACAGCTAGAAGGTCGCTAGATTGATTCCTGAGCCGGGCAGGGCCTTTCTGTGTGGAGTTTACATGCTCTTCCCGTGCATGTGTGGGTTCTTTCCAGGCACCCCGACTTCCTCCCAGAGACCAAAAACTTTGCTCATTAGGTTAATTGGTGACTCCAAATTGCCCTCAGGTGTGAGTGTGTATGTGTGTGTATGTGTCAAATCTGCATCCAGAACCATCTATTGATTAAAAGTAAGACAACAGATAATAAATAAAAGCTAGATAATTGCAGACTACCAAGATACAATTCTGGATCACCTCAAGTTCCGATATGATGGCCAAGTCTCCGCTCATGTCTGTGGAGAAGTCTTCGGCTGTTTCCCAAAGCCAAGGTACCTTGCCTTGGAAGGCAGTGCCTCCGAAGCCACTTCCTTCCAATCCAAGGCAAGTGTCCTTCCTCTGCTCAAAGGAGATGCTAATGGAACAGCCTACAAAGGCATCCGGAAACGTCAGACCCACCTCTTCCTGACGCTATTTAATTCCCCGCCTACCCGGAGAAAGTCCGTTCACTACAACCGCAGGTGAGATGGAGCTTGCAGAGGCTACCACTATAACCTTGTGCTTTATACATGCCATAGAGCAGATGGAGCACGAAATCGCAGACGAGCATCGGAGCCAAGATGCCCGACAGCGACAGCGCCGCATGTTCTGTCTGCGGAATCGCCAGATGCGCTCAGTGCAGGTAAATCTTAAGCCACACATTCCTGAAGTAGGATGCAACTGGGTCAATTAAACCTGTCCCAAATTAAATACTCACTATTTCCATTCGCATGATTTTGAGCTAAACATTTTCACATCCCAGCAAATGTTAATTTACTCTCATGCACAGTTAATTGAGGGACTAGTGAAAGGCAATATAAAAATCAGCTTGTGTAAAGCCCAGCTTTACATAAGCTGTGGTAGTGGTAGTTCACCTACCACATGCATATACAGGTACATCTCAAAAAATTAGAATATCATGAAATAGTTGTACAGTTTTCATCACTCATTTCAGAATGTGAAACCCATATATTATTTAGATTCATGACAGATAGAGTGAAACATTTCTAACATTTATTGCTTCAAATTTTTGTAATTCTGAAATGAGTGATAAAAAATATTAATCTTTTGCATGATCTTCTAATTTTTTGAGATGTACCTGTACTGCACATGTGGTAGGTGAACTCTCCACATGTGACATTATATTGGACAAACGGCCTCTATGAAATCAATCAATCAATCTTTATTTATAAAGCGCTTTTCATACAGAAATGCAACTGAAAGTGCTTTACAGATTAAAAACAGTTCCCCCCCTATTTCCCCTAAATTTACAAACATGTATGTAATACATCTCAGGAAAAAAAAGCATCACTGCTTACATTCATGAGAATTACAATAACAACAAACCGCCTTTGTTTCCGACAGGGTCGAGTGTACTGTGAGGTAAGTCTCACAGTACCAGTACTGCAGCGCTTCTTTGGAGGGGAGGACACCGTACCAGACTTTCGTCTGTCCCGAGTTGCCATCCACACCTTGATGCAAGTGCTGCACTCAGAGAGGCAGCATGGTTGGGGCCGGACCCTGGAGACACTTGTGTTCCTGTTCTGGTTGGCCAGTGGTTCAGCCTACAGGATTGTCTCCAGGGTCTTTAAAATGCCTCTCTCCACTGTGCACCGAATTGTACATAGGATGGCAGATGAGGGGGTCGGTGTTCTTCCCCGTTTCATATCCCTCCCCAACCCCGAGGAAGTCCAGGCTGTAGGTGACGGATTCAGACAGCTGGCCCATCACCCAGCCTTTTCCAAGATGGCTGGGGCAATTGATGGATGCCACATTCGAATTCCTTGTCCAGGTGGTCCTGATGGTCAAGATTACATCCGCAGGTAATTGTACTGTTATAATATATAACAGTCTTGATGTGTTTTATGCAGTATTGACACCTTTTGGCCTTCCATAGGAAGCTGTTTCCATCCATTGTCCTCCAGGCAGTGTGTGACCATCAGGGCCGGTTCCTGGACATATTTGTGGGGTACCCAGTCAGCGTGCATGATGCAGCATCCTGAGAAACAGTCCCATCTATCTTCGGGGAAATTACCCACCCCCAGGGTTTTTCCTTGTTGGAGATGGTGGCTATCCATGTCTTCAGGACCCCCTGGCCCTTATTACACCATATAAGCGGCCAGTGAGAGGCATGGTAGAGCAAAGGTTCAACCATCATCATTCCAGGGCGCGCTCCATCATTGAGCGTGCCTTTGGGATGATGAAAGCCCGCTTCAGGTGCATCTTTTTAGAAGCACTTGAAGTACATGTGCAGTTTGTCCCAAAGGTAAATATCCACTAATCACTAGTAATGATTTTAACAATTTGTGAGTATGGCATTGTTTAAACATGGCACAATCGCACTCCAGTTACAGGGTCACTTGTCTGTGCCTTTTCCTCAGGTGGTGGCATGTTGTGCAGTCCTGCACAACATTTGGCTGGGTGTTGGAGACAGACTGCAGGAACCGTTGGAGGAGGCAGAAGAGGAAGAAGATAGTGGGGAGGAGCAGCAACCACCTGGAGAGGCAGCTGGTGGGGCCACACTCAGGCACGGTGTTGCTGCTCGTGTGTCAGCTCTGCAGCAACCCCCAGTGGACCACGACTATTGTCAGGTACTGCACATACAATGTCTTTCATGTGGAGTTTTATGGATGTAGATGCTTTACTAATTGGTTTGTTTCTTATCTTGCAGACATGACGGAGGATGATTTTGTTTATATTTTCTTTGCCTATTTTTTGATATATTGGTTTCTGATATTTTTGTTATAATAAATGAAGGTACACAAAAACGCATTGTGTATGTTTAATATGAACTAAAGTCAGGTTCATTGTTGCATTTTTTTTCCTGCAGAAATGGATGTATGTTAAATCAGATCAAACATCATAATATGACAGACAAAAATAAATACAAAAACAAATAAAACTCAATCTCCATCTTATTAATGCATTATTTCCAATGCAAATCACTGTTCAGCATCTGGCATTTTACTCAATTTTGATGCCAGTATGTCTTCCAACTAAGCTACATTTGACTATAATTCAGTCCAGTAAAGTACATTTGGGTTCCCAGTTCATACATGCCAATTTCATCACCTCGAACCATCAGGCAGTGGGAATGCCTATCTGCATCCCAATTGAGTGTAAAGTGTTACCCTACTTTACATGAAAAGTACTGTAGACTTTGCATGGAACTATTATACATCACCAGTCACATAAAAGCATGGAAATCTAATCAGTTTTGGATATGCTATTTGTACAGTCATCTTTCCTTTTGGTCAGTAAAAATTGTGCAATACAGTTTGCCACAATTACTATCATTTGTCTGCAACAATTAGTGATTTATTGTACCACCATGACTAATTAAGGTATTGATCTTTGCCAAAAAAAAGGAGCACACACCAATTGTAAATAAGGATTTATTCGTATAACTATAAATAAAAGTGTCCTTCTAAAAGGCTGCATTTTTGCCCATGAACAAAATCTATAAACACATATTTCTAGACAAAACAAATACAAAACATAAATATGACAGCAAAAAAATAGAAACTAAAATATCATTTTTTGTCTTTCAATGTGTCAACTAATTTCTCTAATAAGGAGGCATAGCGGTCAGCCCGCTCCCTCTGCTGCTGTTCACGTCTGGCCTCCAACTCCCTCTGCTCTTTGAGATCCTGTTGGTATAGCTCAATAAGAGGGTCCACTTTCCTTCTTTTTGGCCTTCTGTTTTCTTCCCCATTATCCTCATCATCATCATCATCATCATCATCATCATCATCTTCTTCCTGCTCCTCAACTCCACGTCGCAGTCTGGTGGCTGAGGAGCTGGCTGAGGAGGTGCTTGGCCCTTCTTCACCCTCCTGGATGGAAGCCACCAGGCTGGGCGGCTTAATGGCAGCAGTCTGGCCTAGGACTTCATCCATGAGGGTGAAGGAGGGCCAAGTAGCTGCCGTGGGGTTGCCGTCCTCCGTCCCCTGGCCTGTTTTAGGACGTTTGCATTCCTGATGTAAGGAAAGGACATCATGTATTAAAAGTACAGACAGAATGAATGCATGTCTAGAAAGTTGACTTCATATGTACATTTTACCAGATATGAAATGTCATGTACCTACCCTGTACTTTGTTTAAAGGTTGTCCCATTTCTTCCTAGCCTGGGAGGGGGTGACACAGGTCAGGCCCATTTGGTATTAAATGAATCTGTGTGATGATATGAAAAAATATAAGTGGAGAACATGATCAAATGGGAACATACTGAATATGGCTCACCTGTAGCCTTCTGCGACTGCGTCTCTTGCCCCCGTAAAAAGCCTGCTGTTGGAGGCACGCAGTCTGGTAAATTGTTCCGTCAACTCTTTTGTCCCTGTTCAAGGAAAATATTTATTTGTAATATTTTTTATCATCAGATTCCTGTCACAAATGTACATGTATTTGGAGTTACATTGTCTCACATAACATGTGTTGCACTGTGGAAAGTGCTTGGATAGTTTATACAAACGTGGGAGTAGACCGTATGCTCAAGCGGCTACAACTATTGTCATGGCTTGTCACTTTTGTACGCTTTTTGCTTTTTTATTGTCACATCATTGACACTGCAGGTGCGGCTTCTCATTTATTATAGTTACGTGAGTGACACAAAAGAGTTAAGTGGTGGACATGGTATAAGTTATTATTTTCAGAGGTGTATTTGTTACTTACATTTGAATTGAAATTTTCCACAGGTGTCTGCTGGAGCGTCTGTTTGTGGAGCGTCTTTTCCTTCCATTTTTCCTTTTTTGTAGATTCGCGGTGCGTGTTGGGTATTTGTAGCCATGGCAAGGCAGCGAAGGATACACCTGTGTATCCTTGGTCAATTAGCCATGTGCTAACCAAACGGAGGACATATGCCTCCGGGGGACATGAACATTGGAACAGCACTTGGGCAGCGACTGATGATGTGGATGCCTGCCCACGCCCACATCAGACCAAGGCAAGGCAAGGTACCTTGGCTTTGGGAAACAGCCCTCCTCTGGCATTGCAAGAGAAGCTGGGTAATGTAGTGACATGGGCTTGAGAAACATAGATGTGAGTTTGCAAATAAACTGCAATTCATATAATTACATAAAGGGGCAACACCCCAGAGCAGTCGAGGAGAAATTAATAGGATTTGCCATTATACAGTATAAAGCTGATGTAGAGCGACACACCCAAGTCTGAAGTGCAAATAAATTGATTATTACAGGAGCTAAATAACTGTTCACACTGGGGGCATCCAACTTCGATTGTCAACTCCGGGGTGGTGAGGTTTCACCGAGTTCCCAGTAAGAAAAAGCTCGGAACTCGGAAATTCCTAATTCTGACTACAACTGGAACACACCTAAAGACGTGACCCAAGGTATGTAGCCGTAGTTTTTGAAGTGTGACAACAAGCAGTTTCTGGAACACTTATTATCGTAGTTTTGTAGCCGGCTATATATCGCTACTTACAGCCCGGTGCTCTAAGAACTGTCTGAATTATAAAATTTGCTCTTGTTTTAATTGTCTTGTTCCCGAAGTTGAGTATCCAGGCCAGTCCAGTCCTGTCCGACCCGACCACTTAGCTAAGGAATAGCATTTATAGATAACCTATTTTGATGCTATAAAACTCATCTTAAAGTATTTCGGTCAGGCATATATCTAAAAGTGAGACTTTTTTTGTAATTACTTAATTTTCTATACTGCTTATCCTTTTTGGACTTGCAGGGGGCTGGAGTCTATCCCAGCTGTCATTGGGCGAGAGGCAGGGTACACCCTGAACCGGTCGCCCATCGATTTCAGGGCCACATAGAGAGACTGACAACCATTCACACTCACACTCATACCTAAGGGCAATTCAGAGCCACCAATCAACCTGATGAGCATGCTTTTGGTAAAACAGGACAGCATGGTGGCACAGCAAAAAGGCTGGACATTCAATCCCTGGGTAGGGCAGGGCCTTTCTGTGTGAAGTTTGCATGCTCTTCCTGTGCATGTGTGAGTTCTCTTCGGGCACTCTGGTTTCCTCCCACAAATCCTACAGATCAATATTCAAAAGTTAGCAAGGTACAGACAAAAAGTAACGATAATAAAATGTTTAGAGTTGTCCATGTTAAAACACAATTACCTGTGATAATATCTATTAAAAAAGGGTTATACCTTGGTTATAGACATGTATACTTATTCAAATTGTGATCCTAAGACACTGAGCACTATGCTCTATTTCGTCATTGTGTTTAAAAGAACATGGTGTGATTTCTTATTAACATAGAAGCTGTGTGATATGTTCTTAACTGTGCTTTTGCTTATGTAACTGTATTAAATTTGGACATGATATCATCAAATATCAATCACAGGCCCCTAAATTGTATTGTACTGATCTCATAGCATGGCAGACTTTGCAACACCTATACATGCACTCCCATTTTCCCGCTTAAGGTGTTTTTAAGGGTGGCTATGTCTTAAACGGTGTGTCTCCCGTCATCGACCCCTTGCATAAGTTGCTCCAGCACTAAGCATCCCAGCATCCCAACCTCTCTGTTGACTCACCCCTCGTAACAAAATTCAACATGAACATGCTTTAGAGGTTTATATGGATATTTAAATGTGCATTTTAATTTATGGATATTAAGTGTGTGCTGCTTGTTTGTTCTAATGTATGTTCTAATGTAAGCTGTTTGTGATCATTTTCTCCGCTCTTATACAATATTAAAGGGAAAAGGACATTCTAAGAAAAAAAAAATCTTTCTTTTGTAATCCAAAAACATAAAACACCACTACTACTTGAAGACCAGATATTAGGGGGCAGATTTTGCTGAATTCAAATAGTTAAAAAATCAACCACAGAATATTGTTTTCATCCACAGTCAGAGCAAAATGTCCCCACATTTGTCTCTGCAGCTGTGTCAGTCTTTTCCTCCATCAAAGCTTTATTCTTTAGTGTTTTATTGAAGAGGGAACAGCTGATGGAAGTGGAGTGCAAACTACGGATGTCAGTCCTGTCATTCTGAGAAGCTTCACATTGTTCATTCAAAGAGACACAGCACTTTTCATGGTTTTCTTAGAAGTCCCTTCCTCCATCAGCCCTGCTAAGAAATCCTTGAGACCTTAAAAAGAAGTCCATTTGATTCATTCTTTAGCTGTAAAAAAAAAAAAAAAATGCCATTATACTGGTATGATGATTTGTTTCGGAGGCCTTTGTCTGTGTCCATCATCATAGACCTCCCATACATCCATCTTTCTGGTGTTGACAAAAACAAAAAAAGACATTTAAAGCCATGTAATTATTGGTCAGATTTGCATAGGAAATTATTCAGGAAGAGTTCTATCAAGAAGTAAAGCTTTAAGAGTTCACAGAGCGTCATCGTCACCTACTCAACACCTACAAAGCCACCCATAGCCTCACCCCTCCATATCCTTCTGAAACCTATTAACATGTCTTAGCCTTCCCGTACCCTCCAATCTTCTTCCTCTGTCCATCTCTCTTTCCCCTCTTCTCGCCTTGTCACCATGGGGGACCAAGTATTCAGCTGCTTGGCTCCCTAGTTATAGAACTCACTCCCCTCTAACCTCGGCATCACTGACTCCTTACCCTTTTCTAAAATCAGTTTCAAAACTCATTTGTTCAAACTCTCCTATTCCCTCTGATCCTTTGCATTAACTTTGTATTATATTGTTTCTTTTTATACCTGTTTTTAAGCAGTTTTTTGTACGTTTGTAAGGTGATCCTGAGTGTCATGAAAAGCGCCCTTAAATAAAATGTATTATTATTATTACTACCTGTATTTAACTACCATTACTGTCAACAACTGTTAAACTTGAGACCTTTGCACACAGGAGGAAATTTTTTGCACAAATACTATGAGTTGAGTTGTGTCTCATTGAACCTACAGCCAGTCAATGTAAGCTTACACATCAACAACAATGTCCATGAGTAAAGTAACAGCTTTTAGTTTTTTTGGATTGTGATCCATTTCTCTAAAATTTTGTCTCTCACTTTATTTAGGGCATGTTGTGTGTGAGAGCTGAGAGTGACTCTGGGATCTAAAACATAACCATCTATAGCATTTTGTAATTAGCTGAGATCAGTTATTGTCTATAATGCTGTTGTTATACTACTACACCACTGTGATGTTAATTCGTCACCCTGTTAATGTCAGTGCCTGAGCTTTACTGGCATGCTTTGCTTTTGAATGCAATATCTTTAAAAAAAAAAATAAAGTAAAAATAAAATGAAATTCTAATTTGAGTCAGTGATTGGATCAGTGTGTTGATGAGGTTTAAAGTCAATATCATAGAGGCCGATGGCCATTGATTTTTAGTGGAAAGCAATATCTAATGATGTTACAACCCCAGCTCGTTGGGGAAAAGGGAAGTAACATAAAATAACCAGATTTTAAATGGTTTAAATAAAAGTTATTTATTTATAAAGCAAAGGAGGTAAGAATAACAAAATGAGGTCGAAAAGGGCAAACTAAGAATTATAGTTTAAATAAAATACACAACCAAAACACATAACTAAGGACCACAATAGAAAATTCAAGAACAAAGATATATGGTCCAAAATGGATAACCTAAATAGATGTACACAAAAGAGAAACAATTAAACTAATGCCCTCGAAAATACAGGACCTCTGAAATATACACAAGGTACGGCACAAAAACTCTTGTTCTAACAAAGTTTTTCTCTAAAGGTGCAGGCTCTGTTGAGAAGCTCCCGTCATCAAGCTTCTGGAGCTTCTTATAGTGAAGGACTGCCGCGCCCTCAGCTGCTCCTAATCGCCCAACGATATTTGATCTGCTGTCTCACTCATGCACACACACACACACACACACACACTGACAGACAGGTTAGCAAGAGAGGAGGGAGCGTGGCGGCGGCCATAACAAATGAACATTTGTGGTTTCAAATATATTTCACATTTTCACTTTTGCTTAAGGATGACTATAGGTTTTTCAAAGTTAAGAGTCAATGTCAAGGTTTTTGACCTTTATGATCATCTTTTGCTGTGGATGCAAACTTGTGACACTGGATCCCACAAGGACATTTTCAGGGTTTTTCTGGCAACTTTGTGCGAATGTCCTCTTTGACTTAATTGTGAACTGTTAAAATTTTGGTTGGACCAAGCCAATCATCCTCTGGCACTGGTCATTTCTTGCTCTTGAGCTCAATCCCTCAACACCTATTTCCTGTCCAACGTTCCATGTGATATCTGTTCTTCTCTCTATTATCTCTCTACATTTGTCATTTTCATGATGTTTATGGATCATTAAGACATTTTGATCATATTTTGAGAACTTATAAAGCACCAAAACCTAAGGCTAGTAAACCTTTCAATGAGCCAGAAACAACACTACATTGTTATTTTAGGGATAATAAAAGTCATTATCATGATATACTTCATCTTTATTAGCCTCTCTGTATTAGGTTTATCTCCAATTTCATATGATTAGCTGAGGACTGTCTTTATATCCACATCCTCTTTGTAAACAGGATGAAGAAGAAGGGTCTGACATAAATATTTGCTCTGAGGCGTTGGCTGGTGTTTACCATCGATCTCCTGCAGCGCGCTCTGCTCTGTCACGCAGGCTGCTCAGAGTAATGGATTGGACAGCAGCTGAATCATCCAGCGCTCTAATGTATTATCAATTAGTTGATTTGTGCCCACGCTCGGTCAGATGCAACCGTACAGTGAGAGCTCCTTTGTTCAGGCTGTCGATAGAGCTCAGCTGGAGGCCAAACTGGCATCACTAATCTGTGTAATGTATGAAGAGAGAGGAGATGCAGTACGAGGGCAGATCATCAATCAGCAGCAATAATCTACTGTATGATCAATACCTGTACTGCTGACTGGACTGAGTCAAATCTATTGATACAAGCAGTGAGGTGCTTCTCCACACTCTATGGACTGCAAGACAGTAAGAGAGAGAATGTGAGTATCGGTGTATGGAATTATGAAGGGGAAGTCAACAGTTAACCAACGTTTACTAGAGTCTTGGCTCCTAAACAGAGGGCTGGGCCATGTTAAGGAGGGTGTCAGAGATCTGAAGAAGGGCTTCAGACTCTGTCAGCTCTTGGCCTGTTCAAACAATAATGCTGTCAAAGATGATGCATCAAAACATTTCTTACCTCCACACTCTTAACCCCACAGTTCCTGGAGGAGTGCATCAACATGGCGATGCCCAAATCGTCACGGAAACCAAAGAAGCAGCAACAAGCAGCGCCAAGGAAACCCAGCCAGCTTCCCTTTTACAAGCTCCTCCCACCGCAGAGCAGGGCGCAGCCAAGGAAGGAGCTGCCACCGTTGGAGGAGGTGCCCCGGGTTTACTGTGTGGAAGGAACGCCACTCAACCTTGTGCTCAGAGGAGGTGTGCAGGACTTCTCGAAGGTGAGAACGGGGACGACATCCTCGCTGAGTGCATCAGCGCAGACCACGCCAAAAGCCAAGCCGAGAAAACCAGCAAGAGCCGCCTCGCACGCAGAGACTGTCCAAGCTCTGCCCAAATCCTTCCCCAAATTACAAAACTCAAACCATAACAATGGCATACTTACTATGAGAGTCTCATATCTTAAATGTGTTTGCATTCGTATATGAGTGTAAGCTCAATTCCTGTCAATTTCTCATCTTAATTTGTAGTCTGTGTACACAGAGAAAAATGGTTAGCAGTCACTGCAATTGCTGTACATCCATGTAGGGCTGAAAATCAAAATGATCAATTAAAGGGGCTTCATTCTAAGATTTTCTGTGTATTTCTTAGGTTTCAGACTGAGCTGAAAAAATGCTTTACTATCCTTTCATATAGATGTTTAAGGTTCTATATACAAATACTGGTCACTCTAGGTACATCTTGTTTGTATCATGTTGCACTGCCCCAATTCTTCAAGCCAAAGAAACGTTCCTCAGAGATTTTGGTCCATATTGACATGGCAGAATCTCACAGTTGCTACAGATTTGTCAGCTGCACATATGTGATGCAAAACTGATGTTTGTACATCCCAAGGGTGCTCTATTGAAGTGGGCTCCTAACCTAACCTAACCAAGTTGAGTCCCTGGGGACCGACGTGAGAAAAACTGATGTATTACTGTGCCAGATAAACACCAAATGTAATTGTTTTAATTTAATTGAGATAAAATGGCCTGCACTCAAATACAACTGCAAAGACCTTTTAGAAAGTGTGCAACTGGTGTTTTATTGTTTTAGATGAGACCAAACCTTGACAACATGAAGCTTACAAGGCCTCGTGACTTCCCAAGACATGGTAGCAGACCCTAGGATGGGAACAGAGGCTCTATTTGATTTAAATTTGGGGTTCGTAGAGGTTATTGGAGCACAGTGGTACTATTGTCATGTTCAAGAAACCAGTCTGAGGTTAATGAGCTTTGCAACATGGGCATGGAGCATTATCCTGTTGCGGGAGTCATCAGAAGATGTACACTGAGGTTGTCTAGGGGGGAATATGCAGCAACAATACTTGGGTAGACTGTGGAATTTATATGATGCTTAGTTAAGTAGGAGCCTAAACTGTGCTAAGGAAATATTCCCTCACCTTTACACCACCACCATTAGCCTGAACTATGAGTACAAGACAGACAGATCTTTGCATTTGTACATACGACCAGACAATTTGTCTTCAATATTCCAATTCTTTCAATTTTCCAATATACGTAAGCCTGTGTGAACTGTTGCCTCAGCTTCCCGTTATTAGCTGAAAGGAGTTTCTTTTTCTGCTGCTGTAGTCCAGCTGCTCCAACATTTGAGATCTGGACATTCAGGAATGGTGTTCTACATACCTTAGTGGTAATTAAAGATTATCTGAGTTACTGTTGTCTTTCTATTATATCAAACCACACTGACCATTCTCCTCAAAACTTTTTCAGTCCATCATAATGACAGAGAGCCTCTAAATCTTTCTGTCATTCATCAAAAAAATCAGCCAATAATGTAAAATATTCAGTTAATGCAACCCCTGTTTCTTGCCACAATGACTGTAGCACCTGCTTTTCAAACATGCAGAATTTAGATGCAAAACACCATAATGCGGGTAGTAAATGATAACATTTGCACCTCCTTCTATTATTTTTCTGATAGTCTGCATGCATTCTGCACATGTATGAAGTGAAATGCGCCAAAAGGATTGTGCGTGCTAGTTTGCTCATTTGGCAGACACAATCCTCAGTGCAAAAAGGTAGTCGATCAGCTTTGTGCAAGCTATCAAGTTTTCACATTTTACACACACAAACCTTGTAGATCACTACCTATGAGTATAACATTGTTGTTTGTATATATCGAGAATATTACATGCATTTGGTCTAGTATCTCATTCATGGTTGTGTAGTTTACTTGTGACCACCTATATCCTCCGATGCAAACTTTACTGCTCAAGCTTCCCCGATATAGTGACTCCATTCCCTACACTATTCACCAAAGTGTTGTGCCTCTATGAGCTATGTGATTGGCTCCACACAAACTAAGCTTTATATGTCATTTTGTCCAGTCATGAATGAAACCTTTGGATTGTTCATTCAGGAAGTGGTGAACAACAACTTCTATTCCAAGAAGAGAGAGAGTTGTGCTGCAGAGAAAGTGATGCACGGACTGTATGTGATGCTTCATATTTTCAAAGTAAAAGCTCAATAAATGTGATTCCATGATAAGAATCTTCTTCTTTTCCAAAAGATTAGGATTTATTTAAAATATATTTAAGTTCTTTGCAAGGTTATTTATCTAAGTTTCAGGATCCCTGCTGCAGCTCAAAAGTCTTCACACAACAGGTCATACTATAGAGAGAGACACTCATAAATATGCAAATGAATGTTTATTATGAAGGTGTCATAATAAAGAAAAGGCAATTTGCACAAACATACCCATACTGCACACAGAAGGCATCATGAAAAGGCATTCAGAGATCATATCTTTTACAGCTGTGAGGACTCGTATGCCAGCCCAATGAAATTCATGAACTATCTCTCCCGCCTTTTCTGCTCTCTCACATGAATGTTGTGGGAATAAACAGCTAAAGTGGTGATCTGTATATCTTTCTCTGTCAGTCAGAATGGAAACGATTGCTTTTCTCAGCTGTCATGAGAAAAAAGAAATCACAGGGGAAATAATAGCAAAGAGAATAAAGATGGACTGGGGGAAAAAACTCCCTCTTTCATGAATTCATTTTGACCATATCTCCCTCTGCCTGAGCTGTACATATCTTCACTTAATGTGGTTTCATGCATACAGAGAGTCAAAGCTGTTATATGCAAAAGAAGCTACAACATGGAAGATACACTGAGAGACTTTCACAGACTCAATCAGAAAAAAGGAGTGCTTATGGAGACGTGTAAATGCAACATCCAAAGCCATGAAATAAAAATGGTTGAGATATTCAAATGTTGAAAGTTCAAGAATTGATCAACTAAAAATACATTATTCAAAATTCATGTACATTCCTGATTTATTCACTCATCAGCCATTTTAATATGTGCACCTCCTTAACTGCTCATTAACACAAATGACTGAACAGCCAATCACATGGCAGTGACTCAATGCAGTTAGGCATGTAGACATGGTCAAGAAAACCTGCTGAAGTTTGAACAAAACATCATAGTGGGAAAGAAAGTTGTTTCAAGTTACTTTGAATGTGTCATGGTTGTTGGTACTCAGTTGGCTAGTCTGAGCATTGCAGAAACTACCGATCTGGGGTTTTCACACCCAAACATCTCAAGGGTTTACAATGAATGGTTGAAAAAAAAGAAGACATCCAGTGAGCATCAGTTCTTTGGAAAGATGTCTTGTTGGTGCCAGAGGTCAGAGCAGTATGGCCTGAGGGGTTCACGGTGATAGAAAGGAAACAAACTGGTTACGGCAGCAAAAAAACAAACTACCATAATTTCTAAATTTTGTAACACACGTTCTTGCTTTCAAATAAGCTCAAATTTTCGGTTGTGTATAATACACAAGAACAAGAAAAATACTTACAAAATTTTGTGTCATCAACACTGAGATTGCCACAAACCTAAAACAAAAAGCTGAAATGTTCTCTTTCTCTGTGAAACATTCCTATCAAATGTGTTATTCTTACTAAATTGACTGTTAAATGGCTCTGTTCAGATATTTTGGGTCTTAATTAGTTTAACTTTGTGTAATGATCATGTAATTCTCAAGTGTTAGCACTCACCAGCAAACACAGAGCGCTGCCATCGTGTGAGCAAGGTGACACAAAATAGATTCTCTGTGATTGGTCAAAGACATGTTTATAGCTGCTCTCTGATTGGTTGGTACACTACAACTGAGCATGCTCGGGCAGAAATACAGTAATTGCACATGCTCGAAGCAAAAGGTATTTCTACTTCTGTTGGAGACAGAGCAAATTGTGTATTTATTGTAAAAATACTGAAACTTCTTTGAATAACTTTGAATAAAAGTACATTTTGAGTTATTCAAGAGAGTAAGGTTTGGGCAAAATTTGTGTGCATGTCATACAGTATGTGACTACAGTGATTTTTGTGCAAAATTCAAGAAAATATGGGGTGCATGTTATTAAGAAGTGTGTTATAATAGAGAGATTACAGTAAGTACAATTTCTGTCAGCTTAGAACAGGAAAATGAGGCTACAATTCCAACAAACTCACCAAAGTTAGATAAACATAGATGGAAGAATGTTGCCAGGCCTGATGACCACTGTGTACCTATCTTCTTATGGTTATTTAAAGCAGGTCATAAAGCTCAAATCAGCTCAAATTTGACACTTAAACATGATATTGCATTCACTGTACTCCAGTGGCTTTCACAGTCACTATATCTCAATCCATAGAGCACCTTTGTCATGTGGGGAAGTAGGAGGATTGCCTGAGGTATGAGCAGCTGAAAATCAGCAGCAACTGTGTGATGATCTCATGTCAATATGCCAAGAACAAATAAGGCAGTTCTGAAGGCAAAGGTGATCACTTTGAAATAGAAATGTGTACATAATATAGTGGACAGTGAGTGTGAATGACCTTCACACAATGAAGCGCAATGCTGTTTAAAAGTGGCAGCTCCACCCAGGTCCAGGCTGCTCTAGAGCTTCTGCAGCAGGTGCTGGGAGATGTCACCCTTCAACCAGCTTTTCTCCCTTGACATTCAAGATTCCACTATAAAAAATAGAACAGAGTTTTATTATTTAGTAAATTACCCTTATGACAGTTTTGGTTCTCAAAATACAGCAACAGAACTGCAACAGGCAGTCATCCATGGAACTATTTACAGATGTGATCATGTGTTTGGACTTACAGTATTTCACTGGATTTGGGTATTTAAATTTTGAGTTTTACAGATTTAAATGTTGGGTGTCATCAGTTTTAGCTTGAGAGTTTTTTGTAAATAGTGGCAGTTGTGGTGTCTTGTGACTTGCATGGTAACAATCCTACAATTTCCAGTCATGGATGCTTGTATTCCTGTTAAGTTATTTGTTTACATAACTGGAATGCATATCACAGTACATCCTGCTGAAAGATGCCAGAGTGGTAAAAGGCTTACTAAAAATGTTCAAGGAGAAACATTTGAAAATGTTAGATGGTCCCAAAAAATTTGGAAGTAGTTAAAATCAGGGCCCACTTGATTAAGTTTTTGAGAGCGCAGACTCACTGAGGTGGAAAGAGTCTACTTGACCTTTTCTTTCTAAATCTTAAGTGGGTTCCTCCACAAAAAGGATTGATAATACTCTTCAGTTCACTGAAAGCTCTGCATGACTGTAATCTGTCACTGAGCCAATTCTGCACACTGGAACTATGAGCTACTCATGAAGGAGAAGTTTAGTTTGAATTGACTTTTTCTCAGTGATGAACACTGGTCACCACTTCAGCACTCAAGCCGAAGTAACAGATCCTCCTTCTCAAAGTTTACTCAAATAATATGAGATTTGCTCAGACAGATTATTAAGTGAGTTTAAGAGTTAAAGTGTTCAAAAGGGTCAGAACTGATGGATGAACATCCTGCTGCTGTAAAAAAATGTATTTATGTTTTAACTCTCATTTGAAAGGTTTCCAGATTAGAAGCCCCCCACCCCCACTCCAATCTGCCAAAAAAAAAAAAAAAAACTGAAATAAACAAACAATGCTGATTACCATAAAGCATGTCGGCTAAGGTTTACATTGGGAAAAACACCATTATCAGACATTTCGGGAGTTTTGAGGCCTTTAAAACTTGTCATCATGTTTTTATACCTGGCGTCTTTCTTATTTTCTACTTTATCAACCTCTCTGCAGCTACAGAGTTTCAACACTAACATGTGATGAAACAGTGAAAGAAAATGTCACAGCTTCAGGTTTAATGTACATTTTGAACTGATTTATAAACTATGTGTCTTCTGTGTCTCAAACAGGAAAAAAGTTATTTAAATGTATCATCTTAACTACCATTGATTAGGAAAAACAATCTGATTTCATTTTTGCAAGGATTCATTTTTCTCCTTTTAATCATTAGTATTATTCAATTGTATGTAGCCAAACTTTTTTTTTTTTATTGATGAGTGTTTTAGAGGTTTTTAAATGCAAAACCAATCAGTTTTCACTTGTAAAATGTTTCTTGAGCTCAGTGGTTACTCTTAAAGGTGCTATGAGGAGAATCTATTACCGGCGACATTAAGACTCTGCTACCCATGAGCACGCTCGGCGACTGTCATAATGCTGCATCTAGTAACCTCAGAACTGGGAGTGACATCATCTCCGACTTATCAGCATTCCAGTTGAAGTTGGAAAAAAACATGCCAATCTACCAGGGTATTGTTAGCTGTTGTTAGCACGCCCTGCGTTGTTGTTCACAAATATCACATGAAGAATGTGATTATCACTATGGCAACATTTTTGTAAATTTAAGTCTAACAATACTATGTATACAGCTGATCTAGAGCGACACACCCCAGTCAGAAGTGCAAATAAATGGATTATTACAGGAGCTAAACTGTTCACACTGGGAGCATCCATCTTCGATTGTCAATTCAGGGGTGGCGAGGTTTCTCTGAGTTCCCAGTAGGAAATTCAGTTTCAGTTTCCTACTCGGAACCTGGAAATTCCTACTTCTGACTACAACTGGAACGCACCAAAAGACGTGACCCAAGCCAAAGCGTGTGTTTATTGTGATGCTAATAAATGCAGGTCGGACCTTCCTCAGAACTCTGCATTGCTTTACAACTTCTTTTTTCAACAACTTACAGGATGCAAAGCGATGAGGTAATGTATCTCTTTCTAGTTACGTAGCGGTAGTTTTTGATGTGTGACAACAAGCAATTTTTGGAAAACTTATTATCGAAGTTTTGTAGCTGACTGTCCGACCTGACCACTTAGCTAAGGAATAGCATTTATAGATAACCTATTTTGATGCAATAAAAATCATCTTTAAGTGTGTATTTCAACCAGGCATATATCTAAAAGTGAGACTTTTTTGTAATTACTTAGAAACTACTCATATCATCTTTAAGTGTTATAGCTTTGAATTGATAAAATGCATAGAATTTGATAAGCATTCCTGAGCTTTGTTTCAGGTTGTCAGTCCATGCTCCCCCAGTCCAATGTTGCCTTAGGTTTCATCTCCAAGCACCTACAATCATAAAACATCATAAAGTACCTGCTACATCCAAAAAGTTTCCTGTGAGGCTAATGTTTATGTACTGTACTTCTAGAAATAACTGCTCCTCACAGTGATTTTAATCTGAAACTCCTGACTGAATTAATACAGACTCATGGCCCAGTTATGGTCAGGACCCAAACTTTGGGAAGGGCTGACTAACTTTATATAATCATTAACTGTTGATATCAATGACGATAATTTCTAAGTTAATCTTGCTGATTTCAATTATTGTGTCCTCTTCCAAAGTCTGTTTGTTCAATAGAGTGAACACTAAAAATGATACAAATCATCATTTACTTCAAAAACATAAAAAAATAGTTTGAAAGAGTTAATATTTGTCTAAATACAGGATTGCCAAAACTCCTCTGGTTTTCACACACTGAGAACCCCTGATACTCCTGTATTCTCATTAAATCTGAGACACTCTTGACACTCCTGTAGGACTAGTCCACTGTGATTTGCTGACTGATCTGCTCTGTGATAATCGGTCAGCTCAGTATTGCTCAGCACCATGTTGTCAACAACGCTGCATCCACTCTCTCTGCTTTGCAGTGAACTTGCAGGACGTTGCCTGGTAGATTTACTTGGCAGTGGCTGTTTTAGGCAGCCACTGGCACCATAAATATATATTAGAGAGAGAAGCTCTGAAACTGCAGATTTTTCTGTCTGCCTTATAGTGGAAATCTGTAACAGCGTGTTCCCACCGAAGGCGTCTCGAATTTATGCGCGTTGATATAACAAACAAAGTCAATTTAAAGACGCGAATTGACGCTGCATCGGGACGAGCATAGAGCGACTTCAAGCGTTGAGCAGTGAGCGTTTCCAGCGAAAAAACACTCGACGCTCAACGCTTGACGCTCGAGTTGAAATAATTGAACTTTTCCAGCGAGCAAGCGTGTTGACGCGCCGGGACGGCCTATCAGCGTGGAGATTGACATTGACGCAGGGCATTCTGGGGGTCGGAGTCTTACTAATTTGACAAACTGCTAAACTCACCGGAGACAGATGGAAAGGAGCTCCGCAGCTGCAGCTGGACTGTCTTGCCTGTAGTTGGTATCCAGGCAGGAGATCCTGGCACCAACCCTGGCTAGCAGGTCTTCAAACTGGGCAACAGTCAGCCTGAAGTACCGCTGGAACCGGCCGTCGTCCAGACGCAGCTCCTGCAAGAGACGGTGGAACTCACCGAGCTCACACCACCTCCGTAGGGTAGCGTGCATCCAGTACCGATGTCGGCGCCTAGCCCGCAGCTGACTTCTCCACAGCAGGTACAGAGCAGTGATGGTGGTAATCAGAGCCATGTTCGACAATGGAATGATATGATGAAATGATAATGCTGGACTTTTCGTGCAACAATGCCACGGCAAGCGTTTTTTTGCATATTTGTACCAGCGTCAAAACTTGAGCGTGTAGCGCGGTGCCATTTCACTTGATGCACAAATACACTCGCTTTCAACGCTTTCGGTGGGAACACGCCGTAATGGGAAGGAGACATCTTCAAGGGCACCTGAAACTCAAAAGCATATACTATGGGCTCTTAAATCCACAATCTCATTTTCTGTCTAAATAAATTATGGGCTGCTTTTCTGACGCCTAAGATGTCACCCGTTTGAACCATTTAACCTTTGGAGAGCATCAAACAAAAATCTTTTTTTTTTTGGTTTGATGTTTCAGATTTCCCAACACTTGTCTTACCTCAGCCATTAGAATAAAATGTGTCCTCTGCTTGATCATTTAGCTAGGCACACATCCTGACTTTTGAATGAGGTTCTGCATTCATTTACTGTAATTAATAAAACATAAAGGCTGAGGCTGGCCACATTTTAATGTCCTTCACATTCAAAACATTCAGTATGCTTTTAATTAAAAGGACACAACACTCAAAGCTTGATGAAGCAAGTATTCAGTAGTATTTCTGCCCTTGGGGAATGTTTCATCTTTTATTCTCTCCCACAGTTTGATTTTGTAACTGCACCAAATGGCCCTCTGTCAGTCAACAAACCTTTGGGCTAGTATTTGCATAAATCTGATAGTAAGAACACAAGGTCAAAAGTCAGATCAGTGCTTTATTTCACTGAAAAAGTAGAACATCATTTTTGCATTTTAGCTGACATGTTCATCCCAGGCTCCTTATGGATGTATGATAAATATGATAATTTCAAGTTCACCTTCAGTTACAGTGACATCCTGAATGATAAGTGACTGTTGACTAAGCTCTGCGTGGCGGGCCTGTCAGGCTTCTGATTACTTGAGATGCAGAAGCAAAGCAGGGCTTTAAGGTCTGTAGCTGAAAATATTCTTGCTTTTGTGTTGTTGATTTTTGGCGAAAGTCGAGATTACTACTCTGTTTTTTTCCATTGACCATTCTCACAAGGTCACTATTATCTTGTCAATCTAAAGACAGATATCTCTTCAAACCACATCAGATAAAGACACTGTTTGTTAGATTTTCCACTTTCTCAAAATCTTTCACACATGCTATCCCACCTATCCTATACATAAAATGAATTAATAATTTGTTATAAATTACAAACTGTTGTGTACTATTCTACCAATTTCTGAGGAAGCCATTTAAGCCCAGTGATGGCTGTGGACATCCATCGGTCTTAACATATATGCAATGTGTGTTTGTGTTGCAGGGCTCCTGTAAATGTGTACTTTTAAAGAAAGTTTGGCTACTACCATTTTAAATTTTGAAGGTCAGCTCAGCAGAAGCCTTTGTTATACTTTGATTTTTTCATCTCTGATAAATGCAGTCTTCAAGAATATACATAGACATCATTACCATCTGCTCAGCTCATTGCGGCTGCTGTTTGTTTAGAGGCTGATGAAGGCATTAAGGCAGTGGAGGGAAGAAAATACATGAGAAAAAAGAAAAGAAAAATGGATGGGCTTTATGGAGGCTTTATGAAGGTGTTTGGATTTCAGGAGAATGAATATCTTTGCCTGACTGGGTCTGATCAGCACTCAGACTGGTTGATGAAGCATCAGAAGAAGACAAACAGAGGGAGGAGGAGGATAAACAGAGGCAGGGGGAGAAAACAGATGGAGGCAGACCAAAAGTATGGGGTCTACTCTGCAGGAAGTGGGTTTTTTTTCTCAGATGTTTCTAATGTACAGAATGAAGATGGATGGTTGGAAGTGGATAAACACCCAGACGATAAACAGAGGAGGAAATAAATTTATGAAAATTGAGTTAGAGGATGCAGATAGTCTTTGCATTGAACTGATAAAGACTGATGATGCAAACGTCATATGAAGTTAAAGACCACCACTGTGAAAAGCGGATCTCAGGAGCTCTCAAAAGCAACTATTCACTTGCTTTATACTAAAAGAGCAAAATAAGCTTGAGTAGTTGCATTACAGGGGTGAAACAAGAGATGCAACAACAGCATATTCACAATAGATACTCTAGACCAGTGATTCAACAGGTGGGTATTGGAGCTGTTTTTAGCAGATCTTAAAGTGTTCCTGGATAAAATGTGTCAAAAGTCAATAATGTCCTGGAGGACTGTGAAAACATGCATCTATTTTATTTGAAGTAATAAATCCATCTATTATTTCTGTTTTTTTTTTATTTTTCTTTAGAAGTTTTGATTTTTTTTCAAGATTCCTAAGATGTTTATTGTCATCTTCAAATAACTCCCCATGAGTATACTCATCATGAAACAAACAAAAGAGGATGTATGGTAAAAGATGGGAGAGAAATGCTTCAAGAATATTCTTAAATCAAATGTAGAGTAAAATATGTACTTTTTTGAAACATAACAATAGTTGCTACAAATAAAAAGTAATTGGAGTGCTTTAGTGCAGTGGTGTTAAACTGTTTTTTTTATGTAAATGTGTTACATGATTGTGCAAAATAAACACCAATTTTAGTGTTTTTTATGGATAAAGCTAAGAAAAAATGGTCTACAACAACGTTCTTGTGCAAAGACCTTTACAGCATAAATCTCAAGATATATTTAAACCTAATTTTAACAATCTTAAAGCTGATTGAACTTAATGGCCCCTCATCAGACCCTCTGTTGCCCCTCTATTTGGGTTCTCAGTACATGCATTGGAATTCAAGTATCTAGTGGATTACTTTGTATTGTGTTACCCCAACAGTAGTTTCATCATCTTGATTCACCATATTCAACTTTTAGCAAAGGTCGAGTATCAGGCCAAAACCATTTGAACCTTGTTGCAGTCACATGAATTTTGAAATGTATAAAAGGGTCCATCTGGAGCTTATTTGTAGAGAGAAAAGGAAAATATAATTCAGTGAAAAATGTGTTTATTGCAACTCTAACAACAGATCTGCCAAATCACCCAAGGTCTGCAATTGTGCATCAATGCAACAAAAAACACATAACACTCTGCCCAGGGGTTGGCACTGACACATCACAAAGCAACAAAGAGCCATAAAAAGCAACAGATCTCTGAAAATGGGCACCATGGACGGAAAAGAGGGAAAATGGGGACAATATTTCGTCCCACAACTGGGAGTGGAGGCAGCAACAGAAGTGAGTATGGGAAATATCGGTGCTGTATATGACAACCTGGCAGGGGCTATGATGTTTGCAGAGAAAGTGAAGCCAAAGCTGTCAGAGTAAATAAAGCAAATAGAGAGGGAGTGGATGTAATGTAAGGGATGTAGGGAGTGGTGTTGGAGCAGAGGAGACAGATTTTCAGAGGGCACAGGTCCAGAAACAGCTCTGGGAATGAGACAGACTAATCTTTCTTTCTCTGCCAGTTACACGATGAGTCTTAGGGAATACTGATGGAGCCTAATTAATTTATACACAAAGAGAGCAGACTCCATTATTGTCAACACAGAAGGATCCTTGTATGGAGATGTTTGATTTGGCTGGCTCACAGCTATAAAACAGAAGGAGGAGGTGTTTTATGATAGACTCAGACTGGAAGACTTGTAGATCATTAAATAAAGATATGAATGAGTCACAGAGACAAATCTGATTTTAATCTGTGACATACAATCTGACACCATTTTTTTGAAACAACATGACTTTGCTTTCTTTTTACATTTTGTGCTGTTAGATCTTAAGAAGGTTTTAAGAAAGACTGTCAAAATGCAAAAAAGAAGAAATTGGAGCGAGACAAAAAAAAAAAAGACCAAGCAATTTATTGGAAACAACCATTAAAATAAAATAGGTTGTTCATCAGCTGATCAAAAGTTTAAGACCATAGCTAAACAAAACCTAGAACCCCCCCAAGTGATGTAGATGGCCTCACAGAGGGCATCCACTGTCTGGCACTGATGTCCCTTTTTGTAAACCTCCTTTTCTCTCGATTCCAGAATGTTCTCAGTTGGACTTAGATCAGGAGAACACACAGGACTTCTTCCAAAAGTGTGATGTTATTTCTTTGGAAGAAGTCCTGTGTCAGGCATTGTGAACTGAAGCATTGTCCAGTTAAAAAACCCAGTCATTACCACACACTCAAGGGCCATCAGCTGCTGTTTGTCGGCCTTGCACAACCTGAAGCTCCATTGTTCCATTAAAGGAAAAAGCAGCCCAGATCACGATGGCGCCCCCTCCACTGTGCCGAGTAGAAAACATCTCAGGTAGGATCTCCTTGTCATGCCAGTAACGTTGGAAGCTATCAGGACCGTCAAGGCTGCATTTTTTCTCATCAGAAAATAAAACTTTCTTCCACCTGTCAGTGTTGCATGTTAAGTGCTCTCATGCTTACTCCAACCAGCAGTTCTGTGGCATTGAAAGTGTTGAGGCCTTTGAAGATGTTTTCTGTTCTTAAAGCCAGATGCTGTCAGAAGGTCATTGGACTGCAGTCGGCACCAGTAACAACCTCAATCTGGGCTGAGGATTGTCCCGTGTCTTGACGGACAACATCCTGGTTGTGAAAGCTGACCTAAACTCGGGTGCAGGCCAATGAACTAAACTATACCCGGGGGTCTCAGCCGGTTTCCAAGGGAACTAGAACTCAGTTTGTGTTGGGGTTGAAAATGATCTGCAAAGGAGTGAATTTTGGCTAGAATTTTACCAAATACAACAGTAAGCAGGCCAGCATGCACTCACTCACAACATCAAGCAGAATGGCTAATGTTAGCATTGGTTTTCCTGCCAGCCTTCATTCCTTTTAATGGGTTAAGGTTAAGTCTGTGAGAAATATGGTTTCACAGTCTTCCAGTCAATAAGCAAGTGTTACCTGATACAGCCTGAATGCAGGTACATCTTTATTTCATGGCACAGAGTATCCCCAAACTGATTTAAGCTACACAATGTTATTACTCAAGGTGGATTGTATATGTTTTAGTCAGAGTGCAAAGCAAAAGTGACATAAAGAGGTCATATTTTGCCTTAACTCATGTTCATAGTATTGATTTATGACTGCTTCAGCATATTCTTCAGTAAAAAATCTAACCTTCTAAGTACCCTTGAATCAACTTTGTTATTTAAGGCCATCTTTCCCAGGTGGATCTAGTCTGTTTGGAATGGCAGACCTGAGATATTTGATTGATTCAGCTTGATTCAGAATCATTCTCTACAGCCCTGCATTCTTTGTACTGTCTATTCCCTGTACTGATCTGCCACCCTGAGCCAATGAGCCTAACTACTGATGTAACAGTGGTAATCAAACTATCAGGACATTAACTTGACCTGTTACATGTGACTTTATGCCTCTTTGAGGTAAACATTGTCAAAGGGTGAATGTTGACTGAATGTAGTGTTACTTGCCCTCAGACCTTATACTTCAAGATTTAATCAATTTCTTATCAGAATGGGAATATTTTGGGAAAGACTGGCAGAAATCCCTTTGTTAAACACTAAGACCCTAATTTAGTGGCGCAGTGCAGGGTGGTGCAGGGTGGTGCAGGGTGCGCAGAGCCCGGCGCACCCCACGCAGTGTTAATTTTGTCCGGCGCACCACCATTCGCTGTCAATTTGGGAATTTAGTAGACCACCTGCGCCAACATGGGTGTGACGGTGCACCGGGGGAGGTGCCGACAGATTCATGTTGGCCCACTGACAATTTCGTGCCAAAAAACTGTGTGGAAGGTGCGCTGAAAGCTTGCCAGCTCCAACCTGGTCTATTCTCGGTGCAGGCGAAGCGCACCCTCCGCAGCTGTAATTTGGTGACAGACACACATGTGCGCACACGTCACCAAACCCTCAGAGGCAGGTTTCCAGAGTGTTAGGCCATTTTAATGCAATAAACAATCACAGCAATCACTATTTAATGTAAACGTCTAAACCAGCATATACATTTGTATCTATATTAACTGTCCCGTCACATCTGATGTCGGATTAAAGCCGCTTGTCATAATGGAAACTTAACCTGACAGCAGCTGGAAGTTTGATGCACATCTCACAAGCCAACAACAGCCTCATCATCTGATATGGAGTATATATCTGGCTTCTCTTATTTCATGAAATTCAGAATAAAAGAGGGAGAAAAAAGGCAGAGAATAAAGAGAGAAAATTAATGTATGTCACACTTTGTCTTAAGGATTTTCCTGTGATTGCCCTTATTTCTCTGTTTTAGTCTTTATTCTTAATGTGTAGAAGGAGTACATTATTGGAGGAGGAGGAAGAGATACCGGGACAGTATAAAGTATGTTAACAAAGGCTCTGCTATTTGGCGATGACAGACCAGATGTGCAGGTGGATCACAAGCATGATGCTTGCTGCATGCAGCTGTGTTTTAATGTCTGCCTCTTAATTTTGTACTCCTGTTAATGACAAAGGAACAGACTACATCTGTCCCTGGAGCTGGCCTACACAGTGACGTGCATCGTGGCTTCCTGTGCACTCCCCGATGGCCCCTCCGCTCTCCAGTTGCTGTAACGGTGACATCTGCTCTGACCGTAGCTGCTGTGGTGGGGATCAGTCAGACCAATCAGTAACTGCGCCTCACCCACAGCACATTTAAAGACGAGGAGAGGCGTTCACTTGATTGGTGGAGACAACACTTGGCTGTGTGAGACCCACTCATGCCTTTTCTCCTCCCTCTCTTGCACTTGCGCTGGGGGGCAGGGACAGAGGCGTGGGTGCGCCTCTGCGCAGTGCAAGAAACTTGCAAAGTGCACTGGACACATCCTGGTCTACGAAATTAGAGCCCATAAGTTCACAAGCAAATGATGGTGATGAGGTCCAAGGACATTTGATTGTGTCCCTCCAATATCTTATGAGTTTATGAAGATTCAAAAAGGACATTTGTGCAAAATTCATATAAAGGCTTTGAGGAAATTTTTAAAACCCAGTTAATACAAAATATTCATGATGAAACAAGACTGTTTTGGATTGTTGCAGGGGGCAGTTGCTCCTTGAACCAAGCCTGCTAATGGTGTTCCCTTGGGTTCGATTTGTGAAATGTCAGCCTCTGGTTATAGAACATCAGGAACATCATGTGTTTTAAGAACCAATCAGCATTAAACACCGGGGACTGCTCCGAAGTCTTGATTGTCTTGCTTTTTTATTTTTTTGCTATTCTGATAGGAGAACAATTACATATGTATCAAGTAAATCACTTAAACTGTCTTCATTCATGTTGTACTACTAGAATATGCAGCAACAAGACAAGCCTGTTGCACTGAAGTGAGAGTGAAGTGCTGGATTGTTTCTATGAAGATCATATATAATCTCTTAGTTTGCAGCAGTTGGATACAGATTGAATACACAGACTTTGCATAGACCTGCTGCAGTCAGTCCCAAGTTTCAACTCATCTTGTTGTAAATCTTTTACTTGATCGAAGCTTTAAATGACTATTTACAAACAAACAAGGAACATGATACCTTGACATATTAACCTTAAAATACGGTATAACTTTGAAAATCTTATCAGATCACCTTTCATTGTGAATAAAATTGTACAAAAAATCACAAATTGCCAAAGGCTTTACATTTTGTGTACATACTCACTAATAAGTATGCTCACAGATAATAAAACAAGCTGTCCACTCTATTTTGGGTACTCTTTTAAAAGCAAAGCCAGAGGGATTCCTGCAGGAAAAATGAGAAAATACAGTGCTTTAAGCCTGCAATTACTTGATGTTTAGCAGAGATGTCTATCATTAGGATAAACAAGTGTGATCTTGCCAAATTTAACAGGAGATTTTAATAGTAAAGGAGATTTGACTTTTAAGCTCATTGGAAAGTGTCCGACTCATCTTTGGATCATGCCTTATTGTCTGGATGCCTCAGTGAAATAATGCAATTTAATCTGAACATCTACATATTTTCTTCAGTTCCCTTTGTGTGTAATTTGAGTATAGTGGCACAAAAAAGAAAAGAATCAAGTAATCCAGCCAAAATTTCGACCAAACAATGGATTAGGATGTGTAAATAGCAAAACTTTGGCAACCTGGCACACACTGTTTTCAAGGGAGAGCTAACACTCTGACTGGTTAGATCTAGGTCATGCCCAAAACACCCATGTTCTATCAAGGCACACGATCCATCCATTTTGCACAGAGGATCTGTGTCACCAAAACAGCAACATATAAACCGTCACGCCACGAACTGCTGTGTGCCACAGCCATCAGACAATATGCATCATGTCTTTATTAAATGGATTGTATTTCCTATCATGCACCTATAAAAAATGTAACTTTTGATCAAAATACCTAAAAGGAGAATAAAATAGTAAAATTGGAAAGGGAGCATAAATGTCTCTTTCATTTGTTCTACCCTTGACTGAATGAACGAGGAACAAAGAGGCCAGGGACTGTTGCAACCCTTCAGATCCAGAGAAAAATGAGTCAGTTGACATCCCTGGTGAGAAATGTGAATGTCCCCAGTGAGTCAGTCTGTCTAGCAACTGTAACACATTCACCATGGGTCTCAAAAATCTAAAATCCCTGATGATCCATGATTCCTCGGGTGAGAATGCTATAGTTAGCTATTCCATCTAACTTTATTTCAAACATGGGTGAGACTAATATCAACACACCACTTTCTCCATCTTGGAAAATAGGCTAGGAAGTTTTTTTCCCCCTTTTTTTTAAGTAAGAAAAATGATTGATACAACTTCAGCTGACCTTTTAGTTGGTCACTGACCCCTTGCAGGCACATCTATTACACCGCTTGCTAATGCAGATAGCTAATCAACCAATCACAAGGCAGCAGCACAATGCATATAGATATGTAGACATGGTTAAGAAGGCATGCTATAGTTCAAATTGAGCATTATGATTGAATGTAACTACATGTCACATGGCACAAATAATCTCAAACCCAGTATGCAAATCTGTCAATTACTTCACTTTTCTCCAGAAGGGATGGGATGATTACACAAAGTCATGAAGAGCCACAGTTTAACAGTCATAATTAATAACTCCTTAAGAATCTCAAGCACCTTTTCCCAACTTAATAAAGCAAACTATAGCCCTGCCTCTGATCCATGTTGAATAAAGTGACACTTGGAGCCCCTAGCTTCATCTGCCATCGTTAGCCAGGCTTTGCTATGCTAGTTTTTTTATGCTGCTGTGGGACACATCAGTCAGTTTGTCTGAGTTCAAATTTGAAGGGATCTCATTCAACAGCCTGACAATTAACATTTCAGTATGGTGAAAACAAGTGGTTGTAACACTGCAAATGGTCCATTAAAGATAAAACAGATCTCACATGGTAACCATCAAATATCGGATTCAAATTGTGAATATCAAACATGAACATTATGTAAAACAAAGGAAAAATCACTAATAAGACATCAGGATCTTGCTGAATGACACCACAATATAACAACAATTAATTTATATGACTGGATTAAAGATGTTTTCAAATTCTTGTTTTTATCTACATTGGAAAGCAGAAATTCTCTTGCTTCAAGTATATGCTGATTAATGATCAAATATATATACATATATGTGTGTGTGTGTGTGTGTGTGTGTGTGTGTGTGTGTGTGTGTGTGTGTGTGTGTGTGTGTGTGTGTAAAACTTGTATTAAATGTAAAAACATTGATGCTAAAGTTTATCAGCCACAGTGGAAATAGTAGTAGTAGTGTTAATATAATAAATATACATCTTATGAAGCCAACATAAATTATAATCATATTTTGCACTTAACTTTTTTATAAATCACTGTTATATGTGTCACAGTCTGTTTTGTTTAGCTAAAAACATTCAAAAATTGAATAGTGATCTAATGCACAGTAATTGTTTTCATTGGAACTGATTTAACCTAACTTAAGTTGTATATTTCCTTTTAAAACAAATATTATCACTAATTCATTAGACAAGGCAAAGACATAAATTCCTTAATATAACAAAGCAAACATTCATAGCGTTCAGAAATAATCAAGATCACTGTAAAAACAAGATTATTTCTTTGACTATAATCAACCCTTTCTTGGTTTTCTGATTGGCTAACTGACCAGCAAATCAAAACAGAGAGTCCATTTCATAGCAGTTGTTACAAGGCAATCCCAGTCAGAAAACTGTTTTGTTTCCTGGGCATATTTAAATGCATTCAGGTCAGTTGGATCATAATGTGCAATGTCAGCGCTGAAAATAACTAAGAAAACCTATACTGTATACACTGAAAGTTAGAGGAAACATATCTTGATACAAACAATGTTTTCTAGTAATTTCTAATGAAAATAACAAAGCAAGCAGATCACCATTAAGCCTTGAAGTTGTTGAGGTTTACCAGATATTTTAGTGATTAATGAGAAAAAAAAAACAATCTAAGATTTAAGTTTTGCTCTATGAGAAGACTCAGCTCTTTCAACTATGATGCCTGTTTAAAGCATGTAAGGCTTTTATGGTTTTGTCTTTGGGTTGAATCTCCTTCCAGACCCGCTATAATAGATTACTCTGTGACAGATTTAGCCAGGAAAGCCGAGCAATTACATAGAAAGCATGAGATGAGAACAGGAAAGTGCTTCAGTCCCACTCTTAAACTCAGCAGAAGAGTCATGCTGGATAATATTTCTCTCTGTCTCTCCATGTGCAAGTGTAATTTCTCTACTGAATTACCTCTTTTTGACCTTTCCTGGCATTAAGAAAGGGCACTTTCACACATAAATAGTGCATGAAGTGTTCCTCCAGCCTCTTTATTACCAGCAGAAAGAAAGCAAAGGCAGCACAGTGGCTTCATTATGGGAGGGTTTTTCAGCTATGCCGGCTATATTAGTGATTAAATGCAAATGTTCCTCTGGCCTTGAATGTGCTTACCACCAACAGTATTACAGCATCTGAATAGAGCCACTGACTTTCATTAAAGTTTAATAGTATGTGCTGGAAGATGCTCACAAATCCTCGGGTCTGGATAAATATTAACCTGTAGCGCATTATTCAGCTGACTCAGAGGGTTTTACTGCATAGAAAATCATTTTTGTATAAAGGCAAGCATAATATTTCTCACTGTTATGTACACATATTATAATAAAACAATATATAATGCTCTAAGGTCAGCTGTAGTAACACTAATTTGCATCTTTAAAAGGATATAAAATTCAGTAACTCAGGCAAAAGCCTGGCATAAAGTCATCTGGTGTGTGGCCAGCATTAACCTTAATTTTAGTGAGATTTTACATTTAAAAAAAATCTCCAAATGTCTTAAAGTAAGTTTTGATTCTGCTCATGTCAAAAAATGCCCTTTAATGTTGTAGTGCAAAGCTGTGCACTGTTTGCTGCTCCTTTTTTTTTTTTTTTTTTAAATACCCAACATCTATTTTCCTCTCTGCCACCTGTGTAAGCAAGGAACAAGGAACGAGGTACAATAAGTGGGAGACTGACAACACGCTTGAGGGGATTTTCTTGATTTAATTTTGCGGTGCTGATTAAGCACAGGAAGTCAGCTTGTTTTGCGGAGACTGTGCTGCATACATTCAAGGCAAGATTGAGGTTATATAGTGCTTTGTGTCATGCGTTGACATACCTTTGAGGCTGATGCTTTCTAAATTGAGATTAAACTGAATTTAATGTTTTACAATCCAAAAAAGGATAATGTAAAACAAATATAAGGGAATAATGCCATAATAACTTTACTTTCATTAGAAACACTGGCAATTTATATTCTGTCACAGATGACAACTTTTGTTGTCCCACTTTTGTAAAGATGTCATGTAAAACATATGCTTTTATTCCCAAATTTTGAGCTTTTCTAGAATGGTCTTGAAGTCTTAAAACCCTTTTTCAGAATTTAGACAACCTTTGTGATCAAATGATTCAGTTGTGGATGCACTGTGGGGTACAGAAGGGGTAGTGAATGCCTTCTCTAATGTAAGGAGATGAGTTTTTTGTGTGTTCAGAGACAGGGGAGACATATTGAAGGACATGGGCGGTGAAAAATAAGTAATTCTGAAATAATTACCTTTTTTCTTTGAGGTTCATCTAATAATACTGGACAAATTTTGCTGAAATTTTCAGGAGATATTGGTAAGAGCTCAACTTAAAATGATTATGTTTTGGTTGCTCAATAACTGTCTAGCTAATAATGAAAACTTCAATATGATTAGATGTAACAGCAATATGTGAGCTATCTTGGTGGTGGTTTGTGCTTCCCAAGTGCTTTCTAGTTTTGTTTTGTTTTAATTTCTTGTTAGTACTTTGGTAAATGTCATATCATGCAAAAATCCAAGTACACAATCAAAACTTGGTCTAAAACAATTCTGGCATGTTTTACAAAATCAATTGTTGTACTCATGACCAGATATGAATGGTCAATGTAGATGAAAGTTAACTGATAATGCCCTCACATCAGACATTACAATATTACGTTTCCTGATGTTATTTAGTCCTATGTGGGGGCCTAATGTTTTAGAAAAATAATAATGTTAAAGAGCTCAAACAATGCTTTTTTTGAGTTGTATTTCACATCTCCTCCATGTGATAGATCACGTCTATGCCCAAGATCACAAAGTCCACTATTAACATTAACACTGTTACTGTAAAAAGTGCTCTAAAACTGGGATAGAGTGTCCTGCTAGCACAAAAATAGCAGCAATAAAGAGAAGAGTGAATGGTTAAAAGTTGGGACTGCATAAAAGAAGTCCCTGACATGACTTTAATTTCCCTCTCTTTGTGCTTCAAGCAAGTTTGATGAACAAATCTCAATTTTCTGGTCTCCATGGTGAGAGCTTTATTGAGATAAATTCTCTCAGTTCAGAGGTGAGATTTCATGAATTAATTTCTGCTTCATAATTGAGATATTCATAATTTGATGTAACTTGAGGAAAAGTAGTTCCCCTCAGTTTGCTTTTCAGTCTGCCTGTGAGAAGTGAGAACTGAAAAGCTGACCTCGTCTCCTTAACCTCAAACTGCCTCATGAGTCATTATTGTGTCACATGGCAGCTGATTTGTCTCATCTCTGTAACCTCTGACACGCCATGGGAAAAATAAAAATCCTCATTTCTTTACCCGTCAGGCTTCTTCCTTATCTGATCTGAGAATGAGTGTGGGTTAACTGCAGATTAGCCACATTGTTGAACAGATTGGGCTCTAACCCAGGATGTGTTGGAGTGTCTCCATGCTAATCCTGCTCTTTCTAGCTCCACTGTGGACGATGAGAGAGAGAGAGAGAGAGAAAGCGAAAGCAGCTCATTCCTCTCTCGTTCTCTCCATCTATAACAGCCCGAGTTGTGACAATTCAATCTGTTCAGCGCCTTCCCACATGAATTATGGATGAACCCTGCAACCTCTGAATGTGGTGGGGATTTACGCTTTATAACCGCTCCTGCTCGTGTCACAGCCTCAATGAGGATTTGAAAGAGGTTGAGGGGGGGAAAAATCAAGGTAATTCAGAGCGCATCAAAGCGGTTGAAACGCTAGTATTAATATCCTCTGATGGCCGAGCACTGATTCACTCTCTTGTGCTGAAAGCCATTAGCAGAGCTCATTCAGAGCGGGCCGGGCCATGACTTCTCTGATAAGCAATTACTGAAGCATCATTGTGCCCCAATGAAGTGCTTGGAGAAAGCTGCTCCCACAGGTGAGGGTGAACAGAAAGATCCAATCAGGACTCCTCAGAAGAATAACTGGAATACCTGTAGCCTCTCAGGTCATCAAATATTGTCACTTTGTCATGGCCTCTGGTGTGTTCATGTGGTGCTAAATGAACATGGCATTAGCCTGAACATTAGCCACGGTGACAGGGATCAGATACTTTTCTATAAATAACTCGGTACAGAAGCTAGGGCTGTACAGTGCTGCAGATGCTGCCACTAACACCCTCATTTTAAAGAATTTAAGATAAAAAGTAACATGATAAGCCAAGTGTGATTGCAAACCATTTTGTTTTGCTACTTTTTCTATACACGTTACGGAAAACACTAAAATATTTACATCCCAAATTAAGATGGTGTACATCCAAAACTGTTTAAAGATGATCAGGCACTGTAATTTTGATAAAGATTGTTTTTTGAGCTCAATTTACTTCCTCAATAACAAAATTACAGTGTTTTTTTATTAAGTAAACTAACCATTAAAACCAAGACTGTGTAAAACTGTCTGCACAAGTTCAAATGTTCATCACAGTAGGGAGGTTCTGCATGATAAGAGCTGCAGACTGCAGATGAATGTAAAAAAGGCCACTATCCCGAAACATCCTGAAAGGATTTTTTTTTGTTTATTATTCATGCTCTTGTTTCATCCAGTTTGACAACATCAACTAACATTTAACACAACAGAAAATCTGGATTTTCCTGCTTTTCCAATTTCAATGTGGTTCTCACCATTTTTTTAAACAGATCTGTTGACTATTTATCTACAAAACATTTTTTTGTGTATATTCCCAGGTATCCAAAGTAAATAATCATCATATTCTGTGCAACCATGTGGATGCATGTGGTAGAAACACATGCATTATATATATATATCTATCTCTCTCTATATATATATATATATATATAAATATATATATGTATAATATATATATATATATATATATATATATATATATATATATATATATATATATATACATATATATCTCTATATCTCTCTCTATATATATATCTATATATATATCTATATATATATATATATATATCTCTCTATATATATATATCTATATCTATATCTCTCTCTCTCTATATATATCTATATCTATATATCTCTCTCTCTATATATATATATATATCTATATCTATCTCTCTCTCTATATATATATATATCTATATCTATATCTCTCTCTCCTTATATATATCTATCTATATCTCTCTCTCTCTCTCTCTCTATATATATATATATATATATATATATATATATATATATATACATATATATATATATATATATATATATATATCGATTCAGGGTGTATCCCGCCTCTCGCCCGATGATAGCTGGGGTAGGCTCCAGCCCTCCCAACCCCAAACGGGATAGCCAGGTATAGAAAATGAATGAATGAATGAATATATATATATATATATATATATATATATATATATATATATATATATATATATATACTTAAAACATCATACATTGAAATTATCTCGTTTTTTAAGGCTTGAATTTTAAAACCTCATCAATTGATATCATACACATCAAAAATGTATAAATGTTTGAAGGCTTTTAAAGTTTAAACGTTTAGGTTTGTCATGAAACATCATTACAGCATAACAAATGGCAGTGATCAGCAGCAACAATTTTATTGGCATAGTTGTTATTTGTCACTTTGAACACACTTTGTTACAATGACATCATCTTGTGGGGAGCGTAAAGATCATAAAAGTAAGCAAATGCCCAGACTGACACCCAGATTAAATAAAATTGGATGTGTGTTCAAAAATCTCAATTTGGCGATTTTTAGTGGCACATTATATGGGCTCAACAGTGTGAGTTTAACATTTGCTTGTACAGTGTATTTTTAACTTACTGTAGTGTTGTGTAGTGAAATGAAAATATATGATCTTGCCAAAATGCACGCAGTATGCCTTAAAACAAACAAAATTATCAAAAATCAAGGAATTAAAACAGTTCCCAAGGGATTAAAAAATACAATTACTTCAATTATATGTTATTTATGAGGCAAAATGTGTTTGTACCTGGAAAGTGCAAGATACTTGAATGCGTCTTATTTTGAAAGTCATGTCCGGAAGTGTCGTCAGCTCTGATATTTGAAGAGGCTCGAGCGCACAGTCTCACTTGAGTCAGAGTGAAAGTTGTCTCAGCTCATAGCAGCGCGGAGCAGGACTCGCTCGTTTCCACCACCGCTGCTGATTCTCCCGCTCGTTTCACTTCTGCCTGTGTTCACGGAGAGATGAGGCGGAAGGAGAAAAGGCTGCTGCAGTTCGCGGGGCTGCTCATAGCGGCTCTGCTTTTCTTACCAAACGTCGGACTGTGGTCTTTGTACCGGGACCGGGTCTTCGACAACTCGCCGGGCTCGGTGGACTCTCCCGGAGGATTCCTCTCGGTGCAGGTGAGGACAGCTGCTGTGTGCTGGTCGTTTATTTCTCAGACCGCTTTGCGCTTTGGGGCTTTCAGTCAGTGATTTGTGTTTTCACCGTCTTGCCAAAGAACAGGGGGACGTTTGTGTAGCCTGCAGCCTGGAACTGTAGGAGGTTTAGGTCTCTATCAGCTGTGGGGCTCAGTGCTCACCTCCGCTCTGCTTTGCTTCAGCACCACGGACAGCGCCAGGAAGGATATCAAACAGACCTCGAAGAAGCTGTGGCACTCAACGGTGCCGTTTATTTCACTGAATTAACAGCTGTTCTTTCATTTCTGTTCTACTGACAGCGTTTTAAGTGAGGTGCCTTTATTTGGCAGTTCCCCAAGAAGGGGCTGAAACCATAAACTATAGCATCACGAAGGAAGGATGCCGCACATCTTACTGGTGCAAAAAGCCAGATTTTGGTCCTTGTTAGACCCTTTCCAGTTGTACTCAACAGTTTCTTGAATGAACTTCTCCCTTTTTTAGTTTCTATTTAGATTTTTTAGTCATTTTTTACTTGTCTCTGTAGATTGCTAATGAGCTACTGCGCTTTTCGACTAATGGTCGAGAGACACCTCTAATCACTGCCAATATCCATCAACTGCTCAATTGAAGATCGCTTGCAGTTGTTTCTCATGATTTTAAAGCATGCGTCAACCCGGCACTACTTTGTGTGGTATTTTCAGCTCAAGTTTGTGGAAACTGATCGATGATCTTTTAATGAAGACTGCATTTTGTCAAATAAAAAATACATTGCTGTGTCAGATTAGTGATTAGGGAGAAGACTTTTTTGTGTTCAGTACATACTGGCTTTTGTTATTGTTTTCTTTTAACTAATATACCACCCAAAATAACATGAATCTACATTACTTGTTTGGGCATGTTTAAGACAAACAAACAAAAAAAGTTTGATTGGACTGTAGTTTATTGTTGTTGTTCATCATCTATTAAGATCAGCATTATCTTTGCCACTTGACCTCAGCCATCTCAGATACACTCAAAAACGTTGTCGTTTTACAACGTTACTTTCCTTTTCCAAAACAACATCAGCATGCATAATTGGGCTGGAAAATACTTGATTTGTGTAATACATGTCAAAAACATTTAAACCATTTAACACTCTAAAGCCAAGCTAAAGTAGTTTTTCATAAGACCTAATGTAATATAATAAAAAGAATCAAACACATTCACAAAATATATTCCTACGTCCATCTATAAGTTATATTCTTTAATAGTTATGAATGCACCTTTATCACTTGAATTCAGACTCAAACTGTTCTGATGCACTCTGTGTCATTTGGAATATGAAAAATCATAACTTTGAGCAAATATGACTTTAGCAACAGACTATACAAGAAATCCAACAAACATAAAAACAACTTCAATTTCTCTAAAACACCATCTTTTAAGTCGTCTTCTCAAATACACCCAGTGTGCTTGATTTTTTAATCTAGTTTAGGTTCCATGAATGATCATAAACTAAAGCACAAATATTAGCAGGAAAAAAATAACCTCATGTCTGATTTATAATGGCATATCAATTAGGCTTTATGACCACTTACCAACCTGTCTTGTCTGCGTCTATGCAGCCTCTCTGTGTATTCTGACTCCTTGTATCTGAACCAGCTTTAACTTCTTCAGCCATCTAAGCAACAGTAATTTGTCTGTTGGATCAGACCACGCTGGCCAGCCTTCATTCATCATGTGCATCAATGAGCTGTGACCCTGTCCCTGGTTCACCGATGTTCCTTCCCTGAACCACTTTCACCACACTTGATAGATGCCGACCACTGCAGACCAGGGACACACCACAAGAGCTGCAGTTTGGAGATGCTCTGCCCCCGTTTTCAAGTCATCACACATTTGCGCTTGTTAAACTCTCTCAAATCCTTCTGTTTGCCCATTTTTCCTGCTTCTAACATCAACTTTGAGGAAAAATGTCTCGCCGCCTGACATATCAGTGCTCATGATGCTATGCCTGATCAGTGTGTGTATTCATGGTATGTCATGCGTAACATTAAACACTGATTAATGCAGAAATTAAGTAACAAAAAAGAGCCATTGAGAATGCCCATAATGTTGATATTTTCTTGATAGTCTAAAGGAAAGTTTTGAATTTTTGAAGTGGGGGTTGTATGCCGTACATCACAATAGCCTCAGCGACCAAGATCAGCTCTGTAACTGTACAGAAAGAACCAGAAGAGAGATATAGCTGTAATTTGGGCTTTTTCTCTGCATGAGAAAAGACTTTTAGGTGAAGAGAGCAGCTCAGCTTTTGTACAGAAACAGCTGGCACTGATGGGACAGCTGTCTATCTACGATTAGGAGTTTTAGGGAAAACATGAAAAAAATAGTGTAGGGTGATTTCAGGCAATATCTTAATCAGAGTCAACTGTTTTTCATTTTTGAGTTGGCTGTGGAGGATGGGCTGCTTGGTTGTTAAAAAGTCAGTTGTGGATATCGTGTCCAATTGCCCTAAGCTGTTTTTGTTGTTGGTTTTAACAAAAAAAAAATATATATATATATATATATATATATATATATATATATATATATATATATATATATATATATATATATATATATATATATATATACATATATATATATATATACATACATATATGTGTATGTATATATATATATATATATATATATATATATATATATATATACATATATATATATATATATATATATATATATATATATATATATATATATATATATACATACATATATGTGTATATATATATATATATACATATATATATATATATATATATATATATATATATATATATATATATATATATATATATATATATTTGAATTGTACAGAGATGGTGGCCCCATCCGCCACAGTTGGTGGCTCTAGCTGGAAAGACTGTCAGTGTGACTAATATTCAGACTAATACTTAGCACCTCCTTCACCTCCATTTCAGAAATCTCTGACTTTCCCTTTCAGTTTGCTGTTGAAGGGACTAGGCAAAAACTGTTTGACCAGATTACTATTGGAGGGACAAAACAAAAATTGTTTGACCTGCTGGATTACTATTTTCTTTCTCTGCCAAGAGGTGAAGCAGTCACCTACTGGGTAATTCAATCTGTTAGTTTGTTTTCTTCTCTTTGTTATTTATCCTCAAGGCTGACAGAATTGAAGATTCTGTTTCATGGCAGGCACTTGCATCTGTTTTTATTTTGTGTTAGGTGACGGTAAATCTATTTTACTGACTAGTTTGAAACCACAAAAGAATAAAAAAATCTATCGGGCTGCCACTGGATACTTCACAAGCTCTTAGAGAGGTACCACGTTTTAGATAATGTATCCACAAAACCTCACTCATATCTTCTATGTTTATAGTTTTGTCAATTCTGATTGCATTTTATTGTCTTCAGTATACCCAGTTGTAATTTCACAAAACAAATCATGTCATTGGCAGGTGTTGCAGTAGTTGGCTGTGGTCATTATGTCTCTGGATATTCTTTAAGTCTTCAACAAAGAAAGCAGAAACACAAAAGAAAATGGAAATGTAATACGTAAGAAGCCATGAAATACAGACCTTAAAGGTGTTCAGGTCAGAGTTAAAATAACTTGTGAGGTCTAACAAATATAGATCCAATACCAAATAAGACTAATCAACACACTATCATTTAAAGGTGCTATGAGGAGAATCTATTACCGGCGACATTAGGACTCTGCTACCCATTAGCACGTGCGGCGACTGTCGTAATGCTGCGTTCCAGTAACCTCGGAACTGGGAGTGACATCATCTCTGACTTATCGGCGTTCCAGTTGAAGTCGGAAAAAAACATGCCGAGGCAATGGCGAGGTTTCACCGAGTTCCGAATAGGAAATTCTGACTTCGGGGGACATTCCAGTTGCAGTTTCCTACTTGGAACTCGGAAATTCCTACTTCTGACTACAACTAGAATGCACCAAAAGACCCAAGCCAAAGCGTGCCTTTGTTGTGATGCTAATAAAGCATGCAGCTCGGACCTTCCTCAGAACTCTGCATTGCTTTACAACTTCTTTTTTCAACAACTTATAGGATGCAAAGCGACAAGGTAATGTATCTCTTTCTAGTTATGTAGCGGTAGTTTTTGATGTGTGACAACAAGCAATTTCTGGAAAACTTAGTATTGTAGTTTTGTAGCCGGCTATATATCGCTACTTACAGCCCGGTGCTCTAAGACATGTCTGAATAATATAAATTTGCTCTACTTTTAATAGGGCTGGTCAATTAATCTGATTTTGATCGGGATTTCAATTTTGCCATCTGACAATCATAAAAACATTATAATTGAAGAAAAAAGATTAATGTGCCACACAGTGTGGAGTGCCGTGTATGCAAGTTCCTGCGCTTCAGAGTGCTATTGTGTTCCATGTGCAGCCACAGCAAGTGTGTGGGACTTATGTGGATCAATAATACTGTGTGTGCCTCTCGCTGGTTCTTTAAAGTTGTGTTTAAATCAATACTGAATTTTTTAAATAAATGAATAATTGTGTATATTAATTGTGATTTCAATGTTACTTAAAATAATTGGGATTCTTATTTTTACCATTATCGTCCAGCACTAAGTTTTAATTGTCTTGTTCCTGAAGTTGTAGAAGTGTGTATTTCGATCAGGCATATATCTAAAAGTGAGACTTTTTGTAATTACTTAGAAACTCCTCACAGTCTCTTTAAGAAGCTGCAAAATTGATGTTATTCTTGTTAAATATTTAATAATAGGTCCTGATATCACCCCCAGAAAATATAACAAATATGCATCTGCAAGTATGATTCTCAACTTGTGTAATTTTTGAGCAGCTTTTTAAAGTCAAAGGCACTCCTATCTGAATATGTATGGAAAAAATAATTTCAAATTAAATTAATTGCTCAGATTAATGTAAAAAAAAAGTGCGACATGCACATGCCACCAAAGCAGAGGAAACATGAGAAGATAGGCAATACCTGAGACAGTGGTGTGATATGATTAGGGCCAGTTGAAATTTAGAAGAAAAAAATAAAAACATGAACAAAAATAGAAATGAAGGGTAATTAAAGACTAAAATCACAAGTATTTAAAGTTTGGTTCATTGTGATAACTTACTTGTGTACATTATATCATCAGCAGATGACTATTTTGACCGTTTTAGAGATTAATAAATCCAAATGTCAAATTTGATCTTCAAACAACTCACAAAAAAAAACTACTCTAAATTGGCTAAAATAGATAAAAGCTTAGACATTTCAATCTTTCTAAAAGAATTCAAACATGGATTCATCAATTTTAGCAAAACAAGTAATGTAAAAAGATGGTACTATTGCATGACAAAAACTCAGTGTGGAATCTTTCTCCATCAAAGCCTATCAAATATGACAAACAGCCGCAGGATCAGACAAAGATTCCCCACCAGGACGCTTCTCTTATTGACGTCAGCATTGATTTCTCTGTTTCTTTCTCCCTGTTTTCAGCCAAGCAGACGAGAGACGGAGATGAGAAAATGATTGAAATTGATCAGAATGTCTCCTGAACGACTCACAAACCAGATAACTAAGCAGCAGGGTGAAGGGATTTTTATATCCTTAACACTTGTCTCAGTCTCTATACATTTCAGTGTTTGGCTCATTTGTGATTTTGAAAGTATGTTTTCTGTGACTGATTCACATGCAGTTATTCATTTTTCTCATTACTGTGACTACTAAAACATGCAGCTCAGGCATTTTGCTTTACATTGTGTTCTTTTTTCTTGAGCAAGTAAAAGGCGAGACATACTGTATATTAATCTATGTTTGTAGAGCATTGAAGATACAACGGCAATTTATTGTGCTTCACAGAATTAAAGTATACAAAACAATAGCCATAGATATACAGTAAAATGACCATTATTAGGCTTCTTCCTCGGTTTTAAAAGAATGCCTATTGTGGAGGGTGAAATACTCCAAGACTTTAAAAGCATTAGGACACTGTACTGTTACATTGCCACTGCAGCTTTGCTTTGTCCATGCTTTCCTGTCACATTCCAGTAGCCATTTGCTCTCAACAAAGATGGGAAGGAGAGTGATATGGCTTAATCTGCAGCGAGGGATGGGTACCATGCACATTTTAACTGATACCGTATTGATGCCCGGTACCAGGGAATTGGTATCGGTACTCAACGGTACCAATGCTAGGTACTTTTGCGTGTGTTTATGGGATAATAAATATTAATTTGTTTAATATCAAGATCTCCAATTTTTTCAATGTACATTTATTTCTCAATATATAAAATTGAACAGGTATATATATATATATATATATATATACATATATATATATATATATATATATATATATATATATATATATCAAAACAACATTCAACTGTTTGTATTGTAACATTGTAGTTGTCCCAAAAATTTCTTCAACATGAAACCAGTAACTAAAATGAACCACAACTTAACAAGTTAACTGCAGCGCTCACTTTAGTTAAACAATGGGTCCGATAAAGCTTAAAATAAAAACATTTACGATAGCGTTACAAAGTATGAGGAACCAGCCTGATAATGATGACTGATGCATGTAAAAATGCCAAGCTGATACCATATTAAACACGATGCTTATTTACCTGGACCAGACGAAAAGGATGATGCTTCACTTGCATCCTACTTGACACATTTGCTGCCATCACCAAATATAGAAGCCATTTCTTTTCCTGTGTTGCTGGCTGCAGACAACTAGTTGTCATTGGACGCAGGCGTGCTAACAGTGCCGAATGAATCCTTTGTGGTCGTAGATCTGAGGCTATCAAAAATTGTGCACTCTTCAGCTTTAAGGGAAATTTTGTGTGTCACCAGGTGCTTCCTCAGATTTGAAGTATTTAGTATAAAATCCACTGAGGAGTGCTATGTCTACATTTTGCATGCAAAACGTGCAAAGGCTTAACTAAATGACTCATTGAGAAGTAAATCAGCCCATGACAAACTTTGTCAGAATTTTGTCGTCGATGTTCATGAGTCTTGAAGTTCATACTTGAAATGTGTGATATTCGACTTCTTGCACTTGCATAGCCAGTCTTAAGTAGACATTTGATGAACTGCACATGAAGCAGTTTTTATAAGAACATCTTCTACCTCTCTTAACAAATTTCAACTGATCCTCGGTTTAAACCAGGGATTAATATGCTTCAAAGACAGTGGGGATGTGTACCAAACTGTGGGACTGGTATGGTACAAGCTCCACCACCCCTTACATACCTACAGCTTCGAAATGCACCAATGTAACGGGTGCTTTTTCTTACACTGTTATACTACATATCAGAGTCAAAGATGCTGAACTTTCTCTGCTTTTTCTGCTCAGTGAGCTGGCCAAGGCCCATTCACACATCAACATATATTAGCTAACATTAATCAGCTTAGATAAATCGTCCAGAAGTTATGTGAAAGTAAATTTAGCTGAGTTCAGTGCAAGCTTGACGTAACTTAAGAAGAAAGAAACGTTGTGCTCGAGCCCCCCTGAGTAATTTTAAACAATGTTTAATGTTCCTCCAATGTAGATGTAACAAATGGGTAGTGCCACAACTGCGAACTTTGGTCTAACGGAGATGAAGTGCTGAATGTTTTTCAGAGGTATTGTTAGGTTACTCAACAAACACCACATTCAGTATGCTCTTTTCCCATGTGAGGCCGCAACTCGTTTCCATATCCTTAAACCATGCCTTGAGATAAAAGAAGGCTGTCCCCAAAACGGTACCTCAAGTCGTACTGCAGGAGTCCAGCCCTGTCGGGGAAGCAACTGAGCCCGACAGAGATGAACAAAGCTGTTAAATGAAGGTTAACTCTTGCTGGTGTTTACAAGTATTTTAGATAAACATTGCAAACTGTTAAGCATGTATGACATTTTCCTGTGTTCCTGATGAACAGCATTGCCCAAGTGATGCTAACTAAGATTTGCGGGGCTTGACTTTGCTGAATGTGACTTGATGTTTCCCTTTATGTTTGGAAAAGTTTGCCAAAACATCACTGTGTGAATGTAGCTTGAATAAACAGACATTGCAGGCAACAGGATTGTCACATGGGCTGTGAGAAGTTGGCCCTTTTTCTTTAAAATATCAACTTAAGAACTCTTTTGGAACCATTGGAGCCATTTTTGAAGTCATTTTAGCACCAGTGCCAGAGATTATTGGGACAATACATAAAAGCACTTTTTGCTTTTAATTAATGTCTTTTTTTTTGGATGCGTATGATATAGGACTACTGGCAAAATACTTGTCATATTTGGTCTCACTAACATGGGATTGCAACATCTGATACAAACAAAGGGTGATGCCATCTATTGAGCAAGGGGACTCAAAATAGCAGTGGTCGAAGACATCATGTTATCAGGTCCATTTGTTAGGGACCCTGTTCGCGGAGCCATTTGTTTGGAATATTCTTGCAGCGCCATTGATATCACGATGCTGCTCTGCTTTCCCGCGTCTCAGATTGTTAGATGCTTCAGTGGAGGATTCTTGATACCAGACTTTGATTATCATTGTGTATTGCATGGTCGTTACAAATAGACATAGATACATGTGGATGCTGTGTCAGTGAATGAATGAGAGTATCGGTTTAGTGAGTGTCGCGGTCTCCATGCTGTCTCACTGGAGATCACGAGGCATCTGTGGGTGTCCTTTATAGTGTTTGACATTCTCTACATGGTTGTGTCTGTGTGTTTATTCTCTATACATGGTCAAGTTCAAGACATCTCAATTTGCGCTTTCTATTCCTGACAAGTTGAGTTGTTTCAGAGAGTAAGGTTTTGGAAAATCTGTGTGTGTGTTGTACTCGAGTACAGTGGTTTTCCAGGCAAAATATGGTAAATATTAAATGTTTGGGTTTGTTTTGTTTGTTTTTGAGATTATGTGAAAAGTGCACAATTTCAACAGCTCTCCTTGAAGCAGCTTACCCTAATATTCATATGCCAGTGCTGTGGATGTCCTTTTAGCAGCACATGACAGGCTTCTGTGTTTAGCCAATTTATTTCCTTCTTCTTACTATACTGAATATTGATCTCCGTGGTAATGAGATGCAGTGATTTGTCTCTTCAGCTGAGTAGGAAGAGTGCAACATGGAGAGGAGCTGAAAGCAGGATTATAGAGAACCTGTGAAGGCCACATCAGTCCTGAAGTATCCCCATGTTGAATGAAGCTAAGCTCCGACGCTACAGCATGAGTCACCCGTCTGAGTTCTGCATTCACACAGAGGGGGAGAGATAACTGCAGGGCTGATTTCTCATCTTTGTGTGATTTGGCTCGGAGTTTTATGTGTTGATCTTTAAATGAGCCCTAGTTTGGTGATCAGCTAGTTTTCATTCATAGTTTATGCTTATAAATATGAGCTATATAACCTGTGGGGTGGCACAATTAATTTGTATTTTATTCTCCTTAGGCTTTGCTATAATCACATTGTTACAGTCTGAGTTTACCACCTTGTATTGCAAACACCTTTTTTATGTGGTCAAGCAAGGTTTTGTGGTATACGGCTACTTATTTACCTCTGATGCAGTCCATTGAGGATAAAGCTGGTTATAAGCTACGTTAAATAAAAGTTTATTGTGTTTCATTATGATTCAGAAAAATCTTATTGCAGGTGCAAATAATGTTTAAAACTGGAAGACTGCAGTGTGAGTGGGGATAAAGGAAACCTTTATGTCTTTATCATCATTTTACTTTTCTTTGATACATTGGTCATGCAGTCATGGACAACTGCACAGCAATCAGTTTCTTTAAACATCATCATCATTGAGTTTATCCAGTTTTATTTGGCATTGAACCAGATTCAATCCCATTCTCAGATACAGAGATTGTGCATGATGGTGCCCCAGCACATTAGAGATTGACAGTGCAATATCAACTCAGAGAGCTCTTTGGAAATAGTGTCACTGAACTTTATCACACCATTGAATCTCCACTATTGTCCTGCAGTTTCTTTCTCCTTGGTTATTTGAAGAATAATTCATAAAGGCTCCTCCTGAGATTGTTGCCAACCTTTGTGATCAAATTATTTTGGCTATGGATGCCCTGCGGGGTACAATAGGGGGAGTAAAGGCATTTTTTTGACATGAGGAGATGAGCAGAGTGTTGACAGAAAAGGGAGGCATGTAGAGGGACGTGGACAGTGAAAAAAGCAGTAGCAAGTTACTGTGTTTTTTTAAGGTTCCTTAATCTGCACTCACAATGTTGAAGCATTTTTGTTTTTTTTGCTGTTGTTTGTTCTCTGACACAAGCCATGGCAAATGTTTAAGATAGTCATGCATTAATGTACTTATAAAAGTGAAATTATGTCAGTTATTTTATCATTGTCACTATATGATATCACAGTTCTCATTTTACTCACTTGTAGTTACTCACAGTATCCTTTTTTTAACCCCAGAGTCTATGGAAAAGGCAGAGTTGTATGTTAAGTCAGCTTGAATTTGTCTGCAGCAGTTTCTTGACACCATTTATAGAACTTAATCTGGCCCCTCCCTCATCTTCCTTTTGCAAACAAACACTTCAGTGGCAGAAACATGAGTCTAAACTCAGGTATCTGCATGTTTTCAACCAGTTGCAACAAAACCTCTAAGCTGTTTGAAGCTGTCTGCTGTCATCTGTTTGATGCTGATAACATGACGGCTTTAAGCTGAATGTGTGTTTGTGAACACCTGAGTGAACCTAAACTTACTGCATCCTGCTCTTAAAGTGGATTTTTTCCTCATCTTGTTGTTTACTATGCATAGATGTACTCTACTTACTGACAATTTAAAGCCTGAGTGACTTATATCAATATATCAATATATCAATATATATCAATATATATCAATATATATATCAATATATATATATGTATATACTTATTTTGCCAAACTTAGTTATTGATATTGCCTCAGACATTATGAAGGTATTAGTATTAATTTTCTGTATTTAGACAGTACACACCATTACACAAACATCTGCAGTCTGAACCTTTTATACAAAGCAGGAAGGATTCATGTTTATGTCTGACCCGACCACCTAAATGCTGCAGCAGTAACCAAGACTCATTAGGCCAGGCAACATTTTTCCAATCATTTGTTGTCTGACTTTTGGAAGTCATTGCCTCTTATTGCAGCTTAGCTTACAGGAGGAACCTGGTGGTTTTATACAGCCCATCATCATCGTAAATAAGTGGTTTTGCTAGGTGATTATTGTTGCCCTCCTATGATCTCTAACTCCTATGTGATATGATACCCCCAAGGCATTTTTGCCTAGAGAATAATTGTTGCTCACTTTTTTTGGACCATTTTTTGTAAACCATAGCGATGACCATGCATGGCAGTCCCACAAGATCAACAGTTTCTGAAACACTCTGAAACACATGCCACATTTAAAGTCACTTGGTTCCTGTTTCTCTCCCTATTCTGGTGCTCACTTTGTACTTCAGCATCTTGCATTCGGGCCCTATATAATCTGTTCTTTTTTTCCCAAATTTTATTTTATTTTTTCCCGTATTCCATTTTTTTTTCTGTTTTAATTTTTGAGATTAATATTTTGGGTATTTTACGTGAGTTTAACTCCGAGACACAGTATAAAGTAATGGAGTATAATCACACATCCTTTATGCTACGGCCACACCGGAACCCAAATTGGCGAATTTAAACGCGCGTAACGCCCGAGGCTGGACGCTGGACCATTTTGACAAGCTGAGGGGCGAAGCCCGTCAATGCGCATGCACAGTAGAGAGCCAGAGCTTGGCGGACTCGATGATCCGTGCAGGCAAATCCAGCTGGAAACAAATATTTACAGAACTTACCTTCAAAACCTGTCTCCTCAGAGACTTTCACCCAAACCTGCTCCTTTTTGTTCTGGTCTCTGTAGAGTACACACGTCGAATCGTATAGCTCCGGATGATGGCAAACAGAGCAGATCAATCTCTCCTCCATCTTGCAGAGGGGTCTGAGCGGGAGCCAGTGGCCGGAGTGTCACACGTCATCAAACCAGTGACGTCGGGGGGGGGGGGCATCGCTGATTGGCTGCCGTGCCACAGCATCACGCGAATTTGCGGCGAAAGTTCAATATTTCCAACTCGAGCGTTTGACGCCCCAAACACGTCTTTGCATTGACTTTGTATGTTATCTAGACGCGCGTCTTGGCAAATTCACGTCCAGTGTGGCCGTAGCATTAGGAGGTTCTCACAGTGTCTTTATGTGTCCAGTCAACAGTATGTTGACAAAATTTACAGAACATTTTAATAGCTTCCTGCTAACTTGCACCCTTTTTCGAGGTCGCTCGCATTGCACAACTCGTCGCCCCTTGATGCCAGCAGTCATCAATAATTTTATGGCAGCTTGACGCAGAGGGCGCTCAGATTACTTTTGTTGTGTTCCTGAGAGATACGTTCCTTTTTGAGTCAGAAAAAATGCTTTTACGTAAAATGTTGCCCATTTCTGTGATATTCCGTGTTAATATTGAATGTCGCTTTTGCCTAATTCTATGATTCTGTGATCGAAGATTTTTTAGGGCCCTGTTGTATTGACCATTTTTACATGCTCAAATTTATTAAGTTGCTGCCATGTGATTGTCTGATTTGTTTACATAATGATTAACCTTTTAAAGTTGTCAGTGAAAATTCCGATTTTGAGCCCACTCAACCTTCCATTGCACACCGAAGCCCCCTAAGACTGATTGTGATGCACACCCAGAGAAAAGAGAGTGTATTTCTTGTAGCCGATATTACTAACAATGCATGTTGTTTAATGTAGCTGTAGTTGCATCATTTAAGATAATCTTTGATTTAAAAAAAAAAAAAAACTCATCACAAACGTGTCTTTAATTAGATGTTCACTAAAAACACAGTAAATAGACATTTTTACCTCCGCCAAGGAGGTTATGTTTTCGGGAGAGTTTCTTTGTCTGTCTGTCTGTCCATCCGTCCATCCGTCTGTCTGTCTGTCTGTCCGTCTGTGAACAAAATAACTCAAAAAGTAATGAATGGATTTGGATGAAATTTTCAGGAAATGTTCGGCATGGGAAAAGGAAGAACTGATTTTATTTTGGTGTTGATCCGGATCAGCATCTGGTTGCCATGGCGAAAAATGTGATTTCTGTGAATAACTACTGAACTAAAATAGATATCATTATGAATCCAGTTGCTAATGGTATGTTTTCATGGTCAAGGAATTTAAATATTTCGATGAAATAAAGTTAGGACTAATATTTATGGTCAAAATCACAATATGGCTGAGGACTGTGGCGCTGGCGGAGGTCTGCGCTCTCCGAGTGCTTTTCTCATGATTATGATTAAATGACAGCAAAAATGGATAGAAAAAGACAGATACATTTACATGTCACTGGTCAATCTTTGAACTGAAAGATCACTGAACCTGAGGTGGGTGTATTCCACATGGTCATTTTATGTGCAGGAATCACTCAAACCCTAAATACATCATTGTCCAGCATTTTACTCACCAGTGTGATAGTTATATCAGGCACTGCACATCCTAACTAAACTATATTTGGAATGTTTATCAATCAATCAAACTTTGTTTATGAAGCACTTCTCATACATATAATGTAACAAAACATGCTGTACATTCAAGTACACAGGCAGATAAGGGTCAGGGGTTACAAAATAAAATACAAAACCCACCCTCCTAGCCAACATTTAACACAGACAGCCACTCACATGCACACACATGCACCCAAACATATGCACACACACACAGGGACACTAAGACAGGACTCCTCAAACAGCCGCAGAGGACTGTGGAAACGCTATCTTCAATTAAAAAAGATGAAACACAAAAGCTAGCACAAAACTGATAAAACCATGATGAGATATAACAGAGGTAATCAAGAGCTAAAAGTCGATTAAAATATAATTGTTTTAAAACCAAACAGTAAAAGTAAATCAGTAAAAAGTGTTTAAACATGAAATTGTAACTCTCAGACTAAAAAGGATTAAAAGGCATATAATGCAGAGTAAGACAAAATTAATCTCAAAGCCAGACTTAAAAGGTAGGTCTTGAGTTTGCTTTTAAACCCCTAACTGCAGGTAACAATAAACCTCTAGGCCACATTTTGGACACTCCTGCTTTAGAACCTTGTAGTCATATGAATTTCAGAAAGCATTTTGTAGAGAAACAAACAAAAACAGTGCATATTGTCAGTGAACAACAGCCGTATTTGAGCCTCATGACCACCAAGAGAACCATTTGATTAAACTGTCATCAGGTTGCATATTTGTATGGCCATGTGATTAAACAGCATCATTGTGGGTCCATATCTGTGCACAGAATCGTGGCGCAGGAGGCAGCGACTCCCTGAGAGTCTGCCTCACCATGCTCCTCTGCTTGCTCTCTCCCTCTCAGCGGGATTCTGGGTAATGACTCCTTTTGGACGATAATGGAGTGAGCAGCGGTCTCACTGAGCTCTTCTCTGACAGGAGGTTTGGCGTGTCTTGCTGTAGGAGCTGGTGTGCCTGGGGGTCTTCTGCCTGAAGCACATGTCTGGCTCAGACAGGATGGTGAATGGGCACTGAGAGCGATTAGCATCTGTAGCATCAAAGGGCTGCTGTGCCTGCAAGGAGTTTCTGCTGTGGATTTGTGCTCCTTCCCTGGAGCAATAACTATGTGTTGCACATGTAGCTTGACTACATTCATAACTGCATAAATTACCAACTATGAAGGCAGCAATATGCAAATTTATCATCTTGGAGAAGTTTTGTTAAAGTTGGTTTGTCAAAGAAGAAACTTTTAACTAGGGAGAAAAGTGTTTTTGGATTTTCAAAGAAGCTGGTTACCTTCCTTCCACACCTTATTACTCTGTGTGGTTGCTGTTTCCTTAAAAAATAATTGACAAGCTTTTGCCTGGGCTTGACCATATGGCCTAAGACTTTCCAGTAACATAACAAATTTAAAACCTGATCTGTTTTAATTTGGACTATATAGTGGAATATAGGTTCTAATAAAGGTTCCAACCTTTCAAAAGTAAATCTGGCAAGTGATTGGACAATTGTTCTGTCAATTAATTTTGGGCTGATCAATTAATCTACTTTTGTAGTATGCAGACACTACTGCTGTGGTGTACAGCAGAAACGTGAACAACTTCATCGAAAAAACTCTTAACTAGGAATAGGTGATATGGCAAAAATATCATATCACAGTTTTTTAAAAATAAAATCACGATCACGATTTTATCATGATTCTTTTTTACGTCGATTTTTCTAGACTAATTTGCATGTTTGACCTTTTTTTCCCCATGTTTGACAATTAAAGCCAAAGAAACTTTCTGAACAGGTTTTAATTTAATTTGTGCAGTTTTTATAAAAATGTGCAATAAATGTAAACATAAAAGGTAATGAACGACAATATCAACATTATCTCTTAGAGTGCAATAATTTAAAACAAATGTTATCTAACTGCAATGTCTATAATCTGAGTGAATAATACAGCTTCTTTAGAACAGATTTTTGCTCAGACATCTTCAAGCTTTTATCTCCTTTTCTCTTTCCGCCATGGCTTTACGCTACATAACCAAACAGGAGATCCTACCATGCACTGCGCATAATGTGCTACAATTGGCTAGTCGGGTGTGTGTCAAAGTCTCTGAGCCCACACAGACGATCTGACGATCTTTCTGCTTTATGAGATCATCCCCACGTTATAATCCTTAACGATTTAATATCGTCATATCGCACACCCCTACTCTTGACAAAAAATGTTACAAGTGAAGTGAAAATATCTGTTCCAATCCTGCAGTCCAGGTTTGATAAAACAGTTTCTGAGGCTTTTTTGTATCTTAGAGAGTCTATATATGAGCAGTCACTTCCTGCTGTCATCTCGTGAGTAGTCGTCCTGCTTTAATAGATTCTGATTTAGGTGTGCTGTATTGAGCAGCTCACAATCAAGATGGATTTGTCTGACCATACCTTGAGACAATGAATCAGATAGATCCAGCTGCTGTGCAAGGCCATGTTGGTTAGACACATTTTTAATGTAAACATTATAATTTTTTTTCAAAACAATATTCCCACCACAGCCACCACCTGAAGAGAAAACCTGTAAAATATACAGAAATAAATATGACTTTTTCATGTATATATATCAGTTAATACTGCATTGAACACAACACTCTTTCACCTTTTATTATGAATCAGTACTGTGATACATGATAAAAACCCTCATGTTTTTAATTTGTGAACGAAGCCCACAGCAGTGGCTGCCTTTTAACCTAATATGAATTACTGAATCATTTTACATTTCTGCCCATATATTGTTTTAAAGTCAGTTATCATTAAGAAATGTGATAGGCTTTGCAGCCTAAGTTATGCAGGTTTTGTATTGCACATACATTGATTTTCTTTATTTGGAAAATGAGGTTTGCTATTACAAATGGCTTCAAATGGTTTCTTATCCCCAATGTCTCAGGTGTTCCCATTTAATTAGTTGATATTTATTTGATGCAATAATTTGATGCTTCATACTCTGAAGTAGCACTGCAATCCAAACTACATCACAAAACACGCACCTGCACTGTTATGTAAATAACATTTATGCAAATAATGCAACCATAGAAGCTGCCCGTGCCCGTCATCCATTCTTTTACTTCGTACAGTTGGATATGACATGGAAGCATACCACAGCAAGGCCATAGTTCTGGTCTAATAATTGCTCTTGATACATGTGACATGTGTAGCAGAGTAATGCTACTTGCTGTTACACCCATTCTTTGACTGTATTGTCGAGATGCAGTGATTTGACAGCTTTTTCAGATGTTGCTATACCTTGTTAATGGTCAGTCATAAAACTTTCACTCCTGCTTCCAGCCGCCCTCTCAGTGTCTGAACTGATGCTTGAGCAGGTCAGTTAGTGCACGCTAAAGTTTCTTGTTCTTGGAAGAGGCAGCGAGGGGATCTGTGAGCCTCGGGCACAGATTGACTTGTCTGTGAAGTGGCTGAAGGTGGAGGAGGAGGAGAAGGAGAAGTGGAGGGAGGAGGTGAAACAGAAAAGAAAGGTAATTGTGTCTCAGGGGGTTTTGAGGAGGATCTGTCTGATCTGTGAGAACATGATGGAAGGAAAATAAAAGAAAGGCTTCCCCTTCTCACAGCACAGGAGGAGAGGGAAGTGAAAAGGGAAGTATTGACCCATGGTGGTCTGAGTCATCGTCCTCAGCGTGCAAATGGACAGCTCTGCTCTTATCAGACTCTGCTCTGCTGGTGATACCAGCCTCTACACCAAACAAAAGCATTCCGATAGATGCTCTTTAACACTCCTTGTTCATGTCTCATCTTTGATCAGCACCACAGATCCCAAAGCAGCTGAAAAAAGAAAGCTTTTGTTCAATCAAGGATGCTTTAAACAAGATATGCAACTTAACAGAAGTGCAGCCTACTCTTTGTCACACATTCAATGAGACACAGGTCTGTCACTTTGTTTGCTTTTCAACTGTAAACTATTTTATTCAGCATTTTGTGCTCCGTGCTCATTTCTCCTCCATGTGGTTGAGCATAAAGACAAAAAGTCAAGTCCTCGGGACCTCCCTCTCCCCCTCTTTTGACACCAGCAGCTGCTTAACATGTCTTTCTCCACAGCCCCCCCAAATGGACCTCCCACTTTGTACTGTTTTGTCGTCGGTTTTAGTCCATTGGTTATTTAATCTATTGAAGACTGTAGAATTAAGACTGAAAGAGACCAGGGATATTCAATTAAAAGTCACAGAGGTCGGGTTAATAAAATTTCCTCTTATAAAAGGTCGGAACTGAAGTCCAGTTTATGTCTTAAAGCCTTTTATCCCCTATGCCCACATTTTAATGGTTTCAACAATAGTTATTGTCAGTTGTATCGTGGATATGTTCTGTGAAGTGCACAGCTAGCTCTTTTATCATAAATAAAAACAGTCCTTGGCAAATTCATTTATGGTCTTTAGTCTCAGATTAAAAAATGAAAAACCTAAAATAAAATAAATAAAAAAGTGCGAACAGAGCCAAATAATCCTTGTTGTCTCTTTCAATTTCAAGAGGTGTCAGCCAAGAATTGAAGGCCTGCACATCAAGTAAAAAAGTCAACATCTTCAGAAAACAGTAACTAAAAGGCTTCTCTCTTTTTAGGAAAAACAAGTGCATAAACAGAGAACTGACTGACTATTTTCTTCTTTTTTTCTGAAATAAGAGAGGTCACAGCCTTAAAAACCAAGACCTTCACTTCCAGTAAAAAAGTGAACATATTCATAATACAAGAAATAAACTCTTACAAATACAATCATCTGTCATCTGTAGCTATTTTTTGGCACAGAGTGATTGGAGGATAATATTTTATTTGCACAGGTTCCAGATTTTGCTGTCTCTCTCTCTCTCTCTCTCTCTCGCTTTCACTCTCTGTCCTTAACTCTCCTTTTCTCTCTCTCTCTCTCTCTCTTTCTCTTTCTCTCCTTCTAGTACAAACAGTGCTACATGCATTGTATGATCCCACAGTCACATCATAAACAGAACAGTGCTGCTCGAACTTGTAAAATGTGAAATATTTGAAAACAATTAGTGCTAAAATCTATAACCGAATCAATGAAATTAACACAAACAAATGATCAACTCAATGAGCAAATAATTGGAAAAAGACCAGGATCAGCCTTGTGGAGAGCGCAGCGCCACTTCAGAAAGCTCTCAGCCCTCATTGGCATTTACCACGCACAGGTTGGTCTCAACGCTTAGAGGAGACATTTTTTTTTCCTTTTTAATTTGCACTGGCAATTCATTTGGCACCCCCTCTTGTTTGCTGCTTGTGGCTGCCACAGCTAATGCTTCAAACATGACAGTGGCGGGAAAACCTCCTCAGCCACATGAATCATTATGGATTGTTCCTCTTTCGTGCTTCATTAGACAGCCTTATAAGCTTCAGAAAACATACAGAACTTATATTTAGGAACATTCATGGCGTGACGGGCTTGTGATCAGAACACAGTTGCAGTTCTAGAGTTAACTGGAGTAGCAGTGCCCTATCACATCTATTCTTGTGAGTTCATCAGAGATTGGTTATGGATTAAGATGGTCCTGGATGGACAGAACCATCACTTGGTCTGGATCCAGACCAAGGTCAATCATTTGGTGATGCCTACTCGAGACCATTAAATATATACTTTACAGCAAGGATAATTTTTTTCTTGACAGATGGTGTAGATCTTGAAACATTTTGCTATGGGGATGCTAGGAGGAAAAATGTGGATTGAAGACAATAATATAAATAGTGATTAAAACAAATGTAAGTCAAAACTACACAATTAAAGTCAAAATAGTAAAAAAAAAGTACCACAATGAAGCAAGAACGCAGAAGGGGTATCATCTTGATCCACTGACACAGAAACATACTGTTAAACTATTGAATCACAATTGTGTTTGGGTTCAATTTAACACCCAAATAAATGTATAAAAAATATACATTTATTAAATTTTTAAGCTTCGAGAGGCTAGATGTGCCCCCTTGGCTGCCATGATATGTTTCACAAGTCCATCTTGGCAACAGCCTACTAAATGTGTTTGGCAAAGGCAGAACTTTCTTAAAGATATCCTGAAGGTGACTGGATCACCATTCTATATAACATGTATCAGTAGTCTATCAGATAAAGTAAAACTTGACTGCCAGTCCCACACTGGAGAGTCCAAACCATAAGCAGGGGAAAATATATATTTTCTTTTAGAAGTTCTTTCGTTGTTGTTCTTTGTTCTTCATTAAGTGAAGAAATATAGTCCTGATTGGATAAAACTGCTGCTGAAGGCTTGTAGCTGCTTCACGCTGTGGTCATGCTCCTAGCCTCTTTCTCCTGAAATGACACCGATTGGTCAGTACATCAGCCGCTCAATCACCGCATGATAGATCAGTGTTTCAGTTGTAGTGTGCTCCATGAAGGCTATCAATAGCCTTACTTGCACTATATAAAAAAGTTAAATTCTTGAGATCTTGAGAAAACTACCCTAAATGTATTCAGAGGAAAAAGGAATGGAGTAAGAGAAAATGACTGCAGAAATGAAAAACCTTCTTTCTAAACTAAATGTTTAGTTCCAATCAAGATCCAAATGTGCAACCTTTTTAGTTGATACATTTGTGTGGTTGTCAAATTCTTCAGAAATCCCAGTTGCCACTTCACATTAGGAGGTTGTGGTTGGTCCTGAGAGCATGCCACTTGAAAATCCCTGTGCTGGATAAAATAAATGAAAATGCTCTCACCTGTACTTTACTGAAGGACACATGCGATCCTGGAGTCACTCTGTCTCTTCGAGAAGTTGACTGAAGGCCAGCCGATGGAAAGTCTGAAACAGCAACCTTGGTTTCTTTGGAAACAGTGGTATGCTGCTGTCAGTAACTCTGAAGCGCAGCAGGGAGATGGTAACAGCGAGAGAAGTGGAAAGTTTCTTCCCTCCTCCAGAACTAGGGAACATTAGGGAACATTTTCTGTTGGTTTGAACAGCTCTGTTCAGCTTTTAGTGTTATAAAAAATAGAAACAAACATTAGGCCAAAAAAAACCCCCAAAAAACATTCATACGTCATGGTTGCAAAACTTGAAGATCTACATCAGGAAAAGCAACAGCTTCCATTAAAATCTCTGATCCATCTTGTGATCTAAAACTCATCAGTTCAATGTAACACACTCATTGTTGATTTAGATATTCAAGGTTGTAATTTGTTGACTTGGAATTTTTTTCTTAGCATTTTATGCTTTAAATAAACACAAAGAATCTACCATGTCCAAGGCAACTTCTCCATGAAAAGGTCTTTATCTTTATGTTCTCGAAGTCTTCAAACGCAAAAGTTCATGTTAGCCCTGAAAGGTCCCTGGCATTTTGTTCTGCCTCCTGTTTCCAAAGAGAAATCTCCCCCTGTGAAATGAAACATCCACTGAGGAATGAAGCCACTGCCACACAGCATCGTGAGGGAGCTCTTTGCAGTAAAGGTGACGGCTCAGAGGTGGGGTGGCATTTCTGTTCATTGTGTTTTCATGGTGAAGACCTTTTCAGGACTGGTCCAAAGTGACGTGCAAGACATTTCCAGGAACCAGAGGGAAATGGCAGGAATGGTTAGTGTATGTCAAATATTAGAAGTGATGTAAAGAACAAAAGAGTACACAAGACGAAAAAGGTTGGGAACCACTGCTCTATAACAAAGGTGGTACAGTTTAAGTGGCTATAGAGTCTTCCATGCGACCGTTCTTTAAAAATCTGCATGAAAATTAATCAGTGCTCAGTCATGCAGGTGACTTTGGCCACTTCCCTCTCTCTCTATTTCCCCACTGTGCTGTTAACTTAATGTGTTTTTGAGATAAAGTCTGAGTTTATCCTGAGGCTTGTCCCTGATTTGACCCTGTGCGTGGTAATTAATGATTGACAAACAGATAAAATTTTGGCTCCATGGTAAGAGTTGAGCCTCATGTTGTGCTCTATTTGCCAGTTTACTTAGCACCTTGAATATTAATGGAGTAGAAAGTGCCTGGAGCATAAATTTGTTTGTGGCAGCGTGAAGCCTCATGTCCGATAATGGACATTAAACAGGTAGCAGCAGAGCGCACAGCAGGGGGACAGAACAGCAATACAAGGAGCAGACTTATAATGGTTGTTTTTTTGTTTTCTTTTCCAACATTAGTGCCACTTTGACGAGCTAATGTGAGATAATTGACTTTGTTGTTGATAGCAGACTCAACAGACCTGCAGTAATGTGAAGTTATTGGTTTATTTTAAATACCAAGCCATCTGTAATTGGGTGAATTAGTTCTACTTCAACTGTTAAATGTTTTTTTTAAAGAGTTGTTTCATCATTGTTTATGAATTCAATGAAGGAACCACCCTGTGAAAACAGGAAGATATACCAACATTTTACACATCTGTATGTTTGTTCCCTAAAATTTGGAAATGAAGTCATTGCATTTTATTAAGTAATTCCCCCTTGGGATGATTCATAGTACATTCAGCAAAGTTCACAAGATGCAGTTTCAGTGAAGCAAGTAGCTTTCTTAGTACAATATGTTTTGCATTTAACAACATGTTTAAGCTAATTTATTTTAATGCCACTTATTTTATGGACCAATGACGAGCCCTTGCAGATTGTATTGCCATGACTTTACAGTCTGTGGGGGAGTTTGTTCATAAATCTACAGGATGCTCTGAAAATCTCCATGCCTGTCTCTCTGTTTGGTTCGATCTAATCTCAAACAGAAAATAGACTTACCATATTCAGCAGCAAACAAGCTTTGAATGCAGCTTCTGGCAGGTCCCTGAGCCTATTGGGGGAGAGTGTGGAAACTAAATGAATGACTGGCTTTAAGATGGAGGCAAATAGCCCGAAACCCTGTGTAGATGATCAATATGGAAAGCAGTGGCAAGTGGCACAGTGATTGGCAAGCAGAGTTCTTGTAATGGTCTTTTAGATTGGGACAATCAGGTACACAGTTCTGGAAGATTACTTTAATAAGGCCAAGATTACTTATGTTTTGTTCATTTAGTCTTTGCAATGTGTATTTGGTATATGATCATGCTGTGCTGGTTCTCAAAAACTGCTTGCTAGTCAAGCACACAGCTAATGCAGAAAGCCTGCCATGCCTTCACTGAAGGCAGAGATGTCTTTTCTGTTTACATCAATCTCCATTCTTCCATTCATTCATTAGCCATACCCTTTATCCTTATTGGAGTTGTGGGGAGGCTGTCCCTGCTATTATTGAGTGTAAAGTGGGTACTGGATATGATGCCAGCCAACCACCGGGCTGATTTTTCAAAAACAAGCAAAAGGTAACCAGCATTTTTTTTTTTTTTGGTCTGCGGGACCTAGAGAAACTCTGAGTATCTAGAGAAAACCCACACATGCACAAGGAAAATGTGCAAATCTCACTCAGAAAGGCCCTGCCCAAACAGGGAGTCAGTTCAGCAACTGTCTTCTGGTAAAAACAATGAAAACTCACAAACAGCTTTATGGAAAAGTCAAAAGTTACCTGCACAGGTTGATATTAAATGTTTTACCTCTGATCCATACCTTATGGCTATTTTTAACTATTTAATACACTAGTTTAAACATGGTAACCATGCATTGTTCTAAACAGCATCAGATCAGCTTGTTTTGACAGTGCACTGGGGTGATGCAAAATTCAAATTGAGCTGAATTTAAATTGAAATGAATTCAGAGAATTGAATGAAACTGAATATGGATTTGTCAGGAAGGAAATAGCCATTTCACTGATATGCAGGGCTAATGTAGTGTCCACTCTCATTTAGAGCACATTAGATCTAAATGCGTACGACAGCTTTTCAGGGAGTTATATTCCCCTGGCTGTTTGTACCCGGCAAGGTCCCCTGCATCTACTGGCACCGTTGCTTCGTTTCAGTTGGAGACACACGGATGCACTCTTTCCTCCTGTCACACGGAGTAGGCAAAACAAGGAGAAAATCAGGGAGACTTGATTAATTTTCTTATGAAAACAGATTTATCACCAACATGCTGCCATGTGACATTTTATTATGTCTCATTGGAAAAATTACTGTTTGGTCAATTCAATTGCTGCAACCTATCATGTCTTAAAATCTTTCTTCATCCCTAATTTTCCATCATAATTCTCATAGAAACTTTTTATTTGTTCATATCTTTGTTATTTTTTACGTTTTTTTTTGGGGGGGGGGGGGAGTATTGTGTCAGAAACCAGGGAGTGAGAGAATGTAGGGTTTGAAAACCAGGTGTCGGGGTCCAGGACAACAACCTTTCTAAATAGGACTTTTGGATATACCAACTTCACCAGTGGTCCCTAAAGTGAGGTCTGGACCACTCACTGGTCACAGGGCAAGGTTCAGTAATTGAAAAGCTGCAAGTTTGAGCCAAGCTCTGGCTGTCACATGGCAATGTGACTTTGGGCAAGACACTTAACCAAAAGTTGTTGTTAAAACCAGTTATTACTATCTAAAACCAGTGAAAATATTTCTATATTTCACCAGTTTACATCCAGTTGATTCTGTCTGTGAAAACAATAACTTATGTTTACATCACAACTGCACTGTGTGCATGTGCAGTAGTCACATTGTAGCACATGCAGTGATGCTTAGCACATCATGCAGCCACTTTAGTGTTACTTAATGGGGGACCAAAAGTGTTTGTTTTCTCTTCTTTCTTTTTAATATTCAGTAATTGTCTGTCAGACATCAGCCTCAGTGGTCAGATAGTTGATTACCATGCAGTAGACTCTCTGTGTTTCTCTGTATGCATGTTTAACAACAGCGCTTCAGACACTGACACATTGACTTGATGCGCAGCATGGCAATTTGCCATGTTAAGTGTGTTTTGTTAAGTTTTCTGCTCATAGCAGTTGATTGTCCCACTGCTGAGTCTCCCCTAAAGAGTCTGTTAAAATCTCGAACATGCCGATGTGATCATTTATCAATCAGCTGGATGTGCGAGCGGGTGTGTGGCCAATTAACCGTCACCTCGTTGTTGACCAAACACAACTTTCAACAGTGTTGGAGACGGTTGACAAGGTTTAAGTAAGATACTAACAAGCAACAAAATTTATATTAATGAATTAAAATGAATCCATAAGTACTGGTGTGCCCTCCTCTCACCTCCTCCCCGTGTGTCTGGACATCAGAGCAGGGGTGCAGCAGGAGGGCTTAGCCTGGACCAGGAGTGTCCTGAGTGATGCCAGCAAGTCTAAGTTCATTTTGGGACTCACATGCAATATTACCTCACATCCTAAACACAAATAGATTTTCAACGAAGAACAAAGAAGAGGTCAAAAATGATGTGTCCATGCAAATCAACAAAAAAAACAACACGCAAAACAATGTTGCCACTTTGTCTCAAACCCAGTCCTCGTTTGAGCTTTATAATTGCTAAGGCCCCTGTGTTCACAGCTTCAAACATGTGAAGAGAGACAGACCCTCAGGTTAGAGTTGGTTGTAAAGCAATTGTGGGCGGTCACTGTTTTGAGGACAGTTTTGCCAATGGTATGCTTGATTTTACATATAAGCTCTCTGACCCAATTTCTTCTTTTACCTCTAGACTATTTGACTTTATTTTACACACACACAACATTCACAAGAACAGAAGGATCTATAACAAGACATCTGCGTAAAAGCATCACATTTACTCCACCTTTGTAACAGAAAATATCTGATGAACAGTCCATAAACTACGTGAATCAGTGCTCAGTCATGCAGGTCAGTTTGACCCATTATCCATTTCCCCTCTGCTGTTAACTTCATGTGTTTTGTGATAAAGTCTGGGGTTTTATTGAAGCCTGTCTCCTGATTTGAATCTGTGCTTGGTAATTAATGATTGACAAGCAGATCAAATGTTTGCTACATGCTGTTTGGTGAACCTCCTGCTGTGCTCTATTAGCCAGTTTATGCTGCACCTTTAATATTGATGTTGCAGAAAAGTGCCCGGAGCAGAAATTTGTTTGTGGCAGCATGAGGCCTGGTCTCTGTGATAATGGGCATTAGACAGGTAGCAGCAGAGCTCACAGCAGGGCAACAGAAGAGCAACACAAAAAAGAAGACTTTTAATGGCTGTGTCTCAGAATACGATTTGCTTTTTCCCCATTATTAATTCCCATTAGACGGGCTTTTTATGAGACAGTGAACACATTTATTCCTGCTGATAAAATGGACTTTATAATGAACTTCTGGGTGGCTTCTGGGTCCTTCACAGAAAGCCTTAAAAGGATTATTTAGAAGTTTTAATTCTGTATTGCATGAGGTCCAAAGCATTAGCCTGAACATTAGCCACAATGACAGAGATCAGCTCTACATCTATACAAAAAGAGCTGCCATAGGAGCGCAGGCTATACCTTTCTGCAGATGGGGGGTTACTGCTTAGGTACTGTTCTGTTTACAGAGTTTTATGTGAAAGAAAGCCACAAAAACCACGTAGGTTGATTATACCCTGTGTTGGACTCCTGTACAACAACTGCCTTTTACACCACCATCCTGATTTCTTTAGGCACTACTTCACAACGTTGCAGAGCCAAGGTGTCCAGTATTAAGTGAACTCTTCTTAATATGGACTAACTTTAATTTTGCCTAATACACTTTCATCTCAAACAAAGATTAGCTAAACTCACAAATATTTAAAGTTTATCTTGTGAACCAAGCTCAGTCATTTTTGAAGTGTGCTATTCTAGGTGAGTTTGCCCCCTTAACAATGCACGGACAGTCTGTTTAAATCAAGTACACAAATGATCAAAACCATGGATGTAAAAGCCATAAACCTACTATAAGAATAACTTTTGCTCGGCTGTTTTGTTACATTCTCCAATATTTTGTGAAACTGTGTACCTGGTCGTTTACAAGTTGAAATATAGCAATGGGAGTTTATAGGAGATTCCTCCATTTTTCATGCAAATCTGTTGACACTGACCTTCCTCCAGAAGTTTTTGTCTTGAGAGTGTACGGCTTGTGTGAGTATATATATACTGTATGTATATGTATATGTATATGTGTATATATATATATACTGTATGTATATGTATATGTGTATATATATGTATATATATATATATATATATATATATATAAAATTAAACAACTGCTTACCATATAAGTGATAGTTAGATATTTTCCCCTTTTAGTAATGCAAGTTGGTATTATCCTTTTTGTCATCGGAGAGATAAATCTGCCAAGGAGTTTATGTTTTTGCTGGCGTATGTTGTTCGAATCTTTCTTTCTTTATTAGCTAGATTATGCAAAAACTACTGGACAGATTAGACTGAAATTATCAGGAGATTTGGGAATGGCCCAACATAAAAATGATTGGATTTTGGTGGTCATCCAGATAACAACCGTTTAGTAAACAGTCATTTTTGTTCAACAACTGTCTGATTATAATGTACTAATAGTGATATCAACATGGGTGCTAAATGGGAGTTTCAGGGTTAAGGAATCATATGATGATGCTAACTCTATCATGACACTATTTCTTCTAGATTTAAAGCAATATGTGTGCTTTCTTGGCAGAGGTATGCACTCTCCGAGTGCTTTCTAGTCTTTACAGTGTGATAAAACTATTAAGGATCATGCATTTGTGGAATGAGTAACACCTAAACTATGGTAGGCACCCCAAAATCCCCTGCCACTGGAAGCTGGTGTTCAAGTACACAGAGTGGCAGTTTTATTTGGTGTCAGCCCTGGTACCACTTCCAAACTCCAAACTTCTAAGTTACAGTATATGAGACTGGTAAAGTCACAGACATAGTGCATGCTTGCTCCAAGAAGACCAGTTCCTCATCCTTGTTTTCCAGGAATGTAGGCTTTCTTCCAGGGGTGGAGAAGATTTTGATACATGTTTTGGTACAACCCACACATTTAGCCGTGTTGCTCATTTCATGAATGCACAATCCCTACAAGTTATACCTTGTTGAATAGGTGACAAATCAGACTTTTCAACAATATAAAATACAATACTAAGTGGTCTTACTGAAGAGGGGAAAAAATATCTTATTTTGAGGGGTGTAAAAATATGACCTTTTCTACTGATGTATTCTTGTTTTTTTATGTTTATGAGAGTAATAGATCCAATTTTAAACAAAAGTTTGGATGATAATTCAAGACTTTATTTGTCATCTTCTGAATTATGTCCAGTGTATCCACTTTAAAAGGTTATGAGGTTTGCTGCATAATTGCAGAATTCCTATTTGGCGTGTTAAATATAAAGACGTCCTCATATCCACAGTATTTTCTTCCTGTTTGATGCTGGATATTTTACACTGGCTGGTTTGTGTCTGTTGTGTCTGAAATGTAACCAGAGTGAAGCAAACAAGAATCAAGGGCAGTTGCTGCAGACACTAAACACTCACATCAACACACTCCTATTGTTGGACATATTGGTTTGTTTGAGTGGATTATGATGTCAGCTAACATAACAGTCTGCTCAATACGGCTCTGTGCAATCAGACGTGTCGTTTGTGTTGCCATTATTTCACTAATTGCATCCTACCCTGGAGCTAATTACTTCACCAATGTGCTGTGATCCTATAATATCTCCCGTTGCTGAGAGTCCTTTTTAAAGCTGAGAGGATTTCATAAATGGATGCTTTTGCATTTCAATGTTGAGTGAAGAATAACAGTTTATGGTGATGGGAGAATGTGTGTTTGCAGTTGTGTGTTTTTAATGGTAGTGACATTTCTAAGCATCATACCAGTAAAACGCTGGTTTTATTTTCCTTTGTGTAAACTCACAGCTGTTGTGCAGACTTTGGCTGACAGCCCAGAGAAAAAAAAAAAAACAGGAAGATAAAAATCTGTTTTGCACAAGTTGGTAAAAAATAAGCTGTATTTTTTTTATCAGGGCACTGTGCTGTGCAAATATGATTTTAAGTTGAAGTTGTTTCTCTGTTGTCTGCTTTTCTATGTCGTCTTTTTAAAAAAAATATTTGAATACAAAAGTCTCTTTCCGTCTTGTTTTTTAACTGATGAAATCAGAACAATTACTCATCTATGAGCAACGATGCTGACAAATTATGCCTCTTTTGGAATAAGAATAATCATTTCCACAGATTCCTTTTTGACTAAATGAATGGAATAACCACAATCCATGTGAATTACGGAGATCAATCCTTGAGTATATGATTGATCACTATCTTCAATCGCATATTTTTAATATATTTGCATTTAAAGCAATATTTTAAGTTAATTCTGACAATATTAACCAACCCAGCAGCTGGTAATTATGGAGTTTTAGTTTAGTTGCTTTATCTTTTATTAACTTGGTTAAGATTAAGCATTAGACAGTGAGATTTTCTAAAAATGCTCTTTGTTATACTTTTATTTGGAGGAATGTAATAAGCATCTGTCATATTCAAAGTAACTCCATTATCTGGCATATGGACAAATAAAACAAAGCAAAAACAAAACAAAAATAACTGTAAAACGACTTGCTTTGGATTAAAACAATAATTTAAGAGAAGAGAAGAAAGTAAAATGCTTGAGTATTCACTAAGATGCCACTGATGGTTTTGTTTTAATAAAATGAAAAAAAATAAAGGGGCAGGGGTGTCCTTGTTTTAGATTTTATTTCTGAACCCCAAACAATGAGACTATAGATGATAAAACTTTAATACAGAGGAATTTAATGAATATTTTGTCAGTGTTGGTCCTGATTCAGTGAGATACATTATAAGCTCAGGTAATAGAAAAGCAGTTGAAAGTAAAAATATACATGTAACTGAAACCATGTTTCTAAAGGGCACAGATGAAAAAAAAATTACTGATACTGTAAAAACTTTTGAGGGTAAGAAATCTTCAGATTGTGATGGTATTGACATGTCCTTGGTTAAGCAAATAATTGACTGTGTAGTAGAACCCTTTACGTATATATGTAATCAATCCCTGAAAACTGGTGTTTTGTTTTTTTTTAATGAAAACAGCAAAAGTAATACCTTGTTATAAAGGCAGGAGATTGTCACATTCTCTCTAACTACAGACCAGTTTCTTTGCTCTCACGATTCTCTAAAATAATGGAGAAAACATTTTACATAAGATTACATGACTTCATTACAAAACACAACATACTTTATAATCAACCATTTGGGTTCAGGAAAAATAGGACTACCTGAATTGCACTCAAGGAATTTGTGGAAGAGAAAACAACTGCAATAGAAAAAAGAAGATATGCCGGAGGAGTGTTCTTAGTTTTAAAAAAAGCATTTTACAGAGTTGACCACAGTTTATTTATAATAAAACTACAAAAATATGGGATACGAGGAGTAGCACTTGCATGGATTATCAGTCATTTGAACAATAGGAGCCAAAATGTACAAATGGGTCAGGGAAAATCACAACTTTTGGGGGTAAAGTGTGGGGTTCCTCAGGGTTCAGTATTGGGACCATTGTTGTTTATTTTGTATATAAATAATATCTGTGAAGTCTCTGATACATTAAGGTTTACACTATTTGCTGATGATACTAATTTGTTTTATTGTAGGGACAATTTGGGAAAACTTTTGGATGAATTAGGTGAAGAGTTAAACAATTTGAAGAGTTGTTTTGACTCAAATAAGTTAACACTAAATTTAAATGAAACTAAATATATTATGTTTGGGAACTGTCCAATTTGCTCAACCAAAAGGCTTGTAACAAATGATATAGAAATCAAAAGAGTATCTGAAATTAAATTTCTTGGTGTGATGATAGATGAGAAACTGGGCTGGAAATCACACATTAACTACATTAAAGGAAAAATATCAAAGTCAATTGCAATTTTATATAAAGTCCAATATTTCCAAAATAAGTCTTCGTTGTAAATTTTATACTGCTCCTTCATACTCCAATACATGAATTACTGTGTTGAGGTGAGGGGGAACACATACAAAACAAACACAAAGCCGATCTTCATCCTACAGAAAAAAGCAATACGAATCATAAACAAAACCACATCCAGAGAACCAACAAACCAACTCTTCATAGAACTTAATACATTCAAATTTAAGGACCTGGTTGATTATGAAACTATCCAAATTATGTATAAATGTAAAAATCAAGTGCTACCAGACAGACTCCAAAGGTTTTTTCAACTGAGAGATGACAAACATCATCTCCGAGGAAATTTTTGTGTTCCAAAAACAAACAGTGAGAACAAATATGAAACTTCACTGTGTCTCAGTTAAAGGAGTTACGTTATGGAACAGCTGCAGTAATGAACTGAAATTATGTAAAAAAAAATACGTAGGTTTAAATTCATCTTTAAGACTGAAACATTAAACAGATACAGAATGGAAAAACAAAGAGAAAATCAGTAACATCAGGGGTGTGTGTATCCAGTGATGTGTCATAATTGTCTTTGTTTTGAAGTTTGTTGTTATTGCTATTATTTGTCTAAGCTTGCCGTTGCATCTGTTGCTAAATATGTTGATGGCTATGACCTGAAGAAGCTTCAGGGTGAATTTAAGTAAGACATTTTTAAAATGAAAAAGGGGTGGGACTAGATAAGTTTGTTACTTCTCCCTACACCCTTTTCGAACTGAATCTGTTATATTTTCTTGCAAAGATTAATGCAAAGAAAAAATGCTGCAATTGCTGTTTGCCTTTGCTTACCTTTTATATTTTATTTTTGTTGGATGTGTATAGAGATATACATGTGTACGTTTTCCATTTTAAGTTCGAAAAAGTAAACATTCAAACATAGATCACTGAGATAGCACGACACTTCAGTATCCAGTAAAAATTCCCCTCAGTTTATTGTTTATCGTCCAGTGACATACCTAATAAAGGGACATTTTTGGTGACCAAAGTCTTAAGGTGAATCAAGAAAGTTCTGAGATAATAATTGTGGTCCATCACATGTTGCATAAGATATGATATTCTGAAACGGAATAGTACAAAATAATACTGAATCAAAAACTATATATATATGTCTCTGTCATATTTCAAAGCAGCTGGCCTTTATATATGGTGATGTACAAGCATGGGCTAATATCTTTAAATTGTCTTTTTAAGGTATTTTATGTTAACAAGTTCACATTTGGGATTGACTTGGTGACAGCAATGATTAAGGTCTATATTTAAGGCTTCTCTATACTGATTTCAAAATATTAATTATGACTCACCGTGATTCAGGCACCATTTTTGATAATTGTGGTCGGGCACAAAAGACTTTCTGCGCATAAATTGAAAATATTTCAGCTTGAATACATACAATTACTACTAATGATCTCTGAAACGGCTGAAACCTAATTGTGGGGTTTATTCTTCTCTTCCGCAGGGGTTGAACCAGATGAGAAAAGTTGCTCAGGTGGGCGTGGATGGCGTGCGACGGATAGACTGGCATGACTATGAAGCTATGAGGAGGGACGCTGCTCGATCAGGTGGGTCCACACCGTGTGCTGAGGCTGCAGTTTTGTTTGGATACGTTTTTCAAGAACATCTGATCTACTTTAGAGTGAGGCCACACACACGCTGAGACACACAAACACAGACACACACAGTGCAGCACTTTCTCCTCCTAATTCCTTCCAAATGCTTTCCTCTCTCAGCACGATGTAAATCGATGCAGCAAGTAAAGTTCTTAGTTCATAATTAAACACAGTTAATCTTCTAGGATACGTATCAATCGAGCTGCTGGCCTCGAGTAGAAAAAAATTCCTTTGGCTCCTATTACAAATGTAAGAGATTTAACAAGCTTTTATGTCTGAATAGTTGGTGCTTAAGTGCTAAATGAGCAGGATAAAGGCTGGTTCAAAGTGGAGCTGAAGAGGACCAAACAACAGTTAAGGCTGTTTCTCTGGTCATTAATGATGTTCCCATTAGAATGGGACAATCTGTATGGGAACATGAATTATTACCGGGTGATGAACCTTTTCAGCTCAGTTTAATCTGAGCCAACATTGCAAGCTCTCAGGTAACTTTTGGACCTTTTCTCTTAATAACGTTATTGTTGGTTGTTGGGAAAGCTACATGTTAAATGTAGCTGCATTACAAGTTATACACTGGTAAAATAAAAGCAAGCTCAGTTATAGCAGTTATAGCAACATGTAACATTGTAATACCTCCGCCATGGAGGCTATGTTTTCACCCGGTCTGTTTGTGTTTGTTTGTCTATGTGTTGTTTGTTTGTGTGTTTGTTTGTTTGTCTGTTGGCAGACAGACAAACAAACAAACACATGAAAATTGATTCACATGAAAATTTTACCAGAAAATTATTACCAGCATTTATGTGGTGATCTGCATGTTTCTCTGGATGAAAAAAAATCACAAAATCTGCAGAAAATCAACTAACATTGGGCCGTATTTTGAAAAAATATCATATCTCTGACATCACTTGATGTATTCGCTTTAAAATTTGTACTATGATACATATAATGTGATTCTATCATCAAGGTAAATTTCATCTCGATCTATTCAGATTAACATCACAAAAAAACCATTGAAGTTTATAATTACAAATCCCATTAATTTCTCCCCGTCTGCTTTGAGAGTTCTGCCCCCTTTATGTCATTACTGGAATTAAAGCTTTTTTTCAGACTCACGTCACCATGTTTCAAGCCTGTGTCACTGTATTATTCAGCTTCCCTTGCAATGCCAACGGGAGGACTTCTCCACATGGACAGACATGAGTAGAGACTGCTGTCATATTGGAGCGCGTTGTGATCCAGAATTGTATTTTGGCGGAGGTTTGTGCCCTCCGTATGCTTTTCTAGTATTTTTATTATTATTATTTTATGCACCATTATTACACCAACGAATGCTTTTTTGCATATTTGTTGGATTATTTTATTTGTTTTATATGTCTATACGTGCCATCATTTGTTTTTTGCTTTTGTATCTCCTGTAATTTGCCTTTTCAATTATTTATGTTACTGTGCAGTTTACTCCTTTAAAGTTGTGTTATAATGAATACTCATTACCTATCTCATTACTTACATTCATTATGTATATGTCATTGTTGAAAATCAACCTTACGCCTGTGTGATGGAGGTAATTAAACAACTGCTTAGCTTTCCATAATCATTTAGGTTTAATATGCTTGTCAATTAATCGAGGCAAACTGAAAATTTTCTACATAAACAGTCTGATAAATAGTCTGTACACTGTTAAGTAAGCCCCAAACAAGCTGATAAAATTGCCAAATAATAACTTATTTTAATCTAATGTTTCACTTTGTCCCTGTCTCCACTTACTCAGATATCAGCCTTTCTGCTGTTTCCTCATAAGCTATGCTCCATTTCTCTACTCTCTGCACAGTCATTAGTGATTTAATGATTGCCAGCTGATTTTCACAGATGGCACTGGTGATTGCAAACTCATCTATGTTTGTTTTGTTTTGAATCACCTTCATGCATGTTTCACCTGCCCCGTGTTAGGCTCATGAGCTGAGCACAGACACTGGAGGTGTAAAGAATTAGACAGTGTTGTCACTCCTTCTGAAACACATTATCAAATATGTCTGTGTGTCTGCCAATTTCAGTTATTCATCTGTGACGAAGCACTTTGCTGCTGTTCTGTTATTGTGGTGAGAGACACGTAGCTTGTCTATATGCTCTACTTAACCAATTAAATAGCTAAGCTACTGAAAAGCTACTTAACTCAGAAAACAATGACGCTACCACAATGCTAATGACAGTTTAGTTGGTTGCAGTATTTTGTTTTGGTTTGTATGTTTTAAAGTTCTTGTTTGTCGTTTTGATGTTTCCTTTCATTCCCTCTGTGATTCTCAGACTTTCTTTGGCCCTCCTCACACAAGGACGGCCCCGTATTGTCTTGGCGTCGGCATCAAAACATGTACCGTTGTTTACACATCGTATTGTACATAGGCTTTTTCCATAGATTCCACGTCAACAAGTGCTCATGCACGCGTAACATGCTGCGTCTCTGCATGAGCACTTGTTGCTGTTGTTGCCGTAGCTGGTGTTGTTGGTGTTCTGTGAGCAAATGTAGGTATAAAAGTCATAGCAATATACAGTTGTGCCCAAAAGTTTACACCCCCCAGCAGAATTTCATATTTTTTGGCCTTTTCTCAGAAAATATGAATGGTAACACAAAAACCTTTCTGTCACTCATGGTTAGTGGTTGGGTGAAGACATTTATTGAAAAAAAGATTAGTTTACTCTTTTTAAATCATATTGACAACAGAAACTTCAAAAATGACCCTGTCAAAAGTTTACACCCACTGGCAGTTTTGGCCTGATAACATGCACAAAATTTGACACAAATGGGTTTGAATGTCTACTAAAGGTAACCATCCTCACCTGTGATCTATTAGCTTGTAATCTGTGTGTGTGTATAAAAGCTCAGTGTGTTTCTGAGCTCCTGACAGACACATGCATCTTTCACTCAGTGCTGCGTTGAAGTTTCTGGTTTCTGGCCATGGGTAAAGCAAAAAGAATTGTCAAAGGATCTGCGAGAAAAGGTATTCCAACTGTATAAAACAGGAAAAGGATTTAAAAAGATATCTAAGGAACTGAGGATGCCAAGAAGCACTGTTAAAACTCTAATTAAGAAGGGGAGAGAGAGGGATTCTGTTGAAACCAGAACACGGTCAGGCAGACCAACAAAAATTTCAGCTCCAACTGCAAGGAAAATTGTCCGAGACAGAGAAAATAACTTCAGCTGAAATACAGGACTCTCTGAAAAAAATTGGGGTGGATGTTTCAAGATCCACAATAAGGAGACACTTGAAGAAACATGGGCTGCATGGTCGAGTCGCCAGGAGAAAGACATTTCTACGCAAATGCCACAAAATATCCCGCTTACAATACACCAAACAGCACAGAGACAAGCCTCAAAACTTCTGGAACAAAGTCATTTGGAGTGATGAGACCAAAATTGAATTTTTTGGCCACAACCATAAACGTTACATTTGGAGAGGAGTCAACAAGGCCCACAATGAAAGGTACACCATTCCTACTGTGAAACACGGAGGTGGATCATTGATGTTTTGGGGATGTGTGAGCTACAAAGACACAGGAAAATTGGTCAAAATTGATGGAAGGATGAATGCAGCAAGTTATCAGAAAATACTGTAGTAAAATTTACACTCATCTGCCCAGAAGCTGCGCATGGGACGTTCTTGGACATTCCGACACGACAATGATCCAAAACACAAAGCCAAATCAACCTGCCATTGGCTACAGCAGAATAAAGTGAAGGTTTTAAAGTGGCCATCTCAGTCTCCTGACCTCAATGTCATTGAGCCACTCTGGGGAGATCTCAAACGTGTAGTTCATGCAAGACAGCCCAAGAATTTACTTTTTGCCAAGAGGAATGGGCAGTTTTACCATCTGAGAAAATAAAGACCCTCATCCACAACTACCACAAAAGACTTCAAGCTGTTACAGATGTTAAAGGGGGAAATACAAGGTATTAAAAACTGGGGGGTGTAAACTTTTGAACAGGGTCAATTTGGAAGTTTCTGTTGTCATTATGATTTAAAAAGAGAAAACTAATCTTTTTTTCAATAAATGTCTTCACCCAACCACTAACCATGAGTGACAGAAAGGTTTTTGTGTTATCATTCATATTTTCTGAGAAAAGGCCAAAAAATCTGAAATTCTGCTGGGGGGTGTAAACTTTTGGGCACAACTGTATGTAGCTGCTGGAACAAGATCAGAATCAGCCCGGCTGCCGCCATTGTTGTTGTTGTTGGTGTGTGTGACAGCGCGGGTTGGGGGGCGGGGAGGAGGAGGGGTGCTATGAGGTCACCGTCTTTCTCTTTATATCTGTTTATAGCAACTACGGCATGAAGACGAATACGCAGATATCCACTTGCAGACCCGTTTTCAAAAAAGATGCGGAGTCATGGACGAATACCTGTCTCCGTGTGTCAATATCACCAGATCGATAGTTTATTTTACCGGATTCTTACAAATTCGTACTCATGTAAAGCCCACCTCAGACTTTCTTAGTTGTTACCCTGATAGTGTTCACCTGTGTGATTATCTCACCTGTGTTTGATTGCCTTCCTTTGTGTATAAAGTCTCTGTTTGTCTGCCCTTCTTTGTTAGTTTGTCCTGCTTATCCTAAATACTGCATGTTCCCTTGTCGTTCTTGTCGTCTTGATAATCCTCCAATGTTTTATCTGAGTTCCGTTTAGTACATTTTTATATGTAGGAGGAGTTTTGTTATTCACTAATGGCTTTTTGTCTAAAGAAAATGTATTTTTTTGGCTCCTGTTGTTGGGTCCTCTTTTTGAGTTCCAGTCATTATCAATGTAAATAATACTGACAGCACTGCCCAACACAGCATCTGGGTTTGCATGCAGTTAACTTGACAATCCTCACCAAGTTTAGTTTATTTGTAGAGAGTGATTAGAGTGTTAAAGGTAAATATTCTTCGTGTCTCTTATTCTTAAGGAGAACATTAGGTATAAACAGTGTCAAAAATTGTGAGGGGCCAGGATTCTGAGTCACACTAATACCCCTTTCAGACTGTCCAAAGAACCTGTTTAAACCTGGTAACAATTGTCCCCTGTTAGCCGTTTGAAAGGGTTTAATCGGCATTTCAACCCGGGTCGATTGACCCTGCAAGCGACGCAGGTTTTAATCTGCTCGCCTCCGATCAGCTCCAGTAAGAACACCACACCAGGGTCAACCCGCTAATTTACGGATGACATCGGCGTAACGTCTCCACGGCATAATATCACTCCCTCCCCCGTGTAACTGTCTGTAACTTACGTGACTCTTTGCCATCTCAGCAACTAATCCCATCCGCCTTTGTATCATCAGTGCCAAGTTTGTACATTTTTAAAGAGGGACAAAATTACAAAGTAAAGAAAACCATGTCCATGGCCTCCATGCTCCTTTCTATTGTTTACATGGAGGGGCTTCGTCACACTCATGTCATAAACGTGATGGCATCAGCTTGATGCGCCGGAGAAAAACAAACAGTCACGCAGCTCGTCTGCTGCAGTTTAGACCAGGGTCTGCTGGCAGTGGGAAAAGATTAGCTTGCTGATTGTTAGTGGGTTAACCCACTTAAAAACGTGTTGACCCACCAATTTTAGTGTAGGAGCGGTATAAATCTATTCCTTAACATATTTCAGCTTTTTTTATCAGAAAACATTGCCAAGGGCAAGATTAAATGTTCAAATGCTAAACAGCTTATGTCCTGGATTTTTAAAGGAATATTTCACCCAAAGAATGATATGCCTTCATTTTCTACTCACCCTCATGCTGAGCAACACTCTGGAGCACTTTTTTGATGTCTCAAATGCAGCCGGAGGTCCGGGGGGATTCTCAAATGCACTACGTAAGCCGTCTGGATTGGTCCGCCGCGGCAGAGGAGGGAGGAGAGGGAGGAGTGCAGGGAGCGCGCGTAGACGTGCACTGCGGAAGTACGATATAGCACTGTTTAGGCTCGAAAAATATATTAAATGACCTCGTTTCGAATTAATTATGGACGTTACCCGCTCAGGACACTTGGATTACAGCGGACGAGCAGTATGAAGGAAAATAGGCACGTTTTTGTGGACTTTTATGGACTTTTTTCTTTCGGACGCCATTGTCCCCTGTTAGATGGAAGTTTGTTGCCAGCGAAAATCCCCCCGGACCTCCGGCTGCATTTGAGACATCAAAAAAGTGCTCAGCATGAGGGTGAGTAGAAAATGAAGGCATATCATTCTTTGGGTGAAATATTCGTTTAAGTTCAGGTTAAGACTCTCTTGGTTTCTGATTGGATTATGTTGTTTTTTTTCTGTCCAGTTTTCTGCAGACAAAGACTCTACCCTTGCTTTTTAATGTAAATCAACAAACTACATCACTCATCAAGGATACATTCATCCAGCCAGTCATTCAATCCCCTGTCAGTCCATCATTCTGTCTGTCCTTCCATCTGTTGTGTAGTGCAGTATTTTTCAAAGTGTGAGGCAGGCCGCCCCTGAGGGACGCCAGAGAATCTCACGTGAGGTGTCACATATGAAAATATAAACCTACAAAAATTATCTGTTTCGCAAAATCCTGAACTATGTGAGTCAAAATGATATTTTGTATGACATATGGAGAGGCAGCTGCCTGCGCCACAAAAAAGGAAAGGATTAAATGCTGCTTAAGTTTATTTTTTTTTGCTCTATCATGCAGAGGAAATGTGCAAAAAACACTACAGTTCATAAAAATCTCAAGAAAGCATGATATGACATCTTCAACCTCAAGTACTCTACTTCTTCAGTCGAGAATTCCTCAAAGGACAAACAGAAACTTTCATTCCAGTGATCTCTGTATCAACTTTATTATGTAAGAAAATCACAACATTAAGCAGCAGAGTTTATCTCTGAAATGAAGCATTAAAGTGAGGAGTTATTTTCCACAGTTATTACCTTCAGGAGTATAAACAGATCATTTCTGCCTAATGGAACAAGGCAGCCTGCTTTAATTTGTTGCTCCATCTGACTATAGATTAGCCTCCATCTCTGTGTGTTTGTGTGCGTGTTGATGAGAGGCTAATGAAACATGCAGCACAGTGTAATTTGATGCACTCCTGAATGAGCTCTGATTTCACCATGTTTATGTGGCTCAGGGTTGTTACAGAGTAATTAGGTCACGCTAGTGGGTACATGACATTTATCTTGGCTCAATGTTATATTCTGTAGGTCCAATAATGCAATCCACAAATGTTATTGGTTGTCTCTCTCTAGCTGAAATAATAAGCTAATGAATCAATTACTCAGCCTCCTGATAACATGAAAACATTTGTTCTCACTGGTTCCAGATTCCCAGTTGTTATTATTGGCTGATTCTCACATTGCTGATTTATTATTGATCTGCTGGGAAAAAAATGCTAATTCATCCAAGATCCAGAGGTAAGAATATATGTTTAAAAGAAAAACAAATCTTCCCTAAAAAACACTTTTGTCATTTACAAACCCAAAACAAGTGAAGTTGGCACGTTGTGTAAATGTTAAATAAAAACATTTCATTTGACAATGATTTGGAAATCCTTTTCAACTTATATTCAATTGAATACACAGCAAAGACAAGATATTTAATGTTCGAACTAAGAAACTTTATTTTCTTTTGCAAATAGTCATCAACTTAGAATTTAATGGCAGCAACACGTTGCAAAAAAGTTGGCACAGGGGCATTTTTACCACTGTGTTACATCGCCTTTCCTTTTAACAACACGTTCAACAGTCCGGGGTCTCCGTTGTTGTATTTTACGCTTCATAATACACCCCACATTTTCAATGGGGGACAGGTCTTGACTACAGGCAGGCCAGTCTAGCACCCGCACTCTTTTACTACGAAGCCAAGCTGTTGTAACACGTGCAGAATGTGGCTTGGCATTGTCTTGCTGAAATAAGCAGGGGGCGTCCATGAAAAAGACGTTGCTTGGATGGCAACATATGTTGCTCCAAAACCTGTATGTACCTTTCAGCATTAATGGTGCCTTCACGGATGTGTAAGTTACCCATGCCTTGAGCACTAATACACCCCCATACCATCACAGATGCTGGCTTTTGAACTTTGCGCCTATAAAAGTCTGGCTGGTTCTTTTCCTCTTTGGTCCGGAGGACACGACGACCATAGTTTCCAAAAACAATTTGAAATGTGGACTCGTCAAACCACAGAACACTGTTCCACTTTGCATCAGTCCATCTTAGATGAGCTCGGGCCCAGTGAAGCCGGCGGCGTTTCTGGGTGTGGTTGATAAATGGCTTTGGCTTTGCATAGTAGAGTTTTAACTTGCACTTACAGATGTAGACGAACTGTAGTTACTGACAGTGGTTTTCTGAAGTGTTCCTGAGCCCATGTGGTGATGTCCTTTACACAGTGATGCCGGTTTTTGATGCAGTACCGCGTGAGGGATCGAAGGTCACGGGCAGTCAGTGCTGGTTTTGGGCCTTGCCGCTTACGTGCAGTAATTTCTCCAGATTCTCTGAACCTTTTGATGATATTATGGACCATAGATGATGAAATCCCTAAATTCTTTGCAATAGCTGGTTGAGAAATTTTGTTATTAAACTGTTGGAAAATTTGCTCACGCATTTGTTCACAAAGTGGTGACCCTCGCATCATCCTTGTTTGTGAATGACTGAGCATTTCAGGGAATCTGCTTTTATACCCAATCTTGGCACCCACCTGTTCCCAATTAGCCTGTTCACCTGTGGGATGTTCCAAATAAGTGTTTGATGAGCATTCCTCAACTTTCTCAGTCTTTTTTGCTACTTGTGCCAGCTTTTTTGAAACATGTTGCAGGCATCAAATTCCAAATGAGCTAATATTTGCAAAAAATAAAGTTTACCAGTTTGAATGTTAAGTATCTTGTCTTTGCTGTGTATTCAATTGAATATAGGTTGAAAGGGATTTGCAAATCATTGTATTCTGTTCTTATTTATGATTTACACAACGTGCCAACTTCACTGGTTTTGGGTTTGTATATATATATAACATATGCTTATGTGCAAAGGATAAAGCAGCACTCAGTTCATTTATTGCACCTTGCTAGTACCAGCTAAGACCCTCTAATGTCTTCAGTACAGCCTCAGTTCTTCATAGTTTTTCATCGCTTCTAGAAACAGTCTTCTAAGATTTACATCCATATTGACATGGTAGAATCGCAACACTGCTGCAGAATTGTGAGCATCACATATATGATGAGAATCTTTCTTTGCACCACATCCCAAATGTACTCTATCTCTATTAAAAATTCAAAGGGACAAAGCCTTTTGTACTTTACTGAAATGTGGCCTGTCAAGTTTCAGTGTTATTTTTTTTTAATCTTACCAAATTTCTAATGATTGTATGCAGATTTGGGTACATGTTTCAAAATCAATAAAGCTCTCTTCCTGATTATATTAACCATTTATATACGTATAAACTTGTTCGGACCACTACGACATTGCAACACATGTAAAAGGGGCTGCTTTTAACATAGTGTACAAGGTATGCCTTGGGATAAAGGCTTAATTTTACACATGCCTTTGGGAAAACCATCACTCCATTGGATTGAGATGTGCTGACTCTGGTGGCCACTCAAGTACAGTGAACTCACTTTAATGCTGGAGGTGGTAGTAATAGTAGTAGTAGTAGCAGAAGTAGTAGTAGTGGTAGTTTTTTATTGTATGTGTAAGAAAAAAATCTTGTCATATACTTGTATTCAAATGTAGTTAAGTAAGCAAACGAAGATCACCTTCATAAAACACTACCAGTTAAATTCATTGACTTGATCCAAAAGGAGTGGGAGGAAGTTAAAACTTGTTAAATCCATCCCTTCGCCATAAGGTATTGAAAAATTATTTATTCCATTTCCTGTTTAAAGTGATTTGAACTGGCATGTTATCCGACTTGAAGTAATCATCAGAAGTCTGTGGTCATAAAGGGTTGAAATGGTCAGCAACAATACTTAGGCTGAGGATACTGAGGGACCTCAAAGTGTGCTAAGAAAATATGCCCAACACCATCACACAACTGGCCTGAATCACTGATACAAGGCAGGATGGATCAGTACCTCCATGTTCCTTACACTAAATTCTGACTCAACCATCAGAATTTTCAACTAAAATCCATCTTCATCAGACAGGCAAATCTATATCAATTTTCTGGAGGCCCAGTATTTCCCAGGCAATATATCTAGTGTGAACCTGACTTTTTCTATTTTACATGTTCTAAACTATAAGAAATGCAATACCAGGTTTGTAAGTAGTCCCGAACCTGGTTGAGAGGGTCCAAATTGCCTTGTTTGATTATTCTCTATTCAGAATGGTCAGAAGATTGGTTTGAAATGTCATGGAGTTACAGCGCAACACCGATTTCCACAGGGAGCTGAAAAAGCCTTCAGGCTACAGACCTTCACTGCTGTTTGTGACCAGCACAGCTCCGACATGTAGCTTATCTTTCTTCTTAAAAAGCTTGAGACTGTAGGTGGCTGGTGTTCAGAATAAAGAAGATGTTGGAGTGCTGTGTACAGAAATAATGTAACATGAAAGCAGTAATATTAGTGATGTTATTTGTGGTTGACTTGCACTGTTTTTTATGGCTTATTTTCACCTGAAAGCCATTAAATTACACCGAGTAGCTTTTGTACCTACTGCAGAAATGTACAGCCTGGTTCTGTGCCAGCTCTTTGTATACAGTTGCAGAAGTGATCTCCATCTCTGTGGCTACTGTTTAGGTTAATGCTATGAACCTATACAACCACACTACAAAAATCTCAAACAATCCTTTTAAATACTTCATGCGACTTATCAGACGTTTATACTGACCTTTGTTTGTGTTTTTTTGTGTGTTTGGTGCAGGTAACGGTGAGCAGGGTAAGCCGTACCCTCTTACAGAAACAGACCGAGTTGACCAGGCCTACAGGGAAAATGGATTCAACATCTACATCAGCGATCGGATCTCCCTCAACAGATCCCTCCCAGACATCAGACATGCAAAGTGAGTCCATGTCCTCTTATGTGATCACCCTGAGGTCATAAAAATAATTTGCCAAGAGCAGTCAACCCTGAGTTTATGGGCTCTCTGGTAAAATTCTCTCTTTGACGTAATATTACAGTCTCTTTTAAATACTGAGAAAAGCAGCTAACATTTCATATATAGAATGGGAACTCAATGTCATTTGCAATCTGTGCACTGTACTTTTAATTAAATGAGTGGAAATTGAAGACCTTGAAGAGCTATTTGCATTCACTAAATGCAAAAACGCTTTGTATGATCATTTTAAAGCAAAATATGAATATAGATAGATAGATAGAGAGAGAGAGAGAGAGAGAATACTGTATATTAATAAGTCTCTCAACTCCATTCAAGTATTGTGCTGTGGGAACAACAGGTCATGTGAGGACTTCCTGATTCAGTATATTTTGCAGCCGAAAAATGACCAAAACTTTTCAGAAACTGTCAACTGCAGTGACCTGTGAGCACCTTTTCAATCTCATGAAGGCATTGTGAGAGGCCCTTAATCACAGCATTTCTTCTGCTTGACAAGACCTTTCGGTTGACACTTGACCTTCTCGTCTCTTTCATGTGGAAAGCAGCTTTGAGTGCTTCCTCTGCCAGCACTCTCACAGTGATTGATTCTTTTATCAAAGTTTATAAAAGACAACCTTTTTTGACCTTCTGAGTCACTTATCATGTCTGGTACTCAGTGACAAATGAAACATTGTCAGTTCAGTTTAAATGGTGATTGATGTTGAAATTACAGTAATCATGGTAATTATTCCAAATACATCATCCAGGAAAATTGAGTTTTCAGTGCTTTTAAGAAAGAAAGGCCATTGCCAAATCAACATTTTTTCTGTATTGGCTGATAGGTAAATAGTATGCGTTTAAGTAGTTGAATTATGTGATAGCTTAACCTTATATAACCAACAAGAAGGTCTTGAAGGAAAGAAAAACACCAAGAAAGAAGTATTAATTTATCAAGTTATTTTTTTGTTTTCATTGGAAAACTATCACTTTCATTCTCTATTCTGTTAAATTACCCCTTAATTTCCTTAAATCGGCATGGTCCAGTCTCAAAACCGAACATGTGCATGTGCAGGTATGTCCTGCACTGGAGGAGTATAAACGCACCATGTCTGATCTGTAATATGAAGGGGTAAGACAAAGGAGAAGGGCTAAATGTACATTTGGGTGTCACCCTAAGTCTGCTTTGCGGCCTGTAACCCTTCCTCTTGCTTAATCAGATATTGATTGAGCAGCCAGTCAGTGCAGAGCGTACTATCATAGCCCCCTTGCATCCTAAGAGCACAGGGCAAAGTTGTTATATGGGTGTTTGTCATATAATTGTCCATGTAATCAATATAGAATTATGATGAGACAGGTCTTCCATTATGGCAAAAATGCCTACTTTCAAGATACAAGATTTACAATACTCAGTATTCACCTATTCAAACTCACTTCAATCACTAACACAAGAATTGACATCATTCCTACATAAACATAGAATACTATAGGTTTTCTGTCAAACTTGATGTCCAGTAGATTGATGGGTTAAGTAATTGTCCTGTTGACATTTCAGAAAACCCTTTACTCAATACTGCAGTTTAATCATTTTGTAGGAAAAATGACAATCACTCAACATCCACAAAAATGTCATCACAACCAATGATCTCCATAGTGATTTTTATGATAATGTAGTCCAGCCTTACGGCACATTTAACAAGTTATGTTAGAAATATTGACATCGAAATTAGTGGGAGGGAAGGTGTTTCCATCTAACATTTACAAATGCATTGCTTTGACTGTAACATATTCAATTCAAACCTCCAAAGTGCAGTCTCTGAGGTGCTGTCTCAGAGTCTGCAATTGATTTATCAGCCACTGAATCTGTTAAACAAGAAGTCTTGAGGATAAATGTCGCCCCTGTGGCAACCAGACTCTCATCATTCTCCTGTGACCAATCAGATGTACACACCTGCTCTCCTCACCAACCATTAGCTGCTTGCTCATCCCTCTTCCTTTGCCCAGCCGCCCTTAATGCAGTGCAGTGATTGGCATGTTGTCTGCACCTCTGAGGCAGCCACTCTCAGACCTTTGACTGACACATTCGATTTCTGCACGCTGACGAGATTTAATTGAGGCACACACACATAGAAAAACACACACTTGTGTACCTGCATCCCCTGTGGTAATGGATGGGGTTTGTTAAGAGCAACCAGCCGGCTCCCTGTCGATCACTGCCTTCCTGTCTCCCTACATTCATATTCGAATGTGCAACATGCGGGTGGATGTGGAGCGCAGACATTGATCGACTGACACAGCTCACTACGCACTTTCTCCTTCTCATACCTCCCTACTCATGATTAGCTTCTCTACGAGGGTCCTACTCCTCGCTATGATGATCATGTACAAGGTGATCCCTGCAACCCATCATTAGAGCACGTGTTGGCAGCTGATAACAGATGTATGTGTAATAAAACAACAGATGTGTGGGGTTCAGGAGGAATATTTCTGTGGTATCACTGCGGGGATTGATGCACTGAGCTGAAACGTACAGCATGAGGGTGAATTATTAACAGCTGTTGTGTCTTTCTGCCCAATAGAAACCTGAAAATCATGTGAAAGTAAAGACTGTCCCAGGAAAAAATGACAATATCAGTCTAGAAAATAGCAACTATTAGAGGAATGGGAGAGCAAAACTCACAGCAAGCTCTCTCTAAAGCTGGTGGATGCTCAGTTTTTCTGTCATTAGCTAGGCCCGTCATCTGACAATGTTGATCACAGGCTTTTGTGTGTTTCTACATATCCATATGTTCTTGCGCAGGTCCCACTTTATTCTCTTTATACGCTTTTCAAAGACCATGTTTATAGAAGGTTTCAGGGTATAAAACAACATTCATGTGGTACATTACTTTTAGGTGTAGTATCAGTTCAGCAGATGTATCTGTAAATAATCATGGGTATTCCATCCTAGAGTCAATGTCATATTTTAAAATGACCTATATTACAGCTATAAGCAAGTGGTACTGTTCTGAAATAGGGTATTTCTCATTCATTTTTACCTAGTATGATTTATAGGGATTAAATAGTAGACTCAATATTGTGTGACTTGCTTTATTTATTTATTCATTTTTTTATCTTAAAGTAACAGTTCAGTATGGTTTGGTATGCAAGGGATGGCTATAAAGTAATTGGTCTGCACCTATGAGGATAAAGCCCCTTGGTTCACAGTCACACAAATTGCTATATATTATAATTTGTTATTCATGCACAACTGCTTTGAGTTTCCAATGAGCAACATCTTTAGTTTAAAGCTAGTTACAGATTGAAGTGCACATGTTGTTGCTAAAATGTTGAAACATACTTATAGGTCTAGCAGCACATTATTTTGATATACTTGGTATTATCAAACAAAACAGCAGCCAAATCTTTTTGCATATGAATTGATGTGTATGTGGAACACTGCATGTCAGGTACTCATGATTTTTAATGGCATAACACATTTTGTGAAAGCAGAAAGGATAACCCAGAAGACTTCATACTACTTCAAAGAATGTCGGCATCCATTAATTTGTTCAAATATGTGCACAAATCTGTCCTCCTGATCAGGAGTCAGGAGTTTTGCAACAACCTTGAAACACACATTTTGTCATACACAGAATTTCTTGCAAAATTCTCCAAACTGTGTCTTTACCAGTGGAGACCATTTAAAAATTCTATAAAGTTATTAATAATTTCAAACTATTTGTTTAATCTTTTGAATATTTTCAGAGGTTATTTGATGTGCATTGTCACCCAGAACGGTCATTGTCTTGGACAACCTCTCTACCTTCCCAAAATCATTTGTGCCATTTAACATGCACGTGGCATCAGTGATCCCCATAAAACTCAGTTAAATGCAAAAAGATCTGGCTGTTGTTTTTGTTAAATTTTTGCCAAAAACTGTATTTGCTTATTTTTTCTTAAAGATTAAGCCCAAGCTTATAAGGTGGGGAAGAGAGAGTAGGGGAGGACACTCTGCAACTGGTACCAGACTGAACCTGGGCTGGTAGAAGCATTCATATGGGTTATGCCTGGATGTAAACCACTAAGCACCCTAAAAACTTAGGGTTAATGCATTGCTTAACTTGTAATCTGGTCATGCACTTTAAGTAGCAGCAAGCAGGGAACTTAAGACGTCACTTATTGGAAACATCCAGTAGTTTTGTGTGATTATAGAACCTTTAACATAAAACACTTTGTGTGTCTGCCTTAGTATCTAATAACCATACCACACTTTTGATGTATTTTTGGTACACACATATCAAACCAGCAGTGTATAAGAAAAACATGCTTTAGTGTAAGTACAATTTATATACCATGTTGACGATATGGTTGGCTATATTCTAACAAAGCATTGATAGTGCTAATAAGGTATGTTTCAGTTTGCTAGCATACATTTTTGCTTGCTTTATGCACTTACTGCATCGGTGTATTTTTTCTGAATCTACATAAAAACCCAAGGAACCCTTTTCTCCACTAAACTGCTGTTGATAACTTTTTGGAGAAAGTGAGATCTAATGAATGCAAGGAGTGATCTCTTCAAACCTTGAACAAAAATTCACTCTTAATTATTACCATGTTTGATATTGGGTCAAAGGTCATTTAGCCACATAGAAGAATTGATTTGATTCTCAAGATCATATATTAACGGTTATTTGATCTCATGGTAATCCTTTTTTAATCAATACAAAACCTAAAAAAATCTGTAAAAGACTTTTTCAAATGTTTTTTTTTTTTGTTATTTGTTCTTGTTTTTAGCTGTAAACAGAAACTGTATGCAGAGAAGCTGCCCAACACCAGCATCATCATCCCATTTCATAATGAAGGCTGGTCATCCTTACTGAGGACAGTTCACAGTGTGCTCAACCGCTCTCCTCCACAGCTCATTGCAGAGGTCATACTGGTCGACGACTTCAGCGACAAAGGTAGGGCCACACTCTTCCTCGAAACCAGACCTTCACTGAACATACAAAATGTGCCCAATAAATAATAAGACTGCACTTATGAGGATTAAACCACAAGCTTTGGGTGTTCAAGTTTCCATTAAGTGAAGTCTTATGTTCACAGCTAGCTCCTGATCGAATTTAGAGTTTTTCTGCTAATTCTTCACTTTAGAATTGAGCAATGCATTAGTTTGAAAACCGGTAAAACAGAACAAACTAACAGCAGAATAATTTCATCCATCAACTGAGATGTATGTGAGAACACTGCATGTCAATATTTGGGGAACGCCACTTAACCAAATTTGGATGATGTGCAGTGATTTATAATGTTTCAAACAATATGATGCTAGATTGCCTAAATGAATAAATTCTTCTATATACTGGTATACATATTAATCACAGGTCACAACTGAATTTGTCTAATTTAATATTAAGAGAAGACCATTGTTTTGGAAATAAAAACATGTATCATAAATGAGTTCAGACAAATGGTCCGTTTAATACAAACAGCTGGAATTTACATTCAAATCAACCAAATGTGTTTTACATTTAACCAACCACCTGAACAGTTGCCCAAAGCCAATAGAAAACAGTCTGAAAGCCAGTGCATAGTGAGTGTTGTGGTTTTGAAACTGTTAGGCACAAAAACACATTTTTTTTAAATTTCTTTGGCTATGAAGCACCAATAAATCTTTCTTCTGCATAGACAGGCTATTTCTATGATAAATCCATATTAGAATAGGTAAAAGTCTTGCTATAATATTGACTTGTTTTGTGTTTGTTTACAGTGTGATGTAGTTGGTGTTTTTAATTCTGGCCTGTTTTTAACTTTGGTGGAAAAGTGATACATATTCCTCTCAGTATGAGAGCTTACGAGAGTGATATTTAATAAATGTTAACACAGATATGCCGGAGATGATCACATGAATTCCATCTTTGAGCCATTAGTATTGCCCTGGCAATTATGGCATCCAACATGACAGCAAGACATTTGTTTGTCTACTTTGTTGCCTGCTAGCCCATGGTGGTGATGTTTACCTTCAGTTTTGATTTGGTTTGGCCTCAGCTGATATCATTGCATTTCTGGTTATGCAGGGTGTAAAGAGGTTTATTCAACAATTATGCTGACGTTTCTTAACACTGTACCTATTTAAGGCATAAATGTGGAAGTAGTATTGTATTATTACCAATTTATTTTAACATTAGTAAATTTAGATTCTCATTAGCCACAGCAGAGTGGAACGTAGCACAGCAGGTTAGTGTGCATACCTCACAGATAGAAGTTTGCTGGTTTTACTCCCCTTCTGACCCGGGTCTTTCTGTGTGGAGCTTGCATGGTCTCCTCATGCCTGTGTGGGCTTTCTCCAGTCGCCCCAGTTTCTTCCCACATTCCCAAAACATGCTTGTTAGGTTAACTGGTGACCCTGATTTTCCCCTAGGTATGAGCATGAAAGTACATTTGTCTCTTTATGTGGCCCTGTGAATGGCTGGCAACAACCAGTTCAGGTTGTATGTTGCCTTTTGCCCGATGTCACCTGGGATCAGCTGCAGACCCCCATGATCCCAAAAGGTATAAGGGGTACATATGATGGATGTATGAATGGATAGATAACCACAGCATTGCTGTAGCTATTCTTTCTGGGTCCAGGGTTCGTCCAAAGAATGTTGTTGATTTGAAAGAAATAGCAGATTGAGGTTCAGTGTTCAAGGTTTTTGTTTAATTTCTAATCAGAGTAGATTTATTTTGGTGTCAGCAGTACATGTTCCAATGATGAACACATCAGGAGATGATAACACATAGCCGCTTTCCAGCACAAACCTTTTTATTTTAATCTATTTTTATTTTATTTTTCAAACAAAAGGGTTCTATGTCATCTTCCACATTTATGAGTGGGTGTATTAAATTTTAAACCATTGAGAAGGACAAAATCAGACCAGCACAATACTTGTTCATCCAGTTTTTCAAACATTTGTCCAACCTTGGAAAGTAGCCGGAGATAAGAGCTTTGTGCCCAACAGCTTTGATATAAAGCAGTTCTGTGGATAATGCAAACAGAAATTTAAAACAGGAACACAATTAATTGTAGAAAAATTGATAACCTTTTCCCCTTTTCTTAAATTTTCAATCTAAATAGTTTTTTTATTTAAAATTTTATGCTTTGGTAAGAATGTCCCACATTCATGCCAGTAAAGCTCTCCAAATGTGAATTGTCAATTTGTAAAAAGCTGCCAGAACAAAATAATCTTCATGTTCCTTTTGTTCCTGATAACATGCAATCTGTTTGTGAAAAAAACTGCAGTCTCTCATGTATGTCTAGCTTATTTCTATTATACACAGTATGTGGAGAAAATATGAGGGACCTGATCATTTTATGTTGACCTCCCGTTTTATTTTGAAAAAAATGTACTTACCCACTGCAGCATGTTCTGATCATGGAGCAAGCCACTACCGTACATTGTTAACTGTCTTTGAGTGAGAATGTGCCTGTGTGAGTGTGTGTTGGTGTGTTTGAGTATGTGTGTACCTGTCTGCATGTAATTTCCTCTTTTACTCTTCCTTCACTGGCCCTCTTAAGAAAGTGTTTAATTCCTTGTTAATTAGTGCTCTCTGTCACGGTCCCTCGTTGAAGGATGTGTTTACCTCTCGTCTCGGTGGTAATGAGATTTTCCGCAGCCTCCGACTCATTTAGAGGTTAACACCCATCAGAGTGGAGAGACTGAACCCTCCCACCACTGCTGCAGCTGAGCTGAGCTGAGAATGGAATATAAAGATAATGGTCTGCAATTTAGAACTAATGGACTATTATTTACAAGTCTTGCAATTTCATAGATTTTTTTTCTCTAGGAAGAAATTAAAATATGTTCTCATAATTTTGATTTGAAAATGTGACATCATTGTGACTAAACTTCCTGCTTAAACAAGACCACAGAACGTTTTGTTGTAGTTGATGGTCATCAAGGGTGGTGGTCATCACACTGATACCCTGAGGTGACTATCGTCATGGACAGACTACTCAGGGTACGAATCATTACGACTGACTTGATGACATCAGAAGAATAGGATATGTGCTGGACCTACCTGTTCATCGATTTACACTGGGCTGTGCTGGGTATTTCCAGGAACCTCACGATACTACACGCAGCCTGACACTCTTGCCATGATACGATAAGCATTGAAATAATCTTAAATTGTGAACACTGACTACGCTCCTAACAGAATTCCCGATGAGTTGTGATTTTTATTACACAACGAAAAAGAACAAGGATGAGCTTTAAAGGATTCTTTAATGTTAAAGGTGTAGTCAGCGATGTGGGAGAAAACGAGTGGAGAGGTTGTTGATGAATGAATTTAGACCCTCCTCTCCCTTCATACCTCATCCCTGGCTCCAGGGGATGTGCATCGTCATGCAAATGGCCATAGAAACTGCGTAGCTGACCAATGTAGCTAAGGTAACCCTAACTCGTAAGACAATAGTAACCACAACTCGACTGCCATTATTGATTACATCCCAACAACAGTACATGGCAAATTAGACAATAAGATGAATGCCCGACGGCTGTTCCTGTTATGTGAAGCACCACAAAGCTAATGTTGCTTACCTGTCTAGCACGAAGACGGCAACATCCGCATCCGTTTTCAGGTATTTCAATTTGTGGAGTTCCCCTCACCATCGGAAAGCAACACCAGTGTTGGCCTGGGTCTTTGCTCTTTCATGGTCATAGCCCTTCTTTTTCACTTTTCACTCCTCTGACCTTTTTCTTTTGGGATGTTTTTCAGCCATTGCTACTGCACCTATTGTATCTCTCTCTTATAATAACTGCGCACGTTGCACAACCTACTACTCCCCCTCCCCCCTCTGTCTGATCTGCGCATGAGTATGATCGCCCTCTGGTTGTGGGGGGGGTGTACCCTGTTTTGGGGGCTCAGCCCAAGCCACAGTATTTACCTGCTGAAATTCAGAGCCAAGGCCGTGTATTGAAACCAGACTTTTTTTTCAACATGCTGTCAGTGTTGACATCTTGTGGATGGAGAGGAGAAATACAGTGATTTGACAAATAGTGCAGAAGATTAGAAGAACAGAAGATCGTTGACTACACCATTAAGAAACTTAAATTCAGAGATTTTCCAAGTTTAAATTTGGAACATGTGTTTCATCATAGAGCTTACATTCTACTTTGAACTGTGCCATTGTTAACATCGCCTTTGCAAATGTGTAATTATACACTTACCAGCCATTTCATTTGGGAAAACTTAATACTACTGCGGCTGCACTCTTTTTAACTTCCAAACATCAGTAATTCAACAAGATTCAACAAGTTGCTGAAAATATTCTTCAGAGATTTTGGTTCATATTGACATGATAGCATCACACGCAGAGTTATTAGCTGCACATCTATGTGCAAATCTCTCACATTGGATCACATCCCGAAGTTTCTCAATTAGATTGAGATCTGTGATGTCTATCAGAATATGTTGAACTCATTGCCATGTTCAAGACACCAGTTTGAGATGATTTGATCTTTGTGACATGGCATGTTATACTGCTGGGGGTAACCATAATAAGAAAAATATAATGTGGTCGAAAAGGGACTGACATGATCAGCAACAATTCTTGAGTAGGCTGTGAGATTTATATGATGCCCAAAGTCTTTGATATAAGGTGAAAGAGCATGATCATCATCCATCAGAGAGACTCTGAGCTGACTAAGAGCGGCAAAGGAGTTGTATTGATTGCATTCTTTTGAGGATTCTTCGGATGAATTGCCTGCCCGACAAGCATGCAATCATTGCCTGCCTCCCAAAGAGAAGGGCAAATAGGGGGAAATATTTGGTGGAAATACTGCCAGGCAATAATAGATGTTTAAGGATCAAGATTTTGATTTTTATGGCATGTTTTGTAATGTTTGTCTGTTTCCTTCATTGGGAAATTAGACATACCTGCATCTTGTTCACCAATATGCTGTTCTTTGGAAGTTGAAAACAGTTTTGGATGAAAATGCTGGAAACCTTGGCCATGTTAAGTCTTCAGGATGGATATAAGAACATTATAGGACTGTAGAGAGGAGATTTAACCTCTGCAGGCAATCTGCTCTCACGCTCCCACTCTCACTCCCACTCCCACTGTCCTTTGATAAGAAATGAGTCCAGCTTTAATTAAGGCTTAAGAGACACACGGACAAAGTGAACTTCAATAAGTTCTCGTCTCTGGTGGTGATAGAATAACAGGCAGAATAATCCAGAGCAGCTACTGTGCCAGGTACCACAAATCAATCCTTTTGCATTGATCCATCATTAGGGAGTGGGTGAAGGTGAACAAAAGGTGAGTCATTAAAAAGTGTGGATTACACTTACAGTGTTATGACTTGCGTATCCATTAAATGGTTTACAAAGATAAAAACATTCTTCTGTGTAAGTGCTTATGGTTGGATCGAAACTCTGGGAGCACAAACTCTCTGGACACAACTCAGTAAACCAATCAATGATAGTGCAGAGTATACTGCTTTGGAAAGAATCCTATTGATTTAAGAAATGTTTCTATTACTCCAGCAACACGATATAATGGTGAGCCAGACTGAAGAGAGATCTGGATCAGTGGAGTGTTCTCTCTGTGCCTAGCATTGTGCTGGTACTGTTTTTAAAGTACAATATTTCAACTACTGATAAAGAAAAAATAACTTTATTTGTATAGCACTGTCAAAATCACAGGTTTATAATGTGTTTTGAAAAACAGCCAAGAACATGCAGAAGACAAAACACAATAACTTGAGTGCTAGAGTAATTAACCAACAAAAAGCACACGCAACATCTAAAAACCCTTACATACTGTACATAGAAAAAAAGGCGTGATGATCATTTTAGATGAACTGAAACAACAGATGAACACTGTTGCACTAGTTTTTAATCAGGAGAAAATAGCAGAGTGCAAAATTAGCAGCTCAGCCCACCTTGACTGAAGTGCTCCCCCCCACATACACACATTAGGACATCATCACTGTGAATTTTGCTGATGTGAAGTTATCTCTTGCTGCTTCACTGCCTGCTGTAATGCCCTGATAAATTAATTCTTCATTATACACATAAACTGCCTGCATGAGTCAAGCTGAGGCAACTTGACTCGCTGTGAGTGATTTTATTCTTTTCATTTTCAACACAGTGGGTTGATAATTTAGTAAGTACACATGCTGTGAGTGACTTCTTGTCCTTCTTTCCATAGTTATTGTTTCTGGGTCAGACTTCATCTCTTGTTACCAGCCACATAAACAGGATTTGACAAGCTTTTTTCTGTGTGAAATTGATGACAGTCCTTTTGTTCGATTCAGTTAAAGAAGACAAAGATTCAGCAGACTCTAAACGGGTTTGTCATTGTGAAATCACCAACACAAGGAATTATACACTTTTCAATTTGTTGTAAAAGCAAGATCAATGGTAGATTAGAAGTTGATTTTTAGGGTAGTATGGTGATGTAACTTTAGTGTTCCCCCTATAGTTTTAGTTGGATGTTACCCCACCATCGCAACGGACACCACCCCAGATGTGCTAACAGGATCCCCACCCAGAAATTCAAGTGCAGAATAAAAAAATAAAAAAAATACATCCATTATTTGATTTTTATTTTAATCAAAAGGGCATTTAACAGTTATTCTTTTTATCAAATAAAAAAGCAACTCTAGAGTATAACATGTCGCTATCTTTCAATACATTTATGACAATACATTTGTTCTCTCCTCTGGCCCTTCTCTGTCCTGTCATCTGACTATTTACGCTGCCCACTATGCAAGTCATCCACTCTCTCCCGCACAAAGTCTGATGATTCAGGTAAAAACATCCAACAAAAAAAACGCTGCCTTCTCTTTTGAAGCGCATAGCATGAATGAAACATTCACTGATTTAAGTAACGCTTTCACACAAAGCAGAGAAAGGAAGGAAAAGCTGGAAAAGAAGAGAAATTTTCATCCGATGTACATGTGATGTACATGTGAACATTTGATCAAAATCTCTCAGCGTCTTTCCGTACACTCTTGTGCCTTCTGTCCTCACAGGGACCATGAGGGACCATCACTGACTTTGTGTGATTGTATAACTCAAACAGTGTCTTGATAGCTCATGTGCATGGTATAAAGAGAGTTCAGTTTTACTGAAGTGGGGTTGTATGAGCTCCATAGGGCCACTAAGTACATAGGACACAGTAGAAAGTTCTCTCCTTTCCCTCAGTAAGCCACAGTTTAGAAGAACTGGCTGCAAACAGGAAAGTATTGTACCATATACAAAGCATTTTTTGCCCTGCCTAAAAATACTCACATCAAAAAATAATACCACAGTTTAAGAGTATGCTATCTATACATGTTTTTAAGTGCATTAACTGAAATTGAAATTGATAATCACATTAAATCCAAATAAGAAATAACCTTTGCTTTTGGAGAAAGACTGGAAGCATGTTATGAACAGCTTGAATTATTCTTACAAACACACCTGTCTATCATATTGAGGACACAATTTCACTGTTTCGCTCTCGGCACTTAAGCTTTGTCCCAAAAAAGACTTGTTGAATATGGAGTAGCCTAGCAACTCTTTCTCATTTAAGTGACAGAGAGCCCACAGAGGGTCAATTACAGAAATGAAGATCATTTCATAATCACAGTTAAATGGTCCCTCAAGTGGCTGCTATTAGCCTTTAGACTTGCTCAGGTATTAAATCTAAGATGTTCCAAAACCACACTCCACAGTTAATGTAGAGTGTATGTTGATCCAAACATGTAAATCTGGAATGTTTATCTTTACATTTGTAGCTCCTCAGTCTGTAGTGGGTATCATATCAACCAGAGCCCCGGAGGCATGCTTCGGAATAACCTCCAATCATATATATTCACACTTGTAGCATTCTTTTTTTGCACAGGAATTCACCTTCAAGTTTTTCTGCAGGGGGGTGTTTTTTGATCCCACAGAGACGTAAACAATCACGCTGTTCCAGCGCGGCCTGAGTGTTTCTGCCTCTCCCCTGCACAGTCAGATAAAACTGTTTACCTCCTTGACATGTTGGAGGTAAGCTGGTCACAATCAGCAGTACGAGTCTGTAGCCTTGAGGCTTTTTCAGCTCCCTGTGGATGTTGGTGTTGTAGAACAGCTCCCTGGCACATTTCAAACCTATTCACTGGTCATCTCTAACAGATAAGACCTCAAGTTTGTACAGACTGGTTTTGTCTTTTGGTTTGTTTATGTGGATTCTCTGTTTTAACATTTTAGACAAAAAGATTCAAAGTTTTGTTTTCCATTTCTCTTTTGTGGTGCAATTTTTATTCACCTCTACTATTTATGCTTATATTCATTAGGGAGTATTAAAAAATTGTCCTCATACTATACAAATAATTAGTTTTGCAGGTAGCATCTTATTGACAGAGTCCAGAGCCACTGATAGTTAGAATGGTTTCATTTACATTCTTTGTTTTAAACAAGTGTGTGTTTCCTGGTGCCTTTCTTTCTCTATCCTCGTTCCCTTCTTGCTCCCTTTTGCCAGTGTGACAGTTAATCATGGATGGGAAATTATGCTCCTTGTTTATCTTTTATACCCCTTTATTTTTCTTTCCGTTGCCTTTTTTCTTTTCCTTTAGCAGTGATTGGACTCACCAAACTGTCCTCTTTCCACTTAGATGAGACCTCAAGATTGTCTCAATTTGCTCATTTAGTGTAATCTGATTTGAATGGTGATTTTCTTGCCTTTTCTTTCGCAGTGTTTCCACTAAAAAGAAGGATTTCATGAGATTACCCCCCTGCTGTCAGAAAATAGTGGGAAATCAGGCGTCTCTGTCTTCATTTCCTTTTCTTTTAATTTCTACCCTGCAGCAGATTGCTGATTTTGCACCAGAGTATCTGTCATCCCCCTCCTCCAAGCCGTAACCTTTTTGTTTTTCAATGACATAAATATTATAATCTTTCACGGCACATATTAATCTAGCTTTTTAGACTTCTTTTATTGCAGTTTTTATTAAGGTTATTTATCCATGTCAAGGTGAAGTGACCTGCCTCCCTAATTCATATGCTGCATCTTTGTTTATTTCTTGCTTTGCTTTTCTCCCACACATGTTGTGAGAGGAAACTCAGCTTGAATATGCCTGAGAGTGATCAGAGAAAAGTGCATATTGTTTAAATGATTTTCACTCTTGCAACTCGTAGACATTTTAATGCACTCGCTTTTTGTCTGTTTTTCCTTTGTTTGTTTTGGTAATAACACACCTAAAACCTTCAATAAAACAAAACAAAAAATAAAGACACCTCTTTTTCAGGGCAAACTGTGTCCAATTATTGTTAAAACATTGAATGTCTATTGACATAAAATAAAATAAAAACAGAATATTACTCTCAAAGAACTTTGTACTTATCCCACATGGGTTGATAATGAACCACCTTTGTTATATCAAAATATATTTCACTCAAGCCTTGGTTGTAAAGAAATAATAATAATAATAATAAATAAAGGATGCTACATACTCAAAACAAAAAAGTATTTCCTAAGTAATGTCCTGTTCCTCCAAGTTATTGTACTGCTCTTGGATCCAGTTTTAACCTTAGATGTTGCAGAGGGGCACATTAGCCTGCTCACAGGTCTTCTTCTTCTTCGTTTTTTTTTTTTTTTAGAAACAGACGGATAATAAGTATGTTGTTTTATTTGTCATTTGTTTCATTATCTGGCAGGAAGTTATCCCCAGTTTTCCACATATAGAGTTGTTATACAATTGCAGATGTATAGGTAACTAGTGTAAGGATTACCATTTGGGCTCATGGATAAATAAACAATGGCTGCATATAATGTTAATTTTACAACAATTATGATCTTAATATGGTCCAAATTTAGATTTCAACATTAGAAATATGTCTATCACTTGATAATCATGTCACATTGATTTGTGCTGTTCAGCTGTCTGGGCATCCCATAGTCAAACTGTAGTCGTGGGGCAGTTGCTGGAGACCACTTCATTCAATCTTTTATAGTGAAAAAGAATTAAACAACTCACTTTATGTACTGCCACTTAAGAAGCTAGTGCTGTTCACTGCATTTATTTTAAAATAAAGAGGTTTTGGGGTGCTGGTTTGGCGTAGTGGTTAGCACCCCATGTACATGCTTCTGCCGGTCCAGGTTCAAATCCCGCCTGTGACCAGTTTGCAGAGTGTCTGCCCCTGCTCTCTCTCCCCCTTTCACAAGCCTATCCACTGTCTCTCTCCGATCAATAAAGGCACAAAATGCCCAAAAACATACATTTAAAAAAAAAATAAAGAGATTTTAATTCGCAATAAAATTAAGTGTCCCAAATTCCAGATAGCTTGTGTCTGCCTGTATGTGAGTTAAATACTGGCCAGAATCTTCGGATCATAATCATTTTTACCTCCTCCTTGTCTGTTCTCTGGAATGATGACGATCCCTGCATGAATATAATGATACTATCCAAGATGGCAGCTTACACAAAAAGATGGTCACTTAGAGAGAGCTGGTTAGTTTCTTCCCCAACTCTTATGCAGCAGATTAACAGAGGTTACTCCAAGTTTATTGCGGCCTCCCATAAGAGGATGGGAGGGTTGTGTGGTGTCACACTTGACCAGGGGTTTGAAGTGTCAGTTAGTTCATCTATAAGGCTCTACAACATCCTGTGTTTTTTTTGTCCATGTTCAAAGAACAGACCAGAACCTTAAATTTGGTGTCACACAGAACCTGCACAGACCATAAACCAAATGGGGGTCCCAGCCTTTCCATCTGTTGTCTTTAGCCATAAAGGGTATTTAGATGTTTAATCTACCAAAGTAGCAATTGAATTTGGCAAAGGCAATGCAGGCACAGCAACAACAGACATGTATTTGCTTAAGAACACAAGTCTCTATGTGCAAGAAATGAGCAAAGTGGGAACAAAGTTGTGCTAAACATGTTGAACTTGATGCAGCATCTCTTCAAAGTCTCTCTGCTCTGCACACCAAATTCAAAATTAGACAGCTTTACAATGTGTTATCACACCAGTGACTGGAAAGGATGACGTAGTGTCTGGAAAACTGTCTAATGTCATAACTTTCAGTCTGTGTGAATTAAATGAAAGGAACCAATCAATTTAGTTGAGGAAAGACTCCGTACACCTGACAAAAAAAACAAAAATCAGTATGAGCAGCAATAAGTTCAAAAATACTGGCATACTGAAAACTACCAGAATTATACTTTTTTTATGAATTACAGTTGACATGAAGTGAATTCTGTTTTTTAAGATTGTATTTTTTTGACGACCCCACTTGTGTTTTTTGAAGCATCAGTTAATGCCACTTCCCTATGGTAGGACTGGTGATCAGTGACTGGTGAACATCAATTTTTTTCTTTAATCTTTATCCCTCACTCTGCTCTTCCCCTCCTTCTGTCGCCACATCTGACCGGCCTGCAGCTCTGATTTACAGCCAGCACCTCGAGCATGACGCTGAGCTACAGACAGTGAGCAAGTGTTACTGTCTGAGCTGACAACAGCTCTTTCATATCTCCTAATCCTGACTTTTTCCTCTCTATCTCTGGCCTTAAAGATGGTGAAATGTCTTAATCTAGACCCACATGTATCCCTGAAGTCTGGACACTAAATTGGGATGGAAATGGAAAAATCTAGGCCATAATTATTTGGTAAATTACATTTTTTGTTTGTGTAGTGTGAATTCATGTCATTGTCCCTTACCATGGCCTTAGTTTCACTTAACTTTGCGAATGTGCTTGTAAGTGGCCCACCTTCTGTGTTGTAGGCCGATCACACTGAGTAAATGGTAGAAAATGTGTCTGGCAGCTTAGCGTTGGCGGATGAGCGTGAGCAATGAATTCTGCAGGCAAGGCCCAAGTCATTTCATGGATTAATGGCCAGACGTTGCAGCGGGAAGCAGCTGTAACATGTCATACACACAAAGAGAAAAGCAGCAGCCTCCTTCATGCTTACACCATGGCTGAAAAAGCAGAGGTCAAGGTATGGAAGTTTGTTTTTTAAACTGTCCTTGCTGGAGCCTCGCATGTTTTTTTTTATCATCCTGCCAAACTCCTGATTCAGTCTCTAATTTCATGATAGTCTGTTTGATCACTGCAGGGACTAAACTCCTCTCCTGTTGCAAACCTTCATTATGCTGACTTAGAAAAAGCTCATATACTGGCATTACTCACTTTGAATTCAGTATCAAACCGCTCTGATGTAGTCATGAAGATGGGTTGTTGCAAGGATTATTCGACAGCACTTATGGATCTCATTGTGATCTATTGCAAAACAAGTGTGCAGTTTTGAAAACACTGGAAGACTTTATGTTCTAGAGGACCAAATAAACTGTTACTTTCCAGTAGATAAACAGCTGCATAAGCGGTTTTGCAGCTGAATGTTTTGATCCACTCATTGTTGTTTCCTTAGTTCTTTGTTATAAGTAAAGCCACCTTCTTTTTTTTATTTTTTTTTTATAATTTTTATTTATCAATTATCAAACAGTTATAAGTGCATTGGTGCAAAGCATGTTAGCAAGCATGTTATTTCTTTCAGCTGCCGCTGGCACAAGTAGACAAGTTTGCAAGTGAGTGCAAGTAAAGCCACCTTCTTACAAAGAATATACAGTATGGTTATGTATTGTGCATTGTGGAAGAATCTGTGAACTGTCTGCAGTCTTTATTGTGTTCATTATATTGAAACCTTGATCTCGCCAGTCTGAAATCACTCACACAATGTCTCTGTTCTCCTTTGGGTCTTAAGTCTTAAAGGTCTAAGGACTCTTACATGTTCATTATTAATGCTTCTGCTATGAGAAACAGAATTGCGTGGATTAAAGTATGAACAACATGTTTAGCTGGCTGCACAGAGGTATCATAAGGGCTTCTATCAATAGACATGTTATGTTGTGCTGGTAGTCCTCTAAACTCAAGTTTCAGAGCACTTTTCACAAACACTTTTAGGGTCCTAACACATGCCCAGCACATTGCTTTTAGAGGTGAAGTGAAGGTGAATTTTCTTGTATCCGCCTGACACAGGTGTCATTTTTCACTCAAGGATGCAGAGAACCTGAAAACTGTTGGTTTTATTAACCCAGTGTCACTGTCTAAAATTCTTTTCATTCCTCTCACTGGTGCTTTCATCCTTTTATTGTATCCCACCAGTGGCTGCTTGGATGCTAATAAAATGGAAGATCCAGTTTCTTTGAACTATTGGTACACCATCAACTCACAATGCCACACTGTTAAGGCCCTGATACACCAGATAGAATAGTCGATATTAACTTCCCTAGTCCATCTGGTCAGCAGCCCATAGAAAGCATTTGGGGAGGGCAGACACTTTCCAAAGCAGATGATTGGACAATCATTTAGTCATATTCATTGTGGGCCTATCAGATAATGTGTTTTCTGCTCGTTACTGTCATGATGTAAAGAACAAAATGTAAGCCACTTAGAAGATCAACTTTTCACTAAAGAATGTCAAAAGTGGATTGCAAGTATTTTTTCTTTCAAGAAATGCTTTAATTTTTATTTATCATTTTATAAGGAAACATGATCCAGATCTGATAAAACTTCTACTAAATCTGTTAGCACCCATGCTATTCTCCTCATCTTGTCACTTCCTGTTGTCATTTCATCTGTAGCTCCCACTTCTTCCTGCTGTAAAGGATTGACATTTTTTGTCTTTCACAGTCACAGCTGTTGTAGGTTGGAGCTTTGCAGGATGGATGTGTATGATCACAAGCATTCAATCAGGTGGATCCAGCTCTACTGCAAGGCTACCATTGCTGTTTGTGTATGGATTTATGCATTGCGCCTCTATGCAGTATCAAATTTGTGTTTCTCTTTCTTTGTGAGGAGCTTAATTGTTTGTCTCCAAATAATTTTTGTCCCTTTGGTTGGAAATCTTTGGCAGCAATTGTCATTTCTTTTCTTTTTTTTTTTTTTTTTTTTGCAGTGGACCATAAATCACTGCTACCATGACCCATAGCAGTTGTCACCTGCTACTGTGAGAAGCAGCTGAAATAATAGCAAAAATGTAGCAGTCCTCCTTCTCTGACAATGATTGATTGTTAGATTTAGAAGAAAAACTCACCATCTTAGTTTGCTCCTGCACAGCTCACACATCGGGCCCTTTTCCTGCTCAGCCAGTATAGAAGCACTTCAGTTCTGTTCCTTTCTATAAATACTTCACTTGTAAAAGTCAATATCATTGATTTTAATTCATGTAATCACAGCCAGTAGCACAGTGTGTATTAACTCAGCGGCACTCTGCACCATCAGCTCCTTTGTGACGGAAACCTGCCTCTCCCTGATAGATCGTCCAATTACTTTTCTACTTTCTGCTTCCCACTGGAAACAGTCAAACAAATGGCTGCAAAATTTCTGGTGTAATAAGAAGAGGCTTGCTTGCTGCATTTGTGTGGAGTGATTTCTGAAATATTTCAAGTTTCTTATGACAAAGATGTGGAAGCAACAGAGCTGAAGATATACTGTATGTGTGACAGCTAAATAGTATAAATATATCAGTCTTTGAAAGGAAAAAAACAACTGCTGTTTTCTGTCATTGCTCATGCACAGTGCTTTTAATGCTAATGGTAAGGACTTGTGCCTACAGATACTGTTTGTATTGTTGTGTGTGCTTTTTTTAACTGTATGCACTCATTTTTATACACAGATTCCCTGTAATCCTGCAGTTTAGCATTTAGCATTCTGACTAAAAAACATGCACTCAGTTTTGGCTGAATTTTGCAGTAGCAATCCTCAGTTTAAGCAGTTAACGTTTGGAACAGCCCCGAATTTCATCAACGTCAGTTCTTTCTTAAGATGCACCAAAATTAGGGTCATGACTTCTGATTTCAATTGAATCAGTTTCAAAAGAGGGAGAGAAGATGAAGCAACTTGTCCTATTGAGGGCACATTTTCCTGGTCCTCGGCTGCTGACATACTCCTCAAGTTTGTTCCAGTGCATTTAGTGGGAATATTTCCACGAGGCAAATATAAGCACGGGGAATCTTAAGACCGTAAAAAATCCAGTTAAAAGAAATGACATTTGTGCTTAGTAGATAAATTCCTTATTGTAATGATGCTTCTTGCAATAATTTTTATACTGGTGGATAGCCTGTTAACTTCCCTTTATAAAGGTCCTGAATAAGTCAGGAACATGCATTGAGCAGCAGAGCTTGCAGAGCTGGTTGTGCCCATGAAAAAGTTCCCAAATATTCTCTGCCAGTGCCAAACAACTTATTTGTTCTTGATATTTACTTTTTTGAGTTCTGAGCTCTGTGGTACCCCCAGGTGCTGAGTTTTGCAGCACAATATGGCCGACGACTCTCTGCCCAGACAATCTGGAACAGACTGGATGTAGTCAATCTCTAGTCTCATGCCTGTTTGCCCTCGTCTTGGCAACCCATGCAATAGAACCTGAGCATGTGGAGTAACATAATATTCAGTGATATGTCCAGATTCTGCCTTTGTTGGGTTGTAAGGTCGAAGTGTGGAGAAGAAGCAGCAAACATTTTGTTGACTGCTGCAGCAACGGAGTGACGTTTGTTGGTGGAGGCAGTGTGACGTTTTAGGGCAACATCTCCCTCATTACAAAATCAAAGCATGTCATTACTGGAGGCAATCTCAATGCAAATAATTGCTGCCATATAGGTGATTTCTCACTAAAAACACACTTTTCCATATACAAACAGATGTTACAGATTTACAGATTGTTACATGCCTATTTTTTTGAAACAGTCCATATAATACTTTAACTTAAATACGTTGTTTGTTATATTTGTTGCTGATGAGAGATTAGTTGAGAGATAGTGTGTTCATAATTTTTTCTTTGATATGGATGTATTAAATAAATGTAGAGTCTTTGTTTTTTATTTTTTTTATTTATATATATATATATATATATATAGATATATATATATATATGTATATATATATATATATATATATATATATATATATATATATATATATATATATATATATATATATATATAGAGAGAGAGAGAGAGAGAGAGAGAGAGAGAGAGATAAATGAAAAAAACACTTACTATTTACATATTGTATCAAGGCTTTTTGATTTTGCCAGGAACCTCTAAACAAAAAAAAAAGAAAGAAATCCAAAACAATACCGTCTCAGTGCTCTGTTGAAATACTGTCATCAGTGTTGTTAGGGTCAGTTTTGACCCAGTTATAAAAATAACATCATAAAGCAATAATTAGAGCAAAAACAAAAATCATGGTGCATCAGTAAAGACAGATAAATGTTCATAAATGTTTGCAAATATTCATGGTCATAAAGTGTTCTCACTAATGCTGTTTTGCCATTTTCTTTAAGTTAATTTATTTGGGTCAAAGTTGACTTGTCACACTGTAGATATTACTAAAGGTAATAATAGAATGGAAAAATGTATGTACATATACCTCTATAATATGTGCTCTAACACCGCCTGGCTTATTTATTTATATGATTCTCTTGTGGTTCATTTTACATTTTTTTATTGAAATCAAGGGGTATACAGACAAAGAAAGGCCCAAAGGTCCACACCAAAAGTTAGTAACACCAATATTTTCAAGGATAATGAAGCCTGACAAGGTAACCAAGAGATTAGGAAAAAACACTGCATGATACATAATTGTTTTTAGTACAATTTACAGCTGGTTGAAAGCCAAAACCAAACCCTAGCTTGGAATCATGTATAGAGAAAGCTAACACAGAACAATGGTTAATAAACAATCTCTGATTTGTGTTATGAGGTGAGCAGGGGGCCCAGGCCACCCCTCACTATCACTATCAAGCACTAAGTCCTTTATCACTGCTGTACAAACTGCTTTAATTTTCAACACTTTCATAAATAATTTAGTTAGCTTGGTGGCTCAAGAGAGCTGCTGTCAGCAATATATAGATCCCCTCTCAGCAGTTTTATCAACACCAGCAGATCAACCATCTGCAAAACGGAGATGTGAAGAGAAAGCGGTGCTGATGAGGAGATAGGGGACGATTTGTGTGATAGGCAGCGATGGAGGCGAGGATGCAGGCAGAGAGAGGAAGCAAACTTTAGCATGTTTATTCATTCATGTCAGTGTGTACGTGTGTGTGTGTGCTTGTGCATGTGGCTGAGTGTGAAGGGAGATAATGAGGTAATGGAGCTCAGTGAAGTGTGACGGGAGACGAGTGAGAGAGCGATATGAAGAGGAGGTTGAGAGGGAGACAGACAACGGAGGACAAAAGGAGCTAATTAAGTGTTGCCATTTAGAGATGTTGAGCCATCAGCAGGAGACAATCGATTTGAACGTCTCTCAAGAGGAGACGTCCGGATGAGGCACATTTACTGTTTGAGGACAAAGTAAAGATCATGCACTGTAGCTCTGGTAACATTTTTATTGGCAACTTCATTAAGTTATAACCTGGAAAATGAAGTCTAGACCTTCATTGAAAGGCATTTAACAATTTGTGTCTGATCTTGTTGGTCGCCCATACATTGGATGTAACAAGTACAATGACGGTATCAAGCAGAGAATTCTGTACTTTGCACTTTTACAGCAATGAAATAACCTTAATTAAAGATGCAGAACATTTGAATAAGGAACAAGACTGGATTTGGTATGTAAAGAGGCAGCAGTGGCATCAAATTTGGGTAGATGTGAGTGCTGTGTTGTGCAGAGGAGACACGTAAACACACTAAAGGGCATATAAAACTGGAAAAAGCATTACATGGGCTCTTAAAAAACCACCTTGAGGACTTTTTGAGATAAATTCTTCTGAAGAATTACCACTAAGTTATGGTCATTCACATTAAACAGCCAGCCCAAAGAACCAGCTTGTTCACTGACAACCCTGCACTATTAAGGCCACATTTTTGAGCCCAAAGCACAAGACTTTTGGAGCCACACATGTGAGCCCATGGGTTAAATAAAGTGAAGCTGAACTTGTCTTCAAAATAAAACTTGATGAAGTTAAAGTTCCTTTGTCAAAACAAAAGGTTTCTGTTTGTTAAGATATCAGAGTTTGTTTAAATGACCCCTCATTTCAAGTAAATTCCCATAATTCCCATGGAAAATTAACATTTTTGAATATTTCCAAATTTCCCCCAGGTTCACTTCCCAAGGAAAGTTTCAAGTCATTTACCAAAAATGTACTGGAAATGTTTTGCCCTTTTGCAACCCTACTGACAACACATGACGACTCCTCATCTTCAATTAAGTAATTTAATCTAACCACCCTAAATGTTGATTTGATTAATAGTGCATCACTGTTGCCTTTCAAAGCAAAGGTTTTCTAGCCTCTTAGCTTGTGGCTAGCTTGTTCTATCCATTACCAGCGACTTAACCGCCAGTGACGTTGCTAATTACATAAGCTAAGCGTATGGAGGGTCCTTTTTATCTATGGAGTGGGATGTGTTTTCATTGCTCCATCTTAGCAGTAAATCTAAGATATTCATATATATTTCTGTGCAGCATCCTTCCTTTTCTGGCACACTTGTGATTCTGGAGTCTTTCCAGGTAGGTGGCACAACACATTTGTTCAGCACACATCAGAAAAGCTGAGAGGAAACCTTTTTATAACACAGTCTGACTGTCTGCCCCCACAGGGCCCCCAGCTTAACAGAGCTTAACACATACACAACTGACTACCACCTCCCTGTGTGGGTACTGCCGAGGATATGAAGGGCGCTGCTGCGAGATGCCTTTGAAACACTTGGAACCTGAAAAACAAAAAACAGCTGCAAAAAACATTCACTTGAATATTACAGGATGTTTTCCACCCTGCTATTTCCATCCCCCAGCTACTATTCATAGCTTTACCTGTGTTAATCTTAATGTTCATCAAGACAGCTTTTGTTGTTACTGCCTGTGTTTACCCCATTAGCTCTTAGGCAAAGCTGAGACCTGTGGCATTATGTTCTCAGTGTATTTGTGTATTTGTGTATTTGTCTGTCCCAGCCCCAGCCATTCTTATGAATACAATATCTTATGAATGGTTTAGGGATGTAATGGTATAAAAAATTCACGTCATAGTTTACTGTAACCAAAATGATAATAGTTATCATTAATATCGCAATACTGGTGCAATGTGCTCAAAATATTTAAAAAGGACTAAAACACAAAGTTTTAACAAAGTTTTATTTAGTTAAAAAACAATAATGTGAATTGAAGAATGATCTGCAGTGGTCAGAACCTGACTCTTTTTGTTCCTTGCTGAAGTAATCTTTGTCAACAATCCGGCCAGGCCGCTCCCCGTCTGATGCTGCCGTGGAGGTGCTACTGGTGCTTTGTGGTTCTTCCCTACCTCCCCTCAGACTGTTTTCTGCAGTTTTTTGCAGACAGGGTAACTGTCACCAATTATTTTTCCCTCAGCTTCCTTCCCGTTCCCAGACCTTTTCCATTTCAAGGGGGGGAAATGGAGTGTGTGCCCATGCAAGCACCAACCGCAATACTTTCAGGTCAAACATTGCAAACCGTGCATGCGCACCTGCATCGGAGGAGCAGACACATTGTTCTGACTTTTCCAGGCAATGAGCAGCATCACTGTGAGTTATTGACAATATGAGGTAATCAAACATGGTTTTAAAGGTATTTGAAATAGGAAACAATAATACTAACCGTCATAACTTTTAACATATTTTATCATTTTGTCAGTAACGGTTACATACCTAGAATGGTTCAAGGGATTTTTTTTTAAAACTAATCACCTTATCACTTCTTCTTTTAAGATGAAGTACTTCTATGCACAAGAGAAAAGTCTTGTTCCCCTTCCCCCTCAATAGACCTATTAATGTGACTTCCTTATATTGTTTCTTCAGTAGTTTAAGCTAATTGTCTCAAATTTGCTAGCCCAGCATGTACATTAGAATAATTGCAAAGCCATTGAAAACATGGTGCTGAAAAGCACCAAAGAACTAAACAATTACCACTGAGCACACTGGTCAACCAGTCAGGGCAAACTGGGCCCAATTGGTAAAAAGGACCTTAAAGTGATAGCATATCTAACAGGGCGTCTCAGAAAAATTGAGAATAGGGGATGATCCGATGCACTCAGAAATAAAAAAAATAGACATTTCTTGAACTTTGCAGCCATCAAAATTGAATGTATGGACCAGACTTAAGGCAGAGTTTAACCTTTTTTTGCATATATTGATCATAAGTAACAGCACCTTCACTCAAGAGTTTTCTTGTATTTTTCCTCCCCTTCAGCCAAGTTTGTTTGATTAGATTCTAATGAAACCACATGTCCCCACTTGCTGATTATTTTTGTTTTATCCATGAAAAAAAATTTTTTTCATCCATGAAAAAATATATTACACAGGTCTCATAAATGAAACAGCTTCACTGAAACCAGCCATTTTGCACTTACAGTGCTTGCATTGCTTTGCTGAATCCACAAACGACTTTGTCAACTCTCCCATCAGCTGGTGTGGTTTCAGGTCACTAAACTTCAAAGTGAGACAAGCATAAACTGAAAACACATATACGTACATTTCATCAATGACATTTTAAATTCAGGCAGACACTTTGACAGGAGTCCGGAGGCCAACCTCTGTGCATTTCATCTGCTAAACGCTAATTCATGTTGGAGTCTGGCCCTTTGTGAGCAGATAAAAGTGGGCAGGAGTGCTTCAACACTCTCCGCGAGAGAAATAAATGAATGATGGACTGCGGGGAGGTAGACAAACAGAAAGACATGATATGCTGCGAGTTCAGGTGAGTTCAAGTCGACTCGGTGCTAAATAAACGGTGCAGACTTATTATCACCAAACCTGAATGTGCGTGTGATGAGATTCGCAGCTCAGTCTCCTGCTGTGAGATGACCCAACATCCTCCAGTCGTCAGCCCTCCAGTCTCCTCCGCCCCACATTCTAATAAAGACTAATGTGTTTGCCGACATCAGCTTGCTCTCATTAGCTTGATTAATTGCCTCCTTGCTTTCGGTAAACAGTGTGAGCCGTATTCCAATTTATTCATTGAAAATTATCCAATCATAATTAAGCACTCTGATCTCTTTTCTGTACAGCCTCTTCCTGCACAAGCTTCTTTTCACACGTGGGGCAAGTGTTCCTTGATTAATTTTGCCCAGCTTCCTGTCATCAGCAGGGTGATGTAAGCGTCACTATGCTCACGGCGAGCATTTTAAAAGAGCTGGAGTAACAGGTCAGTTTTTAATCGGTTGATTTATTGCAGGCAGGACAGCTCGCCCCCTCCTCACAGTTTGACGCCAACCCTCTGGAGCCCCTCTGCCCTTGTTGCAATGTCATACTTAACAGCCTGTAGGTCATTGACTGTGCAACACAATAAACACAGCGATGAGAGTATAAAGATGGCTGACCTTCAATGTGGAAAGCGGTTATTAAAAGAAGGTCACAAATCTAAGGACCAAGGATGGATGGATTAGATCTGTGATCTGTCTTTGATGGGGCGATATAGGGTAAAGGGTAAGAGATAAAACCAAGGTGATGGCCTTAACAGCGTCACAAACATTCACACAAGGATAAACTGAAGTAAAGGTATTTGCTTGACTGATCACAATATGGATACCTTATTGATCACCAAGCACATGCCCTGAGTCCTTATATGGTATAGTTCCCCTGAAGATAAAGATAAGGACACAAGACTTTGGGATTTTGGTTTTGCTGCAGTCCATCTTTTGGCCTGTTTGAAGATCAAATTTTCAACTACACACTAAAATGCAAAAGTATGAGAAGGTACTGTAAGTATAAGGCCTGTTTGGAGATCATATTTTTAACTAAAACTGAAGTGCAACAGTATACGTATCTAAAGGGCTATTAAATAATGAGGCTGCACATTTGCAGACAACAGTCACACAAAGTGATGTGTACAGTGCCCAGTATAAATGAGTGCACCCCCTATTAAAAACAATGAATTGATCAACATCTGAATTAACGATAGAAAAATTTTCAGAGTTTTAACACAGCTGAGTTTAATATGACATTTTTTTCAACCATTAGATGAAAATAAGGGTAATATGATAATTAAGCTGTAGCTTTGATTGGTGTATATTCATTTCAGTATCCTGATCTTAAATTGAGAAAAGTACTTTTCTGTGTGTGCAACTTGAAAAACTTACTTTGCAATCAATGGCCCACATTTGGGGGAGTTTTTTGTGGTAATGTATGCCATAGAAGAAGTTGATTTTGACAGGAAGCTAAAGGTTTTCAGACAAATCATGAGGGGTTTACTGATTTATGCTGAGTATTGTACAAAGTGATATAATATATAAAAGATTGAGTTTTCAAGTGGATATCTTTAGTTCACTGCTAGCTACTGATTGATGTACATGTCTTTTTGCTAAGGCATTGGAAAATGAATTAACTCTTAATTTATGGTAAGACTGAACAGTTCTGGAAAAAATTCCCTAACTTTCAAGGTCCTTGGAGAATAAATGAGTCCTGAAGAAATTAAAAGAGCTCCAGGAACACTTGTAGTTCAGGAAACAACTTTATTAGACTGTTTGGTCTCTTATTGGACACTTCCCTTTGCATGTTATCAGAACCTTATTATTTCAAAACCATTTCACCACTCATTAACATACCCCTGCTGCTACTCTTAAAACTTGATCCTATTCTACGATTTTGAATTTATTTTTTTGATTTTCGTACTTCCATTCCTACCCTGTTGAAGTGATGTTTGCAATGTGTTTCTGATCACCCTGATAGTGCAGGTGTGCTCCTTTTAACTCTTTAAAATTGAACAAATCAGCAGTTGAATCTTTGTGTACATAAACAGAGACATATGGGAAACACTGCATGTCACTTTTGAGTGTGTTGAATGGCACCAACAATTTTGTGAAGGCAGACAGGATGTCCAAGGTGATGAACATCCTGACCATGCACCCATACAAAATTACAATGTCTGTAAACATTAAACAATTTGGTGATAGTATATTAAATACCTGCCATAGACCTGTATCAACACTGCATTACTTCTGGATTTGATTATGGAAATATAAGCCCAGTGGATCTCATCAAATTCCAGCTGCTGTTATAAAAAACTGTAAAGTAGAGAGACATTTCAGCAGCAACACACAAAAAAAGAACTGTAGTTATTGAGATTTTAAGATTGAAAATTTAAATCGAAAACAGAAGATAGTGAAAGAACCACAAGGAATGAGAGGAGTTCACATCAGGGAGCCTGTTTTTTTTATTTCTTATTGTTCCAATGTTATGTCTAAATCACCCCCCATTACACTATCATGAAATCCAATAATTTTCTCTTGCAGCAGGTCGTCTGCATCTTTATCCACACTGCTGCCTTTCACAGTATTTTCTGTTTATCCCTCTTGCTGTCAGCCCCAGCTCTCCTCCTTTCTGTAGCTGACATGAAAGAAAAGAAAGTTTCCTGCGGTTGGAGTTAAAAGGTCGACTTCTCAAATTCTCACTGTTTCTCTCCCTCTCTCTCTGGCTGTTGACAGGCAGTATTGTGGCTTTTTGTTAAGAAGCTGTCAAAGTTGTATTTCATGTTTTGACTGCTTCAGAAATGATTTCTATTCAGAGCTCTGAGGGCTCCTGCTCTTATCCATGAAAATTAGATTCAAGGGTTTGAAACCCAATTTTCTCATGCTGTCCAAAATCCAGTAGGAGAGGCTCTTACCTTCGCCTTGATTGATACATGCTGGATTGTATTGACTGTCATCCAAAACGTTATCTTCAAGCCCTTCAAGACACTAAAGATAAAAATCCAAAAAACACTGCAGTTTGGAAACAGAATATCATCTCCTCTTCTAAGGTCAAATAGTCCCTGAAACAAAAGCCTCCCATCTAAAAAGAAACAGTAGGTTTTAATGCTGTTTCTGTCATAAACCAAAGAGATGGAGGACGCTTTAATGGGAATCATTGCTCTTAAATCTTCATATTAAAAGTATAATAACACAAAATGGAAATCGCTTCTACAGTGAAAGCCTTTTCTCCATTAGAAACCATTAAATCAGCATTTCTTTATGAGTAATGGGAGCTAAACTGTGCACAGAGTGCTCTCTGACTTGATTGCAGTGATGGATGGGATTTGATTGCAGTGGCATTTACAGGGCAACTGATTGTCCTCCAAATTAGACGTCCATTCATTGTACACTCAGAGAATTACTCAGAGCATGCAGGGATAAAAATGAACATAGCAGGAGTTAAAGAGAAACCAAGCCTGGAAGATCATTCTTTTTAGCTGAAATTGAATGGGCAAATGCACATGGATATTTTTTATTGGTATATCGGGCTGTCGGTCGCACAGCCTGATAGTGCACTTGGCTGTCACATGGCACTAAACCCCAAGTTAGTCCCACTGCCGTGTCACTGGCTCATAAATAGGCATGGAATGTGGTGAATGTGCTAGTTGATAACTGATGGCCATTGGTGAGTTTGAGTGCGAATGGGTAGGTGTGACCTACGGTGTAAAGCAGCTTTGAGTAGACTGGAAAAGCACTACATAAACTCAAGTACATTTACTGTGTTTTTATTTAGAATCACTGCTAAGTAAGGGTCGAGATCTCAATGGGCATAGGACCGTATGTTAACCAAGTACATGTTTGGGAATGTGTTCCCAGATTGGAGAGGATCCAAAAGCAAACCGAGACTGAGTAAAGGTGCAACAAAGATACACTGTATTTATTGAGGAAACAGTCCAAAGGACAGTAAGAGGGGATCCATGAAGACTCATCTCGCACAGGGTATGAATCTGCAGGGGAATTATGTAGTCGCAGGTGACAGAGGAGATCAGGAACAGGTGCGCTGCCGCAGAGTGTCTCAGCTGCAGGTAGACACTGGCCCCAATCCCAAACTGCCCCCTACATACTACCTCTTCACTACTGAGTATCACTCCAAATGAAGTCACACTCGTAGCTGTGGAGGGCACTTTAATTGAAGGGGGAGGATATAAATATGATGGGAAAGGATGGGAGGCCCTCTTCACCTCACCGGAAAATGGAAGACCTCGTCTCCATGGCAACAGAAAGGCGTTGCACTTCCTACAATAGTTGTCAAGAGGTGTATCGATACAGACCGACTGTTTGAGGGCTGAAAGGTCCACTTCCCCCCACACTACGTGGTTTGGGATGGCCCTAAATATCAAACCTTCCGTGAGGACGCGCAAATGGAGGGGTAGTGTGTAGGGAGAGTGTGTGTAGGAGCAGGAGCACAGAGTGGGAGCAGGAAACAGTCATCATGAAGTCACTCACTGCAGTCGTCACGGTCCAAACATTTTGGCAGAAGTGTCTTTTCTGTTCTTCACCTTTTATACTTGTAAATTTAAACCATGTGTCCTCATTGACTCCAACGTATACCCTATATACCAAAGTGTGTGATTGCCTAAAATTGGAGCAGGCATGTTTTTGTCTGATGGGCCAAAATTAAAAGTAGTTTAATGTGTTTTATGCAGTATATCCAGCAGCTAAAAATAAGAGTTAACAAGTGTTTACAACCTAAAATCACTTAGTACTTAGCAATGTTAATTTATAAAAGTGCCCTTGTCTGATCCTGTTGGTTAAATCTGGAGAGTTTCGCTGAAAATGAGGTAATGGTTTCATCTGAATCATGTGCAAGTGTCAAGCAAATCTCGGATCATTTCTGATGTTGTGGGAATACTTAAGTGAAGTGTAACTTTAATCTGAGCAACATCATATTGCATTCAGTATTAAGCACATTCAAAGCAAACGACAAATTATCCAGCAGAACTTAAGACCAAACATCCAGGTGCACACTTCTTTAAAGGGAATGAGAGCTGACACCAGTTGGTGTGATCCATGTTACAATCAGTAAACACTGATGTATAATCAAAAGCACACAAAACTCTTGGCTAATTTTGTGTCAGGCATCTGCATTGTCAAAATAGTGAGGACTAATTAAATAATGTATCAGGAGACATGCATTACAGTGTTAATGAATAACATATAGTATAAACTGCTATATGGGTCAAGAGTTGTGATTTTACTGCTGCACTTGTTTACTTGTGCATCCATCAAACATTTTGAGTTCTTACTGTGTTTATAAATGATCAGTGTATATCAGATTGTTTCAGAGATATTCAGTATTAACTGATGTTATTGTCTAGGGATGGGAATCAATAAGATCTTATTGATACTTTATGCCATTTGTGATTCTGTAAATTGATCAAATTCTTTATTTGTATCGGCTGATTTTTTGTGTGGAAGCATTATGCCTGTATGCATGTTTTTTTGAAAACTAAGCTACAATTTCACCACTTCTGTCCCCTGTCTGCCATTTATATTGTCTTCTACCACGTAGTTGACTGCCTCTGATGAAAGTGTTACAGCCTTGATTTTCAAAACATGCAGACAGCCGAGTAAGGAATAAAGAAAGTGATAAGCAGAATTATTTATGATACTGATTTCTTGAGGGAATTGTTATTGATTATCTATAATTGGTTTCAGACTCATCCCTATTACTGCCTATCTAATGCTTTATATGATGTTGTAAATATGATGTTTTACTGTTAAACCCCTGAAAAACCTTTGAAAGAAAGTTAGTTTGAAAAGTTTATCTCCCAGAGTCTGTCCTTCGCTGCCTCACTGCAGCATCCATTCATCCATTTTTAAACCACCTATCTGGTGCAGAGTGGCAGTGGGCTGGACATGATCCAAAATACCAGCATGAACTTGATAAGAAGAAAGTTGCAACCTGAAAAATGCCAGTTCATCACAAAGCACCTCAGAAACCACTGCAGCTTTGACTTCTATGAGCCCAGGGTATTCATCTCTTTAAATGTCGATGAGTACCCAGGGTTATTTGAACCCTTCGTTAAACAGCTAGCATTTTAAGTATAGTACTTCAAAAGAGCGCAACTTAGGACTGATGATCTCCTCTTGTTTGTCTCCTTACTCTCTGCAGAGCACCTAAAGGTGGCACTAGAGGAGTACATGATCCGGATGCCAAAGGTTCGTATCCTGAGGACTAAGAAGAGAGAAGGTCTGATCAGAACCCGACTGCTGGGAGCTGCAGCAGCGAAAGGGGAGGTTATCACCTTCCTTGACTCCCACTGTGAGGCTAACATCAATTGGCTGCCTCCACTGTTAGGTAAAAGTAAATTCACTCTCAAACAAACATATGTTTGTTATCACTCATGAATATCAACAATAACTCAGTTCTGCACAGCCATGTAAACAGAACCAACCAAAAGCCCTTTTGAAAATCAGAATGTGTGCATATTCCAGTTCTTAAAAACCAAAAAACTAACCTGTCTCGTGATGGTCTAAACCCAGTTCACGTCCCTATTAGTAGGTTAACAATCCAAAGATCGAAGGATCTTCTTATCACCCCTGGGTTATTCCTTTCTAGCCCAGATATCTGGTGATGATCATGTGTATGCCCACAAGGATATCCCCATCAATAGGAACATTTATTTGTGTTCTACGCATGTTCTTTCGCAAGGAATCTTGGTCTTTTGAGTACAGGAAGCACTTGTTGTAAAATTCATTAATCCATTCATTCATTTATCCAACCTTATTTAATCTTGAAAAATCATTGAGGTTGTTCCCTCATTTTTAATGCTGTCGAGAGTACAAAGAACAACAATACAACAACACAATTAAAAACAGTTACATTCAAAGGCAGTGTTATTCACGATCCTCGTTCTAAACTGACCAATAGTCACAAGTGCTTGCAGTTTAAATGTTTGCTGTAAAATGTTCTAAATGAACACAACATAAAAGCTGAAAGCAGTTCTTCCAAATACAGTGTTTACCGGTGGAACTTCAAGCATCAGAAGGTCACTGGATCTTGTTGGATATTGGTTATAAGATTGACTAAGCAGAGATGTGATGTGAAATGGCGTTTTACCAAGTAAGGCATTATAAATGAATAAGAATCAGTGCCTGGGACAGCTCCAGCAACATGTCTTATTTCTTCTTGTTCTTTCCTTCCATTAATAAAGACATTGGCAAAGACTAGTGTCCAATACTGGTGGTGGGTCAGTACCAGCACCAAAGTGCAAATGAAGCAGATTACTGCCTGTTTCAGGCTGTTTTTATCTGCCGTGTTGCTGATGTTGTTGTCATTGCTGTTGGATACGTTCTTCGTGCGTTGGTGTGTTGTCTATGTGTTGCTGTCTTGATCGGAATACCATGAATGGAGGAATAACTCCTTTTGCTCCCACATGTAAACGTGTTATTCCAAATGTTTTAGAGACTGGAAAATTGACTGCATATAAGCGTAGCCAGTGTTTTCCTTTTCTTTATAAATATCTGGAAAACCCAGAATTACACAAAAACTCAGTCTATTAGAAGACCAAATTAAAACATACCTACCTCAACCACTTTTTTTGCACTGCCTACATATGTTTTGATTTCAAACCAAGGTTCCACAGTTTTCCACCATCACCACAAGCAAGTCTTAAGGTGCTTACACACCGCACGCTACTTGTACTACCTCGGGGATCATTCTCCATGCAAAGTCAATGTACAGCCGCAATGGGGCGGGGCTAACCCTCCCGTGATGCGACAGCCGCTTTTCACACTACCACTATATAGTTTGTCGTGCGATGTCAAAGTAAACAAAAGTTGATCTTTTCTGACGATGTCGCGTGTGGCTATGCGGCAACAGCCAATCAGCGGTGTGTGCGTGTGTGACGGTGCCGGTGACAGACAGTTTTTCATCCAGACTACAGAGGAACAATTTATGTCCATGTGGGAAACATTAGTCAGTGAGGACATTAGTTCCGCCTAGACGGACCGCCGGAAACTCCCGAATAATGCTGCTGCAGGGCATCAGCTGCAGTGTTTTGTGTTTGATAAGTGAATGAAAAGGGTACAGCTGGAATAATGTCCTCTTATACATCGTATTATATTATATATGATATGATCGCGGTGAAACCGAGCGACGGCCGACGGTGACCAAAATGAGGTAATTATGGATTCACAACGATACGTCACTGGGCGACGCAATTTTGGTAGCTGGGTCGCTTGCGGTGTGAACGCAGCATTACTCTATGTTGTGGATTCATCACCTGCAGTCACAGCTTTATTTTCCAATAAAAAGGACCCTAATAATGAGCTTCTTTAGAAAGTTTAGGATGAACCAAAATCAATGTCCACACAAGTGACCTGATTCTTTGAATTCCAAAGAGGAAGCCTGTAGAAGTAAGCTTTCTAAATTAATAAGGGAAGTTTCTTCACAGAGGAAGCAAACTGAGCTTCAAAATTGAGAGTTAGGATGGTTTTCATCTTTGCCGTGACATGTGCTGCCTCTGTGGACATACATACCAGTTGGCTTGAGGTAAATGTGGCTCTCTATTTTTTGGAGTGGGAGATGAGCTCTGACTTGATAAGGTGCTTGCCGAAATGAAAACAGGCATACAATGCTGCTGTCACGCAAGTAAAGTGCATCCAGTGTGGCATGGCCCTAACCCCTAACTCTGTCGGCATCACCCAGTAGGCTCTTGCTCTCTCTCTCAGGGTTGTCCGACTGACTGAAATAAAGAAGCACACACATTCCAACTCCACATCCAGTGAGAAAGTGCACTCTCTTGTCTGCCTGATGAACTTGTACACAAACAGTGTAACTTTCTCATTATCTTTTCCATTAGAGACTTGTGTTCAGCTCCATCTCTCAGCAGGGCGTCCAAGTAACATGGAGGCAATTACCCAACAAACCTCATGACCCACTTTACCTCAGAGCCAGACTGTTAACAGACAACTCTGCAATGACTGTGTGTATCACATACACATTTCATCACAGCATTACACATCAGTACAACTGCTCAGTTATGGCTGAAATCACTGATTAAGTGACTTAAACCGCATCTTAAAACACACGTATTTTTAGACTTGCTTTTACATGATCCTTTTATTGCCTGCATATCTGTTTATCATCCATGTTAGCTAATTATTGTATCTACATACCGGTAAATATTTTACAATTTACTATTTAACTATTTTTAAAGTCTTCAGTTCTTACTCTCCTTCCCTGTTTCTCATGACTTTAGTCCGTTTTTTACCCTATTTTCATGTTTTAATATACTCCCTTTTTGGTTAATATCATCTCTCCTCTATTTTGTTTTATTTTTTTTTATTAATCTTTTATCTTTTACCCATCCTCTGTCTACCCCTCCTTCTCCACCTTCCTGGTGTGATGCTATCATCTATCATCTATAATCTATAAACTGTTACCAGTTTCTGTATCTATAAACCCATTTTCTATCAATTGACTTGCCATCTCTTTATCATTATATATAAAAGAAATACATCAGCTGTCTCCCTCTCACCTGTTGACCATTGTCTTTCTTTTTGTTGTTTAAGGTAATGTGACCCTCTGTGCCTTTACCCTTGACTCTTTCAGTCTCTGTCAGACCTGATTGTTGATTTCATTGTGCTCAGTTCTGCCTCTTCTACTTTGTTTTGTCTGTCAAAGCACTTTGCAATTGTCTGTTTTTTAAAGGTGCTATATAAATAAAGTTATTATTATTATTATTATTATTTATTTTTATTTATTATTATTGTACAATAATAATAATAATAATAATAATAATAATAATAATAATAATAATAATAATAATGATATTATTATTATTATTATTATTATTATTATTAACTTACTGATTTCAAGTTTAAAAGCCTTATTTTAGAGAAATCTACATTACACATATTCTGGGATTAGATACCCTTGTTTAAATTCTGGATCCAAATTCCTGTTCCACAAATGTATTTCTTCCCTTAATGATTCTTTATTCCAATTTCCTTTTTAAGGGTGAAACAAATAGTTTTACAAAGAAAACCATCACCTTCCATTTTAGATGACTTATAAAATATCTTGATCACAAGCAGAGAGTTTTCATTTCTCTCAATTAATAAAGAGTTAACATTTCTTTTTTTCCCAATTAGGACATATTCACATATCAATCATAAACCAAACCTTTTAAATCCATCCATCCATTCTTCATTTTTTAAACAACTGCCCCTAGCTGACATTGGGCAAGAGCCAGGGGACACCGTAGAAAGGTAGCTGGTCAATCGCAGGGCCACATCAAGAGACAAACATAATAAGAGCTTTACTTACATGAATTTTGTAGAATAGTATTGTCATCATTTTATGAAAAATAATTTTAAAAAACTATTAAAAAAAATGTGTTCAAGTAAATTATCAGTGTTAAAGATATAAATGTAAGCTAAGGCAAGGCTCAAATTTGGAAAGTCATTGAAATTTTTCTTGTTTTGCAGCCCATTTTGAAATGATAAATGCCTGTGTAATACTCTGGTAAGGACAGCAAAATTAATATCCATAAGCTCTGTTGAAGTGATAAATTAAACACATTCAGAGCAAAAAACAATTAACAGACAAGCCATAGTTATTACATGAGGTTTGCGTCAACTCGTAACACTAATTATTTTTGAGTGCAGATATACACACATTCTCTTTTTATGTAGAATCCAATTATTCAAACAGTGAAAAGTATTTTTTTTATAGTTCCTCAGTGTTAAAAAACAAACTGAGCATACTTCTGTTTTTTTTTTTTCTCAGATCGAATCGCCCAGAACAGAAAGACCATAGTGTGTCCGATGATCGATGTGATTGACCACGATAACTTTGGTTACGACACACAGGCTGGGGATGCCATGAGAGGAGCTTTTGATTGGGAAATGTACTACAAGCGGATACCCATCCCTCCAGAGATGCAGAGGGATGACCCAAGTGAACCTTTCGAGTAAGTAAAGAAACAAGCTGCAACATTAAGTGTCTGTTCCGCTAAAGTTTATTAGTTATGTAATCATTCACAAATGTAATTATGTAGCACCCACAATGTGATTCATCAAACTCACAGCTGATTCTGCACTGTGTTTTGGGGTTTAAATTAAGTATGTTTGAAAAGGAGGTGCAATAAAGGCACAGTGATACACACGGAGGGCTGTTGTCAGCGTGGTGAGAAACAGGGTCACATCAACAGAATGTTTTCCATCACTGACTGAATTATTTGATGAAAAACAGACTGAAAAAGATGTCTGAAAAAGAGGGAAAATTTAGTGTGCCATACTCATGCAGACGCACGCGTAAACCCTCTCTTTTTTTACACAGGTTAAATGACTCCCTTCAACTCCGTGGCTTTAAATTTCATTTTGCATTTGCAGCAGGTCTGCTCCTCAAAACTCTCCATGGTGACAGCCAGTTGCACAATCCCCTTTTTAAAGAGGGCGGTCCACTCACTTTTGAGCGTTATCAATTGCGTATTCAGTGTTAGTAGATCACCCGCAACACGCTCACTAGTTGCACATGCAATTTTTTAGCTTGCAGACACAATTTAGCATTTGTTATCTTGGATCCTTGTAGATCCGGCCCAAAGTGTTTAAAGATTAAGCTAATGCACAAGTGCAAAAATCTGCAGCTCCTTAAGTGTTTACTTGAGGTTGAGGCTGTGGCTGTAGAGATATGCATGTTACATCCATGGGCCCAAAGGTATAATGGGAACTGTTTGGATGTGTAGAACAGGAGCTTTTAATATTTTGGACATGATGCATATGTCATTTTTACACCCAGAGCTGTCCACAGACTTTTATAATAAATTTGGCTACACTTTTACACCGGTGTGAAGGTATCTACTGTGGTTTGGCGTCTATGCCACAAATGGCAGTCTTGATTGGTTTGATGGATATAAAGATCATGTCTACAAAAACACAAAAACTCACTGACATTCCAGAATGTATCAGATCATTTATTGAACTTAAATGTCTTCACACTGTCATTCTTCAAACTAAAAAAGGAATGAATTAAATAACTTGAGAATATAGCATGTCATGGTCCAAAGTATTTTGTATCCTTGAGTATTCTGTTTTAGTGATTATGGCAAACAGTTTTTTTAATTGAGGTTCTTCTAAATCAACCACCGTGCCCTGGTATCTGGCATGTGTTTTAATCAGTATTGATGTTGTGGGAATGTTTAGTGAAAGATAACTTTAATCCCCACACCATCATATTTCATACAGTGACCTGTGTGTGTTATATGTGTTTAGTTGCACAGTAAATGGAGAGGAATTAAATTATTTGGACTTTTAAAGCAATCTACTTTGAAGGAATCACAATCCCAGTGCACCATCCCTTCACAGAAAAGTAAAGCTTGCACTCTGATTGGTTTAACTCATGATACAGCAAAAACACATTCTTGTAAGAATAAGGCACATAATTCCTCCCAGCACCCTGTGCGTGGCTTTGCATGGGGAGAGTGTGTCCATGAAACAGGTGAGCTCAGACCGACAAGCCACAAACCACTGTTCAACATTTGCCCTTAAAACACACATCTTACATCAAAAAACTTGGGCCCTATGATTACATGTTCTCATTGTGTAGGTGATTTTTTTTCAATAAATTGTCAGTTTTGATCTAGCTGAGGATGTGTGAATTATGCAGATTCTAGATGCAACTAACTGTAATTAGTTTGTGACCTGGAAAGCACAGTTGCACAGAAAGTGTTGCACTCAGGTTTTCTCCAACAGACCAAAGAACCTGCTTATAAAGTTAATTTAGCTTTTATTTGTGGCTGAGTGTGTGAACAGTCATCCGTATCTCTATGTGGCCCTGTGATTGGCTGGGGACCATTCCAGAGTGTACTTTGCCTCTAGTCAGTGTCAACCAGGATAGGCTCCAGCCTCCCTGACCCAAAAAGGTTATAGCTGATGGATAGTTCTTGACCTGCTCAGTGGACCATTCAGTCCTTAAATTGACTCAGTTTTGTTCATACTTCTGCCCCTTTTCTGAAAGCTAATGGATATTAGCTTGATAGAGGCAGAGTTGAGATGCAAAGATAATAGTTCCATCCAGATTGACGAAACACAACTGAGAAGATAATACACAGAATAATTGAATATTTTTATATGAGGCAGGATCATCCAGAAACACAATGTTCTGGGCACAGAAGTGCAGGGAGTAACTACAGCAGATCAGCTTGGCATAGAGTAGACCAGGGGTGGTGTGTCCATGCAAAACTACCGTTAATACTTTTTGTTCATTTTCCCATCTGCAATTGTAGATCTCTGCAACATTGTCAGCAAAAGAATCCTCTGTTGTGCTGCAGGCAGAAGATTCACTTTCACAAATCAAATCTGTGTGTTTTTATGTGCCTTGTGTTTACCCTGGAAAACAAGTACAAGGTTTTACATTTTTGATTTTGTCTATTCACAGTAGATTAGGATGTAATTTTCAAGGGTACAAGTGATGCATAAGTGATTTGCGTTGCTGTAATATGATCTTTCTTAATTAAAACAACACAAAGAAGGATTAAAAACAATAATTGCTCAATTAACTCTACTGCTTCATTTAGCCTCCGTGGTAATTAAGTAAGTTTTCCTACTTTTTTTTTGCCTTTGTGATCAAATGTTTTCTAATCAAGATTTACACAAGTGATTAGAGCGATGTCTCATTAGATTTTAGATTAAGGGAAGTTATTCAATTAAGACCTATAGCCAGTGACAAAGAGGCAGTCTGTTTGCAATAAAAAAGACAGAGCTTATCACAGCTGTTTGCCTAAATACACTGAGTATACTCTTGATGGCCACTTCATTAGGTACACCTTTGTAATTGCCTTCAGGACTGACTTAATTCTTTGAGGCGTACATTCAACAAGGGCCTTAAACATCCCTCAGTGGTTTTGGTCATTGACATGATGCCATCACACAGTTGCTGCACATTTGTTAAATGCACATCAATGGTGTAAATTACCCGTTCTACCACATGTCAGAGGTGCTCTGCCGGATTAAGATCTAATGAATATGTTGAACTAAGCCACTGTTAATGTTTAAGAAACTTGTTTTAGATTATTTGAGCTTTGGGACATGGTAAAGTATCTTGTTGGAAGTAGATATCAGAAGATGGGTACACTGTGCTCGTTCAGGGATGGACAACAGCAATTGTCAGGTTGGCTGTGGTGTTTAGATGATGCTCAATTGGTACTAAGGGGTACAAAGTGTGCCAAGAAGATAACCCCCACACCATGACTCCTCGAGCTGCCTGAACTGTTAATACAGGCAGGGTGGATCCATGCTTTTACGTTGTTAACACCACATTCTGACCCTGCCATCTTAATGTCAAAGCAGAAATCATGACCCATCAGACCAGGCAACATTTTTATAATCATCTGCTTCAAGACTCAACATCTTACCATACCAACCATATCAATGGTTTTATATCACATTAAACCATTGTGGCCATTTTTTTCTGACCTTGCATCGACACAGCATTTTCTCCCAGAGGCCTGGCACTCACTGAATATTTTCTCTTTTCAATGTCATCCTTTGAAAACCCTTAAGATGGTTATGCGTACAAATCCCAGTAGATCAGCAGTTAAAATACCCAGATAAGCCTGTCTGGCACTACCAATCATACCATGCTCGTGGTCACTCTAACCTGCTTTCTTCTTTACTCTGATGCTCAGTTCAAAATTCACCAGGACTTGTTTAATGATCACATGCAAAAAAATTGCAGGAATGAGATTTGCTGTGTCAACTATCAGTTTTCCAGATATATTTTCTAAATCGGCGGATAACTGTAGTTCTCTTTTTTTTACGCCACCAAGCTACAGCTTGTTTAAGTTTTGCCTGAAAGAAGGCCACAGCAAAGATTTTTTAGGTTTTAATCGAAAGGTTTCATTTCAAGAGCCCACAGTTTGTCTTAATTTGGGTTCATATCTTTGATTTGACTGACTGCTATTGTATGTTTGCAATCACTCATGTTTAAAAAAACTTAAAATGGTCATATTGTGCTTTTTTAGTTTCCTTTAAGTTTGTTTATCATGTCTCCCAAAGTAGTAAAGCACTTCCCATGAACAAGACAAACAGACAAAAAAGTCTGCAGCATTAGAACTTCTCCCATCCTCCATATTCATATACCTAAAATGTCACGTTACCCCAGCCCCCCTGAATAGACCTACTCGTCTGACATCCTATCATTTTGTCATTGTCTGTTTTAGCCCATTGGCTTGGGGCATCAAATTCATTTTAGTACAGAGACTGTTGCGTGAATACAAAGTTGTTGACGACTGGATGGCTCTGAGCAACCTTAAACTTACCAATTACCACAGTGTTGAGGAGATCACGTGGGAAGGGGGTACATTAAAGAGGCAGATGGTCTAACAGAGGTTGTTAGACAGACTGAGATTAAGCTTAGCCAGAGGTATTCAGTATATGACAACTGCATTTGTTATTGTGAACATAATCTAGAATACATCAAATACAAATACATTATATCGAAAATATGGGCTCATTAATGTAGAAAAATGGTGATTGGAGCTGTGTTTGCATGTATAAAAAATAAAATATGAATGGTACAGCCATGGAGGAAAAACAGTCCAGGTTCTACTTGTAAAGAAGTAGGATAAAACTTAAGATGCTTTTTTAGGCCTGCAGCTTTGTAGATGTAGTAAGATCCATACTGCAGCTGACATGGGATGGTCACAGTCAAAACACCAGTTTAACTCAAAACTCCTGATGCCCCTCGAGGTATGGACAGTTGTTCATGTCCCCCATAGTTACCACCCTCACTTTACATTAACAACATGAAGAATGTACCATTAGTTCTCCTTTCACAAACCAGTGACTGCACTTTATGTAAGCTGCTCATATAGCGTGTCCAGGCACAACACTGAGGACATCCTGCTTTATAACTCTGAAAAAAATGTCTTAGTAAAAGCGAAAGTGATTTTTTTGTTGTCATGGCTGCATTAAAAAAAAACAAAAAAACTTTCACCTGTGTAAAAGAAATCTGCAGAAACCTTCCTGCGATCACCACAGGACTTGTATGTGTGATCACAGCTCAGAAGGCGTGGGAAATCCTGAGTGTTCCTCCTGCTGACTGTACAGAAGCTGCCCTGTTTGCTTTTAATTGATCCTCCTCAGGGACAGCTTTGGCGGGAGCAGACTACCTGCTGGCTACATGTCTCCAACACTTGCCTGATGAAAAAGCTTGTAACTATGACAACCTGTGAGCGTGTACTGTGATGTTTCTCTTCTGAAAGAGGTCATTTTTTATTTTTTGGGAGGGGGTTAAAAAGATGAGAAAAATCCAATTGTGTTTTGATTGATTGCTCATATCAGTGTTCTATTAATCAGTTTAAGAGCAGGCATGTAGCAGAGAATGATGGGTTTCTCAAAAGAAATCAAATCTATTTTCTTGTGTGTCTGCACCTGCTGCCCCAATTTCTCAGCCTCAGGTGTGTCACGTCTTAAATCAAGTACAGCAGTGATAGAGCAGCTAACAAGGCATGCACTCAGCAGCATGGAGCTTGTCACAGCAGACAGAAGGCACATTGCTCTGTAGTGGGTTAATTGGTTTTGCGCTGTTCAGAGCATCTTCATTATCTGCTGAGAAATAGTGCCACTGCAAATGCATGAACTCTGACTTTCTGTCTGCAGCTCCAAAGATTGTTTTTGCTGCTCTTATTCTGACTCTGGCTTTCTGTCATTTCAATATTTTGTCCTTTGGGCACTGAAAAGTTACAGTGGATTCAATCCAGGACCCAGAGTCCCTGCAAAGATCATAAATATGTATAAACCTGTCAGACAAACCCACAGAAAAATCCTTTTCTTTGCCTATAATCAATACTTTCGCTTTGCCATCCGGGCAACAGTAGCAGTGTGGATACACTGAGAAAGACAAAAATAATTGAGTATATAATAGAATTAATATTTTTTTTAATTGAAATCATTGCTGATAAAGACTTTTTCATTCTCCTCTTCAATGAAGGTGGATTTCAACCATGGCTGGTACTATAAAGATTCCAACCAAGTTGAACCAACAACTGTTTTTGGTGGAAATATACCTGTCTATATTTAAAATGACCACTCACTTACCAGTTTGCCAAGTCTGAGGAAGAGCTATACTGTTTGAAACAGCACTGTTTGTTAAAGAAATTGTTGAAGGGAACTCTTTTTGTGATCTGATATGTTGTACTTTTTCATGTGAATGTGAGCAATGGCTGGTGACACAGTGAGTCCTACTGACAACTGTTGTTGTTTGAAATTATTAGTAATGATATAAAAATATGACAGGAAAGCCAACAAGCCATAATCTACTGTTGCAGCTCACAAAGTTTTTGTGCAAAAATTATTCTTTTTGAGACCACAGTGATAAAAAAGGCCAGAAATCAGTGGGATGGACTAGTGAAAAAATGTCCACTTCACCATAATTATACTCAAATGTGGTCCAACAGAAATCTAGACAAAATGTGCTTTTTTGAAAGTAATTGCATTGCAATCATGTTAGCTTTAAAGCATTTAAGAAGTTCTGAAAGAGATTAATGTTGTTGAGTACCTAAAGAATACATGTAAATGCTTAACTTGAAGCAAGCTGCAACAGAAAAGAAGTGTAGTTTGAAGGTCATAGAGCTGAATTACATTTTAGCATTTTATTGAGCTAAATAATTAAAAGATAAAAACAAATTCATAGAAAACGGAGCTCACACGTTTAAAAGTTAAAAGTTGAACACCAAGAATGCTTTCATACCTTATTGTTGATTTATGAGTTCTTTTGTCTGTAGAATTCCAATTGTGAAAAAAAAATCCACAAATAGCAGGCATGTGAGATGGCATGTTGGCTGTATTGTCTACCATGCCTGTTCAGAGGATTAATATGCCAACAATTAGCTAAAACTGTATGTGCTTCCCTTTTTTTAAAGGATGGAAAATTGGCTTCGTTGTTGCCAGCCTCAGAAGAACACAATGGTAATCATTATGTAAGCTGTTATCACACTATGAAACAGATTACCTTCATTATTTTTAAATACCCTATTCTCAATTGTTAAAAAGTAATAACTGAATCAAAATAACTCTATTCTTATGGACCACTCAGGCATTTGTGGACATGAGGCTGTTTCATTTTATATCAATGCAAATTAGATAGCTTTTGTTCACATCAAGCTATCATTTTTTCCATTTGTCAGCCTCCCTTGAATCATGTTTGAATGTTTTTAATTGATGAAACAACAACACATTTCAGTTTAACATTTAAGACAGAGTCCACCAAAGGACATGTCTGGTCTCTCTTTCCCAGCATTGTTCTTTGGCTTTGATTACATGGAGGGTTACCATATGGTGTCTGTGCTTGAACTGACAGCAGTAGTGGTGATTGTTTGTGCTGTGTTTCTGCAGGTCCCCAGTGATGGCAGGCGGACTTTTCGCTGTGGACAGGAAGTGGTTCTGGGAGCTGGGAGGGTATGACACAGGTCTGGAGATCTGGGGAGGAGAACAATACGAGATTTCGTTCAAGGTGAGAATGATCAATCGAGAGGATTTTAAAAGACAATCCAAGCCACTGGTGAATTGATTTTTACTTTATCAAAGTCATACACACTGTAAAATTGATGATCCAGCTTTGTGTGATTCTTGCTGATGTCACAATACAAGTAAACGGCTTTGTGTTTGGGTTGTATGGTGTAGTTGTTGTTTCAATGTCACCATACCCTAAAGAGAAAACGTTTTTTTGGTCAGTCCCCACTGGACAGGTTGTCCTGTTGGATTTAACATTCATCTCTTGACTGGGCTCTGTCCATGAACTCTGTTTTTTTTTAATACTTTAAAAACATGCCCCACAGATCAATTTGTGATGTGTGTGGGAGGGTTTGTTGTCTGAATATGTCACTCTTCTAACTTACTACTGACCGATACAGGGTGCACAGTATCTGGCCTTCCAACAACTGACACCTGGTCTTGGCTGTCTGACTCAACAGTCACATGTCATCACACTCACTAATACACACCCGCATTGTAAGTTCTTACAAGTTAACTTCATTGATGGTTGAAAGAACTGGACAAAGCTGTGACATGAGTTGTTTGATTATCAAAGAAGGATTTGGTTGATTGTTGACACCAATCTGTGAATGCTACCATAATCAGTGAATGCTACGATTCTGTACATGCCATCGTATCTGAACTTTAGATTAACCTTCTCACAGAGAGGTTAAGTCTAAGTTCTACTGAGGGCTTTCTGACCAATAGCAAATCTGTACAGACTGTTATCCCCTGTACGGTGAGAGCTTTAAATATTTTGTATACCAAAATTTCTCAATTTTAACAAGCACTTTTATGCTTTAACCCTTTAAGGCCCAAGACCATAGATTATAGCCAGAAAATTCCAATTTTTCGGAGATTGAATTTTTGTTTCACTTTCTGCTAAAATCTGACAAAAAAACAAAATGTCCATAAAATTCAACATATGGATTTTTCGTATCTCATTTGATACATTCGGTGTTTTTGGCAACTGATAATCCATTTAAGGACATTTTTATCATTTATCTGATTGTTTTCAGACATTTTTTTTGTAATTTGTTGATCATATTGAGTAGATAGAGGTATTATAAAAGTATGTATCAAATATGATATAATTGGCGTTATAGGGTTAAAATAAGTTCTAAGTTTTTGGGTGGTTATTATACACAACAAGCAAAATATTTAAAATGTTTCATCTCTCCAACTATTGCAACACATCTGATACAAAAGCCAAAATATTCTCTTTTTCTGAAAAACATTCCAACCAAACATGTATAATTCTTATAAAACTGACTGTTAAACTTTTCTAAGTACGTATTTGGGGTCTTAATTTGTTTAACTTTGTGTAATTATCATTTGATTATCAAGTGTTACCACTCACTGGCAAATACGTGCTGCCATCTTGTGCACAGGGGGACACAAAAAACCCACGTTGTGATAGGTTGAAGACATCAGCATGTTGATGACTGCTCACTGATTGGCTGGTACACTATGACTGAACCATGCTCAGGCAGAAATCGAATGATTACACTTGTGTGAAGCAAAAGGTGTTTTCACACCCATTTGACAGAAAGACGTGTATTTGTTGTGAAAATTCTACAATTCGATAGATTAAAAGTTTGAATAAAGGTACTTTTTGAGTTGTCTGAGAGAAAGTGTTTTGGGCGAAATTCGGAATTCAGGTGCATGTTACACTGGAGTACAGCGTTTTAGGCAAAATCGTAAAAATATGTGGTGTGTCTTATATTTAAAGTATGTCTTATTATAGAGAAATTATGGTATTAAGAATGAATCTGTCTTTTAACCTGCTTGTAAATACAGAAAAATAATGTACGGGTGAGTGCTGCACTGGGTCAAGGCATGTAATGGGGAAATGCATGTCCGGATGTTTTTTTAGAGATGGAGGACAGAGGCAGTCTTACAGTAAAATAAAAAGTTGGACTTTATTGCCGATAAAATCCTTTATTTAAGCAGGGATATGTTGGAGTATTTTGAATCATTAGAATTTGAAAAAATATGTCATTAGGACAACTTTTTTCTGTAAGGATGTCTTTTTGCAAATAATTTTTGTCTCACTAAACCTGGACTGTATTTTGCCTGTTTTAAACTGTGTTTCTAATTGTAAATATGTGTATGTGGGCTGTAAAAAAGTAAGCTCCCCACACACAATATACTGTATAATCTGACAGGTTTGCCCGCAGTTGGTCTCAAGCAGACACATTTCACATTGGCTTCATTTTCAAGTCCAAGAGGTTGCTGCTTGGTCAACCCTCAAGGTTGGTTAGCCGTTAACCCTACACAGCAATGCAGCAGCCTACCCTGCTGCCAGGACTATAACCACAGGTTGGCTTAAGCCCAGCTCAATGGGCATGCTACCAGTACTCCCTTACTCATTTAGTGTTGATTTGTACAGGGAGAAGTCTTTAAGTTTTTAATCATTACTATACTCTATGGTTGAAACGACTCGACCATTCAGCTCAGGAGGTGAAGTGTTCCAATAATTGATAAATAGACGTGCTTGAGAAAAATAGGCTGCTTAAATTAAAATTTCCTGAAAGTGCGCTACAGTCACCATCGCCTGTGTTACAGAACTTGATAAACTGAGTGAAATGACAAGGTCTACTATCTTGATAAACAAAAAAATAAGAATATAGCATCAATCTTGCAGGATATTGTAGAATGAAATACATGTTGTTTTTTTCAGATTTTAGAGGCATAACAATGAAAACAATGTGTGATCAATGTGTTCATCTGCAGAAAGACTGAATGCTGGCTTTGCTGGAATCACAAAAGATAATTCTGGGAATCATGTTTTATCAGTTACCATGATATAGTTACTAATCAATTATGACTAATTTGTGACTTTTTGTAGGTGTTTTCCGTGTATAGACTAATTGATTGGTCTTGAAGCAGGCTTTGATTGGGGGTGGGGTATCAAGTGTTAACTACCTAAACCAAAAGATTAAATATGTGTTCCAAAATCAACAAAAAATGTATTTGTTATAGAACCAAAGTTTAATTTCTTATATAAAAGTGTAACAACAATTTAATGAGGAAAAGAAAATTGTTTCCTAAATGGATGCTGTCTCACCACGGCTTCACTAACAATTCAGTACCTCCAGAAAACAAATCATCAATACCAGACACTAACACAAACAATATTCAAAGGTCAACTCTCTGAATCCCAGTATGAATCAAGATTTGACACTTCTATCATTAGTAAACTTGCTGACTGTCAACTGGCTTTTAATTTGAAAGGTTGTGGTGCTGACTGCCGACCAATCAAGCAGCCACTCCACCCTCCTGCCAAACCCACTTTTACAGCCAATTACAAGCCTTCTCCTGCCAACCTTCCACAAAAGGAAACACACACAGTGGACGAGTCTTACACAAACACAAATATAAAAGCTACAAAAACACAAATTTTAACCTCTAAGATTTAACATTTCATCCCTGTGTCATGGTTAACATTTGAGCAAAGTTTACATAAAATCCGTCAAAGCATTCTAATGAAAAAGCTTTCATTATATTGATAATAATATTATATAATAATATTGATGATAGCTCAGTCTAACACTGGCTGTGACCCCATCTCTGAGCCAGGTCTAAAAACCTCTTAACTTTTAATATATTTGAAGGTTTTCATCTTTTTTAGGTAATTACTGAGATTATATCCGGTGCCAAGGTTATTATTTTGGCCAAGATCATGACTCTATTAAATTTGCTATCAGCACATGCCCAGCTGTGCCTCCTAAGTCTACTTATTGCCCTCAGATATTCAATTTGGATTCCATTTTATTAAGATCCCCATTAGCTGATACAGCACAGACATCCAATCTCCTGAGGTGAGAAGATTAACAGGCTCTCATACTAATCCTTACAACCAAACTGCTGCTCCCACAGACAGTCGTGGCCCTGCTCACATGTGAAACACATTCATCATATTCACTGCTGCATTTAATCAACAGCTCCTTCCTGGTCACACTGGTATGGGAATATTGGGCATTTCCAGCTCAAAGAGAAATTATCCGAGCACATACAAGCCAATGGAGCACAGAAGCAATCTGACCTCACAAGCCGAGCCAGGGGAAAGTACGGACCATAAAACTGATGGTGGATCTTTTTTTATTTTGCACCAGCAGATTGGGCTCTCTGTTATGCAAACATTTCTCAGATTCTGAGCTGCTCTTGAGGCAAAATAATTAAACCTCCGTGGATGGAGCCAGAGAAATAAGTTATTCTGAGTAAAAGTTGGCTTACTGGAAAACTGTTGGCAGGGAAAACCTTTTTTTATGCATACATTAAATATTAACTTCACTGGATTTTTTTAAATTCATGACAGTAGGAGTAAAAAAATCCGCTGCTCCCTTCGAAAAATGAACTACCTCCTTCTGCAAGCATCAGACGATACAGGGAATGGACCAAAACTGCTGTCTTGCTCTTGCATATGTGTTGAGATAGTTACAAAATATAAGACAGTGAACGTTCAGTTGTGGGTCAAGAAGAAGTTTTTGACTGTTTTTGTCAGAGTCCTTGGTGACCTTGGTAACCTTACTCTTCAGACTAGCTGCTTCACATTTCCATGGGATATATGTCAGCCAGTTGGACTTCACCTTGTGTTTGGAAGGGCAGTACTTGCCAACAATGAAGACAAAAAAGACTTAGAGAAAGCAAAAAAAAGAAAAAAAAACAATTGGACAAACATGCTGTATTGAGCTGCAGTCAAGTCAATATGCTGAGGAAGTACTGCTGAAGTGATCACGGTTGCAAATCTTTGAGTTTATGTTATTGGTCAGGGTTTGTCTTGTTCTTTATCTGAAGGCATAGTTAGGGTCTATTGAAGATGAGTTGCTCAAAGCCCATGGCACTACTAAATATGACTGCCAGTGAAGCAATTTGCCAGCTTTATCTCTGAGTAGAAAAAGCAGGGTACAGATGCTAGGGAATACTTGGAAGCCAATGGTGCTGTCAAATGTCTCATTATTTCCCCATTTTTGGTTTAAACTACCAAAAATAAAGAACTGACTCACCTAGATGCAAAGGTTACTTTTTTTTCTACAGTGTTTCATTTTTCCTTGATTAGGCCCCTGTGTTTAGAACTTTGGTGTGTTGTGACATATGAGTTTTATGTCCCTCCACCATCAGCTTTCCTACTGTCAGCTGCTTAGGACAGCCATACATTTCAACAGACAACCTGGAAACACAGCATTTCCATGGCTGTTACCCTAATGGGGCAATTAAAATAATTTTCTATGGTTAAGAAAATGAATCTTTCCATCTTACTTAACACTTAATCAACATTCACACCATTCTGCCCCACCGGCAACAATTGTTGCCGAAGTGTATCACTGTCATTTTCTACTCACAACAAAAAAAGTCAGCGGTAGTTATGCAACTTTTTGCACTTATAAACCTTGGATTAAGATTTTGGTTTTTAAAATATAGTTTTCAGGTGGTCCCTGTCACATGACATCATCTGCTTCCTGCTCCTCCATGTGGAAGACGTGGAGGATGCAAATTGTCTGGGAAAGAGGTCATTTTCATAAATTTTTAATGCTTTCCCTAAAACATATTTATGATTATTTAATCATTCAAGTCTCTAGTGTAACCCTCTACCGTTTTTTTTTATTTACCTGAGATAAATATTTGTTTGTTCATGGGCTTATTTCTGTTAGTGGCAACAAAAGTTGCCAGTGGGCACATAGCTTGTAACTAGCTAAAGGAAAACACTGTCTGCAGGATTTCTCATAATTTACTTATTTCAAATTGTAGAATGATGAACACTGGTGCATTTAGGTCCTCTTAGAGTACTCTTCAAAGCTAAATAAATCCACAGGTATTCAAGGCCTGTGTCTATAGGATTTTGATACGTTACAATAAATTTCCTTGCTATCTGCTGAGCAATCTTTCTCTGTTAACAACCATTAGTATGGAAACACGTTTCCACAACTTAAAAGAAAGGAAATCAGTGAACTAAAAACAAAAAAATAAATACTAAGTCAAAATTCTGAGATAAAAAGTCAACATTATGAGATACCATTTGTGCATGTGCCCCACGTCTATGGACGATCCTATAGCAACACACCTTTCTCATAATTATGACTTTATCTCAAAATTATGACTTTCTTATCTCATAAATTTGACTTTTTTTTTCTTATAATTGACTTTTTATCTCATAATAATGACTTTTTCTCTCATAATTATGACTATCTCAAAATTTTGATATTTTTCTAATTATTATGACTTTTATCCCATAATTATGACTTTTTATTTCAGAATAATGACTTTATCTCATAATTATGTCTTTTAATCTCACAATTTTGACTTTTTTCTTATAACTATTACTTTTAATCTCCTAATTTTGACTTTGTTAAATCATTATTATGACTTTATCTCATAATTATGACTTTGTTATCTCATACATATGACTCTTTTTCTCATAATTATGATTCAATATCTCATTATTTTGACTTAGTAGTCAGCTGTGTGACTACTAGAAGCTGACTACTGGCAACAAATATTGTCAGTCATAAAAATGCTAGTTTCTTTAAAACAAAGTACAAAATGGAAAAAATAAATACATAACATGATTCAGAGGGACTCAATGGATAAAATAATATGCCTTACAAGTCAGAAAAAAATTTGGGCATGAATGGGTTAAAGAGTCCGCCCATTCACATCAGTGGATCCTTCACCACTTATCTTAAACCATTAAAATCCTGTCTCTACATTTTTTGCAGCCCCTTTGGATGGGTCATTATTATTTAATTAGCAACATTGCATGAACTGAGGTGTATGCAGCTATGTTTTATTTATCTAACAGCTCCAATGGAGACAATACAGATTTTACTTGCACTTTTTGTCAGTGCTGGATTGTGTCTTCAAGCAACATGTTTTATTCATGCAGTTTGAGTGAGTTCTGGTGTTATGCAGTTTTGTTCTCTTGTGTGATCTGATTCTGTTTGCTGGTGTTCGAGCTTCATCTGCAGCAGACTGAGGAGACTGTGGCTGTGCTGCAGTAAAAATTATGGCAACAAAGGGTGTAAGGGCTGGATATGCCTTGGTGGTTTAACAGCCTCTGCAAGAAGTATAATTTTATCATCGTCTGCAACTTACTGTTTTACTCTCCTGCTGTGTGTGTGGGGTTCCTGAAATGTTTTTTTATCAAGTCAAAGTCACTAGTATCACTGTGCATATGCATTTAAGACTTTTCGGTAACACTTTACTTAAAGGTCTAGTTTATAATGCATTAGAAGCACATGCATAAGACGTTATAATGCATGAAAAATGCTTCATAAGTGTCATTATAATGGTGTATAACCATGTATAAGAACTTGTACCAACGTATATAAAGTATTACAACGTAATGTATTATAATCAAACCTTTATAATGTTTTATAACGGCTTTATAATGTAGGCTTCATAAGGCTATAGGCTTTTTAATGTTTTATACCTGCATAGAGTATGCAGGTATAAAACATTATAGAGGCTTGATTATAATACATTACGTCCACACATGTAATACTCTATAAACCTTGGTACAAGTTCTTATACATGGTTATACACCATTATAATGACACTTATGAAGCATCATACATCTATTATAACGTCTTATGCATGTGCTTCTAATGCATTATAAACTAGACCTTTAAGTAAAGTGTTACCGACTTTTCTTATTGACCTGAATAGGTATGCCATGGTTATGTTGTTTTACTGCTGATTCCATTAATCCACTCTGAGTGAGGCAGGCTAATTCCTTTTTATGTGTGTATGTGTGTCTGTCCCATTGCAGGAGTAGGACAGTAAGAACCAGCAGTGTCTGTGCTTGTTAACTGATCATTCACAATTTTCTGTGTAGACTTAGTTGCCAGTGTTGGTGGTAACATCTGAGTATCACAACATTCTAGTTTAGCAAGTGATCTGTCAATGAGTTACATTTTTCATTAAATAATTCATTACTGAACAATACCTGTCTATATCGCTGTCTATTTTTTGCTGCAGAACATATGCAGCGCTGTTTCTCTTTCTCTCTGACAAGCTTTCATTGCAAAGACCTGAATGGGGTCCAGGTTTAGGATGGTTCATTGTAGCAACTCTTTATGGTATGTGCAGGTTGCACCAAATTTTAAGTCCTGGCCTGATTTTTTTTTTTTTTTTTTTTTTTTTTTTTTTTTTTTTTTTTTTTTTTTTTTTTTTTTTTTTTTTTTTTTTTTTTTTTTTTTTTTTTTTTTTTTTTTTTTTTTTTTTTTTTTTTTTTTTTTTTTTTTTTTTTTTTTTTTTTTTTTTTTTTTTTTTTTTTTTTTTTTTTTTTTTTAAAACATATATATATGTGTTGCAATATCAGATCAGATAAATTAAAGTTTCAAACTGTGGTTAACCTTGAAACTGTTAAATCATGTTGTCCTTGTCTCAGGTGACTGGATGATCATTCAACAGTCACATTCATGACAGGTAGATGGTGTAGTAGGCAGGCACTTACACCTTAGCGTAAAGTTTAGAATGTAAGCCACTTTTTGGAACAAACTCACCAAAACATGAAGTGGATCAAAAACTCCCTGTTGTTATTTGTTTTTCATTTAATAGGGAAACGCAGTCCAGGTCTGATAAAACTTCTACTGAAGCTGTTAGCATCTCTGCTAATCTCCGTATGAGCCTTTTGTTGTTGAACCTTGCACTGCTTCCTCATATGTCAAACCTTCGACTAGCAAACATCTTATTTCCATAATAAAGAAGGCTTTTTGGAAGCCTTGAGTATCTCTCTCCATTCATGTTGTTTTTTTTAAGTTTAAATCCAGCATTTCATTTCCCCACTTTTTATTCTTCTATTGTCTTCAAAACAAAACCTATTTTCCATCTCGCCTGATGTCTCTAAGTCTCCCTTTCCTCCCCATCCTCTTTATGGCTTCGCTCTTTTCACAATGTTTATTTTCAACAGTGGGAGCCAAAAAAATGAACTACTTTTGTCCTCATTATAGTTTGAGGGTTTAAATAAGGAACTTACTGGACTGTCTGTATTATGTGAGATAAGGAAGGTAGAGAGATTAAAACTACAAACGTGTTTTTAAAGGTGGTTTATCTAAAACTATAGACAATCCTTATCTATTACAGAATAAAAGGCAATGGGGTGGGCTAGGCCGAACCCCAGGTGGGTAACTAAGGGTCTCGAGCATAGTTGTTTTCTATGTCCTCAAGATCTGGACATGTCCGTTTGTGATCAATCACTCTTCATTTTAACATTTACAGAAGTGCATTTGCTAATCAAACAACATGAACTCTATGCATAAAAGCAAATGTCAGGCGGAAATTATGAAAGGCCTTTTTTCCTTTTACATTTTTCCCTGATTATTGTCTTTGCTATTGTTTCTAGACTGTAAGGTTTGACTTTACCTTGCGGATTTGTGCTTCTTGAATCAGACCCTACAGCTAAGGTGAAGCCTGGTCACCTCATTTCTTTTCTTCTGTCCTGCTTTTTCATCTTCACAGCCTCCGTCTCTGAACTTACTTTTTTCTCTCTCCTCTTTGTCTCCTGGGATTTGAAACCCTGTAAGAACTGCTGTACTCCATGGCACTTTCTTCTTCTTCGCCATGGGTCTGTGACTCATATCCATCAGCTTAAGCCTGCTGCTGCCCTTCACCTTTCTTTACCTTTACATAACTTTCTCTTTGACTGTAGCGTCTAACAAAGGTTTCATCCCATGATGTTTTTTTTTTTTTCCCTTCCCTGTCTGTGTCTCTACAGCTGTGGATGTGCGGTGGCCGGATGGAGGACATCCCTTGCTCCAGGGTAGGACACATCTACAGGAAGTACGTCCCGTACAAAGTCCCTGGTGGGATTAGCCTGGCTAAGGTAATCCTTCAAACTAAGAGCCTGAATAGTTGATGACAAACACATATGACACGGCAGATAAGTCATACAGTTCTTTATGTGAAGCAGTGTCTCACACAGCTTTATGTGCTACATAGTGCTCTCAAATCACATCTTTCAGTTACACTGCAACTATCATAGTTATACATCATAGGTATAATCAGTCTGAATGATTCAGGGCATGCAGAATGAAAGACAATGGATTGACCAACACAAGTTACATGGATTGTTAAAGTCATTGTGCAAATACGGGTCTGTTGTTCTGAAGCATAAAACTGCTGTTTGAAATGTCCTCACCTGTGAAACCTACAGTTTGTATAAACCCAAGGAAGACTGGTATTTCTTCACAGATCAATTAAAAAATCCATCAAATATGAAAAACAAATCATAAAAAGTATGAAAAATTGTCTTACATCAAGACTTTAACAACATATACAACTATGACAAAATACATGATTCTTTAGCAAATCTAATTTACAATTGTAAACCCTAGTGATGTTACAATAACAATCCCCAAAACAATCAAATCAACCAAAAGTTGCTGCTGACCATGGTAATTGACAGACTTTAGACAGTAAAAAAAACAATCACATTTTTAGCAGCCATTTCAGAAAATATGTGGCTTTCTACACTGTGTAACAGATTGGCATATTCTTTTTCTTGGTGTCTTGCACTCTCATCCTGCATCCTGGCTGTTCAGTTAACCTGCCAATGCAGCTTCATACACCTGATTCTGTATCAGTGATCAAGCAGATCTATCTTGCAAAGCTTGATGCTGAAAAAATGTTGCTCTGTCTGCCGAGTTCCTGATCATTTAAGGTCCTTTGAGAACAGGAGTTAGAACTTACAAGCCTGACAACAGTGAGAAGTAGTGTAGATGTTAGAATGAATGCTGCCTAATGTCGTGGCAGTTTTGTCAGCGCTGGACAAAATTTCAATAAAGTCAACTTGTTTTGCAATTACCCTGCATGCATGTGGATGCAAGAAAATGTAAGAAGTAAACTGAGTTTTCATCCTTGTTTCAGCACCTGTAGACGTAGAACAAAACTAACAAATGGCTGCATTTTGTTCACCTAAATCCGCCACTAAGCACCCTCTTCTTTCTTCTCTGAACTCATGAGAGAACACTTAACAGTCGGCTCAGCTTTCACGAACAAAAGACCACCTGATGAGAAGCGGCAGTTTGCACTCTATCCTCTGCCTAGGACTTATAGCCTGTGCAGGTGTTACTGTGAAGAATGAGCTTAACTCTCTTTGTTCCTCGTACTCTTTAAAGTACCTCCACGGAATGAGAAATTGTCCAAAAGTGCCAAATCATCCGGGTAGTAGCTGAGCACCATTCATTATGTATGCCTCTGCTGCAGCCTGGAACTCGGCTCTGGTTGGCTCAGTATGCAACTCAACGGCGCTGGCCTTTGTTTTGATTTTTTTAGTCAGACACACAGTCTTTAAACGGGACATCGGGGGAATGCTGATGGTCCTGAGTTAACCTTTCCCTGCAGATGAATAGAGCATTTACATAAAGATGCTTGTTCTCTGCAGTAGATTTGCATTGCTGTTCAAAGAAGGATGAATTTACATCTTCTGAGCTTTTCTTTTTAGTTAAAATGTTATGGTACTTCACATTCTCGCAGAGAAGCAGATTAGATCACCCAGACTTTGTGTGGCCTTCAACCCAGTCCAGTTGAATGTAAACTCATTTATAAAGCCCATTGAAAGCAACAATGTCTGTCTGCATGTTGGCTGCTATTTATAAGAAAAAGTGAGGTTTTCCTCCTCTGGTTAAAAAGGTATTTCTGTCAATACAAGAGAATGGTTTAAGAATATCTTTGTCCACATGCAAACGTATGATTGTCAAATTCAGTGCAGGCATTTTCTTGCAGTTTCTTTGGAAAGCCTGCCACTTGAGACATCAGACAGGCAGTGCTTGCATTTCACTAGTTGATCTCTGCAACATCTGCCCATAAACAAAGTGGTTTAGAAAAGCAGAACCTGTCAAATACACACCCAGAATACAATTTACTGATTGGACACACAGAGGACAAATTGATGGTTTAGGCCGAAACACACGCTGAAATATCCACATGTGGACATGGTCAAAGTTAAATTTTAAACAATATTTATGCAGTGGTGTCACTTGTTCTCACTTCAATAATTTGAATCCAGAGAGGGAATATGTGTCTTTAAAATTGGATGCATAATCTGCATCTGTTCAAATATTATTATCCAGATAACCCCACCCCTTTTTTAGTGTCTTTCATAAAAACAAGTGTACCCACTCAATCTTCCCCACAGTCTTTCCAATGTTTGTACCACCCAGGATTTAGACACAATCCAGGGTTCAAATTCAAATTAATTTTGGAACACTGACAAAGAACAACAATTAACATTCAAATTTCAAACGAGTGGATGGATTTGGTGTTGGTAGAACAATGTATAAATGAATCAGTCATTGCAGAGGAATGTAGAAAAAACTGTGTGCATGCCAGGGACATTTTGTAAGCTACTTAAAGCTCATTACTATGGTTTACAAAATAGTGTGTTTTATGTGGACATATACCGTATATTGTATGAAATCATGGGAGTGGCCTCCATTAAAAAAAAAACCTCCAGTTAAACATCTAATTCAAAAATAATCATACCCTAATAGACTGTTAGATTCTGTGTCATGTGCATATCAGGCTACGTTGGGAAAATACTTCGTCAGAATACTGTCTAAAAAGAAAACAGCCCGTTTACTGCAATCTGCACTAAAGTATTTTACCTGGGTACATGATGCCTGTTGATTTATTGATCAGTGCACCTTGGAATACAAATGCATGAGACCTGAGGAACTTCACATGGTGCAAATCAAAATCATTTGCCCTAACTTCTGCACAGTTAACAACTTAAAATATCTCTCTTTTTTGTTTGATTTTAGAACCTGAAGCGTGTAGCTGAAGTTTGGATGGACGAATACGCTGAGTACGTCTACCAGCGACGACCCGAGTACCGACACCTCTCTGCAGGAGACATGACGGCCCAGAAGGAGCTGAGGAGCCACCTCAACTGCAAAAACTTCAAGTGGTTCATGAGCGAAGTGGCCTGGGATCTGCCTAAACATTACCCTCCTGTGGAGCCTCCTGCTGCAGCCTGGGGTTGGGTAAGAATCTGATAATAATTTTGTTTAGACTGATGGAAGTTTGGGTCTGAAATAGATGTCGGTATCTCTCCGTACCCTGTCATGCATCCACTGCACCAACAGTAACAAAATGGAAAGATTTCCATGTTATTGTCATGTCTAAGGTTATTCAGATGTACAGTATAATTCTTATGTAACATTTGAATGGATAAGACTTACAATTTCAACCCTTTTATTAAAACTGGTATGAAATTAACCCTTATTTGCACAGCACACTTAATAACTCCAGAATGTGTACTTTATGTGCTCTTATGCACTCATGACTGACAGGTGGCTATGAATAATTTAACGAAGTCCAACTTTTAGTTCTAATATTAATTACCTACAGCTATTGATATAAAATGTTCTACACGGAGAAGTAAGTTTAATTAAAACTGACACAGTCTTGTGCCTTCTTATTTTTCAAATATAGAAAGAAAAATACAGAAAGCGAAATGAATAGGGATAGCAGCATCAAATTAATGATGGAGTAAGTTTAAAAGAATATTCTTCAGCTAAGAAATTGGGATTTTTTAATCAACAGTATTTAGATCAGGGCTTTGTAGAGACTTATAACCTCCAGGACTTATCTTTTTCTTGCATTTGGGATAGGTTGTAATAACATTGACTATATGCTTTGGTTCATTGTTCTGCAGCAGAATAATTTACGGGCCTGACAGATGTCTCCCTGATTGTACTTCATGATGTAAAAACATGTCCTTGCATTTCCCGGCATTAAGAACACCATTAATCATGACCAAAATCATAACAAAAAATGCAGCTCAAAACATACATGGAACCTCCACTATGCCATACTGTTGCTACATTATTGTACAGCTCTCTTCATACATACTGCCTTCCGCTACAATTACTTTACCATTAATACACATAAATGTAGAAGGAAAAATTGTATTCATTCATATGCATACAAGGGCTGCCAGAGCTTTCATTATTGACTTGTAAGTAGGGTCTGATAAAATGTCTTATTTTTTCCCAAATTCAGTTTCAGTTGTTTCCATTTTTCTTCCCATTTAATTCTTTGAGAATTGAATTTTTAGTTTTTTTGCGGAAATTTAAACCTGAGACACTGTATAAAATAATGAAATATAGACACTCACACTTTAGGTGGTCCTCACACGCATCTTTATGGTACCAGTCAACAATATGTCGACAAAACTGGCAGAACATTTGATCTCCTGACACAAAATAATTATTGAGAAACTGCTATGCCCTGTACTCTGGAGTTACTGGAGTGTCAAAGCTTCTTTGCCAACTTGCACACGACTCGATGTCGCTCACATCACGCAGCTCACCGCCCCTCGACGCCAGCAATCTTTGAAAATAAATGGCAGCTGGACGCCAAAGGTGCTCAGATCGCTGTGGGTGTGAACACATGATCAACCGCTGTCTCAGAGAGCCGCTGTAACATGTTGACATCGTTAAGAGGAAGGAAGGAAGGGGAGAGGAAGGACAGCATGAATTGTCTGCAGTCTTAGTGACCCCTTGGGTCTTTCCTGAGAGATATGTTCCTTTTAAGTCAAAACAAATGCTTTTACATAAAATTTTGGCTATTCTGTGTTTATATTGAATTCCGTGTTTAATGGCAAATTCTGTACAGGAGTCAGTGATCGCAATTCCATGATCGCAGATTTTATAGGGCCCTATGTAAGGTGTAAAAGAGAACAGAAACTGCTTAGCATGAAGAGGTGAATAAATATTTGGTGTGACTGAGCACAGAGCAGGTGTCAAGCTTAGTGAATACAGGTACATCTCAAAAATTTAGAATATCATGAAAAAGTTCAATATTTTCATTACTCATTTCAGAATGTGAAACCCATATATTATATAGATTTATTACAGATAGAGTGAAACATTTCAAACATTTATTGCTTGAAATTTTGGTACTTCAGAAATGAGCGATAAAAATATTGAACTTTTTCATGATATTCTAATTTTTCGAGATGTACCTGTATTGTAAGACAGTAATACCAACCTAACAAAACAAGTAGGTCCTTTTTCATCAAAATCTGGTCAGGCCTTAATGTGGAAATAAATGTCATCTGCAAAGTCTTCAAGCCTTCTACACAACTTTTTCTGTTTCATTTAAAGACCTTGATCAACCTACAGATGAAAATAGCTGGTCAATCAAACATCTGAACATAAATGTTGATTTGATTTGGATTGTTCACCTCTTCTGCCCCTTAGGGTTTTGTTAATTCATGAAAAAAAAGGAAATTCTACTTTACACTCATTTCACATATATGTCTAAAATGTTTGAACTGCCTTGTTGTTAACAGTACATTACAAAGGCAGTCAAAGAGAAGAAATGTAGCAGAGAAACAGTTAAAAATTGAACACTTTGTCTGTGGACTACTCTGTAAAAAAGTCTATTCACAGCAAGCTCTGTATACAGAGTAGACTATTTAAGGTGCCTATCGGGTTACTAAACAAAGAGATTTAGTTTTTGTTTCCAATGAAATCCTTACAGGAGTGGGCTTCAACTTTTAAGAAACTTCTAGTAAAACTCCAGAGAAAACAACTAAAAAACAAAAACAATGATGAAACTGGTTTGCAATAACACAGGTTGTTGCCCTCCCTCTATCATGCTGCAACTTTTGACAGGTCAGTCTCTTCTCAGACCTGGGGGCCAAAAACCTTGAATTTCTTGGTGCAAAAAGAGAGCTCTGAGTCCACTACAAAGCAGTTTCACATTCAGCTGTCTTAATAATACGAGGTAGGGTCAAGTGTCTGTTCACAAAGGCAAACGTAGAGGTGTTGGAAGTGTTTGTGTAGGGTTTCAGTCACCCACATCATGGTTGTCCAACACTGATCCAGATGGCAACGGGAGTTATTCAGGCTCTTGAGCTGTCACCTCTTCTATAAAAGGCAGTTATAGGAGATGACAAGGGCAGATTTTTTTTAAGGTAGAGAAACCATCACTTAACAGAGGTGAGGTATTAAGACATGTTGTTTCTCTGATATATAATGCAAGTCTAGATTCTTTTCTGTAGTCACTCACTGATGGTTGAAATACCTATGTCAGTATTAGCTAACACATCCACGTCCATTTACACCACGGGCACAGCATTTGGAGTAACATGGGTGAAGTGTCTTACACATTGTAATGGCCAGGACTGAGCTCAAACCTGCAACCTTTCGATTCCAATCAAACACACTATCAGACTGTGCCACTGATGGTTTAACCGCTTATCAGTTAATCACATTATTACTTCTCAATGTATATAGGCATGTTGACAAGACAAACTGTTAACTTCAAACTGAGTATTGAAATTAAGAAAAAAAAGGTGATTTAATTGACTCTGAACATAGCATGATTGTTAATGCCAGACTGACTTGGTTGTGTATTTCACAAATTACCATTATGCTAGGATTTCCACATACATCCATCTCTAAGGTTTAAAGAGAATGGTCTTGAGAAGAGAAAATACATAGTGAGTTGGCCGAAATGCCTTGTTGGTGTCAGAGTTGAGAAGAGAAATTCCAGTCGTTCAGCTTCATCAAAAGGCCACAGCAACTCAAAATACCACTTGTTACAGTCGCTTAAGATCAGTTTTAAGCACACATGTCCAACCTTGAAGCAGATAGCCTTCTGCAGCAGAAGACCACACCATGAGCTACTGATGAGAGGAAAGAGAGGAGAGGAAATTGAGGCCACAATTCATCCAAGCTCACAAAATTAGATGATAAGAGTATTGGTAAATATATATTTATATGATCACAAGGTACCAATCTTCTGAAGGCTACTCACAGCAGGATAAACCCCCATGCCACAAAGCTCAGACCATCTCAAACTGGTTTCTTAAACATGACAATGAGTTCACTGTACTCCAGTGGCCAGACAGTTGCCAGGTCTCAATCCAAAAGATTGCCTTTGGGATGTAGTGGAACAAGAGATTCTCATTGTGGATGTGCAGTCGTCAAATCTGCAGCAACTGTGTGATGCTATCATATCATTAGGGACCATAATCTAATAAATCAAGCAGTAGCTATTAAGGGTATTGCAGCTTAAATGTTATTGTCACCATTGAGAGCACTCCTGCTTTACTCTCCATATTTGTGTTTTTATGTGTGTGTGTTTTCTAGATACGAAACGTGGGTAGCGGTATGTGTATGGAGATAAAACACTTTGTGTCAGGGAGTCCAATCCGCCTGGAGAGCTGTGTCAAATCTCGAGGCGAGGTGGGCTGGAGTCATGGACAGGTGAGGGTTGTTTATTTTACACTTTCACTTAAAGAAGTGTCTCATAAGTGCTTCTATTTACTCACTTATTGAAAACAAAAATCAAACATAACTTATGAAGGTCAACAGCTGCATATTGAAGATGAAGGGGCAGCACAGCTTTGTAGAGAGGGAAAGGCGAGTTAAGGTGCAGCCATCTCAATTTTCCCCTCCCAGCCAAATACCAGTCGAGTTCCATCCAGTTGGCGGGGAAATTCCAGCCCCTGGGATTCTTAACAAGGGTTATTTTTTGTTATTTTTTTTTCTTCTGAATTTCTGGACATAGTGGCATTTTGATAAGCAAAATGTTGATTCATACAACCTTTTAAAATCTAGTGGTAAAGGTGACGTTCATACCACATAATTATGTGGGATCGAATTACAACCATCAGGTTGGGAAGAACTTTCTTGCCATGGACCAGCCAAGACTCTGCCAAGGAAATTGGGGAAAATTTAGATTGCTCCATCTGCATGTTGATGAAGCAGATTTGGCTGCTCTTATCCAGAAAAATCAAGATTTAATTGAAAAAAGTCAATAATATCCTTCCAGTAGCAAGGAGCATATGGTACATCATACTTTGAAAAGCATGTCTCGTTGCACAAATTAACATATATCATCAAGTCAGCTTAAATAATTTAAGCACAATCTTAAGACTTATTGGCTATTTCATAAAACACAGCAAAGTATGTGAGAGTGTTTAACAAATTATTCTAAAGATCCTCTCTGTCCGTGCAGGTGTTGACATTTGGTTGGAGAGAAGACATCCGAGTGGGCGACCCCATGCACACAAGAAAGGTCTGCTTTGACGCCGTGTCCCACAGCAGCCCAGTCACCCTATATGATTGTCACGGCATGAAGGGAAACCAGCTGTGGCGTTACAGAAAGGTACAGAGGTGTTGTAGGTTTAGGCTACAGAGAAGAAAACATGGTTGTCTTAATTGATTGCTGTACTGATGCTTGTATTTGACAGCCCAAGCATTAAAAGTGCAAGCTTAAAGCTAGATAACATGAAACTGTTCAAGTCACTTGGATTTGTACGGACTGTGTGTAAAAACATCTGATCCCTGACTCTTATAAAAACAAGGCTTTTGTCACCGTCTCTTCCTTCCTTCTCTTTCAGGATAAAAGTCTATACCACCCAGTCAGTAACAGCTGTATAGACTGCAGCCCAAGTGAGCGGAGAGTCTTCATGAACACTTGTGACCCGACCTCTCTGAGTCAGCAGTGGCTGTTTGAGAAAACCAATGCCACCGTGTTAGAGCACTTCAACCGGGGCGCCAACTGAGGCTGCTGAAAGGTGAGACAACTATGAATTAAAAAAAAAGACTAAAAAAAACTTCTAAGGTTGACCACTGCAGTAAATATTTCTTAAAGTTAGATTTTAAAAAATCAGGGCGACCACATATACAGAAATGTTTCAACATTTTTTCAATGACATGATCACCAAAGCATGCTTACACAAGAAACTTTGTCCAAACAGCAGTACTGCAATCTTGCTGTCAGTAGCAGCAATTTTACTGAAGAGATACTTTGGACACAAAATTACACATAACTGTGTGACAAACTTGGATTTTTGAGGAAAAGCAACAATGGACAATCAACACCAACTCAAAACTCATGCTCTTGCCATAATACTTCTTATTCCGTCTCTTCTTCTGAATATTCTGATTGGCCATTGGACAAAGTTATCTTTATGTTTGCAGCCATCAGATTGTGATGATTTATCTGCTCTCTCTCATTAGAAAATACAGGCAGTCTATTAGAGGAAGCCTGGTTTTGAATCTTAAATATAGAACATAGTTAAAAACTCAAAAGCAAAATAGCTTCAACTCAATCTGGTCTGCACACCAGAAGCTACCCTCAAGTCAGTTTTAATGAGGTTAATCACCACAGATGTAATGTTTCGGGTCCAAACCACGTGGCTTGACCCAATACATTCAAAATGTGTGGTGATATTCCTCATTAAACTTGAATTTGGAGTAGCTTCTAGTGTGAAGACCATTTTGTCTCATTTTGCTACTTTTTTTTGCATCGAGCCGGAGTAATTAACCCTTTTTTTGGGATGTGCTTGCTCTTTCTTTCTTTCTTTCTTTCTTTAAAGTCAATCTTTAGCAGTGAGTATATATGTACACACTGAAGGATTATTTAGAAAAAAATATTAGCTCGTGATCAACCTCAAATCAGGCTTAACAGGCTTACTGGGAATGGGTCCTTAAATTATTTAGTGAGTGGCCCAACTTACTCTATTGAGGAAGCTCTGTTTTAGTGGCAATCCTCAATAGTGTTGGTAAATGCTTTGGCACAGATCCTCCTTTGCTTGGTCAGCCAGAGAAACAGACTCAGGTCGAACTTCAGAATGTCCGCTTATAAAAAAAATAAAGTCTGAGCTACAAGATATCTCCTGATTTTCTGCTTGTGTTTCACTGTTCAGATATTAAAGGAAACTACGAGTATTGTGCTTCCTCGGTGACATTCCCTCTGGATCTGCAGAGATTTGATGCACTTGTTGAGAGCTGAAGAGATGGTCCGACTGCACACAACAACCTCCAGAATACAACCATAGAAGAAGAATCTCTGATGAGGGAGGAGGTAAGAAAGGCTGCATCCATATCTCCACCCTCTGGACTTGCAGACTGAGCCCTCGCGGACTTCAGTCATACGTAATGTGACGTCTTTACCGTCATCACGTTAAGTCTGCAAGAGCAGGAGTCTACTGCATTGTGAATGGAGGTAATAGACAGACTTGGAGTTCGTTTCAGTCGTTTCCGCGAAACTGTATGAAAAACTATTGTGCAAATAAGATATAAATCCCAATTATAGGCTTTTTTTGAGAGTGAACAAATCAACACTTATACACATAGGCTGTACACATCCAAAAACAGAAATGTTTATTTACAGAACCAGACTAATATTAATTAATTTGGGTATTACTTACATTGGAAGACTTGCTTTCGGCCTTTTTCTGCCATTATTTTTCACAGCTCAAATAAATAAATATAAATACTCATAAATGATTTCGGCTTCAGACTGCAAAAAAAATCGAAAAATTAAAACGTCACGTCCGTATTGCAATGAATTGTGGGTAATCAAACTACTGAGGTCTGCAGAAGTCTGCACCCCAAGCAGACTCTCTGGAAGTCTGCAGAAAGTCCGCTTGAGGCCCCTTGTGGACTGGATGAATTGTGGATTTGGACAGCCCTCAGCACCCCTGCACTTCCTGTGAATGCGCCCGCAAAGTCCGCGAGTTCGCAAGTGCGGTGAAGTCCAGAGATCTGGATTCAGCCAAAGACTTTAAAGAAAAAAGGACATTAAGGAAAAAATCTTTTCCAGTGTTTTTTTTTGTTCTTCACAGAAAAATACTTGTTTTCAAAAATGACTACCTACTTGTGGACATGGTTGTTAACCTTCTTTTTTTATCCCACAGGAATGGAGAGCCATAGTGAAACCTGATCGTCCTGCAGAAACAAACCTCTGACAGACTGATTTTTGGACATCAAGAGTTTCTCAATGTTTTATCTTTGTGAAGATACTCCTGCCTGCCATTCAAAGTTTGAATCCATCAAATACAAACTCCACTGAACTGAGAAGTTGTTCGACAGTACTTCAATGCCTCGTTCATCATGCCTTTTTCAAATGTTGCCTTAATATTTCCAACAAGAGGATGTACCAGACCCATTTTCGCGAACATGTACCAAAACAGCATTTGGTAGCATGTGCGGAGAGCTGAAGAAATGTTTGCAAACTTTGAAAAGTATTCTTGCATTTAAAGATTTTGACTGTCAAGGTTGGAACAAAATGCTGAACAATCTCTTATTTAAAGTGCAAATGTATATTTTTTTACCTGTCAATAAAGTAATACCAAACTGATACTCTTTTATTCCATCCATTATCTGTACAATTTAAACTTTTTTTTTGCATCACCAGGTGCTGGCACCTTTTCCAGCTCACAGTGGGCAAGAGGCAAGGACTGGTAACCAGCCACTCACTTTTTCTTATGCCAATATCAACATGAGGGGCACCAATAACGTTGGCCCATGGTTTGATTTGTACCTTCTTTGGCCACTGTTTTTGGTTCAGATAGGTTTTGATAACCTTGGCCTTGGAGTGCTTTTTTCCTTTCTTTTTGAGTTTCTCAGGGCAAATTTGACCAGAACAACGTGGAGTTATTAAGTTTGTTTCTTAAGGTCATCCCGCCAATTTTAGAAAAGGACTTAAAATGGATTACAGTACTCAACTGACTTAACTTTGGTGTGCTGTTCATAACCATTTCATGCGGATGAAGAAGATTTCTCCCTGCAGATGCCACTGCAGACAAAGGTGGCTTTTGCCCATATATGACCCAGGTCTGCTTTTTTCAATGAAAGTGTGAATGGCCCAAATCCTTTTTTTTTTTTCAAATCAGACCCAGTGGTCAGGCACATGTGATCCTACATCAGATACACATCTAATGATTCTCAAAGTGACCTCATTCTGAATGGTCAGGTCACATTTCATCCAACATTTACGTGATTGAAGTGAGACAGATGTCAGTTTTCAATTAACTCTGTCATTGAAGCCTTCAGACTCTGCATCTACACATTCCTGGGTACAGAGTTATCAGCCGCTGACCCAGAAAAACCATTGTTAAAATGTGCACTTTTTTTTTTCAGTCAAGCCAGGATCAGATAACACAAAAAAAAAAAAAAAAAAACATCAGGGAACTTACAAAACGGGATACACAAAGACTTTACATGCGGTAATCAAATAACATCAGGGAAACAGGGAGGTAACAAAAAGTTGATTGTGCTTAAAAGGGAAATACTATGATTCACATTTGCATATTGAACAGTGGATGTGTTAAACATTTCTATATTTAAACTAGATAAGCACTTGAAGTGTGCAGACCTCTGGATTACACAAGCTCCAATGTAATGGCCAAGTCTCCGCTCATGTCTGTCCATGAGGAGACGTCCTCCACTGGCATTGCAAAGGAAGCTGGGTAATGTAGTGACATGGGCTTGAAAAACGCTGACGTGAGTTTGCAAATAAACTGCAATTCCCATGAGAACATAAAAGGGACAGAACCCTCACGGCAGCCTAGGAGCGATGAATAATGCTGCGTTCCAGGCAACCCGTAACTCATGTTTTTCCCACCTGTAACTCGTGAAAGTGCACTGGAACAGCAGTCGAACTCGTAACTTCCGACCCATGAACTCGTACCAGATTGATGTACTCCGAGTTACGACTTGTGACGTCACATCACTGCCTAAACAATATGGCAGCCTCTTAATAATGACAAACACTGTAAAGTAGAGACTTCTGTAACCTTATGCGCCGTTTCCCCGCTTCTGTTTCACTCAAATGAGTTAGTTAATAAGGCATAAATCTTATAATGCCTGCCATGTTGGTTACTTTACATACCAGAATTCCTTTCACTCAAACCGAAGTCATAATTTGCCTGGAACTCTTTCAGGTCAGAACTCGGAGATTTCAACTGGGAAACTTTTGAGTTACGAGTTGCCTGGAACGCAGCATCAGACTTGCCTTTATAAGCTTTAGTATTTTTTGTGACATCAAACTAAATAGGATCCAGATGAAAATGGTAATGCTGATAGATTCATATCATATATATATATATATATATATATATATATACACATATATGTATACTATTCTGAAAATTTTTAAGGGAATCCATAAAGTGATGTCAAGAAATATGATTTTTTTTTTTTAAATATAGCCCAGTGTGAAGTTTTGTGATTTTCACAAATGTGGGGAATCTTTTGCATCAAGACAAATATGATCCACTACCAAAATGTAATAGCTTCTTCCTTGGACCAAACCACACCTCTGGTAAAATTTTCAGTTTTTGCATTATCTTGCTTACAGACAAACACACAAACTAACATGGAAACATACAAAACAGTCCCTGCAAAAACAAAACTTCCATGGTGGAGGTAATGAGAATTAATACATTTATAGTCAATATGATATGCTCTCTTACATTACACAGATAACACACTTGGTTCTCAATTACAAAAAAATGCAAGATTATTCAAACAGCAAGGCAAAGAATTTTTTTTTTATATTAATATTACTACTGTAGGACGTTTTAATGCACAGGGCATGCCTCAACACAAATGGTTAACGTGGTTCTTTTGGAATAGATTAATACATACAATATATATTCTGTCTTCAATGTATGGACGAGGTTTTGAAAGGATCCTAAGAATATAAACAAAAGCAACGACTAAATAATTGAGGTTGCAATGAAAAAGGTAATAGATATTATCTGAAATGCAATTTTATCTATAAAGACAATAAGTCCACTCTATCTCTGTGTAATTGAACACTCAGGTCCATGGCTCGGCACCTTGATATGAGAGAAGATCTCTTATTGAAAATGTGATAAAGCCGGGGTCAAACAAACTCATCTTCTGGGCTCAGTCCGGGGAAGAAACCCACACAGCCAGCCAACATTTCCTCTCAAAGGACAGCTGCTGCTGGGGACCAAAGATCATTTGCCACTTACACTTTCTCTTATTGATAGAGTGAGTCATCAACCTGAGTGGCAAATCCAATAGAGGGAGTATGAGTCTGCAGATATTGGCTGTCTAATGCCATGAAGGTCAGGCAAACAAACTGTAGATGCCAACACAGAATTGGTTCCAACCTTTGTCTCTTTCTCAGAGTACATTTTTTTCATCCGAATGTTTTGTCATAACGGAGGAAAACAACTTGTACTTGTTAAAAGTTAATGCAAACCGTATTTGATGGTTTTGAATGTGGCCCAACATTTTCAAACTTAAACTTTAGACTTCAAGACTGCTTTAAGAATAAATAAAAATATATCAGGCTACATCTGATGTAGGCTTAGTGGTGCAAAGGACTTTGTCTAATGCTGCGGCCACACCAGACGCAAATTGCCGAATTTAAACACTCCGTATGCCTATGACGCGCCGCGCGTAACGCCCGAGGCTGGACGCTGGGCCATTTTGACAAGCTGAGGGGCGACGCGCGTCACTGCGCAGGTGCAGTAGAGAGCCGAAGCTTGTCAGACTCAGTGATGAACTGTGCAGGCAACTCCAGATGGAAACGAATATTTACAGAACTTACCTTCAAAACCTGTCTCCTCAGAGACTTTTACCCAAGCCTGCTCTTTTTTGTTCCGGTCTCTGTAGAAAACACATGTCGAATCATATAGCTCCGGATGACGGCAAACAGTGCAGATCAACCTCTCCTCCATCTTTCAGAGGGGTTTGAGCAGGAGCCGGTGGCCGGAGCGTACACGTCATCAAACCTGTCTCCTCAGAGGCTTCACCCAAGCCTGCTCTTTTTTGTTCCGGTCTCTGTAGAGTACACGTCCAATTGTATAGCTCCGGAATGATGGCAAACAGCGCAGATCAACCTCTACTCCATCTTTCAGAGGGGTTTGAGCAGGAGCCAGTGGTCGGAGCGTCACGTGTCAACAAATCAATGACGTCGGGGGGAATGTCATGGCTGATTGGCTGCCGTGGCACAGCGTCATGCGAATTTGCGTCTAAAGTTCAATTTTTTTCAACTCAAGCGTCGAGGGGTTTGCACCCCAAACGCGACGGATGCTCCAGACACGCCGCGCCAAACGTGTCCAACGCGCCGCCCGGGGCAAATCTGTGTCCAACCACGTCTTTGCATTGACTTTGTATGTAATCTCGACGTGCGTCTTTGCGAATTTGCGTCCGGTGTGGCCACACCATAAGAGTCCACCTAGGATAATATGTTGCCATAGATATTTGAATCCCCACCCAATATAAATTAAAAATAAAAAAATAGACTTGTATATGTGTTTGGATTATTTTTTAAAGCATGAATTGGGTCAATATTTGTTTGTGGGTGGAGTTTTTTAATTAAAAGGCAAGAGGCTAAGGCAGGATGTTCTTTGTCTGCTAGAGCTAGAGGGAGTGCCATGTCAAATGTATGTTGATGGCAATTTAAGTTAGATTTGCCAGTCTCTGACATTAGGTGTTCATGTAAATTGTGGAATCTCCTGATTGAAATAAGACCGAAGTTGACAGACCTCTGTGTAATGATTGTTAACATGCATCAGAAATAAGCACTCACAAAGTAACATCATAAATAAGCTAACGAAAATTCCCACTACACGAACACCTGCAGACACTGCACCTGCTTAATAAATGATGTTATACCTTACATTTATGGCTCAGGTGAGAATTTGAAATTATTGCTGTAAAACAATAGGAACCAAGGAGATTTGTTGGTTTTAAAGAACAGAGTCAACAGCAGAGGCATCATATTGGATGACAGATAAAAGTTGCAGGAATTACCTGACACTTCTGACATTGTATCTACAGGACCACCACCCCTGTTGATACTTACAAGAAACGCAGAGAGCACAAAGAAGCTGAGACACAGGAGTGTGAGAAAAATCTGGAGAAGTTGGAAAAAGTCACAAGACCTGAAAGAAGAATCAGATTACACTGCCTGCAAAAATGAAACAGCCAGCAAAGACAAAGAAGTGCAGAAAGGGAGGAAGAAGAGGAACGTTAGGCGACGAGGAGGTAAGGAGCCTGACAGAGGAGTATGATTCCCTTGAGAAGAAAGCAGCTCAAGATGAAGGAACATCTCATGTTTGAAAAATACATGGAGCAAGTTTTGAGGAGGACAAAGTACGAGGACATGCAGCAGCTCAAGAGTCACTTCCAGAAAATCCACCAAATGGAAGAGCAGCTACAGAAGAAGAGCTTTATCAGATTGAAGACAAAATGAATGACGTAGCGACACTAACAGACCAGCACTATTTGCTCATCCTGCAGAGAACAATCAAGCTACAGACCGAGATGGATTGTGCACGATCTGGGGCGTGACAAATTTGTTCCAAAACAAAGACACTGTGGTTTTTCTTACTTTGGGATGGATTTGGGGTGGTTTGAAAGCCCTCACAAACCAAACAACTTTGCACTCAGGTCCTCCTTAAAACAGTGGAGTTCATGGTAGGTGTGGAGGTCGTTCTAACCAGACAATACCCAAACAAGGGGAATTAACCAAGAAGTCTTCATGGCTTGAAATTGTCCAGATTGAGGATATGAATTGAAGTTATGTGACCTGGACAAGCATTTCCACTTTCCAAACAGCCTAGCAGCTACGATCAGTAAGAAAAAAGAGGGAGGGCTATAATTCATCCAAAACCTTATTTAAAGACAGGAATTAAAACCAATTAGATTAACTAGTTTTAAGAAAGGGCAAAACAAGAAAGTCATGGAAGCTCAAACTTTGACTTGCAGGAACTGTACTCATTATTATTTTAAAGAGATAAAGATGGGATGAGTTGCAAATATAAATATATATATATATATATATATATATATATATATATATATATATATATATATATATATATACACACACATATATATATATACATATATATATATATATATATATATATATATATATATATATATATATATATATATATATATATATATATATATATATATATATATATATATACATATACATATATATATATATATATATAGATATATAGATATATATAGATATATATATTCAGTTACAGAGTAACAGAATATTATTTTATAGTCTTTAACAGTCTTTTTGTTCTTATCATTCAAATTTTTAGGAAGAGATAAACAGTCAGTGGGGGTATCTTCCAGTTCAGATTTTTCCCCATAATTCAGACTTTTCATACCAGAAATCTTCCTTTTCTTGAAGTACAGACTGTTTATTCCAACAGCTCCAGGTGCCACGTGGCAGTGTGTCCTTGGGGAAGACACTCAACCATGTAGCTCCCACTGCTGCATCAGTGTCGTATAAATGGACATGAAATGATGTGAATGGGTTGGCTGACACAGATGGACACTGACATACTGTAGATACTCATTTGTGATATTCTTGCTTCCGTATAGAATCACCAGTGAGTGAATGGGTGTGAATGGGTAGATGTGACCTGCAGTGTAAACTGCTTTGATTACTCAAAGACTGGAAAAGTGCTACATGTGCTCAAATCTATTTTCCATTTACCATTCTCTTAAGCTGTGTTCACACCTAACATTACTTTGTGACCCTGGCCACCACTCTCCATGTAGTCAGTGTACAGTCATGATGGGACGGGGTAACTCTCCTGTGATGTGACTTCTGCAATTAAGGCGACCTGGTCGCTCATCTCTCCATCTGCAAAGTTGAAACAGTTTATCTTTTCAGGAGATGTCGCCTGTGACTGTGCAACAACAGCTAATCGGCGTTGTGTGGGTGTACTTATGACAGATTGTTTTTATTCCAGTTCACAGAGTGACAATCTATCCGCATGGGAAGCATTAATTAGTGAGTACATTAGTTCTACCTGTGCGGGACCACAGAGAACTCACAGAAGATGCTTTTGCAAGGCTCTCAGGTGCAGTTTTTTGTGGTTGGCAGGTGAGTGAAAAGGATACAGTTGGAATAATGTCAGTATATACATTATAGTATATGATATATGACTAGATTGTGTTGAAACTCAAGTTGAAGTGATGTCACTGAGCAATGGCGACAGCAACCAAAATGAAGTATTTATGGACACGCAACACAACTTAAGCGGGTGAAGCGATTATGGTTGCAAAGTAGCTTTTGGTGTGAACTCAGCTTTAGGTTTCTTCTATGATCTCTATATTCTATAAATTCCAACATTGGTGTCACGCCTGATTTGTTTGGTTCTGGCCAAACAAACTCTGGTTTGGTTTGCATGTTTGGAAAATTTTAATTGGTTAGGGATGGTGTGAAAGAATTATCCCATGTCCCATCTGAGCAATATTAAATTGTATCTGGCATGTCATTTAAATCAAATTCCCTTATAAATAAAATGCACTTTATAGAAAATATCAATTACTGATATGATTTTAACCATTGTGAATCATAATGCCTTGTTAATGACATGCTGTTGAACACTTCAGCTCCTGTTGATTTCATAATTTGCAAATATTGAAGATAATCAGATGTCATAGGTTATCTTACAGAAAAACAGAAAGTGAAAGATATTAAGGAAAGCTTTTGTATTGTTCTCTTTCCCAGTTTCATAAAATGTCACTATTGTTTTTATGTTATAATGATCGATAGGATTTTTTCCTCACAGCAGATTCAGTCTGTGTAAATTATCCAACTCACTGATTGGGGCAGACTCTTGAAATTATTTTGAAGTGTCGGGCCGGAACATGTTTTGATTAAAATGATTTTTTCTTTTCTCCCCCTCTTTAAAGTGAGAGCTGTTTGACAAGATGTGTGACTGAAACTTTGACATCTCTCGCTCTATACAAATGCAGACACAATCAGGAGTAAATGGTGGGTAATCTTAATCATTACTGAGAGGCTCCAGGGCTCTATTTGTTATACACCGTCGGGTCAATTTTACAAAGAAGGAGCAATCTGCTGTCATTTAAATTCCATTTCTACCACATTCAGCTTCACAATCACCTCCATCATGTTCTGACCCAGTAAATTGCACTCAGTCCTTTTGATGAGGAGTAATACAAGCATCAGAGACCATGAAATGGAAGAGAAAATGCAAACCAGAGACATAAGCCTTGAAGACAGAAATTGAATCCAGGAAAAACGGACCACTTTCACTCTTTAGCCTGTACATGCACCCACTCTGGCCTTATAAAATCCACCTATACAACTGCTTGTAAATGCAAGGAGCTGATCAGCCAATCACATGGCAGCAAATAAATGCAATTTAGTATGTGGGCATGGCCAAGAAAACTGCCGACAGTGTATATACATATTAGTTACCTCCAAAAAGAGAGTTGTGTTTTTGCCAGGGTCTGTTTTGCAAACTCACATCAATATTTTTCAGGTCTATGTCACGGCATTACTCAGCTTCCCTTACAATGCCAGAGTAGGACTTCTCCACATGGACAAACAAGACATGTGACGATCCAGAATTATATCTTGGTGATGGTCCGTGCTCTCTGAGTACTTTTCTAGTTCTGTCATGATTCTAATTCTGGGCTCAGCAGACACCCCTACATCATTTAGAATTAATATTTTTTTACAGGTTTAATACAATGATGATCTTTGTTGGGACAGAGTTGTTCAGTACATAACAATGATTTAAAAATTCTGATACAAGTCAGAATAAGTCCTGTAAAGGCGCATGTTGTCTTGTATGAATTCTCCCATGCATATAGAAACACACAAAGGACTGTAGTTTGAACTGCTGTGGGGAGAGTATTGCCAATTCACTTGTCCATCTGGGAACAGCCAATAGGAAGTTGAGAACGGGTAGAATCTTTTAAAAGCACATCCAGCGGTTGATTGAAAAATCTGTTCGTGAATCACCGTCATTACGGGCCAATAAGATAATGCAGTTGGTGGAAGCTCCAGCTGCCTCAGATTAAAGATCAAACTTTAAGCCACTTTGTTAAACAAACCCTCATCAGAAAATCCAAAAATATCATTTCAAAGATAAGTTTGTCATGCTGCCATGTGATTCAGTGATGTTGTTAGTTTGGAGCTGGGCAAGACGGATCTGTCTGACAGATATTAGATATCTGGCAACGGAGGACGCCGTAGCCATAGCCCTACATGCTGAACTTTCCCACCTGGAGCAGCAGGGTAGCTATGTGCGCATGCTCTTTGTTGACTACAGCTCTGCCTTTAACACGATTCTACCCCACAAACTGTACAACAAACTGCTGGACCTGGGCATTCCACACCCTACCTGCACATGGATTAAGAGCTTTCTGACTGGTCGCACACAGAGGGTGAGAGTGGAAAACCACACATCTACGGCCATCAACATCAACACCGGCTCCCCCCAGGGATGTGTGCTGAGTCCCCTCCTCTACACCCTCTACACATAAGACTGCACCCCTGTTCACCACAGCAACATCTACGTGAAGTTTGCGGATGACACCACTGTGGTGGGGCTCATCTCTGCAGGGGACGAATCAGTCTACAGGGAAGATGTGGAACATCTCGCAGCGTGGTGCAGTCAGCACAACCTGCTACTCAATACATCGAAGACAAAGGAGCTAGTGATTGACTACAGGAAGAAAAACACCTACATTCCACCCCCATCATCAACGGGGACAGTGTGGAGCGATTGTCACACTTCCGGTTCCTGGGGGTCCACATTGAGGAGGGGCTAACCTGGAACATGAACAGCACATAGGTCCTAAAAAAGGCACAGCAAAGACTTCACTTCCTGAGGGTGCTCAGGAAGTGCAACACCAGACAAGAACTGCTTGTGTCCTTTTACAGCTGCTGTGTTGAGTCGATCCTGATGTACTGTGTGTGTGTATAGTTCACTAGCAGCACAGCAGCTCAGAGAACTGCGCTCCAGAGGGTGATCAACACAGCCCAGAAAATTGTGGGCTGTCCTCTCCCCTCACTGGACTAACTGCATAGAGCTTGCTGTGTCAAGAGAGCTCAGAAAATTGTAGAGGACACTTTCTACCCCGGCCATTCTATGTTCGAGCTTTTGCCATCAGGCAGGCAGTACAGGACAATCAAGACAAGAACAAACAGATTCAAAAACAGCTTCTACCCAACAGCAATAATCACCCTCAATGCAGCAAAAACACTTTTTAACCATGCTTACATAACAGGGGATGTGCAATAATGACAAGTGGTGATTCAGTCCTTTTATTTTTATTTCCATTCTTATATTTATTTATGTATCACTGCTGCAGAGCTGACTTACTTCAGCCTTACTTTTGTTTGATAGCTGATGGCTTTTTTGTTGTAGTTTGTATTTGCACCGACTTGATGGCACTTTTTAATTTCACTGTGCATTTTTACATGTTACAATGACAATAAATTATATTCTATTCTAAGAGGCAGATCCACTGCAAGGTTATGGGAAGTGTCATATGTGACCCTTTTGGACAAATTCATAGGTCAGTGATCCTCTAAGAAGTGAATTTAATCACTGAAAATAAAGGCCTGGATTGGAAGGCAATGCAGCCCGGACTTTGACCTATAGTCCACCATTTTGTGATATCTGGTATGATCCACTTGGCCAGAATCACAGTATCCCAAGCATCACACCATCAAAATAAGATGATATAACTATAAATCTTGTTGAAAACATGCATCTCGACCATAAACGTAAAACCAGTCACACTACCACTGAAACCACCACGACCCTTCTCACTTCACCTCTTTACCTTCCATAGCCAGAGATGTACATCACATCATGGCAGAATGTAGTTCTAGTACCGTTTCTCAACCATTTTCTTTGTCATTCTTCTGTTTCTGAGTAAACAAACTGACTTCACATAAACCAAATCTATTTTTTTCAAAGCCACATGATAGTATCAGTCTTTCAGAGTCAGAGATGGAGGTTGCAACCGTCTGCTTTTCTAAGCAATGCTGTATTTATTCCAGTAGTGGTCATCTATCAAGCTCTAGCAGAATATTTCTTTGCATAACTGATTAATCAGAATCAAGTATTAAACAAAGCCATGCTATAATGAAAGTTATGTCTCTGCAGTCAGTGATAAACATTACATTACAAGAGACCTTTCATTACTGGGGTGAGCAGTCAAAACCCAATTAGGTGTGTGAGATTGAATTTCAATCAGCTGAGCATTAATTAAAAAGAGGCTTATAAAGTAATTAATTTCATTTAATTAAAACAGCACACAATGGGAAAGTTGAAGAAATATGAGACACTTGAAATGACTTTGAGTAAAAGTGTAGTCTTTTTCTGGATGGAGAGACACTGGCTGTCAGTCTGACTCACATCCAGCATTCATCCCTGACACATGGTTCTTTCAGTCCAGGAGCCAGAGGAGGTGTGACAGGCCCGCTCCACTCATAACCCATCAGCTGAATAATTACTGCTAACCTGCTTCTCCACAGGGCTTTGCTGCTATAAGCGGACACGCTGTCACACACTAATGGAAAATCACAGCCATGGAGATGTCACAGGTCACCAGGGAGCCTGGTGGATGTATTTGGGTCAAATCCTTTAACATGCATTTACTGTTTGAAAGACAGATTCAAGCTGCTCTTCAAGAGTGTTTCCTGGGCTGAGACTCACCACGAGATCTATACATAATTATCTATCATCATATATACTTATAAACCTAATTTCTCCTCCTCTGGGTGAAATTCTGATGTTTGACATTCCTCCTTAATTTTGTCATGGGATCTGTCTTTTTGAGGATACATTTTTTCTTACTAAAGGTAAATGGTGGACTTGAGTCTATACATTTCTTTTTACTATTTATGACTATTAAAAGCGAAAGTCAAATCTACCAGTTTCCATCAACTCACTCTTGCCTTCACTCACTGAAGGTTCTGAGCTTTTGTGTTAAAGGTGCTATGAGGAGAATCTATTACCGGCGACATAAAGACTCTGCTACCCATGAGCACGCGCGCCGACTGTCGTAATGCTGCGTTCCTGTAACCTCGGAAATGGGAGTGACATCATCTCCGACTTATTGGCATTCCAGTTGAAGTCAGAAAAAAACATGCTGATCTACCAGGCTATTGTTAGCTGTTGTTAGCACGTCCTGCGTTGTTGTTCACAAATATCACATGAAGAATGTGATTATCACTATGACAGCATTTTTGTAAATATAAGTATAGAAATACTATGTATACAGCTGATCTAGAGCGACACACCCCAGTAAGAAGTGGAAATAAATTGATTATTACAGGAGCTAAATAACTGTTCACACTGGGGGCATCCATATTCGATTGTCAACTCGGGGGTGGCGAGTTCCCAGTAGGAAATTCAGACTTCGGGGACATTCCAGTTGCAGTTTCCTACTTGGAACCCAGAAATTCCTACTTCTGACTACAACTGGAACGCACCAAAGACATGACTCAAGCCAATCATGTGCTTGTTGTGGTAAATGTAGCTCGGACCTTCCTCAGAACTCTGCATTGCTTTACAACTTCTTTTTTCAACAACTTACAGGATGCAAAGTGACAAGGTAATGTATCTCTTTCTAGTTATGTAGCGGTAGTTTTTGATGTGTGACAACAAGCAGTTTTTGGAAAACTTGTTATCGTAGTTGTAGCCGGCTATATATCGCTACTTACAGCCCGGTGCTCTAAGATGTGTAATATGAATAATAAAATAATATAAATTTGCTCTAGTTTTAATTGTGTCGTTCCTGAAGTTGAGTATCCAGGCCAGTCCAGCTCTGTCCGACCCGACCAGAAGGCTAAGGAATAGCATTTGTAGATAACCTATTTTGATGCTATAAAACTCATCTTAAAGTGTGTATTTCGATCAGGCATACATCTAAAAGTGAGACTTTTTTGTAATTACTTAGAAACTCCTCACAGTCTCTTAAGTTCTCTAGAAGTATTAGCTAAAACATCTATGCCCTTCTATGCCCTTAAAGACACCACTGATGCAGCAATGTGACCAACTTTGGTCAAGTGTTGTGCCTAAGGACTCTTCGACATGTGACAGCTTAAGCTGCACTCAAACCCTCAACCTTCCTACTGATGGTAGAGTATAATACCAGACAAGGTTACTAATGCCCTAGTGGGTGTCAGGAAGCCAAAATTAAGAGTTTTTCAACACACTGTCAATTATCACATTCATATGACATTGCCAGCATCTGTCTTTTTGATAGCGTGTTAGTTGGTTTGTTTGTTTCTCTGTTAGCAAGATAACTTAAAAAGTTATGGACAGATTTGGATGAAATTTTTAGGAAATGTCTGGATTGGGACAAAGAACAAATGATTAGATTTTTGGAATGATCCAGATCACCAGCTGGATCCACCATGATGAAAAATGTGATTTTCAAGAATAACGACTGAACTAAAATAGATATCATTATAAATCCAATTGCTAATGGTTTGTTTCCATGGTCAAGGAATCTAAACATTTCGATGAAATAAAGGTAGGACTGATATTTATGCTGAAAATCACAATATGGGTGAGGAACGTGGTGCTGGCGGAGGTCTGCGCTCTTCAAGTGCTTTTCTAGTTCCCCTTATATTCTGAACAAAACTTAAATCCTCTTTAAAAAGATTAAAAATAGCCACGTAAACACCTATTTCCGAATGAAAATGATAATTCTGAATAAAACTTGATAATCATTGATACATTCATTCCGCATTAAAATTAAATTAAATTACAGTTTTGTAATTGATAATTCCATAAGAATCTGGAAAAAGATAAAGCAGTACATTAAGGCTCCAAACATTTATTTAGACTCTCCAATTTGCGATAATCACTCTTTTTTACCTGGTCTTACCAATAATGTTTTCACCCTCTGGAAACTGAAAGGTATTTGCAACATAGGTGATTTATACATAAACGGCATTTTTGCCTCATACTCACAACTTACAGCTAAATATGATATCTCCAAGTCTAGCCTTTTCCGATACTTTCAAATTCGAAATTACGTCAGGACACATTTACCCAACTTTGAAATCCTGGTAGAGCATGAGGCTCTTAAGGCAATGAATAAATTTGACCCTGCTACTAAAGGGGCAGTTTCTTTTTTCTAGCGGATTTTACACAGCAATGCCTCACTGAGTACAGCAAGGGTTAGGCAGTCATGGAAAGATGAGCTGAATGTTGATCTAGATTACGATGTGTGGAATGAATGTTTAAGAAGTATACATGATTGCTCTGTGAATGTCAGGCATTGCCTTATGCAGTTTAAGACATTACATAGACTTTATTACTCAAGAGAAAAACTGCACAGCCTCTTTCATGATGTTTCACCCTTGTGCAACAAATGCAAATCTTTTACTGGTTCCTTAACACATTCCTTCTGGTCATGCAATAAACTGTACACATACTGGAAAAACATTTTTAATTGCTTCTCCTTGGCCTACGGGAAATGTTGGGTGCCTGATCCGTTTGTAGCAATTCTTGGGGCCACTTCCCTATTACCTCATGCAAACAAATTTGAGAAGAAGGCCATGTTATTTGGAACTGTGGTTGCAAAGAAACTGATCCTCAGAGCATGGAAGTCTGATACTGTTCCCATGTATGAGTTGTGGTTAAGAGAAATGGCTAATATGCTTCATCTAGAGAGGTTGACACTCCAAAATGAAGACAAGGAAGACATGTTTAAAAGAATGTGGGACCCTGTACTGCAACTGTTTCAACAAAGTGACTAATGATACATCCACTTTGTAACACTTACTGCTTGTGCCATACAATTTACCTTACACATTGTACAGATTGATCTTTATGTAACTATGATTGTTGCTATCATTTTATTGTTTAAGATTTATTTATTTATTCATATATTCTTTATTCCTTTTTTTTCTTGTCATGACTGTTATTTCTTTATTAGCTGACAAGATGAGCTGATTCTGTTCATGTTCATGTTTTTTGTATGTTTCGAGTTGAGGGGAAGGTTCTTTATTCCTGTCTACTTGTTTGTTTGTTTGTTTTTTTCTTATTTTTTTTCTTCTATGTCATATCCCTTTTGGAAAACAATAAAAATAATTATAAAAAAAAAAAAAATAAATAAATTAAATTAAATCTAATTTCAGTCATTCAGCGCATGCTCATTCTAGGTGGACGCTGATGGGAACAGAATGAAGATTTGGAAGTAATGAAAGAGTGGATGGACCTAAGCATTAAAATGTGGATCTTCATAGAGCTGTAACATCCAAGTTGGTTGAGGTTTCCCTGATAGAGGCGCTGAAGACGCTGAACTAGAATTTATCATCCTGTAGAGATGTAAACATCACTACGTCACGTCTGCCCCCTGTCCGATCAGAACCATTCCCAATCCTCAGGCCATGATTTGAAATTTTGAAATATGCAGATCAGCACAGCTGGCACAAACAACACTGCCACATGCAAAGTCACGTAAAATACTTGTCCTCTCCTATCTGATGCTGATTTTGAACGCCTTCCCTACAATGTCACATGTCAAAATGCATTACATATAGTGTTGGTAGTCACAGAAAACTAGCATGAATTTGAATGTAGCATCTCCTCAGGAATCCGTCTTTGAATAATAAAAAAATTGCTGGTAATGGATTAATGAATAGTCGTTTACTCCAATGCAATTACTGAAACATTCCACAATAGCATTATTATGGCTGTGTTGTGATCCTTTCATTTTGTTTAATAATTTTGAATGATGTTGTCTGTCATATTTTTAAGCTATGTTTTTAACCAGAGAAGTGTGATATTTTTTTATCACTTGTAAGCCTTTTTATGCACATGAACAAACACCGACATATGCTCATTTAAGAGATGTGATTAATAATGACGGTTCAAGTGTTAGAAAGTCAAGGCTCCATCTATATTTAATGTCCCGTTTTTAATTATTCACTTCTAAGCAATGCTTGTGCTATACTTACCTTCTTTACACACGCATTGGGGCATAAAGTCAACTTGATGGATGGAGGCTCTATGAATATTTGACCTGTTACAGCTAAGAAAATGTAAAGCTCTTGAATATGAGCACTCTAATGAACGACACTCCTTAAATGAACATGATAACATACCAGATAAAGTCCTTGCATGAATTAGTATTATTTTTAGACTTCTGATGATATTTTTTAATATGGATCTGATCTTTTTTGCGATCTATAATATAATATGACAATATATAATACATATAATATATATATATATATATATATATATATACTATATATATATATATATATATATATATATATATATATATATATATATATATATATAATATGACCTCTGATAAATATGAAAATGGACTTGAGTTATAAAGCACTTTGATAGTCTTTCTGACATCTTAAAGCACTTTTGAAACACACATACATCAGTATTACCAACCACATGTATACCATTTCATAAGAATTCACTTGCCACTCATGCAACAGTTGTAGCAACTTGGGGTTATCCCCCAATTTCTACATAGTAAAAGCATTCCATAGCACCCTGGACTTCCCTCAGCCTCTTCAATAAGACTACAGTCAGTTTCTAAGCCCACGCAATCCATCTGTGGCACATGCCAGCTAACCAGCTCCACACTGGTTGGCTTGGAATAAACTGCCAATATAGACTCGCTATTGGGAGTTGTTTCAACTCCGCTTTGATCCCTGCCAAGCAGATTGACCTATAACCTGAAAAATAAGCACTTAGTGTTTTCCCTGTCATTTCACAGCACAGGAAATAACCTGTCATTTTCATGTTGCTTTTCCTGTTGTCATGTATACTCACAAATACATCATGGAGTTGTGGTCCTCTCATGATCTTTATGATCGCATGTTTCAAGCTTCAAGGATTGCTCTCTGTTGTTGTGGTGGAACAGTATGATACGGCACTTGTTCAGTGATCAGAAGGTTGCAGGTTCAATCCCAGCTGCGGTTGTCGCACAGCGATAGGTCCTTCGACAAGAAAATTTACCACAAGTTGCTCCCACTGCTGTGTCAGTGGAGTGTGAAAGGGTATGAAAGGGTGTTAATGTGTTAGCCGATAGACAACAGACATAGAAACTCTAACCATTAGTGAATGAATGTGAGAGTGAATGGGTGTAAATGGGTGGATGTGACCTGTGGTGTAGAGTAGCTTTGAGTAGGCAAGGGTGTTAATCCCTTGTGGGGAAATTTAAGTGTCATAGCAGCTTCACAAAAAGGACAGACAATTAATAATACACAAAATCACAATATCATAGGATTGCACCTGGACACAGAAAAACAAGTAAGACAATAAAACAAGGTAAAGCAGGGTAATAGACAAGGTGCACTGAGCATCAATAAAAATACCATAATAATACAGTGCACAGTAACAGTCCCCAGTATACATATGTGTCAGCACATGTATGCATGTAAAAGTCTCATGGCAGTGGACAAGAAGGAGTGTTTATGTCTTTCTGTTGTGCACTGAGGCAGAATAAACCAGCTACTAAACAAGCTCCTCATCGGGTTGTCCATGATGGCCAGCAGTATCTTCATTATCCATCTTTCAGCCACCACACTCACAGGCTCCAGGCTGGTCCCAAAAACAGACCCAAGTTTTCTTCAGCAACTTCTCAACGCTGTTTTCATCTGCAGCTTTCATGCCACTGCCCCAACAGGCTATTGCAAAAAAAAAGAGCACTCTCCACTACTGAATGGTAGAAAGCCTTCAGCATAGGCCCATGGACATTGAAAGATCTGAGCCCATATCCGTCAAGTTTTGGTCTTGAAAATAAGGGACATTTTTAACCTCAATAGGTTGTCATTATGCCACAATAGGAGGCACAAGCATCAGGTCAGCAGTCGGTCAGAGGGTCTTAGTGGCAGTTTGACACCATGGACAAGAGAGAGGAGAGAGAAGAGAAGTGAATAATAGAGGTGGAATAAATCATAAAACTGTATGGTTGGGAACAGCGAAGGGACCTTAGAGAAGCGAAGGAGCTGTTTTTTTTGTTTGTTTTTTTTCTCAGTCTATTACATGTTTTATTGATGTGTGACATGCTATTCTCACAAGAGCTTGTGAGACCTTCCTCCCTGACAGGGCTGTGTGCCGTGGCGTGGTTTGGTGTGACGCTTTCAGTGAGGATTGTTGGTCGGAGCAAGACTGCGGCACTGCGCTTTGGCATGATGTGACATTTGGGGCAAATCCTTCTGAGAAAATGGAGGGGGCTCTGGCCAGGGTGTGCTCGCTCCAGTCCAGTATGTTATTAATGAGTACTCCCAAGTACTTATAGGACTGCACAATCTCCACATCCTTCCCCCCAATAGAGTCTGGGAGATAGGTGTTTTTGACCTCATAAAATCAATTATCAACTCCTTGTTTTTTAATTTTTATTATTTTTTAAAGAGACTAGTAGTGTGTCTCAAATCGCATACTTCCATACTGTGTACTCAAAATTTTCAAATTGAGTGTACTAAGCATACTGCATACTCACTGGCTTAGTGCACGAATTTTGAGGGTGTAGTACTGTCTCAAATCGCATACTGCCGAACGGCATACTCACCGGAAATGACGACACGATGTGGACCTCTTCTTCTTCTACGCCGAATTGTGACCGACTTGCAGCGCATAAGCGTCGAATACCGCCATCATTTGCCTGCGAATTTTCAAAGAATTATAAATCATTTAACAAATATATTTTGTATCACATCACATCTTAATATATAATGTTAATATCCAATAGTAAAGTGAGTATTTATCGTGCTTTGCTGCGCCGCAATCGGCGCTAACAACGTCATGTCCTCCTCCTACTGACTGCAGATGCACCCCATGTATCGTTCATTTACAGATAGCAAAGCATTTGGTTACGGGTCATTATATTTTTTTAAACAAATTTCCACTTAGAATTTTAAATGTGTCCCTGTTATACAATATAAGGATAACTCTGTATAACTTATTATACAAAAAGTATTGAGTTAAGTTATAGTATTACAGTAGTTAAACAGGTATATTATTTACACCCATGACATAACCTCCAGCTCCCAGCTCAACTGTTTGGCAGATGTCGATATATTCAAAAATATTTGTGTTAAAAAAAAAGTTTGTTTCTGTCAATGTCTTAGGATACAGACAGAACTGCGAACAAACTTAAAAGCCGGATTTCTTTGAGTAGGATTTTAAATGCTAAAAGTTCTTATATAAATATATAAGAAATAGAATATACATTCATAAAATATATAGATAGCTTTATGCCTTATTCTCTGCAGTTGAGCTGGTAGTAAAGGGTTAATATTAAAGCATCAGTGTTAGATCAGCATGTTAAATGTACCACAAAGAATATAACAAAAACACACCACCATTAATATTAATTTTATTTTATTTAAAGACATTAGTGCTGCATTTCCCCAGCCTCCACTGTAAGCTTAACGCCACAGTGCCACTCCTGCCGATGTTCTTCGATGGGGAGAGTGACCTGCGGCCAGACTTCACCTCACCAGGGAGTCCTTTGGGGGTCTGATGGTTCCCCTCGGCACCCAAAGGGACCATCAGCAGAGGACCGACTTCAACTGGGTGCAGGTTTCACCTGGTTGGCTGGATCAGCAGCCTTCAGAAAGGTTGTTGGCAGCATTGATGTGTGGGTGAAGCCATCAGCCCAGCATGCAGCATGTTACCTGCACATTAAATTTTTTTATTCAGTTCAGTTTCAGGCTGTGTGTGATCACAAAATTTCAGGACATTTTTGTGGGCTTTCCAGGTCAGCACACAACACGAGGGTGTTGAAGCACAGCCCCATTTACCTGCAGCAGAAGTATCCTCTGCCAGGCTTCTGCATCCTTGGTGATGGTGGCTACCCCTGCCTCAAGCAGTGCCCTCATCGCCCCCCACGGACAGCCTCTCCAAAACCAGCAATTTAATGGTCACCTGTCCAGAGCCAGATGTGTGGTGGAGAGCTTTTGGTACCCCAAAGACCAGGTGGAAGTCCATCTTCGGGTTTTGGGCATTTCAGGTCCTGTGCAGGAAGGACAACACAATACAGAAAAACAGAATTATGTAATTGTGACTGTGTACTCACATCATACAGAATCCACTTGTTGATCACATCACAGCAAACCAACCAAAGTTTTCCCATGTTTTTTACTGACAAGGGCTGGAGTGAATTTCCCATCCAGCCCCCTTTCTGCAATGAACCCCCTACAGGATTTTATACAAAAAGTTAAATGCAAACCATAACAATAGTGTTTTATTATAACCTCAGCTTTCACTTACTCATAGCAGGTACCTGTGGCATTATGCCTCCCCGTGAACAGGCAGCAACCCTCCAGGCTATCAGGCCCCTGGTTTACTCATCAGTCCCTAGAAAGAGCAAAACATTTAACCTTACAGACATCGACGGGGAAACATGACAGTAATGACATGACATGCTGCAGATAAACCTCCGTAGCGGATACTGGCTTTATTCACAGGCTATCTGCCAAGCTAAATGTAGCTATTAGCTGCCGTATCTAACGAGTATTTATGACTGATAAAGCCCTCCCCGCACTTCTAACATCAGTATCATCTGCAGCGAAGGTGAACATTAATCCCATATTAACAACACCACAAACAGCGGTGTAGAGTTACAGGTATGGGTGTTATACCGATACCTGTGTTTACAGGTATCAGTGCAGCTGACTGAGGCAACCGAGAGCTACACGGGACGCCGTGACAATTAAACTACACCAATAAACAGAGACGTCCGAGTGGTGCTTCTGGTCATATAGTCCCTGTGCAGGATATAGCCCGCTGGTTATTTTTATTTACCCGATTATTCAGGGTAATGCTCGGACCGCGGCAGCTGTTAGCCCAACTAGCGTTAGCATAACTGATAGCCAACCATTCGTGGCACAAAACAAACAAAAAAAAAAACAACGAACACAAAAAATGCACTCAAAAGGACAACAGCTTAAGGTGCTTGGTGTAAAAAACAAGTGTTTATAACTTACATTTGAACAGTGCAGTCACATCCACCGTAGTCAGTGCAGAGCCACAGCTCACTGCTGCCATCGTTGCCGGCGGAAATGAGTACATTGAGTGTCCACAGCTGCATACTCAAAATCCGGGCCGATTTGAGTACATCATCCAGGTACTTTTGCATACTCATTTTTCGCATACTATGCATACTGTTTTTCATTTTGACGCAGTATACTCAAAATTTTGAGTATTTGAGTATGGAAGTATGCGATTTGAGACACACTATAGGAAAGCACCATAGAAACTCAAGTCCATAACAATTTACCAAATACGTTTCTTGTGGGAGAGGATATGTGTAGTTGGTTGGAGCAAATGTGAACATGACACTACACAGATGTACTATGAGGAAATTTGGGGATAGGTGTCTTGCCCAAGAACACAATGACATGTGACGAGCAGAGCTGGGCTCGAACTCTCTGCTGTTTGATAAATGGCTAAGTGAACTAATTGACTGAGCCACCAATGCCTGGTAACAGTCAGCTTTGTGTTGTTTATTTTGGTGTTATTGGATGATGTGTTCAACTTTTGCTGCTCCTTTTTTGCTTGATGATAAACTCAGGGTATATTGGAGAGTGTAATGACATGACATAAAAAGGCTGTTTATAGTTTTTTTCACCAGCTCTTTTCAGTATATAAATTTGTTGGATGTTTTTCCTTATAGCTGAACTTTTGACACTTCTGGATATGCCTCTATTTTCACATTATGCACAGTGTTTTCCCCACCCCATTTTCTGCTGCATATCTTTCCCCGAGGCTGTTATCTTTTGGCTTAGAATCTATACAGGCAGTTACAGTAACAGCTGAACATGTAGACAAGGGTTTTTGCTGATGAGTAAAACAGTGATTAAAAACTTATTAAGTGAAAAAGAGCAACAGCATCAGCTGAAAGAACAATTAATATGACAGCTTAAAAGGTTTGTATAAAATCTATAACCCCTCTCACATGAATATCCAGCAGGAATACAAGAGCAGCAAGCAGGAGTGGAGAACCTTCCTAAAAAAACAAAAACTGAGAGATAACTGAACTAACTCTCTGTCTGTCACATTCATTACACGCCAGTCAGAGGCTTCTAAGTAAGTACTTCTGGCTTCAGTATAACTAACCCTTACTTATACCTAAACCCTATTTGTCCGTTTAAGATTGATCAAAAGCCCAGTCAGTTTTTGACAATAAACAATCATTTTGATGGCCCTTATCATTGAAAAGAACCTGGGTTGATACATTATATGCAGCAAATCATCCTGCTGTTTTTGCGTGTATAATCTATGATGTATAAATTACATGACAAACACACACAAGCTCTAGATTCATGTAGAAGAGGACGAGATGGCTGCGTTCTTTTTTTTGACTCTCTCCCTATAACACCTGGTACCTCACTCTTCATATTTATATCTTCTTCCTTATGGCTCTGAAGCAGTCTGTCTGAGCTCTGTGACTTTGTTAAACACTTCATCTTTTATTTACACAAACCCATTCAGCAGGGTAAGTAAATCACAGACGGTAGCTGCAGAATGAGAGCAGTGTTCTGACAGCACAGAGCAGAAGCTGCAGCTCATTGTGCTGCAGTCTCTCAGCTGCCTGTTGGCGACACACACACGCCGTCTCCTTCGTTTCTCAACAGATTTATACAGCCACGCTATATATTCTGTTCAGGTTTCCTCCACCAGGCGCACATCCAACAGCAGCTTGTGTGCCAGAGCCAAGCTGCTCTTCAAAGGCTCTTCAGCACGGAGAAAGCAATAAAGAATGTCAGCCATAAAGTCGAGTTTACATTACATAACAAGTCTGAAGTGGTGTTTTAGCATTTTCTGTCCATTTGCTTTAAATCAGCTTTTTACAGCTGTAATTTAGACTAGATTGTTTTGTCACCTTCTGGCTATTCCTTTGCCTTTATTTTGCAGCACTGTAAAAGTAAACCTTTACTGATGCTTTAGTTCAGTATTCTGTGCGCATCATGTTTGGAAGAACAATAACCATAACTTGTCCAGGTTGTATCCAAGCTTCTCTACAGAAAATGTGATTTTTCAGGGAGCTCCTCTTGCTTAAAAAAACTTTTAAGTATAAAATAAACCTTGCTGACACTTGCAAAAGAAAAAAAACAGAAAAGAAAACACCCTGACCTTGGCTCTCTGGACACAAACAGCAGGGGTCACTGTCATGTTTGTGAGTTGAAAAGGTAAAACATTAGGTTGATGTCATCTCCTGACATGCATCAGCTTTTCAGGCCCTTTGGTGCAGGTTTGCTTTCTGTCCCCAGAGTCAGAACCAAACAGAGAGAATCAGCCTTTAATTTTTACTCTTCACATAACTCTTTCTTTTGAATCAAGGTTAAAAACTCATTTTGTTTAAAGTTTTCAAGTGTGTATCAAAACCAGAACTGCACTGTACCTAAGCAATTAACTGTCTTAATGAAAAATACATTTTAGTTGAATTAGAACTATAACACTGCACTGTAGTCATTACAATTGTAGCTGTCTTATTGAAGACGAGAAACTGAATTTTACAATTGGGAGAATTTAGGCTGTTGGTGCCTCTGTAGGGCCTGAGTGATCTGGCACAGATGTTTTGGAAGATGTTCAGGGGTGAATTAATTATAGGGTTCATTTAAATTGGACAAGATCAATCTGGTAGTCCATATCTGGCGAGGCAGTAGGCCTACAATTTTGTTAGAACAATAAGACCAGGTGATTTCTTTGTTGATCATTCAAAACACTCAGGACATTGTATTACCTTATTAACTTAACCCTTTAAAGTCTTTTGTATTATCTTTGATACATACTTTTATGTTATCACTATCTAGCCAATATGATCGATACATTCCTTTTTTTATTTTCTGGCAATAATTTGTGTATTTAGGTGTTACTGGGTTTAGTGAGTCAATAACTAGGTGACTCATTTTTTCAAATTAAAATGACTAAAATTGTATTCATTTTATATATAAATTTAATCTTATTTTAATCACTACTAAAAAGTATGAATGCAAAAATGTGCATAATTTCAGGATGAAAGCAACACTGCACTGCAACAATTAGTTCTAAATGTCATATTGACATACCCTTTAGTTACTGTTTTAATAACAACAGTGCAATGTAATGTATTTTTTCTTTGACATGTTGTTTTTAAGTGTTATGTGAATCACTCTAAACTGCCTTGTTGTTGACGGGGTTTATCAAATAACCCTGCCTCTTTTTGCCTTGCATAAGAAACACTCGGTCCATGCTTTGAACATGTTCCTTTCTTATCAAATGACAGATCATGCAGGTATTATTTCCAAAGGACCTTATAAAAAGGACTCCAAAATAAAATTGGACTGACAGAGAGCAAGCTTGATGACTTAAAGCTGCAATAAAACCAGTAGCAAAAGCAATTAATACTGAATCACAGAAAAATGAAGCACCACTTCTTACCTACCTGACAGATTTGTTGTGCAGAGGTAGAGCTAAGACAGATGTGAGACCCTGTAGTGCCCCTTGAAACCTGAAAAAGAAGCACTTCTTTCTGCACTCTTGAGACAGTTATCATTTATGCTCTCTCATGTTGTTTAAAGGCGTGTCTCATGGTGTGCAGTTAGCTCAATGTGAGGCATTTATCTGAATGCTCAAGTGCTTTTTCTGGAAGGACGATGACAACCTAAGAAAAATCCACCTCCTTCGCTGCGTATATCACTTCGGTCTAATGATTCGCTGCACTCCACCATTTATTTTTGTGATCAAGTGATGTAATTTACTCTCCATGCACCATTTATACTGAGATAGCTTTACTTACTTCTGCTCTTACAAGTGATTTTCAGACATTCCCAGAGTGCTTTTCAATGGTTTAAATGAACTCCGCTTTCCAATTACAAGCTCATCTAGCCACAAAACCAGTCAAGGTTGGAGTGGTTAAAGTTCTAGGGCCTGATTTTGTTTCAGACCTCGTATTGGCATCAGTCAAGGTCATTGTGTTGTCAGGTTGACCTTCCATGCATACTTACATCAGGGCCATGTAACCAAATATCACAAAAGGTTTTCAAAAGATTTTCGTTACATTTTGAATACGTCCCTCACATAAAGGATAAGTTCGGTTTCTACAGCTTTCACATTGTATATAGAATGAAGTAGAACAATATACTCACCCAGAAGGCTGCCAACAGTGCTTCGGGAGATATTTAGATCCAAAATCGAGCGGTGGACATCTGTATAATAGTGGCACACGGGGCATGTTAGCGCCGCTCCTCAAACTGCATTAATGGTCAAAAACTCATTCATTTCACCGATATTTCATCATGGTCCGCTCGCGCTACTCCTCCAAGACAGTCTGGGGTCGCTTCACCCATGTTTTCGTGACTGTTCTGACCTCTGAACTGAAGACTGCTCTCTGGTCAGCTGTTCTTCTCTTTGCCTCCGCGTCCTCCTTCAGATGAGCTCCTCATCTGTATACTCTGGCTCGAAACTGTAAGAACACCCATCATATTCAAAGTTCTCCTCCACAACATCTTCATCCGATAGATATTCGTCCATTTTGCACAAAACTGAAAGAAGAAAGTTGTTGAGTAGCCAGCGGTCACCCCTGAAGCAATGAGCCGCACAGCGCATGCGCGGCAGCCGTAAAGAAAGTTTTCAGTTCAGAGGTCAGCACAGTCACAAAAGCATGGGTGGAGCGACCCCGAACTGTCGTGGAGGAGTAGCCCGAGCTGACCATGATGAAATATTGGTGAAACTAATGAGTTTTTGGATGATTAATGCAGTTCTAGGAGCGGTGCTATACATGCCCCGTGTGCTACCATTATACGGATGTCCGCCGCTCAATTTTGGATCTAAATATCTCCTGAAGCACTGTTTGGATCAGGAAAGCCGTCTGGGTGAGTATATTGTTCTACCTCATTCTATAAACAATGTGAAAGCTGTAAAAACCAAAATTGTCTTAAGTTTGAGGCTAGGTTTTCAATTCAGACATATGCTATTTTCGATTCTGGGCTTTCAATCATCATCTTCAAAACAGTCCAATGTGCTTTTTGATTTGACAACAAAATGTTCAAACTTGGTCCCAAAGACTCTCATTATTACTCAAAGATACTCCATAAGTCTACCTCATCCACATCAGCACATAAGAGAATTCTGGTAAGGGATTGAAAAGTTCATTTAATGAATCAGAATGGAAAGGATATGCCAAAACATCAAAAAAAATGCCAATAGACTTTGACATGAGACATATATATTGTATATATATATATATTTATATATATATATATATATATATATATATATATATTCATTTAATGAATCAGAATGATATATATATATATATATATATATATATATATATATATATATATTATATATATATATATATATATATATATATATATATATATATATATATAGATAGATAGATATATAGATATATGTATATATAATATCCTCAGTCGCTTCATTGAGGTTTAGATCATTTATTTGATTGAAATGTAACTACATGCGTACCCAGTATGTCATAAGTGTTCACTGGTCATTTGAATGCTAATTCTATTATTATCTTTTATTCTATATGGAGATAATTCAGACACCAAAGACACCATGCTGCTTTAGTGCAGAGACACGTAAGAGGCCAGACAGAATGCCTGTCCAAAATAAAAAGGTTAATTGTCTTCAAACATGAATGTAGCTGGTTAATTGCATGTCTTTTTTTATACACTAGTCTTCTGAATAGTTGCACAAAGGTCAAATCAAATCACTTTTCTATGAAGGTTGTGAATATGCATAAAAATTGGAAACTCCTAAGTGCTATTTTTGATTCTTATGCTGTACTTGAAGAAGACACCTCTTCAACACTATATTCAACTACTTTTTCTTCAGCTTTAGCATTGAAAATTGCAGAGGTGTATTCCATCTTTGTAGGTTTTAGGTAAGTTAAAAGTTCTGTTATTATTCACTGAAGTCACTACAAGGTCAGTGGGAAATTAAAATACAATGGTCTAAGATGGTTTCCTCACATACAGCTTGTTACATTGTTCAGATTCAGTTGAAAAAAAAATGCAACAAATGTGCTGATCTTAAAATTTCCAGAAATCATTTGAAAGATGTGGCAGACTTCATACTGTAAACATGACCTACTTAGTGGAGTTTCCTACAGCTCATAAAAGTCATTAATCCTTTATGGAACATTTTTATAACACACATTAAATCAGATGCTGATAACACATGGTCACAAAGCAACCTTCGGAAAAACACTCCACACTCAAGCCTTTCTTATGAGCCCGCCTCGCCTCCATTCTGTGTCCCCAAAACCCTCCAACTTGTCAGAGTAATTTTCTTCACTTCAAATGAGCTGCTTCTAATAAAATTTTAATTCAGTTATTACAAGCACAGTGATGCCTCAAGTGCGGCCTCTGAGCCCTGTCTGGCTTATGGAAATGTATCTGCCAGATGCACTTAAGACTCATGCAAATGGATTTTAATTTGGGTGAAAATTAGCTCACTTCATTAACGACACATTACATAAGATAAATGGAATTTGACCAGTTTCCCCTCTGTACATACATCAGTTTGGTTTAAAGAGCCCACTGCAGATCAACTGGGCCACTCGACTGATAATATTCACTTACATCACAGTATGTTCGCCAGACTGACATAACCACCTGCCGAGTGGCAGAGAGCCACATTTGTAATTGATGTTGGTGGTAAGATTAATTGATAACGATATATGTATATTAGGTTTTTTCCCTGTATCAGTAACCAAACCGAATGTTGCTTGGATCAGGGACTATGCCAACTTAACACTCAGGCTGTCCATCTCCCTCACTGCTGTGATTCATCAATAAGTAAGACTTAAGATGAAGTCAGGATCTAACTTTCAGATCACTCTCTCTTTAACATGTGCTCTAAATTAAGTTGCATGGAAAAAATATTTGATTCTTTACAATGTGAATAACTGGAGGACAGTAAAGGCACATGTGGGACTCAACCTTCTCAACTTGGGAGGATTCAACTCAAAGGATAGATCTAATAGTATACCCATCAGCTACCATGTACAGTCAGCGCTGTACGCATGCTGTTATAATGCATTTGTTATGGTATGGCTAATTCTGTTTTAGTTTGTATGAGTATTTCCTTGTGTTCCTTGTTTTGACCTCTTGCATTTCTTATTTTACTGTCATGATCTTGCTCTTGGTCTTAGTTAAGTTACCTATTTTGTGTTCAAGTTTTGTATCTTTTTGTGTTTCATGTTTTATTCTGAAATCCCTGTGTTCTATGTGCTTTTTTTCTGCCCTCCCTGTGTGCTTCTGATTGTTGATTAGCTCACATGTGCTTGATGTTTCTCTAGTGTATTTAGTCTCTGTGTTCCCCTTTGTCTTCATTGGATCATCATCTTCTGTGTTTCCCCATGTAAATGGTAAATGGTAAATGGACTTGAGCTTATATAGCACTTTTCTAGTCTTTGACTATTCAAAGCTGCTTTACACTGCAGGTCACACCTACCCATTCACACCCATTTGCTCTCACATTCACTCACTGATGGTTCAGAGTTTCTCTGTTAGTTATCCATCAGTATTTCTAACACATTCACGCCCTTTCATGCCCATTTACACGCCACTGACGCAGCAGTGGGAGGAATTTGGGGTTAAGTGTCTTGCCCAAGGACACATTGCCATGTGTCGCCCGTGGATGGGCTTGAACCTGCAACCTCCGGGTCACTGACCAAGCGCACTATCCAACTGCCACCGACGCCCCACTGTGCCCCATGTGCCCAAGTCTATCGTATTTCCAGTGTCTCCAGGCTTACCTAGTTTTTGAACTTTGTCTTTAATTTAACCTATTGGATTTTGATTTGTACTTTAGTTTTTCTTAAGTGAAGAAGTGTTTCTTCTTCCTTTTTGGTAGCTTGGTGAAGTTGATACTTTGTAAGAGATTTTGTTTTTGCAATTTGAACTCTTATATACAATGACTTTTTGGACTTTTGATCCCTTTTAGTCCATCTTTCAGCCTTGTTTTTGTCACAATCTCAGCTTCAGCCTCAGCCTCTCCCTCAGCCTGTCACTCCCTGCTGCACTCTAATTAGTCCAGACTCACCTCACCTGTGTTGCTGTTCACACCTGCACCTCGTCTCCAGCAATCAAGCCAGCTACTTAAGCTCCAGCTCCACACTCAGTCGTTGTCAGACTGTCGTTGCACTCATGCTGAGAAGTCCAGACTTGTTTCCCGGATTGATCACCCGTTGCCGACAAGTTTCGTCCCAGACTCTGCCTCATACGCCTGACCCTCGGCTTGACTCCAAGGTATCGACTAGCTTCTGTCCTGCATTCACCCGCCTGTCTGAATCCCTGGCTTTCGATCCTGCTTCCGTCTCCTGTTGCCGAGTCCTGTCTGCTCTTCGTTGTGAACCACGACTGGTATCTGATCCTGCTTCCGCCTCCTGTTGCCGAGTCCTGTCTGCTCTTCGTTGTGAACCACGACTGGTATCTGATCCTGCTTCCGCCTCCTGTTGCCGAGTCCTGTCTGCTCTACGTTGTACCGTCCGCCTGGTATCCGACCCCCTGCCTGTCTTCGACAACGTGAGTTCGCCTGAATCACATCTCCGAGTGTTCCTGAACGCCTCAGCTCGTCTGTGTGTGAGTCCAGCCTGCATCACCTCCTTCTCTAAAGACTGTGTGAGCTTCTGTCAGTGCATCTCCCGGGTGGCTCAGTCGGTAAGGCTTCCGACTGCAGATCGGGCTGTCGCGGGTTCGACCCCCGCTCAAGCCACAGCCTGTTTTCTGTTTAAACTGTGTGGGTCTCAGTTTTGGACTCCTTCTGCGTGTTGCAATCCAAGAAGTGTCCCTCTCCTAAGTTTGCTGTTGCGGGTTGAAGCCCCGCTCAAGTCACAGCTACACCTCTGTAAAAACTGTGTTCAGAGAAGTGTCCCTCTCCTAAGTTTGCTGTTGCGGGTTGAAGCCCCGCTCAAGTCACAGCTACACCTCCGTAAAAGCTGTGTTCAGAAAAGTGTCCCTCTCCTAAGTTTGCTGTTGCGGGTTGAAGCCCCGCTCAAGTCGCAGCTACACCCCTGTAAAGACTTTGTGAGCCCCGCTCAAGCCGCAGCGTCTCCCTTCAAAACGTTGAGGGAACCAGAGTCTGAACAGCTCGGGGTTAGCTCAGTCGGGAGAGCGCCCGCCTGTCAATCTCCTGGTCGCGGGTTCGCGCCCCGTCCTGAACTGTCTCTGGTCTTGGTATTTAATAAAGACTATTCATTGCTCACATCATCTACTTGCTTCTGGGTCTTCACTACCACTGTTACAGTTTTTTTTTATCTGCATTTTGAGTCGCTCCCGCTTTTTGCTAGATTCTTTGTTTTTAACATAAAGTGACAGCATTTTTCACTGCAGGTGAAAGGTGCAGTGATTTATGAGTTACTGGGTGAAGTGGTGACTTTCAGACTATTGTGTTACTAAATGTCATTATTAAGCAGCTAATAAAAACAGAGTGAGTCCTCATGAATGTTTCTTTGTGTTGGTTAAGAAACAAGCTCATATCCTGCATTATAGGTTAAAATGAAAGCACAAGATGTGTTTATGTTTGTTTACTCTGGAAAGGTGCATAGGGAAGTGGAAAAACTGTCTGCACCCATAACTACTCTCTTTAAACAGAGTTTGGAAAAAAAAAAGATTTTGATAGATTATGTCTTACTAGTTGTACCTTGATGTAAAGCTGATTAATTGGGCTTTCCAAAGGCATAAAATACAAAATCAATTGTAATTTTTTATAGACAAAAATATGCAAGAAAAGATCAATAAAGATAAATTGATTATGAAAAATGTGACAAAAAGTGTCCGTGCAGTTCTAATGGTGTTGGTAATTAGAAATATGCAGGTTTCAGCCCAGCTTGGGCAGTAACATGGTGATGTGTCGTTGGGCAAGACATTTAAGCTCAAGTTGCTCCCTCTGCTGCATCAGTGGCATGTCAATAGGTCTGAAAGAGTGTAAATGTGTTAGTTGATACTGGTGAACAACTGGCATAGGAACTCAAACCATTAGTGAGTGAATGTGAGAGTGAATGGTTGTGAATGGATGGAAGTGACATGTGGTGTAAACTGCTTTGATTCATAAAAGAAACTAGAAAAGTGTATGCTGTATAAGCATACAGCCATTTGACTTGAGGAAGGAAAGAGGCTGTGACACATGACAGTTGAATTTCCTTTGTGAAACAACCACAGCACAAGACCTTGTAACAGGTTACATCACAGGAATTGTCCTAGAAAATACAACATATCTTTAGTGATCATAATGTAAAAGAAAAATGGATGCCTGAGTACAGTTGTTGCGAGCAGACACATCTACATCAGCAGCCTGACAGCATTTTTTTATAGTCTGTCATGCTGAGGTTTTTCTTCCCATAAATTTGAAGTGTTTACAAATATACAAACAGCTTGCAGCACAAGCCGTCTTCTGTTTTTACGCTTTGAAATATTAAATATTAGCACTAGTCCTCATGAATTTAAGATGGATTCTCACATCAGGGCTGCTTTTATTTCCAGGAGCTGTCAGCCTGTTTAGCGAGCAGGGGACTCAGCTGCACAGTGAGAGATCATTACTGTAACCTGGTTCACTTCATGTGTGTGTCCTGTTCAAGTGTACTTGAGCGAGCCACTTACCCTGTGAAATTATTCATTGTCACCATGGAAATCAAAGTGTAGCAAGGGGATTCACATAGTCAGGAAGCTCCTTTATCTTCCAGTGGTTTGTCAGATATCACAGCTTTACTCCTGGAAGTCCTTGACATGTATATTCTATCAGAACACTTAAGTAGATATTAAAATTCAAAATAGTGAATTGGTGTATTTGACTGAGAAGATGAGCATTGATTTATTTCCTTCAGTCTGAATATTAAAGTCATGATAGACAGGAAACTTTTAAGGCAGAAATCAGGAGGTGGTGAAACAAAAGAAAAGCAGAGAGGCATTGATATTATAATTTTAAAAGTAGTATCAGGACTAAATCTAACACTTCTATCCCTTTTAGTCTGTATTAAGTCTTTTAATGGGAGACACTTTCATTAAAACACGCAATGATTGCAACAAAAAAATTAAACTCCTCTGTTCATCGTTCGTCAGTTTGATTATAGACATGGTTAACAGCTGAAAGTATGTGTTGAAAAGTGCAATATAAAGAAAGAATTATCCATACAACCATTATCTTTACAGCTTAATCCTTGAGAGGGCCTTAGTGGCTGGATTCTACCCGTCTGACAATGGACAAGAAGTTGGGTACACACTAGAGTCTGGGTGTCAAACTGATCCAGTAAAGGGCCACTGTGGCTGCAGGTTTTCATTCCAACCAAGCAAGAACACACCTGATTCAACTAATCAACCAAGCAAAGACAATCTAGTTGATTGAGTAATTTGTGTCAGGTGTGTTCTTGGTTGGTTGGAATGAAAACCTGCAGCCACAGTGGCCCTTTACTGGATCAGTTTGACACCCCTGCAGACGGATCCACTGCCAATTACAGGCCCACATAGGGAGGTAGTCAACTCTCATCCACACCCACACCTAAAGGAAATTTTAAGTTACCAGTAAACCCAACAAGCTTGTTTTTTCTGCAGGGAGAAAGCTGGAGTGTGCGCAGAGAACCCACATACGAACAGAGAAAGACACACAAAGACCCTGGCTGACACAGGATTCAAACCAGGAGTTGACGGCACATAATCTGTAACTTTTCAGCCTATTGACAGAACGATAGCTGTTGTAACATCTATGGTCCCTGATAACATGCAGTCTGATGATAAACAGTGCAGAGATACCCTGTTTCACACTGCGTAAAACTGTGTATCACTAATGAAAAGGGTACACCACAGCCATTTCAATCTGACGATTAAATTTTTGAACTTATATTTTATGTTGATGATGAATGATTAACCTGACAAGCCAGATGGACAGCTCAAAAAATCTGTCACAGAAATATTTCACTAGTCCATCTGGGTAGGAGCCCTTTGAATTTATTTTCAGGGGTAAAACGTTAAAAAAAAACACAAGCTTGTGATTGGACAATCGTTTGGCTTGTCACATTCATCACAGACCAATCCACATCAAGCAGGGTTGCCTCGAATGTAGCATACATTGCGGGTAATGAAGCGGCTAATGGCTAACAACAGTTAACAACAGTTCATGGATGTTAGCCATAGTGGCTAACTTAGCCGCTAACAGCTGACAACAGTTAATGACCATTAGCTGCTAACTTAGCTGCTAACTTAGCTGCTAACAGCTAACGGCTTTTAACTATCGTCTTACACTAAATTACACCACACAGATGATTCATTTAACACTTATATGTGACATGAACCTCGTCAAAGACAATCCCTACTCCTAAAACTTCTGAGGAGGGTAGATTTCGCCAAGTTACACTAGGTAGCCATGAGGACAATAGGCTAATCGGCATGTCCGTTCTCAACTTCAGGTTCTCAACTTCCGGTTGTCGTCACATCCGCATTCTGCTGCCCCTGCCTCTCTTCCCTGATTGGGCCGCTAAGAATTCAGCCGAGTGAATTCGTTGGACAACGGAGGCTGGCAAGACAGACCTGCAGGATTTCAGAATCAGGCAGGTCCGTCTGCTCTGCAAGGCTAATGAATGATATAACACTATTCTCACACATAAAACAAAAGAAGCATCAGGATGTCTTTTGTCTACTTAGCTGTCTTCCATCTATAACTTCATTTTTTTATAGTTGCTAATATTCTTGATAACTTTCTTTTCATTTATTTCTTTTTTTAGTTTCAAACACAAGAAGCAGTGCACCGGGCATGTGCACTCTGTAGCATCACAAATGTAACTGTATGTCCATGTTAAATAAATGAATAAATGATAAAATCAATCAATAAATCCAAAATCAATAAATGACTAGATAATAAGCATAACAGGTAGGAAAGAAACAGTGAAATAGATCAGAATTCTGTCCAATAAAGAGCTAATTTTAACTGAGTTGCTGTAGACTGATGTATTAACATATGGATGGTTTAAAGACATTTGTCCTCATCTTTGACTTGATCTGTGTCTGGAGGACAGCTGCAGTAGTCCTGTCTCATGTACTACTTTTCCATCTCACAGGTACTTCGCTTTCTTTCCTCTTCTTTCACAAAAAAAACTGTGTAACATCAAACCGTCTGTCAGCTTTATATGTTCTGTGGAGCTTCACAGAAGGAGGAGAGACTGTAAAGTTTCAGAAAAAGAAAAGCTGAAAGAGACACAGTACTTTGTACCAGAGGAGTATTCTTTTTTAAGAGAAACATTCATGAGTCACTCGTGCAGAGAAGTGAATAAGAATAAAATCGAACAGCAGAATATCTGGAGGATTATTTTTCTGCCTGGATTCAGTTGTGCCGATGACTTTCCATCCGAGTACTGGCTTAGGCCTTAAAATTCAAGGAAAAGTGAGTCTTTTCCTCTCATACTCATGTTTTGTGAAAGTGACATTCCTTATTCCATTTACCGGGTATTAAAATTGGCGAGCCTCTTTCAGCATGCTACATGGTTCAGTTAGTGATTTACACAATAACTGTTGAAATGAAGTTTTAAGAAACACAGAGTGATTTTCAAGCCTTAGCTGGAAAGAAAAGGCAAGAAAAAAACAGTAAGCATCAAAATGCAGATAGCTGAACTAGCATTTGCACAAAAAAAGACTTAATTTCACAACAAAAATGACCCAAAGACTATCGGTGAAGTCAAGCAACTGAAGGTCAAAAGGAGACGGAAGACCAAGAAACTTGTTGTAAAAAAGGCAGAGGCAAGGATCCAAAAAAACCTTTGAGAGTTCATCAGCTTGAAAAGCTGAAACTCGGGGGAAAAAAGCATTTAAAAAATCTGGCAGCTGGCTAAGGTAGAGGATGACTCACAGCATGCCAGTGAGTCAATAGCCCATACACTTTATGAGTTTAAAATGACCATTACAGTGATTTACATGTCTCCCCGACATAACAGTACATCTGTGCACAAGACAAAAGGTCTGCTGCGTCTGGAATTCTCTCTCTTACCCATTTACAGCACCAGTAGCTGCCTGTAAGAGCAGATTCCCCTGGCCCCTCAAAATGACAAAACTGTGTGATCCCTACCATGTTTTGTAAACAGTTGGATTCCATTGGCTTGAGGTGGCAAGCCCATCGCAAAGCAGGAGCAGACCTGGCCCAGGCGAGTGATTGGAACTCTTCTTACTCATCCATCTTAGAAAGTGTAAGAAGATGAGAATCGGGGGTACATGGTATGTAAAACTGGCAGGTATTTTGAACATTTGGGATTATGAATGCAGTAGTCATTGAAATCAAACACTAAAATGAACCAGTTCCATGACAAAATATGACCCTGATATGACAATTTAGGGTTTGGGCAAGGATAGGAACTGTCAGCTTTGTCACAACCTGAAGCTAATGATTTGCTAACCATGCAGGAGTGGCACTATCCTTTTTTTACCTGAACATACTCTTCTGCAGGACATACATTTTGCAATGTGTCAACAATATCCTCACTCACACCGTCTCACTGGTACACAAGCTTATCCTGCATAAATAATAAACTGGAGCTGAACGTAAACAGCCTCCCAGTTTTGCCAAACTTGTAAAGAAGCTGTGAGGGAGGAGAGAGTCACTAAATAATAAATGAGGAAAAGCATCTTGTTTTTCAGCAGATATTTATGGAAGCATCGTAGGGGAAGAAATACCACCTATGTAGGGAAAATTTCCCAGAAGTGAAAAAAAAATATGCTCACCTTTAATCAAATGGTTAAAAAATCTCTTTATCTGTACTGTGAAAAATCATAACAGTTGTAATGTAAATGCAATACTCCTCTTTTTTATCAGATTAAATTTTGTTAATTTAACTTTAAGTTTATCTCTTTTTTTGTATTTTTTTTGTTATTTATTTATCCATTCATCAGTTTTATGTGAAATACGTAGCAAGACATAGAGGCAGGCAGAGATAAATGATCTGAAATAAGCATTCAGAATAGTAACAGATTTAATGGTAATCATGCAGTCTACTCCTTACAGACTGTTTCGTGTCATTTATCATTTATTTTTTTGTCACATGTTTATGAAATTGATGTTGTTTAAAGGTTTATCTTAAAGGTAAAACATAAGGGTTATATTCAACAATCTACCTAAATACTCAATCCCCATGTTTGTGAGTTGTGTCCCTTTAGTGAGTGCAAATATAGTAACTAAATTAATCTTAATTCATTACATTTATGTCCATTAGTATCTACCACATTATCACAACAGAGGAAAAACAAGAGGGGATGCAAAAGGCTCACCATAGAAGCAGGACACAGGAATCTTCAAAGCCAGGAGACCAATCCAAATCCAAATCATAATTTGTGCTAAACAACAAACAGATGGATCAACATCAGTGCCATTTTGAGATAAGCTGCATTGCCAGTATCTGCAATATTAATGCATTTGTCCAGTGTAATGTCCACGAAATAAAACTTTTATAGTCTCTATTTCATGGTCTTCTTTTGGAACAGGATATTGCAGCTGTGCCTGGAGGAAACATTTTAGATTTGGCTCTAAAGTAGAAGAGAGTTTGAACTGGTAAAATGTCAGAGGTCAAAGTCAATCGCCGGAAGGAACTGTATTACATTTTCTGTGTTTCATTCTGTTATATCTGTCCACCAACTTTACCTACAGTGATTCTGTCTCGTATATAAGGTGACACAAGCCAAATTCTTCATTTCAGATGGTTTTGAGAAAACGCATGTGTGAAGTTCAGTCAGTAAACTCAGGTTTGTGCTTGATTAAAAGTCTGTATCTGTGCCGTTTTGTGAGCTGGCAGCAGTTTCAAAGCACCTTTCACAGAGGTTTAATGTTGCAAAAGGTTACAGCACTTTACTTCACCTTCTCTCAATAGAAAAGTACAGTCAGACAGCTGGAGAGTTTACAGTTTATGAGTGCAGTAAAAGTTTAGTTTTTGAAACTTGATGCAGACAGATATTGGACATTGAAGTACTGGATCATCATGTGGACTCTGGAAATGATTGCTTATTCCCTTTCCCTCTGCCAAGGATGTTTTGTTTTACAAGCCTTAGTTTGTTCATTTGTGGACAAGATAACTCAAAAAGTTATGAACAAATTTTGATTAAGATTTCAGGGGATGTTGACCATGGAACAAGGAAGTGGTGATCAGATTTTGATAGTGATACAAATCTGGTTGCACATTCAAGAATTTTTAGATAAATATTTTTAACATTGTGAGATAGAGCAGTTTTCCACATTTTTTCAATAAATAGATTGTCGGGTGAGCTTTTGTCCAAAGCTCACCCGACAATGTTAAAAATGCCTTGTTAGAGGTTTGTGCTGTCCTTATGAAAATTATTTTGAGCAAAATAGGGCCGTAAGTACTTTCAATACTTGACAGTAAGTAGGCCTTCCAACATCATCAGCAGATTACAACCCTCCCAAAATAACCCAAAGACTCTGCAGCAAAATGTGCCTTAAGGGGTAATTATGCAGCCTCATATCATGGCGCTGCCTGCTCTGCTCTGCACACAGTATATGCTGCACTAAAGCAACTGCTGTAGAGCGCTGTGCATGAGTGTGTTCCTGCTCTAGTCAGGGCCAGGCAAAAAAAAGGAGAGGTCGGACTGTGACTGGGGGCACATGTAAGCGGGATGGATCTGGATGGGGTTTTACTTTGCTTTCAGAGTGGGGATAGAAAAAAAAAACATAGAAGCATGTAATGACTGTATGAACTCTGCAGCATAACCATGATTACTGGAATTACCCTTTGTTATAGCCCAGATCATGAGCATGTTTGTGTATGATTTGAATCAGATAAATGTCATATCATGTAATGTGACCTCATTCTGAAAAGTCAAGTCTGTGATAATTAAATTAACATATTTACAATGATTTTAGAAAACTAGAAAAAATAAGAACTCAGGCATATTTACTAGTTTAAAATAACAATGCAACAGCACAAGGGTAAAGGGAATTTCTAAAAAAAAAAAAGAAAATGCATACACGTTTAAAACGTCTTGGGTGCACGTATTACATGTCACACAGATGAAGACTTTTTGTAGCTTTAATAATGCATAGAGCAGTACGGGGCTTAAAGAACTAAGCTTAATACTCAGTAGCATTTAAATAAAAGCAGTATAGTTCATTTTTAAAGAAATATGTAAAAAGGTCTTTAAGAAGCAGGGCACTGGCTTCTCTCTGCTAACAACTTCTGTAAGAAATGTATTGATTTTTTTCTTGACAAAAATAGGCCAGATGAAGACATTAAAAAGGAACTGTAAGTGTTTCTATCCCCCCCTCCAGCTCCACTCTGGAGTCTGATACAGGTCTTGCTATCAAGAGAGATGTAAACAATGAGAGAGAGCAACAGTATTTTTTTAATAAGGAATCAGGATTTAGCATCAAGACTTGTAGTGTGAACGCAGCCTCAGATACTCTATGTGATTTCTTCAGCATGGCTAGTTGTTAAGCAAGATTGTTTGTGAGAGCTCAAGTTCTAACCCAGCCTTAATCCATCTTAAAGGGCCCACATTAAGCCTTAACATGGAAGCTTGTATTATGTTTTTAAGAGTATATTCACAATCACTAATGGCAGAATGGCAGGAGGTAACACAGGTAGGCCAGGGGGGCAGGAAATGAGCTGCTTATGGCTGCAACTGGTGCTGCTTTCAGGGAGATGGGAAGAGTTCCACATGCCACGAACTTTACTGTCTCATGAAAGCAGAAGCAGTGTACAACACATTTAAGGGCATGTATAACAAGAATCATTGTGATCCAGATATCGTTCAGAACAAAGAATGAGCTCTGCCCAGGGCCAGATTACATAGTTAGAGCTCCTGGGCAACAACTTAGGGGGAAATCTGCTTCAAGCCCCACCAGCACATACTGTCCACAAAGCATATGTAATGACCTGGTATATATCAGCTTTATGTTTTTTGTCTAAAAGGATTTAAACTGTCATGTTTTCGAAAATGTCAGTAATTTTCAGCTTTCAAAATATATAAAATAAAGACCCATAACCCTGGATGCTGCAGCTAACAGAGACTGAGACTGAAATAGACACAGTACCATAGACCCAGGGAAACCTTGTTTTTCACCCCCACAAATAAATATGTTTCTTGGTTTTTAGTGTCATGCCAGCCATTTTAAAAGAGAATGAGTTCTGAAAGTGATTGGTTTGATTCATAATTCACCCAAACCACACCAATGTATTATATCATCTTTGCACTGGGACCAAAAGGCTTCAATTGAGTAATACTTTGATTAATGCATGTTTATGTCCAGATTCACTGTGCATTAAAGATAAAATATATGTTTGAGATTTTCTTCAGTTCATCTTGTATGAAATGCTGCAGTGGTGTTGGCACATGCTTTTTACTGTATCTTTATAATACTTAATGTGTGGGGTGTTGGGCTCTCGAACCTGATTTGGCCAAGTTGGATTGCTGCCGTGGTCCTGGTGCTCTCCAGGCTGGTTCCTGTGATTAGGGATCTGCAGGTTGAGGGAACTTTCTCTCAGCAGATTAGGGTGAAGTGATGGTATAGAGCTAGGGGTCACTTCCAATACTTGAATAATTTCAATGACTTTTCCACTGCATGGTATCAGCTTAACGCAAAGTGACTTTACTTTGTAGCTTTGGTTTTCCTTGAGGGATCATAACGAGTACCTGACACAAAGACACTGCTGATTTCTGAATGGTCAGAGTGTTGTAATGAGTCGGGGGGTATCTAAAATGGAAATGAAACTTCTTTCCTTGTGCAGACAATCTGATGTTTTGCTGCTTCAAACCATCTTTGACACATAATTAATCTCTTCTCTGTGACAAGAGCAGCTTGACTGGCAGCTCTATCCCCTCTGTCATCTTCATTATTGTTGTGAAGATGTGGGAATAAATCACATGGTTATGCTATGGCTGCCCAACCTACCTAAAAGAGGTACTGACAAAGTCTTTCCTTGGATGGAAAAGGAGACAGGTAGTATCCAAACCGAGCTGAGCAGATACCAAAAAGGGTATGCATCATATGTGTAGCTGTTAATGGCAGACTTTGCTTTTCAGAATGAAGTCACATAGCAAAAGTAATCTGTATCTGATTTTAATCCAGTATAAATGAATCCCAAATCTATATTGTAACATTAGATTCCACCTGACTTATTCTTGGAAAATTTAGATCTGATACAAAAAAAATAAATCTAGGTCACTTTGCCCTGTGGTGGAAAAAAAAGCTAAGTGACATTACAAAATGGTGCTTGATGTACGAGGGGTTGGAACAGAAAAGGCTGAAAGGTTTCTTAACAGTTTCCCTGGACAACAGTCCCACATGTAACCTGTTGCACCGTCACTTTGCTGTCTTCAAGGCTGTTTCAAGAACACATATAATTTCCTGATCAATCTTGTTATTTTCAAAGAGTGTGAAAAAATAAAGTCTTCCTTCCGTAGCTTTTATTCCCTAAGTTTTTATCATTGAGTTTTAAGGGTCAGGTGCGTGAAGGTCACAAGGTAACCTGTTGCAGACAGAGATTGATTCAAGATCCCTCCACACAGCTTATCCTCTGTCACTGCTTTTCTGGCTCATTACACCAACCCGGCTCTCCACCCGCACAACATCACAGCTCACAGGCTGTCTGACAGATGGCAGGCGTGATGACTCCATTAGAGCTGGACAACCGTGAGATCCTGACGTAAGGTCAAAAAGCAGCAAGGGAGAGAAATGTTGTCCTTGTGCTGTCTGCTCGATCAGTTTATTTATGGCTGTATGTCTTAATGATAGCTTGTCACCTTGTTGATGTTATACTCAAGGGAGAGAAAACACAAAATTATGGGATACATAATAAATCCTGTCACCAACTCAGAGTTATTTTTAATAAATCTTCACCAAGTTGAAACTTAGGGGCCCCACACATGAAACTGGAAACTCTGTTGTTTACAATGAAATGATCAGCACTGCATATCTCACACTAACAGATTAACTTACAGACATTCAGGATCTCTACTCTTGCACTTGGTAATCGTACATTGTCAACATCAGTGTAAACAAACATGGTAGAAAACAATTATGAGGAACTGAAATTAGTATGTCTAGTGATTAGCTTTCTGTGCCATCCCAAGTGGATGCAATTTAGGTCATGTCCTTCTCCTTATAACATTGCTGTGGCACTCTGGGATAATGGATGATGCAGCTTTGTTTGCCAGATATTTGTAATAAGTCTAAGATTGAATGTAGATCTAATGTATGGCAATCTTATGATGGGTTGAGATACACCCTCAATGACCACATTAGCAGGTACACCAGCTCAACTGCTTATTAACGCAAATAGCTAATCAGCCTATAGGCACTTGTTAAAGTTAATGCAGGGGTAAAAAAAATGGGAGAGAAAGGTGATTGATGTCACTTTGAATGTGACATTGTTGATGCTGCCGGACAGGCTGGTCTGAATAAACTACAACTGCAGAAGACCACACCCATTGCCACTCCTCTTAGCTAAGAACAGGAAACTGAAGCTACAAATAGAACATGCTGGAAAAGGTGCCTGATGTAATTCATCCGCTATATCCTGAAATACTGAAATTGTTATTCATAAGATATGACATTTATGATGATTGTGTCAGTTTGTTGGCTTTAGCATTGCACTTAAAACATATGCTTTAGTACTGCATGCTGATGTCCTGCCGCCAGCTGTGATGTAGTGCTGCCTGTATCTATTAGTGGCACCAAAATAATCATACTCTAATAATTTAACAAGCAAATGTAGTTTTCCGCTCTGGTTCTGCCAAATTTGCATCCAATCTAAACTGTTGCATTTAATAAGTTCATTTGAATCTGGTGCCTCCCACAAGTGTTTCAGTTAGTTATTTTATATAACAGCTATTTCCTCTGGAGGAAAATTACTATGAACATGATGGAAAACTATTTTCTTTTTATTGCAAGAAGCAGCGTGTTCTTGTATTTAAAATGTCCCATTTGCACACCTCATTTCACCAGCTTTGATGAGGTGAACAGGGAATTGAAACTGGTCCCACTCTCAATATCTATTTGTTCTGATTCAAAAACCAGGAGCCATTTACTGCTGTTTTCCCCAGGTGCACTGGGAACTTTTATTAAACTCTGATTAATTTACTTTGGCTAATTGAAAAACAAAATTAAAGGATGGGGGGATTTAATTGGGCAAGAGTTATCAACACACACACACACACTAATTTTGCACACTCCCCTGTCTGATGATTGTTTTTGTGCTCTCTTGGGGTGTTTTGACACCTAAGTCGGTCCAATATAGCCAATCAGATTGATGGAAAGTCTGCTATAAACCTGGTCCAAAATACGACCACCAACCGGTCATTATTGACTACTCCTTCTTCTACAGAGATGAATGTTTATGCAGTTAACTACATTAAAAAAAATGACAGGAAAATTGCTCTCCAGTCCACATCTGAACAGAATTATCCTCTCCTCAGTCTGATGATTGCAGGCTAGCAGCTGGGGTGTATATGCCACAAAGTTGTTGTTTTTTTTTCCAACAACATACATACCCATCTTCCAGCTTTGTAGTCGGTTTATTCTAGTGTGTATACTCTGACATACTCTGATGGATGTTTGTCCGCTTAGGGCCTCCATACACTGAAGACATTTTTACCTCGGCCAAGGAGGTCATGTTTTCGGGAGAATTTGTTTGTCTGTCCGTCCGTCCGTCAGTCTGTGAACAAAATAACTCAAAAAGTAATGGATGGTTTTGATGAAGTTCTCAGGAAATGTTCAGCATGGGAAAAGGAAGAACTGATTCCATTTTGGTGTTGATCTGGATCAGCGTCTGGCCGCCATGACAATGGGATTTTTGTGAATAACTACTGAACTAAAATAGATATCACTATGAATCAAATTGCTAATGGATTTATAAGAACAGATACAAGAAAAAGCCAAGCAATATAACAAAGAAACATCTAAGAGAGTAAAGAATAAAGAATAAAACTAAGAGACATCTAAATAAGACACTAAAAATATATATTTAAAACTAATAAAAAGTATGTTAAAAGATTAAAATTAAACCCAAAATAATTCAATGTAAAAGATAAGAATTATATCAAAATATATAAGCAAATAGTAAATATGGAATAAAATATCAGACAATAAAATATTAAACTAAAATATAAGAATTGCTACTCAGAAATAAATAATCACAATAGTCATTAAAATAATATAGTTCTACACTAAAGCCAGGCTGAATAGGTACGTTTTTAGACGCCATTTTAAAATATATACATTTTCAGCTTGTCTCAGACCCTCTGGGAGTTTGTTCCACAGTTTTGGAGCATAACAGCTAAAAGCAGCATCACCAAATGTTTTTGTTCTGCTCTGTGGAACGACTAATAGAGAGGAGTTAGAGGATCTGAGGGCCCGTTCTGGTTCATAAACCAAAACCATCTCTGACAGGTACTCAGGTGCCAGGCCATGTAGAGCTTTATGACTAATAAAATCATTTTAAAATCAATGCAATAAATAGATTATAGTTGGAGCTTGATCCTTCAAAGGTTGTTCTTGTATCATGTAGAATAAGTGATGCATGATACCTCAGGATGAATTTATCATTTGGAAAACAGCGCGTGAGTGAAAACAGCGACTTATAGCTGGACTGCTATAAGTCTGCTTATTCATCAAAAGGCTGACTTATCGTTTTTGAAGTCTTTGTGTTCACTTAAACCGTGCACATGAGCTATAAAGACACTATTTGAATTATAAAAAACATACTAAGTGACTGATAATCCCTCACTGTCCCTGCGATGCATGTCTTGCTGCGTCTTTACGCTCACCGGCACACAGGGGAGGGGGAGAGGAGAGAGCACCAAAGACGTCGAGCAATTTTGGAGGGATTTAGATCATTTGTACAGGTATATTGGTTGCACTGCAAAATGGCATAACTGACATACAACAACGGTAACAGCCACACTTTAAATAGAAAATTTTAGGCCTGTAGTCCATTGAGCAGATCGTAGCTGCATCAGACAACTGAGAATGTGTGTTGCACAAAATGGGGCCAACATGGATCAGAGGGCGCATGTTTTGTATTAAGGGAGGAGTGGTGCTGCCTACAGGCCATTTTCTTTGTTGAAATTCATTAAAAAATATATATTTACATCGGTAGGCAGGGACCTCTTTTGTAGGGTTTGCGTGTTATCCACATGGATGTTTACACTGGATCCTCCTACATAGCAAAATCTCGCACATTAGCTGGACTGGTGACTCCAGGTGCCTACATACCAAAAGCAACTTGAACGTCCTCAGCGATCACTCTCCATGAAAAGTCAATGTACAGCCAGAATGGGGCAGGGATAACCCTCCCGCGATGCGACTGCTGTATTCAAGGCAATCACTTCACTTGTGGCACGTTGCCAAAGTTAACAAAAAAAAAACCTTTCCAGGCAATGTCGCGTGTGGCTATGTTGCAACAGCGGTGTGTGCATGTGTGACGGTAACCGGGACAGACAGTTTTTCTTCAGGACATCAGATTAACAATCTATGTCCCTGTGGAAAACATTAGTCAGTGAGCAGTTCATATATAATGAAACACGAGCGGACGTGCTGTCACCGAGCCACTGTGACAGGCGTAGGTGACCAAAATTAGATATTTATGGACATGCGATGCGACTTCAGCGATTTTGTCTTTAGGTCTGAGTTGGTATGATCAGCTGTTTCTGTATGTCGGCCCTGTGATCAGATGGTGACTAGTCCAGTACCTTTCAAAAGCATATCCAGCAGGTATTTGGACGATCACGGCCCTATAGCCATGGTGCGCAGTACAAAATGTAAGCCACTTTGTAGAACAAACTCTATTGTTGTTTTTCATTTATTGAGAAAATATGGTCCAGATTTGATAAAACTACCTCTGCAGCTGTTAGCATTTACTTTCTTCAAACTTTTTAATCTTTGTACCAGCTGTCACTTCCTGCTGTTGCCAATTGAGTGCTCCCTCTACAGGCTGAGCACAACTGTCATGGTTTAGATCATGCCATGATTATAGATATTGAATTAGGTATTGAAGCTTATTTATTTGGAGTGGTTGCAAAGTTACAGATACCTGTCATAGAAAATTAAAATTGAGATTTAATCATCATCATGGAAGTTTGAATGCTTATTGTGTGGCTTTGTCCCATTTTCTATCCAATTGTAAAATGTGCTCAGGTTTTTAATTCTTTCAGTGTGCAGAGGCAAAAAAAAAAAAAGATTTATTGTGAGCCCATGAAAAGATGTGAGACATTAATCCACCGGGGATTTCACTGATTAGTCCTCCCTCTATCATTAAAGGTGCGTTATTGCTGGAATCACAGGCTGAATACTTTGCTCCTGCCAGCTGTTGCTCTCAAGGCTGGCAGTGTTTCAGAGCAGGGACACAGCTGCCGCTGTGGCTAAAAACGATTTCTTCTCATCCATAAAGTTCTCAATCTGGCTGAAAGAAAAAGAAAAACAAGACATTACATCTGCTAGTGCTACTCATTTTCTCCCAGCAGGTTTGAGAAAATTTGTCTATGTCTAAATATGATAAATGTGTGCAAAGTAATCCTTGTTTATAATTTTGGGCTCATGACTAAATCAGACTTTACAGCTTTTTGCTGTAAATGTTGTTTAATGTGGACAAGTTCAATTGGAGTGAGAATTCTGTTAGACCCTCTTAAATGAACGAAGGCACACAGATTGTACCAATATTTGCCACTTTCCTTGAACTCAACTCTGAACATCACCCCAAGCTAGAGAGCTAAAGCCAGAAAAAAAATTCCCCTCAACCTGCTGACCCAAAGCCTTCTCCCTAATGGCAGGAACCAGTCTGGAGGGTACCCGGACCACAGCAACCACAAAGTCAGTGACCACAGGTTAGCTATTGAGAAATCCGTCTCAAAAAGAGCTGCCTCCCAGAGGACAAACTCTCCAACATGCAGGGACAAATCCCCACTTCCTCACATCATACCTTAAGTGTAAAGCTGTGAGGGAGGATTGCTATCCCCAAATGACACAAAAGTATAGAGTTTAAGGATACAACTGATCTTGAGAAAATTTCATATTAACTGAGACAAATGGCAAACTTTGGGATTACCGCAAACACATATATATCAGTGTGTGAGGACCCAAGGACAAGCAGGAGAACCCGAAAAGTAACAACCACAACTTACATATTCCTTTCCCTTTTTGTACTTTTAGATTTTTCCTACATATTAAACATTAAACTTTTGTATCTTAATTTTTTTAACTTTTAATCTTATTCATATTACTATAACTATCTCCCTCTTATTTTATCTATCTATCTATCTATCTATCTATCTATCTATCTATCTATCTATCTATCTATCTATCTATCTATCTATCTATCTATCTATATATATATATATATATATATATATATATATATATATACATATATATATATATATATATACACACTCTGTGACGTACAACATTGCTAAGTATCTTGCCACTATCCTTTCCCCGTTGGTAGGGGACACCCCCCACCACGTAAGGAACTCTATGGACAAAATCAGGCAAATCAGCCTAGACCCTGAGGAAACTATGGTTTCATATGACGTGACGTCGCTTTTTACATGCATTCCCACTGGGGACGCAGTACAGACAGTAAAGGGAAAATTGCTTTTTGACAAAACCCTGTCTGAAAGGACCAACCTCTCCCCTGAACAGGTGTATGACCTTCTTGACCTTTGCCTCAACACCACTTACTTCCAATACAACAATGGTTTCTACAGGCAAAAACATGGCTGTGCCATGGGATCTCCGGTTTCACCTATTGTAGCTAACCTGTATATGGAGGAAATGGAGAGAGAGGCACTGACAACTTTCAGTGGCCACTCGCCAAGGCATTGGTTCAGATATGTGAATGAAACATGGGTCGCCATTAGGAAAGGTGAAGTTGAACCTTTTACAGAACACCTCAACTCGGTGGATAAAAACATCAAATTCACAAGAGAGGATGTCAAAGACGACTGTCTGGCATTTCTAGATTGCGAGGTTCGCATTGAAACTAATGGGGAACTCAACATTGGGGTCTACAGAAAACCCACGCACACGGATCAATACCTCCAATTTGATTCACACCACCCACTGGAACACAAACTAGGGGTAATCCGTACTCTACAGCACAGAGCACAAAATATCCCATCTGAAGCAGATGGAAAGTTAAGGGAACACAAACACATTCATTCTGCTCTCCAAACTTGTGGCTATTCAAACTGGGCTTTTAGCAAAACTGCTAAGAAGCCCAGGGAGGATAGGAAAGACGAGGTCCACAAGAAGAGAAACAATATTGTCATACCCTATGTGGCAGGAGTTTCAGAGAAACTCAGGAGGATCTTTAACACCCACTAGATCCCCGTACACTTCAAGCCCAGCAACACTCTGAGGCAGAAACTTGTCCATCTCAAGGACAAAATTCCAAGGGAAAAACAAAGCAATGTGGTGTACGCAGTGCAGTGCAATGAGGAATGCTCTGACCTGTACATTGGAGAGACTAAGCAACCATTATATAAACGCATGTCGCAACACAGGAGGGCCACGACTACAGGCCAGGACTCAGCAGTCCACCTCCACCTCAAGGAGTAGGGGCACTCCTTTGATGACCACAAGGTGCGCATTCTAGCCAGAGAGAACAGATGGTTTGAGAGAGGGGTAAAAGAAGCCATTCATGTCAAACTAGAACAGCCATCCTTAAACAGAGGAGGAGGCCTCAGACACAACTTGTCTCCCACATACAATGCTGTCTTTGGAGCCCTCCCAAGGAGGCGCAGCCGTCCTTCACACCTTCAGCCAGGTGACCCTAACGACTCGCATAGGAGAGCCGGGGGTGAACAACTGCCCAGCAGGGCTATTGTCCCACTTTAACACCTAACGAGCCTATGGCTCGGTCATATAATGACTTGTTTTTGTGCTTTGCTACCTCACTCCTGGTGTATAAATATCCTTACTCCCCATCAGGATCTTTGGAACTGAAGAAGCTTCTTGGATGAGAAGCGAAACATTTTCTACTCACACGAGCTGGGTCCAGTTGACACGATTTACGCTTTGTTTGAGATAGATATATATATATATATATATGTATATATATATATATATATATATATATATATATATATATATATATATATATATATATATATATATATATATATATATATATACATATACATATATATATACATACCTATATATATATATATATATATATATATATATATATATATATATATATATATATATATATATATATATATATATATATATATATATATGTATATATATATATATATATATATATATATATATATATATATATATATATACTTTTTAAAATACAGTTACAATAATTCACCCATGGCAATAAAGCTCTATGAATTGTGAATTGTTCGTGTCTTTGTCTCGTGCTTGCAAAACTTCAATGATCTCATACACATTTCAAACGTATTGTTATTTTTTATAACTCAAGCTCCAATCTGTGATCCATCTTTTAAAAATGGCCATTTTTCTGAAGTGCAATCGTTTATTGTGCTGTAAGAATAATGTTACAGTGGAAATCTGATTGTCTCATCAGAATTCTTTGTGAACACCCAATCTAAAATGAAGGGCTACATTAATCAAGCTGCAGAGTCCAAATGAGATGTACAAAGACCCTGCACCCGGCCCTTCTCTCCACACTAACCCCCCTCATTTAGAGTTTTTCAGCAAGAATCTGAATAGAGGAAATGTGTTAATTTTAAATGGAGCTGACCAGTTCAATAGTGCATAGAGAGTCATCATTCATTTCATCCATTTATTGAAGACCTAATCCTTAAAAAAGAATAGAAACGAAGCAGGCAAGGAGCTCAGCAGCAGCCCTTTTCTTTTCATGCGGCTCCTCTGAGAGATCTCCAGATGCTCCTAGGGTCTGCTGGGAAATACCACATTTTCATCATGTTCGTAATCTCTTTCATGTTTTTCTTTTATTGTCGACCTGGTACCCTCTGAGGGAGAAGAGCTCTGCTGTATAAGACCTTACCTTTTGGGACCAAGCCTATCTAAATTTCCCTGTTTTGATCATCTCTGAAATGTAGTTCCAAGCTTTGACTGAATAAGATGTCCTGGTTAAGCTTTACAAGTACAGTTGTTCAAATTTGCCCTGGTGATTACTCTGCTGTGGGAGCATGAAGCTTCAGTAAGAATGAAACTGTTTTGTACCACCTAAAATTTATGTTGCTTTCACTATCTGGGCAACTATTTTGGCTCCAGCATGGGTCATTCACTAATTCCACTTAGCTTGAAGGGTTAACACTGGTCATTCTGTCACTGGTTTAACCCTTGTGGGTTGCTTTAATTACCTACCCTTTGAGGGAACCAGAGAACATTAATGTCCTTTCCTAAAAGCTGCTATAAAAACATAACAGATTTATTTTTTTAACTTTTTTTGCTCAAATCATTCAGTCAACTTCAGTTCTAATCAAAAACACCAGATATTTAATTATTTATTTTATTTTAACCCTTTAAATGCCAACTTAATTACATGATGTAAGAGTTTTAATGAAAATAAACACAAAAAAATGAGATATAAATATCATAAATATTGAAGGGCTGAGGATTTTTTGTCAAAGATCAGGCTTAATTTACATAAGATCAATAACAAAACTGATTTTCATGCATTGTTTTTTTTTTTGCAGTGCCCGATTCATGATTTACTACCATTTGAGGTAACCAGAAGACATAAATGTCCTCTCCCAAAAGCTGCTATAAAAACATAACAGATTAATATCTTTTCTTCTTTGTTGCTCAGGTCATTTCGTCAACTTCAGTTCTAAATAAAAATACCAAATATTTAATATTTATTTAATTTCAAGCCTTTAAATTCCAATATGAATACATGTTATCATTTTTTATGAAAAAATACACAAAAAATGAGGTATTATCAATTTACAAATGTTGGAGGGCAGACATTATTTTCTCATACGATTAGTAACAAAACTGATTTTCATGCATTGTTTTTTTTTATTTTTATTTTTTTTGTGGTGTCAGATTCGTAATTTACTACCCTTTGAGGTGACCAGAGGACATAAATTTCCTCTCACAAAGCTGCTGTAAAAACATAACAGATTAATGTTTGTTTGTACTTTTTTTTGCTCAAATCATCCAGTCAACTTCAGTTCAAATAAAAATACCAAATAGTTAATTATTTATTGTATCTAAACCCTTTAAATGCCAACTTTATTACATGATGTACAAATTTTAATGGAAAACAATACACAGAAAGTGAGTTTTTATCAATATTAAAAATGTTGGAGGGCTGCAGACTTTTTTCAAGGATCAGGCTTAAATATACATGAGATTAGTAAAAAAAAAAATGCATTGTTATTTTTTTTTGCAGTGCCAACTCATAATGTACTACCCTTTGAGGTAATCAGAGGACATAAATGTGCTCATCTGCGTTTCACTCTAGCAATGATATTTGTGGCTCACAGACAGTGAGTGAACTGAAAATATTACCTGGGTCTGGACCTCAATGGAAGTGAAGGCCATGCAGGACCACTTAAATTGTCAGGTTAATTCTGGAGGTGACATGTCCAGAAATAGCAACATTGCTTGCAACATTAGGGCTAACTTTCTGGATTGAAAAATCATAAGAAGTCCACAGGGAAAATAAAGTTCATACTCTGGCAACACAGTCACAGATGGATCCAAGATAATCTTCACCAATGTAGGAGGAACAAAGAAACAGAATAAAACGTGTTTTCAAACTATGATCAAACTCAGTGATTCCTGGTTTGAATCATATCAGAAGTTTCACTTTATAGACTAATGTAGCTAACTGGTTTTAGATTTTAAACAGTGTTATTGTGCATCAAGATAGTGAGCAGATGGACTGACAGCCAAGTCAACAGTTTCTTGTTGGACTGTAAGAGTGTGAATGTGGACAGAGCTGACAGGAAGATTATTATCTCACAATGACTCCCTCAGTCTCAGTTTGTCATCTATATCACTCAGTGTCTTAAACTGATCTCAGAAACACAAACTTACTGTCAGTCACTCAGGGTCTCACTATGATACATCTGCGAGTCCATCTGTCCACCAGCCTGGAAGAAAAGAGAGACTGTTGCTTACAAATTAGATATTTTATGTTTGTTAGAGTGCATTCAACAGTACTCAACACAATTGGCTTGCCAACCAATCACATCTAACAACTCAATGGTTTTCTGAATGTAAGCATGGTTCAAATGACCTGTTTAAGTTAATCTGAGGATTAAGTTGGGGAAAAGGTGATTCTAGTGACTTAGAACATGGCATGATATTAATCAGATAGACTTATTCTGTTATATAAGAAACTGATCTTGAGTTTAAAGAGAATGTTCTGAAAAAGTCACACTAGGTGCCACCCCTGTCAGATAAGAATGTAGGAAGCTGAGAGTGTAATTCATTCAGGCTCAGCAAAATTGGAAAACAGATGAATAGGAAAACATAGCTGGTTCAATGAGGTCTTTTCTGCTGTGGAATTCAGATAGTAGGGCTACAACTTGACATAATAAACATTAACGCTTGGGTCTAGTATGCTTTACAACAGAAGATCAGGGCAGCTGTACGTTGTAATTTTTAGGACATCCTCAGTCTCAGGAAAAGCTGTCATTTCTCAGACCAAAAGGCCCCAGAAAAACCTCCCTCAGAAAAACCTCCGTCAGACCAAATGGACTAAGAAAAACCTCCCTCAGACCAAACGGACTCAGAAAAACCTCCGTCAGATAATATGGCCTCAGGCTTCAAAATAATACTTATAGTATGTAGTATACAGTAAACACACATGAGTATGCAGTATGTAGTACGTTAGTATGCCATTTCAGACATATATAATATAATAATGGTCTATGGTACCGACTTTTGATGTCACGCGCACTTCCGGTCTCTTAAAAATAAAGTTCAGTTGGATGTTACGACCTGACGCTGTCTTTTATTTGAGTCCGTTTTTCCAGTATTTTGTCTGATGGCTTTCATTTTGAGGCTGTTTTGTCTGATGACTTTTATTTTGAAGCCTGAGGCGGTATTATCTGAGGGAGGTTTTTCTGAGTCTGTTTAGTCTGGGGGAGGTTTTTCTGAGGCCGTTTGGTATGTCGGAGGTTTTTCTGAGGGAGGTTTTTCTGAGGCCATTTGGTCTGAGGGAGGTTTTTCTGAGGCCATTTGGTCTGAGGGAGGTTTCTCTGAGACCGTTTAGTATGACGGAGGTTTTTCCGAGTCTGTTTGGTCTGACGGAGGTTTTCTGAGGCCGTTTGGTCTGAGAAATGACAGAGGTTGGATGTCCTAAAATGTACACCGTACAGCTGCGGTGGTGTTATGGTGTGGATGATGTTTTCTCTGCACACTTTGGACCCTTTAGTACCAATTCAGTATGTTAATTGCTACAGTCTACAGTAATAATGAACTTTATTCAATCAGAAAAAAATCTTGTTGAGACTGAAAATGAGTGATGTCTTCATGAGTATTGTTGGTGACCATGTACATCATCCTCTGATAGCTCCTCCCTGCAGCCTGCAGAATAATGCATCATGTCATACAGCTCATGATTTCTTGAACATGAAAATGATTTTACTGTACTCTAGTGAACCCACAGCAACCAGATCTCAATCCAATAGATCTTCTAGTTTTGAGGGCAAACAGAAATGACTACATTTTGATATTCGATATATACCTCCATATATTTTCTTTTTCTGTAAAGAAATATCAACATACTCAAACAACCTAACTCTGTTTAGATCAGTAGATTATTTCACAGAAGAGATAAACCCAGTATAGTTACACCTGAGATTTTTGCCTTTTACAGCAAATGTTTGATGGCATATTAATTTTCTATTCTTACCAAAGTTTGACATCTCAAAGCAGGGTGAAACGGCCAACGTGAAGCATATGTGGCTAGTATGAAAACTGCAGCATTGGAAGATGGAGCTGACATAAATCACACCCAATGAGATGCTAATGTGACATAGGGTATTTGCCAAATTATCTTTTTTTAACACAGCTGTTTAATTCTGAGGAAAATATACTTATATGCATTTATTGAATTATAAATTTTGACAATATTTGGGGAAAAAAATATAGCTTCAGAAGGAGATTTCACTCATTTATTTTTTTGTTAAGATAAAAAAATATCTATGATTTGGTTACATTTTCTTATTGAATGCCTCATCCATCAATAAAAGCACAGTCCATTAAACAAAAACCTATCTATACAGATGGATGTCACAACATGCACATTATTATAACACCTCATCACTTGCTCTTCTTTGACTATTGATTCATGCATCAAGAGAGCATACACACTCCTATAGTGCAATGGGAATGAACAGAAGGTTCTTCAAAGACCTTGAGAATGCCTCCAGAGGTTTAATACCTGAATTCCCTCCAAATGAACCTGCTCATCTCTAGTCTTACAAACACACACACGCAACACACACACACCCATTGATGTATATTAACACCCAGTGGAACAAGTGTAGAGAAATATAATTTACGACTTCAGTTGCAGGATGGAGCCGCCAAGGGAAATCCTTCATCTGTTGCTTCGGGCTGTGCTTGATCAACTTTAATTTCATCCCTAGAAAACAGGTTTGACACCCAAAGTGCTCTGAGCAGAGTCTCACTTTTGTCCTCTGAGATTATTTCAGCGTAGCTAAAAAGAAAAGAGAAACTTTATCAGAGCTTTCAAGACTGACTGAAATATATAATTATTTAGACTTTTGTTTCATGTGAAACTTAAATATTCCAGTCAGAAATAATCACTTGTACTGCACCGCAGTGTGTGCCTCTTTATCTGCTGGGAGATCTGTTTCAGGCAGCAATCTCACCAACAAGACAGAGTTGTTTTCCAATAAAGGGTAGAGGTTTTGTCTTTGAATTTTAACCTCTATGAATTAGAAAGTTGCCAGCAAACCATGAAGAACCTACACAGAAATAGAAGTAGTATCACTGAATGTATTTGTTGAAATGATACTTCAAAAATATTTAGTGTTTAAAAAAGTTCAGTCAAAACAATAAAAAGCATGCGTGTTGCAGGAAAACAATGATTTTGCATTCAATTGGACTCTGCACAAACTCATTAAACTGAATATTACTGGATAGATAAAAAAGCTATCATTTAGTTACATTATCAGTGGATAGATGGTTGCATGGTAAGGTAAGTTCACATTTTAACAGACAGGCTTTTTCATGAATGGATGGCTACACAGCTGCATTACAAATAAATGGATTGAAAATGGATGGATGATACTGTAGCTTGATGGATTTTTATATTTTCATATAAAATTTGATAATGGAATGAACAAACTTCTATTTGGTTACTTTATTGTAGGTTGGATGAGTTAATGGGGTGATATTTGTACTTACAAAAAGACTGATAAATTGACATTTAAACAAATGAATGATAGTTGGATGAAAAAGGACAGATATATGGATGCATGGATCAATCAATCAATAGGTTTACAAATGCATCAATGAATGTAACTTTAATTGTAATCTTATATACACAGTCAGTTTAGGACAAAAATTGTCTATAGTAAAAAAAAAAAAACTCCTTTTGGTGAGAGAAAAAAAGCATTTCTTTGTTTGAAACCACTTTGTTCATCTAGCAATATAGAGTGTTATAAAGAGAGTTCAGTTATTTTGAAGTGAGGTTGTATGAGCTCAACATGGCCACGAAGTACATTGGGTGCGGTAGAAAGTTCTCACCTCTCATTCAGTAAGCCACCATTTGTAAAAGTATGCTGCAAACAGGGAAGTATTGTACTACTAGATACAAAGGGTATTTTCTCTGCCTACAAGAACTCTCATCAAAAATAACACCACAGCCAAAGAGTACTACCATGGTTTATTTATTTTGAGTGCATTTACTTTTCAGAAAAATAAAGTTTATCTGGAACAAGGAATACGTTAAATTGAGGAATTTGTGAGGCGAGTCAGTTCCAGCTGCATGTTCTGACTTTGGGCCCTAATTTCGTGGCGCAGCACAGGGGGCGCAGAGCCAGCGCACCCCTCACAGTGTTAATTTCGTCCAGCGCACCGCCGTGCGATGCCAATTTGACAGTTTGGTAGACCATCTGCGCAGAGAGGTATGACGGCGCACCAGGGGGAGGTGTCGGCAGATTCATGTTGGCGCAGTGACAATTTCGTGACAAAAACAGTGCAGAAAGTTTGCTGAAATCTCGCCAGCTCCAACCTGGTCTATTCTCGGCGAAAGTGAAGCGCACCCTCCGCAGCTGTAATTTGGTGACAGGCACACATGTGCGCACACGTCAACAAAGCCTCAGAGGCCGGTTTCCAGAGTGTTAGGCACATTTTAATGCAATAAAAAATCACAGCAATCACTATTTAATATAACTGTCTGAACCAGCATATACATTTGTATCTATGTTAATTGTCACAGTACATTATTGCAAGGCCAGTTGGCCAGTCCTTTCTCCCAGCTGCTGAAGTGACAGCAGCTCTGACCGTCTCCGCTGCCGGGTCTTTCCAGCACACTGTTTCCGGGGTGGCAGGAATCATTCAGACCAATCAGACGCTGCGCCTCGGCCGCAGCACATTTAAAGGCAAGGAGAGGCGGCCATTTGATTGGTGAAGACAGCACTTGGCTGTGTTAAACCCACTCATGCCTTTTCTCCTCCCTCCCTGGTACTTGCGCAAAGGGGCAGGGATGGAGGCATGGATCCTCTGGGGCTCCTCTGCCCCTTGACTGCGCCTCTCATGGCACTGCAGGAAACTTGCAAATTGTGCTGGTCACACCCTGTCCGCATGGCGAAGGCCGGCACAGGGCAGGTGCGCCTGCGACTGATCTACGAAATTAGAGCCCTTTATGTTAAGGACAACCAGGCCTAATATACCCATCAGTAACCAAACATAGATGAGCTCAGGCTGATGATGTGGATGAAGCATACACCGTCAGCACTATATGCACGCCATAACTTCAGCATTTTCCACTCATGGGAAGTGTAACTGTTTTGAAACAAGCCCATGGCTCCCTCTGATCCTGCATTATGGTGAGTTAATCAATGCACATTATTTGTGGCTGTCTGTCCCATACTCCTCATCTCCCTGCAAAATCCAATCCATGACTATATTCTATTACATGAAAGTTGGCCATTGCTATTTTAAAGCACCTTTTTAACATGTTTTTAAAGGCGTCGATAAATAAATCTAAGATTGTTTCTATTGTCAAAACTGCTGCATCATTTGTTGAGGAATATTGTTTTTTCATAGCTGATACCTGATGAAGTGTTTCTCGTAGTTTAACCCCTGAGAATGTATTTTATTGTGATTTTTAATTATCCCCCTGTAGGGTTACAGTTATGGCTGCAGCACAATTATGATAAAAATTTAAATCCCAAATCAGCCATCATTTGTGTCACTTTGTATTTCAGGGACTATGAGTTTACTGCAGGGTCTTGGTGGGCTCAGTGGTGAACACATGGGACACTGCTGTCCTCTGGCTGTCTTTTTAAATTAGCTGAATGTAAAATGATTCCTTAAGCGATGCTGACTCTTGCTCCTTGCTCATATCTTATCCATGGAAACAGATGCTTGTAAGCTATGAGGGGGATTTCTTTACCACAGACACATGACAACATGCAGTGTGAGGTGTGGGCTTGGAGAACCATGCCACCATAGAAACATAGAGGAAACCTGTAAAGAATTGAATGCAGAACCCATCATGCCTGCTCTTTGTCTGAGGCTTAGCATGTCATTACACTGTATGCATTTTTAACATGGAGCAAACCAACAGGCTTTAACCTTCAAACTGACAAGGCCTTTTTTATTAACACACAGCTATGTGATATGTAACATGAAATGTGTGGGACAGAGGCAGAGTGGGATTTCCACTGAGCAGAGAACATTTTTGTAACGCCTTTTTACTCCCTTTAGCTCCGTGTAATACAGAGCTTTCACATTTTCCTGGTAGAGTGTCTCAGCGGACAGAGAGCCGTTTGAGAATGCATGATGCATAATCCCCTTAGCAACATGTGCAGGTAAAACTGGATTGTTTCCTCCTTGCATGTTCTGTCCGGGAATTTCTCTAAAAAGAAAAAAAATGGAAACATAGTTTGCCTATTTTAAACATTATCAAACTGGAACTAATTCCTTGCTGTCATAGGCATACATGCGGTGAAAAATTGTCTGAAGCAATAATACAGTGATATGCCAAGAATAAGGGCTGGGGGGTTTTGTGGTGGTGATTGGTTGAAGTTGACCTCTTTAAAGGGTGAAGGAGCATTCCCTGTTCTGAGATCTAAGATCATGGTGATCCTGTGCAAGAGCAGGCATCTCTGGGTGTGGATCAGTGAGCTGCTATAGCCAGGGTGCCCATGTGTAGAGCTCCACAACTGTGCTCCAATCTGGCCTTTAACAGGATGTTTCAAACTCCTTCCAATTCTTCCCCACTGTTTCCCTCCCTTGTTTCAAAAAGATAAGAAAAATGGCCCATTTTCCCAAGTTTACAGAAGGTTTTCAGATTGTTCTTTTAGTTCAGTCAGCCAACTCACCTTTAGTTGTTTTATTGTAGCTGCAAATACATGTTACAGGTTTGGCGCCCAGGCTCCAGTCTCATCACTCCTTGCAGAAAGGTTGACATGAAGGTATGGAGGAGTGATGAGCAAAACATACCAACACCCCTGGAGCCTGCAGGTGGATGCTGGGGTGAAAGAACACGCAACAAATCAGTGTCTGGCGACATAGACATTTGCCGGGCAGAGGGAGAGATGGGTAAATTCCCAGTTTAAATATACCACCAAATTGAGAGGTGGAGAGTGTGATTGTAGGTTGGATGAGAGGAGTGTGACATGTGACATGTGCATGTGCAGCAGAGCAGCTTGAGTTGTCTGCCTGAACTAGCTCGCAGGTTTCGCTTCACAAATGCATTCATCAGCAAAGGATGAACATGATCTTTGACCTCAAAAATCTAACCAACACCATCCATCCAATGTGTATTAATAGAGCTTATTACTTTTGGAGTCATGGGGGACTGCAGCTTATCCCAACTCATATCAAGCAAGAGCAGGGCAACACCCTGGACTGGTTGACTGCCAAATATGAGGCTGAATAGCAATACAAACAACCATTAAATCTCACACTTTTAGGGAGTATTCATTTTCATTTCACAAGAAAATGATGTCCATCAGACCCATAAGTAGTGAAGTTTGACATCAAAGCACTGACATTCTTTCTTTAGAGCTGGAAAAAATCACCTATGCATCCCGTAATTAATGTACAAAAGCATATGATAAACATAAAACTCAGCGTCCTTGCTATATGAGCACCAGATATATCATGGACATCTGCACAAAGATTGAAGAAAATCCCCTAAAGGACTGTTTTTGAAAAGTGTGAGCTGGGCCTTCCACCCCAGATGGACAGTTCAATATATTGCATGGGTCCAACTGGGAAAGAGCCCACAGGAAGTGTTTGGGGGGAGCATACCCTTGAAGCAAATCCAGCTGGTGACTGGATGATTACTCTGTCATCCACATTGAATACAGGCCAATCAGATAGCTTAGTAGGTGGGCAGTATCACTGTGGTGTAAAGCACAAATAATTGCCACTTTTTGGAAGAAACTAAAGCCAAAAGATGTCTGAAGTGAAGCGATAATATCCTTTATATGGAGAAATGCTCTCAGTGTTGTTAATTGTTTTTATTTAAGAAAGAACTGCTGTCAAGATCTCACTGTTGCTTCTTGCTCAGAACTCCTTCCTCCGACCAGAGGCGGAGGTACCACGGTGGTCTGAAAACTGATTGGCTCTCCTTCCTCCACCCACAACTGTTACTGACCCTTACTGATTTCAATCATTGTGCTTTCATCAAGTCTCCACCCACAGTTGCACCATTAAAGTCAGAAATTCACAGACGATATAGATTTAACGAAAACCCCCATAAAATAATTATTTTTAAAACTTTGTTGTTAATCTGTTACATCTGTTGTAAGTTTGCTAACCACAACTTTTAAACAAAAACAAGACCCAAACCAAGAAGTTACTGAGCATTAAAACTGGGACATTGTACATGTCACTCTGTCCGGTTTTATTTTGAAAAGGATGCAAAAAAAAGGGTCCGTAATACCACCACCTAACTCTAAAAATTCTGAACTCCCAACAAGTTTAGTGAAACTGCAACAACAGCACAACCAAATTTTATTCCCCCCTTTAATTAAACCATGTTACCCCATGTGCCTACCATTTTGAAAAGTCTGACTCCACTTCTGGCTGTGACGCTTTTGGCCAAGCTCAATCTGTGCCGAATGGAGTCTGGCAAAATATATCTATCTGGTGACAGATAATGAATCAGGCAGATTCATCTGCACTGCAAGGCTGTCCCAGGAGGGTGTTAGAAAACTTCAGGGGAGGAAGATAATAAGAAAACAAACTGGCAAACTAATGTTATGCTCAACCAAATTCTGTTATTCTCAACCACTGCTGCTATTCAAAAGCTGGGTGTTTGGTCATGGAAAAATTCTAAGGTCAAAGCCTAGAATTTTCTCTGAGCTGCTTGTTGTACTGCAGTGAGCTTATCTTCAGTTTTAAAATGCTTTCTGGTTTGTTTGGTATTGTGTAGACTAAGTTTTATTAAAAATGTTAATGGTAATAGGAGAACAAGGCCTAATTACCCTTTCTCTGACTTTTTCAACCAGTTAGGATTTAGTATCTTTAATTTTATGTAATGTAATGCAGCACAACACAAAACAAAAGACATTGAGAAAAAAAAAACAATAAGATAACAACAGTTCTATGCAGGACAATAGAGACAACCAAAGACAAGACAGACAGACAACAAGGAAGGGATATCTCTAGAATTTAGAGTTGAGTAAGTACACATTTTTTTTTTTTTTTGGTTAGTTTGTTTTTTAAATGACAGGTGGTTGCAGGTTTGTGTGTGTGTGTGTGTGTGTGTGTAGGTGTGTGAGAGAGAGTTGACCATAGCATGGTAGCGAAGTGTAATCGAAAACAGAGGAGAGTTAAGCCAATTTCACGCCTGAGCCAAACAGTACATACATTTTAATGAAGAAATCACCAAATGCATGTCATAGAAAAAGTTTTTTTTTTTTTGTAAATCAGTGAACTTGACCTCTGACCAACATGTTGTATACTGTCAGGGTAGACTTAAGCACAATCTGTTTTAATTACCTTAAATTCCTCTGGAGGAAGGCCCAATCACATGGGCATAAAACTAAAGATAAATGATGAGCCTTTCAGCTGGGCTAACTTTCATATCAGAATGGCTAAATTCACAAAGAGTTTATTGGAACTCCTTTTGAAGCAGTGCATTCTGGCTCATCCAAGCAGATGCCAGGTGTGAGCGTAGCCATGTTGTGCAGGCTGGTGCTACAAAAGAGCAACCATAATATCCTCTTTTTACCATTTCTGTACAGATAAAGGTTAAAGAGCTGCATTGCCACCAGCTGCTGCCCCATAGATCTTGCACATGTCCAACGTGCCCCAAGCTAATAGAACAAGCTCTCAGAAATCCCCGGACTGTGAAATTACCATCAGTGAAAGTGACTTAGCTATTTAATTCTGTCATCTCCGCTCAGTCAAGACGAAGCACATCTGCTTTTTGCAATATTACTGATTCTCTTTCCCCAGCACTGGAAGCACATGTTCTTCCAAATCCACATTTTAGAGCAATGTTAAACTTATTATTACAACTGAAAAAAGAGGAAGGAAGCTGAGAGCAGCTGTCTCATTTATACAGTAAAAGACAAAAGCTGATGCAAGAAAAAGGAAAGAACAACTTTTGGCTGCATTAAGTCAAACCATTTTGTTCATTGAAAGAAGTTTTGGAAGAGCAGAACCAGTTTGTATGCTGTAGAAAATAATGGCTCATTAGGTCTTTATTGCGATGTTAAATAACATATTTCCCACATATTATAAAAGATAAATTGAACACAAGCATTGAATCTTCCCAAAAGTTATGTTCTGAGTAATGAATGAGCTCAAACATTAGAGTTCATTAACTTTCTGGCTTCAATAAACATGTAAAACTGATTTTGTGAATAGTTATAATAGTACACTTAAGATTGTAATTGCAGTTAGTCGCATGCCCATGTGCTGATTTAACCACTATCTTTAATCAATTAATCGCAATCAATCTTTATTTGTATAGTGTTATTTCAAGGCATTTTTCAGTAGAGTAAAGGTCAACAACATGCAAAACTTGATTTTGCAAGATTTTTTGTGGCCAATTGAAAAATTGGAGGCAAAAATTGCTGTAAAAGTTGCACAAGTGGATAAATGGAGCAAAACAACATGCTGCAAGTTTCTTTCCTGACTAGAAAGAATCATATTCAGATGTCAGTCTCATTCATCCTTGATTTTTCTTTTTTTTTTGTCTCTATAGTGAAAAAAAAAACTTATAATTAACCAGTCTGACATCATGACATTCAAGTTGTCCTGAAAAAAGAAAAAAGTCTTTAATTTGATTGTTTTTGATATGGTTGAGGAAGTTAAACTGTGTCTGCTTTAAAGACATAGATGAAAAACAAGACCTGACACATCTGCACTGTGTAAAGCTGAGAGAAGCAGCCATGGTCCATAAAGGACTATTTTATAAGTGTTCGACATCTTGTGAAAGATTCTACTACTGCAATTAGCTATGCACATAAATGCACAACAAATGCGAACAGGAAGCAAACTTCTCTTTCTTCTTTTCCCGACTCAACATCTTATCTGTAGATTTTGTAAAAAGAGGTCAAAAGAGAAGAAAATGTGCCTAAAGTAGTTCAGTTTGAGTTTAATTTTATGTAATACATTGAAAGAAATCCAATCAGCATTAAACATAACTAGACTGAGCCACTGGGATAGATGGTAAATTAACATCTGTGTTTGATAATAACTGCAGGCACAACTGAAAAACAGGGGCAAGACTTTGCAGGTTGTTGTTTTCTTCATTTGTGTAAAACACTCAGAAAATCCCCCAATTACTTTGTTGGTCTCCTAAAGTAATACTTCCAATCAGAATAAGAAACTTGTTTGTCTTAGTTTGAAGGTAAAAGCTGCACACTCAAGATAACACATTTTATTTAATAAGCCTTACAGTTATTTTTCATTCAATATGCACTTTCAAATTCAACCCGAAGCCTACTGCATGTTAATTCTAACTCTTTTATTTGACTCACAGCTCAGCAGCATGTGTGAATCACTTCCCCTCTCTAATCACAGTTTAACAGGTAAAGCTGCAGGGTCGTGACCTGCAAAGACCCCCTTAAGCTATGAGAAGGGCTGGTCTGTGATCTCTCCAAATGTTCCGTTTGATGGTCTGACCTCCTGACCCCCCTCCCCCTCCCAAGATGACACATCAGTTTGCCTCACTGCTCCCTGTCTGACATCTTAAAAATAGATGCATGTAGCTCCCAGCCTGAAAATGAAATTAACAAAAATCGGGAACCTTCTGGCAAAGTGCCGCCTCAGCTCATACCACAGCTTGCATGGTTACAACAGCAACTTCTACTGTCTCAAAAACCTTGCAAGTTGTGATTTTTATACAAGAACATGATGACTTACAGGTTGGCAGGTTGACCCTCGGTCATTTAGTGTAACAAAGATTTTTCAAAATTAAGCTGAAATATTAAAATCCCCAAATTTGTTTCCAACACGAAAAGATAAATGGACACCACAGGGAGCTGTCAGCCTTTTTAAAGGATAACACCAAGGCCGGAGTTGCACTTCATTCATAACTACATAATTAGATCATGAGGTTTTGCCTTGTCGATCTGCTTTATATCAGACAACAAAGTGGGTTGAAGTGGTAGGCCAAATTATTTTTCAACATGAACGTACAAATAAGCGGAGTATTTTGGTGCTCTCCTTGATGGCAGCGAGACAGACTTTTTTTAGCATGTGTCATCTGCAAGCAGACAGTAAATGATAGTCATTTTTTCCCACAATAGTGGAGTCCAAACACCTTCATATGTTACATATGGGTTTGATGGGAGATGTCAAGGCCTTTAGGATGTTGCCTTGGTATTCCATTGTGGTCTATGCTTCATAGAATCACACATAAGCAAACAGGCTACTGGCAACACAGGCTGCATACAGTGAAAGTTGACAATGTAATGCTACAGCCACACCGGACGCGAATTCGCCTGGACGCGCGTCGAGATTACATACAAAGTCAATGTAAACACGCGTCTTGACGCTAATTCGCTTCGGCGGCGTTGACGCGTTGCGGCGCGTGGGCCGTTTGGCGAGCGCGTCTGGGCGCGCTAAGCGCCTCGGACGCCGAACTGAAAAACGCGCCGTTTTTTTGAACAGCGATGACATTCCCCCCGACGTCATTGATTTGATGACGTGTGTCGCTCCTCGGCACCCTGCTCCCGCTCAAGCCCCTCTCAAAGATGGAGGAGAGGTTTATCGGCACTGTTTGCTATCATTCGGAGCCATACTATTCGGCATGTATACTCTACAGAGACCGGAACAAAAAGGAGTAGGCTTGGGTGAAAGTCGCTGAGGAGACAGGTTTGATTTAATGATGTGTGACGCCCCGGCCTCCTGCTCCTGCTCAAACCCCCTCTCAAAGATGGAGGAGAGGTTTATCTGCGCTGTTTGCTATCATCCGGAGCTAAACTACTCGGCGTGTGTCCTCTACAGAGACTGGAACAAAAGGAGCAGGCTTGGGTGAAAGTCGCTGAGAAGACAGGTTTTGAAGGTAAGTTCTGTAAATATTCGTTTCCAGCTGAATTTGCCTGCACGGATCATCACTGAGTCCGACCGGCTCCGGCTCTGTACTGCGCATGCGCCCGGACGCGCGTCGTCCCACAGCTTGTCAAAATGTCCAGCGTCCAGCTTCAGGCGTTAAGCGCGGCGCGTTGCAGGCTTTACGCGCGATAAAATTCGCCAATTCGCGTCCGGTGTGGCCGTAGCATTAGGCAGCAAATATAATCTTCACCATGTTTCCATGCTAGACTAAATGCAACTTATCACAGATACAACATGTTTGCTTGACAATATGTGTTTTACAATGGTATCATATTTTGTTACAGTTGGGCACAAACTTCCAATCTGTTTTATGTTTTTTTCCCATAAAAACCTGTTATTGGTCACAATGAGAGGCTTCTATAAACCTTTTTGCCAAATAAGTACAAGAAAATAACTTATCATGACAAAAAATATTCATTCATTCAGAGGTGGAGTGTTTTGTTAGTTTCCTGAAAAGTAGCAGTTTCGCAGAAAGGAGGTTTACGCCTATTAGCAGCAATTTATTAAGATGATTTTGAATAAACTACACTTTCACCAGAAAGAAATCCTGAATGAGCTGATGTGTTTTCCTTGATTATTGCAAGGGCATCTGTCAGAATTCCTACAATATGCTTTACATGTGTTACACTAGAAAACAAAGATCATGCTCTCTCAACAAAGAAGATGAGAGAGCATTAAACCTGTTTTTAAACATTTTTTTGTAAAGTCTATACAGATCCTAAAAAGAGACTCTCTCGTAACATCAGTATGGCTATAACCAGTTAAATCAAAACCAGTTAAACTGAAAAAGGAAACAAACAGCTGTTCACACCATTATGGATAAAGGCAATGTTTGGCAGGTATATTTGAACAAACAGCTTTATCTGTGCTTTTTGTCTCTTTGTCCACACTTACAAGTGTTTGAGGTCATTGGAAAAACATGCTTGGAAAATTTCTATAAAGATTAAAATATTTAAACTCTGTCAGAAAGAGTACAAAGAAAATAATTCCAAGGGATACAATTGGGCTGTTGCCCAGCTTGCAGCTGTGGCTTGGCTGTAATTGCGTTTTGGGTCCAATGGGTACACTGACCTCTCTTCGATGTGATATCACACTATGCAATATTATATCACTATTGTTATATGATGTAGCAGACTTTTACTTTACTTTGCTGTTTTAAGTTTTGCTTCCTGGATCATCCACATGCCTAAACATATATTCAGCCTGTCCCTCACTCTGATGCTGCTTTACGAACACTCCTGCCTTTTCATATGCTGTTGACATTTTTGAGGAGACCCAGTGTTGTCACAGAAGTGACCACGTTGGTGGGTGAAACATGGCTGCTTGTGTTTGTGGTTGCCATGGTTGCAACATATGTTAAAACCCAGAGTACCTGCACATTTTTTCATAACAGGATTAAATCAATATTATCAGATTTGTCTTGTATTCAAATATAAACTGATAAATATTTACTCAATATGCCAGTAACACCATCAGAGTTGTGGTTGGAGAATATACAAAAATCAAACTGTGCATAGAATGACAAAAACCTAAAAATACATATCACAGACATCATTACAGAGTAAGGAACATTGTCTAACAGTGTATTTGTGCATTTTCATGTGGACGGAGATGTTTCTAAAAACTTAGTGCAAGTGGAGGGGATCATTTTTAGATAGGGAGGTAGAAAACCCCTGTTCTCAAAACACCTGTTGAGTGGACAAAATCTAATTCAAACCCTCTCTTATGGCTATGAAATGTGTTTTTATTGAGGAAAAAATATGATTTTTAGGACCTTTGCTGGTCAGAATCTTCTTACACCCACCCCCATATGCCATCCCTGCAGGTATGCAGGCAGCCAGTCAGACTCAAACTGCATTCACACCGAATGTGACTTGGTGACCAAAATCATGTCACCCACCCAAGTCGTGTCACCTGTCCATAAAAAAATCTATTTTGTCACCATCATGCTACTCAGTCACATCACGCCCACTTTAGTTTTACCGCCATCATGTCATATCATATATCATATATTTGTATGTATTAGCTGACATTATACCAACTGTATCCTTTTCACTCACCTACCAAGCATAAGACACTGCAGCTGATGCAGATGAGGAAGAACAGGACCACAGAGAACCACCACTTCTGTTGAATAAGGCGAAATTAATGTACTCACTAACTCATGTTCCCACATGGACATGAATTGTCACTCTATGTGAATTAAAAACAGTTGTTGTTGACTGTCATGGGTGTTGTCACACACCCATGCAATGCTGACTGACTGTCGTGACATGGACACAGGGCATGTCACCTGAAAAGTTAAAACTGTTCAACTTTGACGGCCGAGTGACACAATCTAGTTGCATGTCCAAAGCGATCCCGTAGATTGACCAAATCGTCCAGATAGCATCCGCTGCACCGTCATAGCTGTACATTGACGTTACATGGAGAGTGGTCGCCCAGGTTGCATTTGGTGTGAATGCATCATTACAGCATGAAGGAAATAAAAAGAAGAAATACAAATCTCCAGCAGAGAGACAGACATGATTTGGGTCAAGTACACCTGCAAACATCCCCTGACTGGTAGCTGCTAAAGGACATTTAACCAAATTGTATTATGAGCAGTCTGATTAAGAGGATATTACAAGTAATGACGACATTAATGAAGACATAATGAAGGGGTATAGTCAACAAAATATGGTTGTTAACAATGAATTAACAAGATGCCTCATTATACAGATGTGCAAAACACAATTAGCCAAACACATATGCTAATTGTACAAATGATTAAAGCTGTGAAAGGATCTGTGAAGAGCTGGAGAAGCACCTGGTGATGGGAACAGTGAGTAAATAAAAAAGAGCCAAAAAGGCAGGCTGCTATTTTCATTACATTAAATGAAACATGTTCTTTGTTACTTAAAAAAATGCAGAGCGGGAGAAATATAAGTTTGACTCTTTGAAATAAGAAAACATGAGCAGGATACACAGAAATGTGTCCCCTCTGGGTCTGCATAAATATTTGTCTCTATTACGAATGAGGCACAAATGCATGAAAAGGCATCTCTGCAACCACCACAGCGCTGGAAGATTGAGGAGCAGATTAAAAGATCATTGTACCGTGAGCGGCTGAGAAATGTCTGTGCGGCCGAACAGGTGTGTGCTTCGGATGAAAAATGGTTTTAATGTTTGTGTGCACCAAACTTTTCAGGCACCACAGACAAATACTGCAGAGCCTAGACCTTTGAGTTACTTCTTTTCAGTTGTACCACAAATAATAGCATTGGCTGGAAAGTGCAAAGGAATGGAACCTGATAGGAAGGACTGTCATAGATTAATCTGAAACACCAGTTATACAAAAATATAAGCCAATTGGGGCATCGGTGGCGCAGTTGGATAGTGCGCTTGGTCAGTGATTGGGAGGTTGCAGGTTCAAGCCCAGCTCCAGACGACACATGGCGATGTGTCCTTGGGCAAGACACTTAAACCCAAATTGCTCCCACTGCTGCGTCAGTGGCATGTAAATGGGCATGAAAGAGTGTGAGTGTGTTAGAGATACTGATGGATAACTACTATAGAAACTCAGAACCATCAGTGAGAGAATGTGAGAGCGAATGGGTGTGAATGGGTAGGTGTGACCTGTGGTGCAAAGCAGCTTTGAGTAGTCCAAGACTAGAAAAGCTCTATATAAGCTCAAGTCCATTTACCATTTACCAATTAAAGCTCAAAACACCAGAGCTGGCTTCACATCAATAAATCAATAGCCAAGGATTGCATTGACTACAAGTTCCCTTGTGCATTATGGGAAGAAAGCAATTTATTTAGTTATTTTCATTACTAATATTAATATCATTGACTTTATCATGTTTATTTTATTTTAATTATGTATCTATTCATTTTTTTCTTTCAGCCATATTGCCCAAACAATATTTATTATTTACATGAAATATGTTTTGCTCCGATATTTACCATTGTTGTCTCTTCCAGGTTTTATTTTACAGTCACACTGTGACAGTCATATGAAACATGACATTGTATTGGTGTCTCCTGGTCCTGATGTCTCTTGTCATTATTTTTTAAATGTTACAATCAAAAAGGAATGTTAAAAATGTATATTGGTAATGCTATTCTCAAGTTACCATACCAGTAAAAATGGATCTAGTCATATCTATACACATATTGAAACAAGTTGTGAAACTAAATTTGCGAGGTAATTTTGGATTATCACAGGTCTAGTGATACTCACAGACTTAATATTGGACAAATAAATGTCCTTAGATGTTAGTTTAGTTTTGGCTCTGTAGCATTTTGTCAGCGTCCTGTTTGCATAGATTTAATGCATTTATCAGAAAACATTGTGTTGAGTTAATTTGTCACCCTGTTTGTATCTTTTTTGGGGTCGATCATGTCCTTGTTTCAAACAAACCCTTACATTTGCCAATCATAAGCGAGGTGAGACCACCTCTTTCAGGCAAGCTTGGCATGATTGTTTATACCGAAACAGGAATTGGTTGCTGTGCGTTTAAATTCAAATGAGCCATGACGAGCACACAAAGGTCACTTGTACCTGAACATATCTTTCACCAGCTGCTCTTGGTGTGATTTCTACCTATCAGAATGCTCATCCAAAACCCACGCAAGGTCCCACTTACAAACACGATTGGCTTCGGCTGGTGGAGTTTTTAAGCATGACCCACACATAAATGTGCAATAAACACGGGGTGAAAATGACCTAAAAAACACAAGTATGTACAGGTTGAATGTACAAAAGAGTCCCGGTGTCTGAACTTTTAAGGCCCATCCAAAACTAAAACAAATGTGTCTGTATAGTATAAAAAAGACATATTTTGTCTTCACCTTATGTTAATTAAGTTTTGTAAACAGACATATATCTTTCAGTTACTTTAGGTTTTTAAACTGATTCTTTACTATTTTAATTTCAGTAAAAAAGATAAATAAAACACATTTTAGTTCATATATGTGTGTCTATATATATATATATATATATATATATATATGATGATACCTACCTAGTATCAGAATATAAATATTAGTAGCTTAAATGTTTCAGAAACATCTCAATGATTGAGCACACCTGAAGCAACTTACCAACTGAGCCTTCCTGGAGAGCAGTGAAGAAAAGGGAGAGCAGTTCTATCATCTCTGTTTCTGTCTAAGTGCCAAGTACCAGTCAGCATTGTCTATGTTAAGATGATTTATTTTTAACATGAATACAAGCAAACAGAAGTTTGATCGACAAAGAGACACCACGATGCTAAAACACACAAATACTGTATATATCTTGGACTGAACATCAACTCTACAGGAAACTTGAACATGGCTGTCAAAGAAATGAGAGATGAAGCAAGGAGAGCTTTTATGCAGTTAAAGTTGACAATCCAACTCCAATCTCATAATGTTTCCATCTGTAACAGAACTAACTCATCTGCATGGAAGTGAAGACTAAAGACTAAAATGAATCAGGACTTTGACAAATGAGACAAAACAACATTTGAATTATTTATCTCCAGATTCTGTAAGACTATCTTAGATGGAAAAAGACCCCAGATGACCAATGAGATCAATATCCCCTCATAATCAAAATTCAAAAACAAGAACTTAAATTTGAATACAAGAGATAGTCGTACCATCACGTCACCCTGAGCTGCAGAGAAAAAGTCCCCTTAACCTGCTGGTTCAAAGGCTTCTCCCAGATCACATGAACTGGCCTGGAGAGTATCAGGACCATTGTAACCATATGTTCAGCCAAATTTAACTCCGGACACTCATACCTCTGAAATTAGACCAAATGTTATTGACCATCAATAAGTGTGGGTAAAATACAAAATTGCAAAATCTTGTTCTTTCTGTTTTGTTTGTTTGTTTTTTTTCCATTCCTGCAGCTGATGTTATTTTTCCCACACCAGAAACCAACAAAAGCAGTAGCACAATGCGTTGGGTTTTTTTGAACTGCCAAAGAGGAGTTTAAGTTTAGATTTTATTTTAAAATCAGAAAAACAAAATAACCACATTATCTTACCTTTTTTATGTGGTTTTGAAACAGAATCAGAATCAGCCATACATGGACTGTTTTGAGATACTGCTTCTTCTCTTTTTATCTTTGTATGCACTTTGGTAAATGGTCAATGGATTTCAGCTTATATAGCTCTTTTCTAGTCTTTGACTACTCAAAGCAGCTTTATACAGCAGGTCACACTTACCCATTCACACCCACTCACTCTCACATTCACTCATTGATGGGTCAGAGTTTCCATGTTAGTTGTAAATCAGTATGTCAAACACATTCACACCTTTTCATGCCCACTTACACGCCGCTGATGCAGCAGTGGGAGCAATTTGGGGTTAAGTGTCTTGCTCAAGGACACATCGCCATATGTCTCCAAGAGCTTCGCGACACATGGCAACACTTTGAATTGTCTTGTTGCTCGAAGGTGCTGTACAAATAATTTTCCTTAACTGTATTTAAGAAACACCATTGTCCATCACTTGTCCTCCCTCACAGAGGGGCAAAGATTTTATTCTCCTCCTCTCCCCAAAGCTGCAGCCTCTGACTTTGGATGTCTTTTTTTTTTTATTTCAAAACCCAAATCATGTAAAGCAACCATTTTATCAAATTGTCCCTGTTAAAAATATCAAAGCTCTGCAGTGACAAAGATGACATCACTAAAATATTTGACAACTGGAGCTAAATTTTAGCAAAGCATGTGTTTTGGTCATAGTAGCAGTACTGTAGCAGTATGAGGAAAATAGTCTTAAAAAGTAGCCACCACCACCACCCCTGTCATTTGCTCATGTGCCAACTTCATTTTCTTCTTCAGTCGTACTAGACAGCTTGCAGATCTCATCCTGTCCCATTGATGTCAGTGCAGGAAAACTGTAGAAAGTGCTGTAAAAACTTTTCTCCCTGTGCTTGGTGAACTTCTTTCAGTAAGAGCTGTGATATTTGTGTCATTTAGATTCCATTTTTCTGTGTGCAGATAACTCATTGAACCCACGCATACAGCTCGGTTTGGAGCAGAAACTGCTGACAGAGGACGACTAACAGCTGTCTGAGTTTCCTCCCACATCAGCTGAAGTTTTCTGTCTCTGTTCAAGTGGCGCATCAAGACGTTAGCGTAAACTTCTGCACAAACTTTACCACAGAAGAGGAAAAGTTTTATTGTTACCAGAGGAGCAAAACGATGCTTTAACAATGGAAGAACAATGCTGCTTCCTGCAAAGCTGCACGTGGACAGACTGAGTATGAATGCTGCACAGCGTTAGCATGTGTGCTTCTGTAAGTGCTAATAAAAAGGACTGGCTGACAGGCCCTAATGTTCACATGCTGCCCTATGTACATGATACATATTCATCAGCTGCTCTTCATCTGTGCATCATTAATCCCATGCTCACCTTCTACCTGACAATTAGGCAGCCTCCCTCAGTTTGTAGTCAAGGTTTATATCTCAGTGTGTTTTTATTTACAGCTGTTCTCCCAGAGGCAGGCCTGATGGGAGTGCAAGACGAGTAGATAAGCAAAATAAAATGAGGACCACTAATCAGAACGATGTCAGTCTGGATTTTAGATGCTCCGTGTGTATATGTGTAAATGTGTTTCATCAAGACTTATCTTAGTTATACTGAGAGAAATTCATTTTTGTCAAAGGTCAGTCATCTGTGATATGAAGTAACACAGGGCAAACAACGCCATAAGTGTCAAATTCCTTCCCTACCTCCTCATCATCTAACCCCCCACTGAAGCTGAAATTGCCAGATGTCTGAAATGTGGCAGACCCATCTTGGAAAGCACGCTGATACAATGCAGTTTGGTCTGAAAAGGCATTTACCAATCGATGTCCCTTTTGGACAAAGGGGTAGAAACTATGGATGTGATTAAAGCAAGACACATCTCTGAGACTCTAAGTGATGATGGTGCGGAAAGACTTTATCTTGGATGCTGCTCTCGTGACAGGTAACAGTTCTTCCCTAAAGGGGTCATGTCTTGCCTTAACTCAGGTTCATATATTCAGTTGATGACTGCCATAGTATGTTCACAGTCACTCATGTTCCCTCAGGCTGCCTGTAACTACCTGTTGTGGTTGGAGTAAACTGAAAACATGGCAGTAATGCAATGCAAGTACTAATGTTGTTTAAGACCTGGTGATTAGTGGTCAGACCTCTCCATCATCATCTTCATCTGCATTCCATTCTACTGTTGGTCTCTTTGCACCACTGTGAGGGTCTCTTGTTATGGCTTAATCAGTGACAATGTTGAAAGATGACCTTCAGTCAACAGTGCTGATAGATGTTGCAGATAAAGCACCAGCAAATCCAGGGTGTACCTTATAGCTTCATTGTAAAGTGCTTTTAAGTCAAAGTCAAAACTACTTATTTGTATTATATATGTAAGGATACAGCTAGATAAACTATAACACGAACACAGCCACAGACAGTCAACTAACTCAAGTTAAACTCAAAGACACCAATTTCCATGGTCACTAATTGACCTGTTACACAAAACTAATTTCCTTATTTCCTTTCCTTCAAAGATAATTTATAAGGGTGTCCCAAGGAGCCCCAGTGGACTGGTGCCAACTGTGCAAAGTTAGTGTTTGGTCTTCTCCAAAATGTTAGATCATTTTACATCCAATACATTATGTAACTCCCCAGGATACATTTGTTTGACTCAATCTGAACATGAACAGACATGAAAATAAATTTTGACAGTAATGATCAAACACAGTAAAACACTTGTGCTATATGCAAGTAAAATATGATTTACAGACTCTAAAAGCAAACAGACATGCTTTTATGCCAATTTTTGATACAATTTAATCTCAAAACAAATATGCATCTGAGGACTTTTTTAAAAGCACTTTTCGAATGCCTCATATCTACATGACACTGGTAACCTGGAAACCTCATTAAAGTTGAGACTGGAAGATTGTTGAAAACTTCTGAAATTTTGAACAAAAGAAAATGGACAAAGATCCTCTCTTTTGTCAGTGAGCTTTAAGGTTTCATTCTCGGGTCAGATACTCCATTGGAGGAGAGTCGTCGTTGTTGTCTTGAGCTCTTCAATGCTCTCTGAACCAGTGATGGAGAGGCTTTCAGGGCAGCAGACAGAAAGTAATAAACTGAGGCTGATATTTTCTCCTGATACTGCTGAACCCCATGAGAATTACACATCCTCACCTTTCTGATGTCTGTGTGCCAGACTGCATACTAACTGGGGCTAAAAGACTGAATTTAACAAAAACAAAGGTTATGAGCCCTTGAGTATGTTTCTTTTGTTTTTAGTTAACACCTCTGCGTATTATCCATATTTTCAAAACACAAATGTCTTCCTTGAAGGTGACTACATGAAAACATTTCACAATAACCCCTTTTTTTTTATGTATATTTTTGGGCATTTTGTGCCTTTATTGATCGGAGAGAGACAGTGGATAGGCTTGTGAAAGGGGGAGAGAGAGCAGGGGAAGACACTCTGCAAACTGGTCACAGGCGAGATTCGAACCTGGACCGGCAGAAGCATGTACATGTACATGGGGTGCTAACCACTACGCCAAACCAGCACCCCATAACTCCATTTTTAATGCTAGGAATCTTACTAAAATGTAATTTATCATTTATACTCAGAAATTTTAGCTACCAACAACCAACTTAACTTTAATCTGGTCTCTTAGGGCTTGCACCATTCTAAACTGACTGAACACCAAGCAGAATTGTTTTTTTTCAGCAGGCTAAGTGTTAGTTTTGTCCAGCGCACTGCCGTGCGCAGCCAGTTTGACAATTTGGTAGACCAACTGCGCCATGATGGGTGTGACAGCGCACCAGGAGGAGGTGGAAGGACACAGACAGAGACACACTGTTAAAGCAGCAAAAGCTTTTTAAAAAAAGTAACGCATCAATTACTTTACCTGGTAACTAATTACATTTATGAAGGAGTAAGTCTGTTAGTAATTCAGTTACTTCTTTGGGAAAGTAACTAGTAACTACAACTAATTACTTTTTTGAAGTAATGTGCTCAACAGTGCCGATGGCCCCTCCGCTCTCTGAGTTGAAGTAATGGTGACAGCAGCTCTGACCATCTCTGCCACTGGGTGGCAGGTAGCAGGGATCTGTCAGACCAATCAGTCGCCGCACTTCCCCCGCAGCGCATTTAAAGGCAAGGAGAGGCGTTCATTTGATCATTTGATTGGTGAAGACAACACTCGGCTGTGTTAAACCCGCTAATGCCTTTTCTCCTCCCTCTCTGGCACTTGCACAGAGGGGCAGGGATGAAGGCATGGATGTACCTCTCTGCGCCTGACTTAATGGGCTCTAATGAAATTAGAGCCCATTAAGTCAAGGGTACCATCATTTTTGTCCAGACCAGTCTCATTATTTTGTTTTTTAAAATGATTCTGTGGAACCAATATTCAAAAGCAATGTCTGATTTTCATTTAATTTTCAGTACATTATATTAATTTTTACTTTTGTCAGATTCAAGTTATTTTAGTGAGCATTGTGGGTTTTTCTTTCTCCGAATGGCCCCAACAATTTTGTCTACGTGTGTAAGAATCAAATTTTGAGATTGGACAAGCTCTGACCCAGCTGGAGGCAGTAGAACCATTCATATGTATAGGATTATATGAGGATGTTTATAAATAGAAATGGTTCAACAGCCCTTGGATCAGGTCACACCCAGCAAAAGTTGACATTCGTAGATTTACATGAAAATCTGGTTCCAAAAAGTCTGGTTTTCTCTCATGTTGTTGCCATTGCTGAATTCATTATATCTTCTAGCCACCAAAAGCTTGCCACAACTAGAAAAGCACTCGGAGAGCGCAGACCTCCGTCAGCGCCACAGTCCTCGCCCAAACTGTGATTTTCACCATAATAGTAGCACTACCTTTATTTCATCGAAATATTTAGATTCCTTGACAATTAAAACATAACATTAGCACTGATACGCTGATCCAGATCAACACCAACATTGAATCAGTTCTACCTTTTCCCATGCTGAACATTTCCTGAAAATTTCATCATTTGTTCACAGACGGACGGACGGACGGATGGACAGACTCTCCCGAAAAGATAACCTTCTTGGTGGAGGTAATGATATGATTATAACCTTCCAACAAAAAGCAGAATAAACCTTATTCAGCATGTCTGTTGTTGCAAATAATAGTCTTCAGACTGATTATAAACACCACTCAGTGTGTCACTGTCTGTATGGAGTGGCTGGTTTCTGTGTTTACTGTTGTTTAAACTCTGTTGTCTCTCCCACACTCTTATCTTGTCCTCTTATGCGTCTCTGTCCACTGACCCTCTGTTGGCTCCTCGATGAACAGCATTAAATCTTGTAATTTATTTATTTTTCCTGCCTGTAATGTCTCACAGGATCAATATCCAATTCTGCTTTTTTTCAGCTTAAGAAATATTCTTGAACTCTGCCCCTTTATACCTCAGCTTTGATTTGTTGCCTGCAGATTGCTGTAATCTATCTATCTATCTATCTATCTATCTATCTATCTATCTATCTATCTATCTATCTATCTATCTATCTATCTATCGATCGATAGATAGATAGATAGGCTACATTATATATAATATATCTTTTTCTGTTGTTACTGTCGATGTAATAATAATTTTTCAAGCATGATCTGATGCACTCTGCATGCATTTGAGTGAAACGTCTCCCAAACAACATATTCTGCTTAAAGCACTTCTCTTGTTAACATGTTCCCACTTTTCATCTTCCAACCACAGTCCAAAAACATACACAAACACATTCAAACTGTGAGTCTTGGGTACACACTTTTTCTTTGGTCTCTTTTCCTCTGGTTTGTTTTGTTTTTACATAGTTCAAGTTGTTTCTTTTTTGCATCTATCAAAGTCATGTTGATGTGTCCTAGACCTTAACAGGTCTTTAAGGTAGCTACTCAATGCTTTTGTTTTTCGACGAAGTTCAAGAAAAGAGGACAATGGAGATCATTTCTGCACATGAGGTGAATATCAGGTCACTAGGGATTGCACAAGGCTCAGTAAACTCCCACTACAGCCTGGAAAGAAAACAGACTATTCATGAGTTCATTTTATGCACATTTGAATTTTCTCCAGTGGTTAACACTTCAGGATGCGCTAAAGAGCAGCAGAGCAGCTCATGGGATTGTGTTTGCTATTGGCTGAATGCAGAGGCAGCAGGACGGTTAACTGTACCATTAGTTGTCCGCTGGCTTTTTGTTGTGGTCGAAAGTATCAGGCAGGACTCTTGGGATAGGATACTGAGAGGATCCGTTTCCATGACTGCAACCCTCCAGACGTCTTGACATTTATCAGCCTTTGGCTTCACTTGTGCAAACTTTTCATTAATGTGTGGATGGATTTGAAAAAAAACAAAATGTTTTTGATATGTATCTTTTTAAAGTGTTCCCTTTTCCTCTAAGAACATTTTTATGTACACTGTTATAGTAAATAAAAGAGTAACAAAAAATAAATGCAAAACAATTAAAGAACAAATAAGTTACCATAGCTGCTAGTTAATGGAGAAAGCCTAAGTAACTAACTGCCAGTTGACTTGAGAGAAATGAATGACATACTGCTAGTTGAAGTAACAAATGCCAACAGCAACTACTAAACAAGAAAATAAAAAAAAAAAATCTTAGAGGAAGTAACTGATTGCTCCTTAAAAAAAGAAAAATGGCACTCCATCACCAGGAAAGATCTAAGTTGAGCATATTGGGGTATTAGGAAACTACCGTCACTACCAGATAGGGCTACAGAGTTTTGCAGTAGGTAGTGATGTTGCCTCACAGCAAGAAGCTTGCTGGGTCTTTCTGTGTGGAATCTGCACAGATGCTTTCTCTCTGAGCAATAGTAGATTTTCCCTAGTCAATACTTTTTGAGGTTAACTGGCAACTTTGAATTTAACTTTAGATTGTTTATTTCTGTAAGTGTAGGCCCTGTGATAGGCTGACAATCAGTCTACGGTGAGAGGGAGAGAGGTCAAAGTTATGAAGAGAGACAGACCCTGATGAAGTGCATACTCAGTGACAACAGATTAGCTGTAGAGACAGGTCGTCGCAAGACAAAACAAAACAAAAAAACTTGATGTCTGGGAGTGAAAAGAGGAAACTCTACCCCTCACTGTGACACCTGCGAAGACACAAAACTCCACATCCAGAGTTTGAATCTAAATGCCTTGCCCAAGGACACATTGACATGTGATAGGGTCACAGGGTCTGTTTAAGGAATCGCATGTGCGGACTGATCCAGGATGGGTTACACCTGGCTTGAAGAATCCCTGTGCTCTCATCCTCATTTGGTCTTTTGTGCAACCAAATAAGCCTGAACCCCCTTGTTTTGGATTCAATGAGCCAGGCTTCATCATTTAGGATGTCTGAATCCTAGTTTCGTGCAACAGGCCCCTGGTTGAATCAAACTGAACTACATGGTTTTGACGGCAGGGAGAAACAGCTAACATATAACATACAAGTTCCTGGTATAAAAGCCATGGAATCCTGAGCTGGATTTGGTCCATGCTATAGGCAGCATGTAGCCAACATACATCCAGTGTTTTCTAACATTTAGGCATCTAATTGGTAATCGAAAAATACAAGACAACTTTTGCTTAGTTTTGTTTGAGAGGATGTAAACTTCCCGCTGCAAACTCCAGTCTGTGTTGATAAAAGCAAAACACTGTATTTTGTTTTCTGATTTTGGAATATGTGAAGTAATCTATCAAATTACTCTCATAACTGCTCATACTTTTTCATTAATGTATTATATATATTATTATATATATCATTATATATAAAGGCAGCTGTCAGCTAATGTTAGCTCTTTTGTCTGCTTTTGATCCTTTATTCCTCTCAGTATTTTACTTTGAGTATGATGATAACATCCTCAAACAAAGCTGTGTGAGTGTGTGTTCCACCTACATGCCATCACACAAACACATACTGTTGGAGCATTTGGCCCTGCAGGCATTCAGACTGTTGGATGAGCATCTCCATCCTTTGATGAATAAAAGATGAAAGTTCAGTTTATACTGCTTTCTATTTGACTTGAAATATTTATACCTTTTCCTATTGTAAAGACAGGCAGGTAGCAGCACAGAGCTGGGTCAAGGAGACTCCAGAGTCTAATCTGTATGATCTCCTCCCTCCTCCGTTAATTTCCCCCTGTCCTCTCTCCCTCTATCTATCTCTGCCTGGCATAATTAATCACCTCAGACTGATGTTTACACAGTCTGATAGCCTGAGGAAAAGTCTCAGAGGGAAATCTGAAATTCTCTGCCTCAGCACAAAAAGGAAAATAAGTTTAACTTGTGGTTTCAGGGGAGGGGAGCTCAGTCCTAAAAGTTTAATCCACTTTAAAACCATTTAGATATTGGACAGCAGTCAACAGGTGGTAAGAAGCATGCAGTGATGAATCTGAAAAACAACTGTAGTTGGAAATGGGCAGTCTGACTCCCAAAAACTCCCCCTCTCTAGTTAACAGAACTTTTATCTTTCAGGATTCATTGCAACAGAGATCTTAGACTATACTGTAGATAATTTGGTACCTGCCTGTGTACTGATTTGTTTTGAAAAATAATTACATTCTTCCATGTCCATCAGTGCCTCTTGAATTTGAACGCATCAGCTCTCCTCTGTCACAGCTGTAGTGACCAAAACAGCAAAGCCTGAACTAACTGTTCTTTTGACCTATGCCATGAGCACTATTGAAAATACATTTCACTTGCGATGTGTGTTGGGCCTGGCACACACACAGATTTTCAGTATCATAAGCTGTGGACATACTATAAGACTGTTTTTGAAGACTTTACCTATGCTTCCTAGCTGAGAAAAGTCTACACTAGTTGAGGACAGATGGCATGGCTAGTTTGCAGAAAATTCTGTTGGCGTGTGATGGCAGCAGAATCAACCTGACCCCAGTCACAGTCAATCAAACATGTTTGAATTTGTCAATCCAAATCTGGACACAAGTACTGTGAACTGTTTACTACCCCAACTGCAAGCACATGTAGCCAACAGCTGATGGAAAAGAGAGGGTGGGACAGAGGAAATAACATCAGAAGTAGTCTGAATAGATCTTGTGCAAGAGTTAAATGTTTTTAGTTGGTTTGACAAATCATGTGATCTTCCTCACCAGAAGCTGTTGTCAGGAAAAAAAGCACTTGGAGAGTGCAAAACCTCTGATAAGGTAGCTCACATATTGCTGTTACATCTTTAAGCAACAGTTCCATGATAAAGTTACCATCATAAAATGGTCAATTATAAAATCCTTAACCTTGAAAACCCAAAAGAAGAACTTGGAATCATGTTGATATTTTCAATAGTTAGACAGTTATTAAGCAAAAACTATCATTTGCTAATGGCCGTTATCTGGATCACCAACAAAATCTAATCAATTAAATTCGACCATTACCAACATCTTAATGAACATTTCAGCAAAATCCATCTAGTCGTCTTTACATAATCTTGCTAACAAACAAACATATGCCAACAAAAACAGCTTCCTTGGTGGAGGTAACAATCATGGTGGTAATAGATTAAGCAATTCTGTTCTTCTAGTATGTGGTGTGCAACGTGAAGGTTGGCACACAGCACATTAACAAACTCAATCCCAAACAATCTGACTCCCTACTCTGGCAGCATGTTATCTTGTAACTATCAATGACTCCACATTCTAGGAAGCCATGAAGTCCATTCTTAGAGGTCATATTATGTCATATGAAGCAGCTAAAATGAAATGATTCACAGAGAGATCATTTGAAACATTATTATTATTATTATTATTATTATTATTATTATTATTATTATTATTATTATTATACATTAAGTTTTTAAATCAGCTATTATTGTCTTTTGAGACAAATGGTAGAACTGATCTCCATTATAAAATCATAACCTTACATCACATCTACATGCTGGCAATTTGAGATGGCAAAACAGAGTCAGCATTTGAGCAAGCATCACACAAAGAATGTCACAAAAGAATATTGGTCCCAAAGGAGGGACATGACGGAAAGTAATTGCATTTGACAGATGTAGTTCCTTCTGCAGATGTTAGGGCTGATGGTGGCATTAGGACAGTTCTTAGTTAAGACATAGAAACATAAATGCAGCTGAATGAGATAGATGTGTGGAAGGAAAAAAAGTCTTACCATAGGAATTTGTGATGAAAGCAAGCCATACCTCTGAGATGTGAAAATAAAGCATAAAAGGTTAGAAATGCATTAAGATACCAAGAAGCTCTTTCTGCCTTTTCTAAGGTCTGGCCAAGACCCGTAACATACCTTTTTAATAGGTCCCTGAAATTCCTTGAATTTTACTGCACCTTAGATGCCTCTCCTGATGTCATGGTGGGAGACTAAAACATCATGGTTATCAGGCTTTTTGTATTATCTTTTTAAGAGAACAAAAATAATTGTGTTGGGCATTTATATATATTAAAAAAAAAAGTGTGTTAGCTCCCTGGTATTTTCATCTCTTTTATGTCTTTTACGTATAATCAACTTACACCAATCAGCCACTTTGTCAGCTAAGCCAGTTCACTGTCAACTTAGCGCAATTAACTAATCAGCCAATCACACGGTGCCATGTTGATGATGCCAAAGGTCAGAGGAGAATTTAAGCAGTTTGAGATCATTAAATTGCAACAGTAACTCCAATATCCATGTGTTGCAACTAAAGTATACAGAAGACCACGTTTGAATGCAGATGGACTCCAGCAACAGAAGACCACAGCAAGTGCCAGGTCTGTCAACTAAGAACAGGGAAATAAGACTGCAATTACCCTGGGCTAACACAGATTAGACAATCGACGATTTGAAAATAGTTGACTGGTCGGAGGAGTCTGAATTCTGGTTGCCTCATTCCAATGGTAGTTTGAATTTGGCCTAAACAACACGACAGCATGGCTCCATCCAGTCTAAGTGGTTCAGGCTGCGGGTGGTAATGATGTGTGGGATATGTTCTTGGCACACTTTGTGACATGTATCAGGTGAGAAGAGGAGTACAGCATGAAGGAATTACAAATATGAATGTATGATAAGATTTTATAGATATGGATGCCATTATCTATTGTGGTCACTAGTCCAAAATCATAATGGATCCTTTTCAATTCCCGTGGAAATTTTGTGGAGAAAATGTTGCTCTACACAGGTTTTCAGTGGCAACAATGACAAACATGTGGCACTTCTGTTATTTAATTTCATGTGCATCGATAAAAGCAGTGCATGTTGCTGATGTGTTCCTCATTGCTTCACACAGATGCTGGATGTTGAAAAGTTGGCACAATTTTTGTAAAACTAACTATGATTTTGACATCTTCTGTCTCCAGTCTACCCACTTTATACCTCTTTTTGTAATTTCTGCTGACTGTCTCTGGTAAGAACAACATGTCCTCCATTGGCAAGGTGGGAAAACAAATTGAAAGGTACTGATAAGGGAATTGTTAGGAATAAAGATAAATGATAATTATGCCTTAGCTAATTGTGATTGATTGGCATGGTCATTTAAAGCTCATGAACACAGCCGTTTCTGAGCAGGGTTCAAACAGAAGGGTTGACAGTCATGCTCATATACAACGTGGAAGTGGATTTTCTGATGTGAGGGGGAAAAGAAGATCTGGTAACATCTGGGAACCTGTTAAAATTTCACATGTGGAACCTTTTTGTTTTAAAGTAGACACTCCTAAAATTTAAGCCCAGATCAAATTCTTATTTATACCTGTAAAAGATTTAATTTTTTACCCTTTAATGACCACTGAATAAACTTATTTTGGCTGAAAAAAAGAAACTAAAACATAGTTCAACTGCTTTTTTATGTTAAGATTTAACAGTTGAATGTATTAAGCCCAAAAACTCATTTTCAGTGTAATCACTGAAGCATTGATGATAGATTAATTATTTTTTGTAGATCCCAGGAAGTTAATGAAACTTCAGCTCGCACAGAGCTGGCCATTGACGACAACAATCCCTTACATTGGCACTGTACTGATACAATGTAGTGTGACTTCAAGAAAAGTTCTTTGCAGTTTTACACATTTGCAGTCCATACATCTTAAAAAGAAAGATTTAGGAAATGAAATCGTTTTTCTTATACTTTAAACAAAATGGTCACAAATCCAATTTACACTGGCAAAGAGTACTGTTATAATGGTTTAAAAAGGGTCCCTGCTGCTGTCAGTGGGTACAAATTACCTTAAACTGAGAGTCTACACTGATGACTCTTTTCCTTCCATTTAAACTGATGTGAAAATGATGTGAACATGTTTCATTTTGTTTTAACACATCTGAATGATCTTTTCTAATGCTGCATTATTAATGTTACATACAGATCTTTATCTGAGCCTCAACATTCACTCTCTAGAAACCTGAGAAATGCACCTTGGTGGCTTGTGAACATCTTTGAAATGTGCCTCTGAAATACATAACTTTTGCCATATCTGTTATCACATAAGCTTTAAACTAGACTTGTTTACCACTTTTTTAGGTACAGCTTATAGTACTGTTGAACCCCTATTGCCTTTAGAACTGTCTTCTTCAGGGCATATAAGGTCCACATTGATGTAAAAGCTCTACACAGTTGCAACAGATTTGTGGGCTGCCTAACCATGATGAAAATCTCCTGTTCCACCACATACCATAGGTTCTCTATTGCACGGATACCTAATGACCTCTGAGGCCACAGGAGAGCAGTGAACTCATCATCATGTTCAAGAAACCAGTTGAGGTGATCTGAGTTTTGTGACATGGTGCATTATCCTGCTTAAAGTAGCCACTGGAAGATGAGCACACTGTGGTCAGAAAGAAATGGGCATGGTCAGCAACAATGCTCACTGTGGTGTTTAAATTATGCTTAGAGACCCAAAGTGTGCCAAGAGATTAACTTCCACAACATAACACCACCACAGCAGGATGGGTCCATGTCTTTTATTTTTTTTTCATCAAATTCTGACCCTAACATCTGAATGTGGCATTTTTTTCTAATCTTCTAATGCCCAATTTTAATTGTCTAATGTTAACCATACTCTGTTTCGTGTTCCTAGCTAACAGGAGCTCCTGGCACCTTGGTGTCCTGCCCCTGTAGCCATTCTGCTTCAACATTCAACTTTTTTTTTTCATTCAAAACTGTATTCCTGTATTTCTTGGTTGGTAACAGGTAGAAATTTGAATTACTGCTGCCCCTCTATAATTTCAAACCACTCTGTCCATTCTCGTCTGACCTCTGGCATCAACAAGACATGTTTTTCCTCAAGAAGTGCAGCTCACTTTCTCTTTTTTGGACTATTCTCTGGAAAACCTAGACATGGTTGCACATAAAAATCCCAGTATATTCTTAGTTTCTTAAAACACTCTGATCAGCCCGTCTGGTTTTTACCATGCCATATTCTGTTACATGACCTTTCTTCCTAATTCTGATGCTTGGTTGGAGGGTCATCTTTACCATGCCTATGTGTCTTCATGCACTGGGTTGCAGATACATGATTGACTTTATCAGATATTGACATTAATGATCTGTTGAATGGTTGCTTGTTAATGGTTATTATTACAATGGCTATAATGGTTGCTAGTTAAGTCAGTCATACATTACTCCAGATGATGATATGTCAGTCATGGAGGAATTTACCGTCCCACTGTGAGCCTGAATCATTTACTGAACATGACCAACATGCACAATTTATGTGCTCAGACTGTATGGGGTGATGGTGGTAAACAACCTGAGTACTTATGTTGTATGAGTGGAATTGGGATGAAGCATTGACAACATTTTTGAAAGTTTCATCTGCCATATCAGTTATCATTTTTGCATGGCTCAAATAAACACAGACAAAATCATGAAAAACATGTTCATACATGTCCTGATAAGAGAAGAACCCATATCACATGAACACTCTTTCTGTCTGACATTTCATAAAGAAAATGAAGTTGGAGGATCAGGACATGGTACCTCCCATTGGGCGAGTGAGTATATGAGCAGAACATCAAGCATTTCTGAAATCCATCTGACTGGCCGTGAGCCATTGGTAGGGTGGTAATCTGCCCTCTTGTCTCCGTGTACACTGCATAATAAATAACACACAGTTGGGCTGAAATCAACCTGACTTTAAAGGCAGTCTTGCAGTTCAAAATTGCACAGTGTATGTACAGGTTTTGTATATTTCCTATAGTGCTCTATGTATTACGTAGCAGTAGCAAATGGGAAATCAAATGAGCCTGCAGGAGTTCAGACCAATCATTTCAAATCTGTGGAAATCATAACACAGGAGGCTGCATATTAACACTGCACTGCAAAAACAGCCCTACTTAAAATAAGCAAAATATCCTTAAATTTGTTACAATTTTCTTGTTTTGAGCAAAAAAAATCTACCAATGGGGTAAGCAAATTTTGCTTGGCTAGAATTCTTAAAACTAGCTTATAAATCTAGATGGAATCGGTCTTGAAACGAGATAAAATTGCCATGAATTTGAGAAAAGTTTGCTTATTGCAAGCAGAGAAAAGTTATTTTTCAAGAAAAGTTCACTTAAATTTTGTGTTCTGCTTTTTGATTTAGCTTATTTCAAGAATATTTTACTTAATTTTAGAATGAACATGTTTTTCATTTAGTAAAAACGTCTTGGAATATGATAGATTTTCATAAAACAAGACAATGTCTTTCTGATTTAGCTGTTTTAAAGAAATTATCCTCCAACTCCAAAAAAAAACAATAAGCAAAATTAACCTAAAATAAGACATAATTTCTTAAAAATAGAACACAAATGTGTTTTATCTAAAATCAAGGCACCAGAAGCAATCCTGTTTGCTTGCCATTTATTAAAAAAGTCAAATCAGCTGACAAACAGTTCCAAAACCATGATTCGCAACAACTCAGCCATCATCCTCAGAAAATGCAGTTATTTGTGCTTTTTTAAAAGAATATTCCAACATTTTTGCTGTTTCGGTGTTTCATAACAAGCAGCTAGAGACCGTTCTCTTGAGTGTACGTCCAGCACCAACTATTTTGAGAGACTTCCAACCAAAGCCTCTTGCTTAGCTTGGCTCCACACAGGGAGTGTACAGGTACACTCCAGCCGGCCTCTAGGTACAGGCATATCAGATAACAGTAGACGGTCAGATGGATTCAACTTATATTTGTGTGATTTCTTAAACTGAGAAATTGTGTAACTGATCTTAATCTTAAAATAAGTAAAATAATCTTGTTCTTCTGTTGGGACTTCATTCAAACCACTGTTGTGACTTGTTACCAGCAATACAAGCTTAATTGTAGCTGCACTTTCTTATTAAGATTTTGTTGGACATATTCTCTTGAAATAGGATTTTTTTTTTCTAACGCACATCTTTGCTTGTTAAGATAATTTTTCTTTTGAGGTAAAATATAAGAACAAATTTCTAGAAACAAGCTTTTCTATTCTTTCTTAGAAATCCTTTTTTGCAGTGTGCTTAAACAAAGGTAGGACATGACACCAGTTTCTATGATTCATGTTAGTCTCAAAAAACATCTAAGTATCAAGGTGCATCATCCGTTTTGAGTTTTACACTTGGCTTTGCAAAGGAATGGTTCACCCTCTACATCACAAAATTTACATGGACCACATATTTCGTGCTATCTGTGGAGTTCTTCAAGCTTTGGAATTTGCTGAACAATGGATAACAAGGTGACAGGGGGTGCTTAAGTCTTTCATCAAAGTGAGAGGAGAATCCACAGGTGAGAGCTTGTGTTCACATAGTTTAATGGGACTGTTTTGGATCCAGACAGGGGGTCAGCACTTGATGAGAAGCAGAAAGAGACTGAACAGTGGGGAGTCTTCTGGCTGAAATCACTCTGTGTCTGATTGCTAACATGCGGCTGCCAGAGGATCACAGACGCAGCGTGGGCCTGTTCGCTCTCTGCTGCCAGCCATGAACACAAGGTGCCACTTACCTGCTCCTATCTGAGCAGCTTTCTGTCAGCCCTCAAGAGCACTCTGACTTTTGGACTGTCAGTAAAAAAAAAAGCTCTCCTCAGGCAGGCTACTTCACCTGGAAGTTGAGGAGATAAGAGGGGTGAGTGATGGACGGATGTTTGGTCGGCTGGACAGAGATTACACAAAGGAATGGATGGGTTGTGGGCAAGGAGGGTGGTGGATGTTTACCTGTGTGGATGGCAGGGTAAAGTATAGACTGGCTGCAAGGCTGATTGAAAAAGAGATAGGAAAGAGGGTTGGATGGACCAAAAATGTGTTTCTTTTTGAATAATTTTCAGATTGTGCTCTCAAGAAAACTTTTTTACTTGGATCAAATCTAGAACACAGTTGAATTTATTTGAATAATAAAAGGACAATTCTACTTTTTAATAACTTTAACATCATACCACAAATATATTGAATGCCTCACTGGCAAGCAAAAAATTCTTCCCTCTGCTTTAGAAGTCAGTTTTCTATTAATGAACTATTAATGAGATGTCAAGCCCACTTTAAATGTCTAGATAGCTCCTTTTAAAACAGAAAAAAGAAGAAGAAAATAGTACAGTGTACACTACAATAGTAAGTGCTGCTACACACTCTTGTGTGTTTGTATTTAACATTAGTCTAAACAGACCTCCCATCACTCTTCCATAAAGTACTGTATAAGTCCAAAGATATGATTGCTTGTCCTTGCATTTGCATTTGCCTTTTTAGTTTGTGTCTGCTGGCATAATTTGTGTGGTACATTTGTTAGTATGAGGCAAAGATTTCAAGCGATATGTAACTACTGGTTGTATTAGAAGTACACTGCAAACATGGTGGTAATTCTAAAGGTAAAAGTAAGAAAATAAACACCAAAAAACTGGATGTTTGAGTCATTACGGATGAATTGTAATCATTAGCATATCTGTATTCGATTTTTAAAACATTTTTCTCTGTGCACTATTGTAAGCGTTTCAGTGTATTGGTCTAACTAGTGACTATGTTAAATGAAGCCTTGAGGTGTGCTGATAGATGTAGTCAAAGCAGTGGCAAAATAAGGGGCGTGTGCTTCACTATATGAAGTTTTTATTATTGTGTCAAAAAATACATTTTAGTTTAAGTCTCAAAGTCACCATTTACACGGTCACTGGTTAAATTAATACATCTTTCTCATTGTAAATTTCCCAGCTTCGAGAAGAGAAATTAGGAATCATTAGCTGATTAATGTTTCTGCCACTGTGTCAACATTGCCATATTTTTTGACCCTACACAGGCCACCTAAAGCATTGACTGGGCCCCTCATTTAATGAGATTGATTAAAATGAACACACAATCCTCACCATTAAGCTTACTTCGGTTCTCCTGCTCTTGGTGGGCATTGTTGTGGGAGCAGTTTTGCTTGTGTTCGCTGAATCCACTGCTTCAGGTTAGTGTTTGAGTAAGAAAAAAAAAAAACTCTTGCCAGTTCACTCTGCTTCCTCTCTATTCTTTTTTAAGCATCCTGATTTATGCTCAGGTCCTAGCATTATTAAAACCAGTTCAGCATTACTGTTACAACAGTTAAATTCATTGGGACCACCCAGATTAGTAACTTTAAAACAAGCAAAAACAAAGACAAGTAATATAAGAGCAGGCTCAGTTGTGTAATTATTGATAAAATTCATTTGACATTTTTATTTGACGGGTCATTTTTCACTCATGTAATTTACCCTGTGACATTTTGGCACCATTATGACTGTGCAACTTAACCTTTTAATTCAAAGATGATTTGTTCATGAACTTTTTAGGACTAATAAAATCCCAACAATTTCGTCCCAATTATAGACAAATTAGGTCGTAGGGTTCATTTATAGACAGCATTTGTATGTGGGCGTAAGAATTAGCAGTAAAATGGAAGCGTGGCTTGTTTTACACCACTGCACTGAAGAGTCAAACTCTATCCAAAGCTTTAGTTTGCATTTTTAGAATTTTTCATGAAATTTTTGCAGTTGCAGCCAACTAGAGTTTGTGGGAAACCTAGTTAGAAGTTATTAATAAATCAAAGTAGGTGCTGCCGTTGGAAAACAATGTTTAACACCTAAATGTAGCGAGACTGGAGGAGTAACACCACAATAAATGTGTTTTTAAATGGAGACAGAAACCAAAATCCAAAAAACTTGACTCTTGATGACAAGACAAGAAAAGACAGGTCTGTCAAAATCTACAAGAAAATCTAATAAATGGGTCAGATTGCCTATGTTAATGTTTTAAGTTTTTGAAGTTGTTCAAAAAATTTAATTTTGTGTATGATGCACCTTTAATTTGTTCAACAACTGCTGAATTGTCAGAAATACAGTATGTTTTATATTACAATGTAAAATCTAAATACAAAAGGAAGCAGTTGTCATTTGTCCTCCCTGACTTTTTGGTGCCCTTGATGAGAGCAAATAGAAACAGCCCACAGGCAGTTGGAATACTGAATACAATTTTGTATTTCCAAATGTACAACATAAAACTGACACTGACAAATCAATAGAATAAAGCCATGCAGAATGTGAAGAGGCTGCTTCTCCACTGACAGCAAGAGTACGAGTGTTAAACCTTGCTAACAAAACTGAATGCCCACACACTGACTGACAGTCCTCCTCTATTTTTTCCAGAAATGACAAATCATTTTTATTTACAATAACTCTCTAAAGATTAGTCTGTCTGCTTCCTTACATTAATTTTTCTTCTCGTCAAGACCTAAGCGTCCTCAATTCCCGAATGCTTGTTGAGTGATGTAAACATAATGTTAATGTATAATGTCCATTTCCTAGCTTTTGTGGAGCATACTGCAGGCATCACAAACAAATGAGATCTTACTATTAGTTTCCAATTGAATATTGATCAAAAAGGATTTGAAAATCATTGTTCTCTTTTTTAAATGTTTACAGAATGTCCCAATCTCATAAATTAAGAGACCTTTTATACATTGGTACATCTTTTTTATATTTAATACAGCTCTGTATACATTTGTACATCTCTGTTTAAATTTGTTGAACATAAGACAATGGCCAGCAGTGTCTCCCAGTGCCTCCAGCCTTACTTTAATCAGAGGTGTTAAAGATTAAAACATCCTTAAATGATTAAATATAATAAGGAGTGGTAGGTTACTAACTTGGCTTGATCACTGAGTGAAGAAATATTGATTTAGGCATTCAGTCCTGACAAATTAGTCTCAAAAATGTTACATATTTTGTCTGTAATTGGAAATATATATCTTAGTGTGGGAGTAAAATCTGGACTATTCTATGGACATACTTTATTCACTGTTCTGTGTAATTGTAACCCTCTCTACATGCTAACACAGTGATTTAACATGGTTCTGGCTGAGGGACACGCAGAGTACAGGGTGGAGCACTTCCTTTCTCATGAAAGCTGCAGAGGGCTTAAGCCTTTCAGCTGAACTTTGCTCGTCATAATCTAATAACTACAATTTCTCAAACCCCTCCCAGATTTACTTTGCTCCAGTGCAAGTGTGTAATTGGAAAGAAAACTCCGGCTTTGCATTCAAATGAGATGATTTAGGAGGAGAATCAGTGTGATGCTGTGAAGCCAGTGGAGTGCCGTGTGTAAGTGTGTGAGTATTGCAATATTGGATGAATCCATGCTCGAGTTATCAAATGACAGCGTTTCTGCTTATTAAATGAACACATATTAAGAAGTGCAATGGTTTAGTTTCCATCCTTTATCCCCTGAGAAACATCACGTGGCTCTTCAGCTTCCAAGTGTTCTCCTTTCTTCACCAGCTATATAGTTATAAACTGAGACTGTCAATGGAACTGGACACTTTACAAGGTTTGCCACCTCTTCTGTTGTATTTTCTATGACTGTGACGTTCATATTTATTGGCTATGTATGGCCTCAGTTGTGACTGTTGTATTTGTTAGTTTATGTAAGCTCTATTTCCCTTTGTTGAATGTCAGCGTCTGGATCCATGAAGGCTTCACCATATACATTCACTTTTTTAAACAGCAAATTAAGTTTTACTGCCGTTGGTGTCTCGACTGTCTTTTACTTTGTTACTTTGTCCATGATATGCAGCTTTTTGCAATTTCTATGCAAAAGCTTTTTTATTTTCATATCAATAACTACCCCAATGTCCACCTGCTGTATAACTTGGGGCTGTGTTAAGTGGTGATACAGGGCATATGAAGTAAATATTTGTTTATTTATTGGGGCACAATAGCTCAGTCTGGGAGGACTTGGGTTGGGGACTGGAGGGTGGCCCGTTCAAGTCCTGATTGATCTGGTAGCTGCTTACATCCTGGGCTTTCCTGAACCAAGGCACTGGACCCCAAAACTGCCTTGTAGCATTACCTGTGTGGTGAATCATTTTAAATAAAAAAAAGAAGTTCAATAAAAAGAACATTTAAATCAAGAATAAAATAAGGCCCAACCAAATATTCTCAGGTCCACCCATAATAACACTGTATGAACCTCTGCCTTCATGGAGACCTTGACCCATGGTCAAATGACCTGGTATTTTTGGATCCAGCTGAGGTGAAGGTATGTAAGATTCTTGCTCTTATACCATATCAAAAAGGTTAATTTCAACAGGAATTTGTTACAATATCACTTTAACGGGAGAAAATATCTTTAACCCCAAGTGACCCTATTCTTGAATCTTTATTAAATAAGAAGAATTTGTTCATGCAAGTGTTTAGTATTCACCTGTGTGGAAATATAAGATTTATAATGTCAAGAAGACAATTAAATATTCATAAAAATTGATGAACACCACAAGTTCTTTAAATCACTCCTACGCTCCACAACAACAGATGTGTTCCTATGAGTGCTTCTTGCACATGGCCCAGTGTGTTTGCATAATTTTCAAGCCCCAGATGGTCATGGAAGTTTGCCTGCAAATAAATAACAATATCAACTCTAAGCTCAAGACAGCAAAGTGAAATAGAGAGAGTGCCTGCAGCTCTCCCTCCAAGGAAGTAACGATTCATTCCAGTGAGCCTCTGCAATGTCTTCCGTGTCTCTTAAATGGCCCTCAGAGAGGCTGACCAGCTTTGTGCCTGACTCCAATTTCAACCTGTTTTGTTGTTGTCTTTTAAGTTTCCATGCGTTAAAGCTGTCACTTCGATTCACATTTATCAAAAGTCACAAACACGAACATACCCATGGCTACAATCGAGGGGATGCACAACAAGCTGCTTTGACGTTTAAATGAAACAGACATGAACATACATAGAATCCTCCTATTGGTTTTGCATAAATCCTCGTCATGTAAGCACTTTACCTCACGGCTTCTACTGATCAAAAGCTGCAGTGTTTAATGATGGTGTGGATGGTCGAATGTTTGAAAGTTTATAGTGTTTGTGATCTTTGTTGCCAAGAGTTTATAGGATTAACTTTTCAAAACACAATTTGGATTCTCCCCCTGGGCTGCTATTTCTTCTGATCATTTTAATCATGCCTTCCATTAGATATCACTCTAATTGTTTCCCACATTGTTAGAGGGAGAGTTAAAATCAATAGCTTCTTGTTCATGGGCATATGTGCTTCTTTTTAGCCCCTCAGGCTCATTAAAAGATGAATCACTTTCCTGCTGCTCAAAAGTTTTCCCTTTTTTTCCCCTTTCTTCTTGCAGCAAGCATGGCAGCCTTTCAGATTTCACCAGGCCTTGATTGTGTTGCTTGTTAGTTTGTTTTGAAGTCAGGGTTGATGGGCCATCTATCCTGTCTCACACTGGGTCTCTGACATCCTCCACTGACCAAAGACGGAGATAACAAGACTCTGGAGGAGAGAGAGACAGATAGACGGAGAAAAGACAGAGAGACGAGGTCTGAAGACGCCGAGTGTTCACTCTTTTTAAAGTGAAGTCTGACATTGATATTGACGATTTCTGTTGTTTGCATGTGAACATTTTGTAAGTGATGGCAGCGGTTCAGACATTTGCCGAGCAGAGATATTGTAAACAAAGCCTTGGCAAGACATGACTCTGTGAAATTGACTTTCAGTGAAGTATCAAGACTAATGAAGGTTCCTAGAAAGGTGTATTGATAGGAGAATATCAGGACTGGGCAGGAGAAAAATCATGAAGGGAGGAAGACTTAGTTTTGTTCTAGTTTTGTTTATTTGTACATAGTTAAAAGAGAAGTCAAAAAAGCAGTGGATAAGATTAAGTTACATGTGCAGGTGATGTAGAAACACAACGTGGGCTTATTCACAAACCTCACCTCAGAGTAAACAGATACAATAAGCAGCAAAGACATTAGCTCCCAGCAGCCAAAGAAAAGCAAACAAACAAAAATCAAATGACATATCTAACCAAAATGAGAGACTCCGCGAACACAGAAACAGGATATAAGAAAAGAAAATGGTACATTAACTGTAATTTGTCAAGAAGAAAACATCATTACCCAGATCATTAGAAACAAAAACTATTTGACGTCCAACCATTTTTAGCATTAATCTTCATCTGGACAAGGACAGAGACTCTGTTAGTATATAAAAATACATGTGCAATAATTGAATACTGTGTTATTTAACCGACCGCTGACCTTGAGATGTATGATGCAGTGGAAAGTACAGGTTATTGCTTTGTCTTGTTGATTAAAAGTCCACTTGAAAGTTTGGAATATTCACGACTGAATCCTGAGGCATTATGTATTGAGGATGTTCGTCCATCCATACAGGTTAAATCTTGACAATGCAATATTTCATCAAATCTTCAGGGATATTCCGTAAACTTTGACTCCATGTTCTTCTATAGGCAAGGATTACTTATTTAGACTTTGGAGGTCAATGTCCATAGATCATGCAGTTTTGTGGTCACCCTTTGCTTGGTGTAAACGGGGTATCATGCCAACGTGCCAAAACCTGTAATACCCCGAATGTCCATTTGGGGCTGGTCACAGTAAGCTGACACCTTAATGACTGTATGCAGGGAAATACACTTTACAGCTTCAGTCTAAAACTATAAGGATTTTTTTTCTTTAAGCAAGGTCCACTTTCATTATGATCATTATTTGCTTGTGAATGCAGACCTTTACAACCTCGATGTCATAAAATGCTTTCAGACATTTCCTTGTTTGTAAATGCAGTAATGAAGGTTAGAAAAAAAAGATCTAAATGTGATAGGAGGATGCTAGTGTCACAGCTGGTCGGTGCTTGTACTCCACAGCTAGAAAGTAGCTGATTTGACTCTGTTTCCCTGGGTGCATGTTCTAAGCAATACAGTTTCGCCTATATCCCAAATCATGCTTAGGTTAATTGGCCAGTGATTGAAACAGGTTGTTCCTCACCTCTTACCCATTGTCAGCTGGTACAGACTCCAGCCCCTCACAACCTGGCAAGGGATAAACAATATAGACAATGTGTAGCTGGGTAAATAAGATCCCATTTTTGAGCCTCAGCATTTCATTACAAATGAAATTACAGAAAATGACCGTACATTTCGACAGCACAGCGAACTGAAACTTTTTTCTCTCCCCGTATTTTTTTTGCATGTTCAACACAATCCTTGAAAGTTTCCTCCATGAGAGACACATTTAGATTATGTTCCCATCCTGCAAACTTTCTGACACATGCTCACTTTAAAACACTTAAAGACATACTCTGACATCCCATTTTCCCTAAACCAGCGGTGAAAATGTGGCGACAGGGATGACAGGGGAGCTTATCTGCCAAGCTGGACTCCAGCTGTGACACAACAGTAAGCGGCGGTTTGAGCTGGCAGGACTTTGCTTCAGCATTCCCCGTACCAACACATCACACACTCTTTAACATATTGTTATTTCTGGGCCGTCTTCTTGAGCATGATGATGGAACAAGTTTATGAGTCATATCTTTATATAGTATATGGAGTGGGAGGAACAGCTTGATTAACTAAATCCCTAAATCAAACCTGTGTGACATGATTATTCTGATTACCAACAAAAGTAAAGCACCCTTAGTTTGGTTGGTTGCCAATAAAATGTGCCATGACATAACAATTGGATGTACTGGGGGCAACACAATTGATTGGCGACCAAATTTAGGGCATTTTACTTGTACTGTTTACATTTTAGGGCAACTTTGGGTGTCAGATTCAGGTGTCAGGTATCAGGCAAAATGACAACAGATCTCAGGAAAAACAGACCCAGGCATCAAGAAAAATGATCTCAGACAAAGCAGATTCAGGTCTCCGGAAAAACAGACTCAAGTGTTTTAAAACCCTCTGCAAATGCCTTTTATTGTGAAATTCACATTGAATCAATCTGTTCTTTTTGTTTTGTCAGCCAATAATTTCAAAGTGTTATTAGCCAGTCCTTTCAAAGTGTAACAAATGTTAGTCAGTGTTTTCAAGAGACAACCAGACAAAAGTAATAATATCCACAATATTCTAGAGTTTATATATTTTGCACCCAGACTTGTATGACTTTTACTTTTACATTTTTTTTGTGAGCAAAAAAGTATAGTCCGCCATTTAGCTAGAACATGAGACAACAATGCACTAATTTTATGCTACTCAACCCTGCCAGATAAATTGTCTATATTCTACTATTGTATTAAGCAATACAATGTGCTATTAATGTAAGATTGGAACATGGAAAAATGTATCTGTCTGATTAGACACTGAACCAGACGGATCCAGCTGCACTGCAAGGTTAACAGATAAGTGGAGGAGGGGGAAGCAATCACACATGCTGCCCACCTGGGTACTTTAAGGATAATTTCAGGGGGTTTCTGTATGTGTGAATGGGATTTAAGTTACAACTGGTGGTACAAGGTCAAAGTCACAGCGGTTCAGACGATAAAAGAGGAGATGATAATATATTGTACACATCCTTTCTGTAACATCAACAGAAAGGACAAGACATGGGCTGAGATCATAGGAGTTTTGGAGTTATGATGAGTTTAAAGGTGTAGTCAGTGATGTGGGAGAAAACGAGTGGCGAGGTTGTTGATAAACACATTTAGACCCACCTCTTCCTTCATACCTCACCCCTGGCTCCACCCCTGAAAGCTGATGGACATGCATCATCATGGAAACGGCCGTAGAAACTGCGTAGCTGACCAGCATAGCCAAGGTAACCCTGACTCATCAGGCAACTGGACTGCCATTACTGATAACATCACAACAACAGTACATTTTGGCAGATTAGACAATAAGATGAATGCCCGACGGCTGTTACTGTTATGTGAAGCACCACAAAGCTAATGTTGCTTACCTATCCAGCGGAAAAACGGCAACATTCACGTTCGTTTTCAGGTCTTTCAATTCGCGGAGTTCCCTCCACTGTCGGAAAGCAACACCAATGTTGACCCGGGTCTTCGCTCTTTCATGGTCATAGCCCTTCTTTTTCACTTTTCACTCCTCTGACCTTTTTCTTTAGAGCTGTTTTCAGCCATTGCTACTGCACATATTGTATCTCTCTCTTGCGCTAACTGCGCACGCTACACAACCTACTACTCCCCCTCCCCACTCTGTCTGATCTGTGCATGAGTATGATCGCCCCCTGGATGTGGGGGGGTGTACCCTGTTTGGGTGACTGGGCCCGAGCCACAGTATTTACTTGCTGAAATTCAGAGCCAAGCCTGTGTATTGAAACCAGACTTTTTTTTCAACATGCTGTCAGTGGTGACATCTTGTGGATGGAGAGGAGAAATACAGTGATTTTGACAAATAGTGCATTAGGTTAGAAGTTTAGAAGATCGCTGACTACACCTTTAACTGAATGTTTGACTGTTTAGTATTAATGTAACAATGAGTTGATCGAGATGAATTAATAAAAAAACTACAAAAATGGTGCTACACCTCCACAGCTATTAATTGTCAGATGATTGGCCGGTCTTCCTAATAAATAGTTGATACTGCTGTCTATGGAAATGTCATCATGTGAGTTGTGTTTCTGATAATGGTACATTTTGTTTCACTTTAAACTCCAATTTTACAAGAGTTCACTCATAAGCCTACAAAAAGACCTTTGTAATTGAAAAGAGTTTTCATTTAAAGGAACACTACACCCAAACAACAATTTGGCCTTAATTTTCTACTCACCCTCATGCTGAGCAACACTCTGGAGCACTTTTTTGATGTCTCAAATGCAGCCGGGGGTCCGGGGGGATTTTCGCTGTCAACAAACGTCCATCTAACAGGGGACGATGGAGCCCGAAGAAAAAGGTCCATAAAAGTCCACAAAAACGTGCCTATTTTCCTTCATACTGCTCGTCCGCTGTAATCCAAGTGTCCTGAGCAGGTAACGTCCATAATTAATTCGAAACGAAGTCATTTAGTACATTTTTCGAGCCTAAACAGTGCTATAGCGTACTTCCGCAGTGCACGCGTCTCAGCTCCCTGCACTATGTAATCTGTCTGGATTGGTCTGCGCGGCTTCGTAGTGCAGGGAGCGCCAGAGCGTGCACTGCTATAGCACTGTTTAGGCTCAAAAATGTACTGAGTAGAAAATGAGGCCAAATTGTTGTTTGGGTGTAGTGTTCCTTTAAGGGGTAAATAATAATAAAAAGGGATAAATTGTTATGGATTCCTCTTTGTAAAATGCATTTATGGTTTAACAATTCAACATTTGTATCCCTAAATACATTCCCTGTGAAATAATCTGCTTGTATAAAAATTACGGAAAAGAATCTTTTATGTCTTGCATAAAAAGACAACAAATCAATTACAATATGACACATTAAAAACAAGCTGAAAAGTTTTTAGGCCTCCTTGATCCTTGCAAAGTAGTCTGAGAAAATGAGTTCTAATTCCTAATATGTCACATAACACCCTGCACAGACTAAATTATGCAGTAATAAAAGCAAGCAGAATGAAAAAAAGATGAATGAAGGAAAGAGAACCCATTAGAGTTTTTTTTTAAAGCGCTGCCAGTGATGCATCTATGCCTCAGCGAGTGCAGAGAGCAGAACATTTTTCTATGATCCACATTAAAAAAGCAGCACAGGTAAATGCCAGGGTTTGTTGCTTATCAGAAAAAACACTTTTTTTCAATAGCTGCCATTTTAAACTAATGTCTAGCAATCATTCACAGAGGGATTCATCTGAGAAAGGGCACAGAGTTCAATAATTACTTTCTCAGAGCTGATAATAGACAGTCAAACTACAACAGATATTATATTAGGCAGGGACTGAAACTCAATCGATAAAATGTCAAGACAGACCTGTTTTGTTGGAAATGCTTCAAACATATCTTATGCTGTCTTCTTTACTTCACCTACATAGACAGGTTTGAATTAAGACACATTTTGAGTGTGATTCAAATCAATCAAAGCAATACAATTATTAAAAGCAAATCCCAAACAATGTGCAAGCTTAATCCTTGCTGCCTCAGTTTCTCGCAATGGACTACGTGATTTTTTAGTCTCAGTCAAGTATTAAAATGTGAAAGACAGACTCAACACTTCATTGGATTTTAAATGATAGGATCATCTGCACAAACTAGACAAATCATCCAGGTAACCAGGCCAAGCAAATTAGTGTTAAAATTAGAATTATATTAAATATAGCAGAATATAAATCTTCTCTTGATTTATGTTTTTTGTTTGAAAACAAATGTCACACTTGGACAGGAAGCTGAAGATTATTGGTGGTCAAGGAACCTAAAAACAAGCTGAACCAAAGTCCATCCAACAGCCTAGAGCCTTCCACTGGTTCTGCTTAGGTACTACCAATGCTTCTCTCCTTGGATCTAAACAGAGCCTCTGCCCACCTGTCAGTATCTGCTGGACACAGCACGGTCCCACGGCTCACTTCAACCAGGGAAGGAGCCCCATGTCCCAAGGTGAGCCACAGAATCAGCCCACAACTCTGGTGACTGGGGACTCCATCATCTGGAATGTACAATCTGGCTCAGCAATAACTTATTTCCCCGGAGACTGAGTCGTCACCAGTAAAGCCACTGTAGTCATAGACCAGAACATAATCCACTTAGCTACAAATGAAACCTGTTAGCAGCAGACTGAACTCAGAGATGACTTTGTCCACTTATTCACAATATTGAAAAGGTCTGGAAATCACATCCACATGTTTGGTCCGATCCCCTCCTGAGGTAACAGTTTTACCTCAGATGGCTGCTTGCATTGCACACGTGACTGTCATCAGTCTGCACAGCTTATGGTGTCAAAAACATAGACGACTGAACAACTTTGAAAATGCAGAGGACTTTTCTCAGAGATGATGGTGTTCACTTGAATTGGCTGGAGGCAAAACTGCTCACAGGAAACTATTTTTAGTGTTAAGCTCTCATGTTAACAATCCACCACACCCCGAACAAGTCCCTCTGATCAGTCCCACTTTTGAAAGAAACACGAGGTACTTGTGCCCTAATGAATGGACAAGTGCTCAGTAAAGAACCCCCTGACCCACCAGCGTCTACATACATTAATGATAAGTTATCTAATCAGCTGCATGGTCAGTAGTGGCATTTTCAATGCTATCTCTCTATCACAGGCCTCTTACAGGCCCTCCAGCTCCACTACATAGACTAATGTGCAGTAAGAGCCAAATCATCCCAGGGGTCATTCGGTGGAGAGTTCCCATCAATAGTGTTTCATCCACTGGCCCCCATGACACCTCAAAGAGGCTGCTCAGTAACTCTGGCATCCCAGAGCCAGTCATATCTGTGCCAACTCTCATCGCCCAACATGTTGGTACTAATTACTACTTCATCTAACCTACTCTTCCACCTGGCCATAGGAGCCAAAACAGCAACAATTGACTTGAAAGCAATCTTGCCATTGTTAAAGCTCTAAATGTACTTCAGTATCTTTGACCTGTTCACTATCTACCTTTCAGTCCGATCCCTCAGATCATCAGGCACTCCCTGGATGCTCCCAAGACTTAAACCAAGTAGGGTGAAGGTGCCTTTAGATTTTACTGCCTGCTAACCTGAAGTCTGCTGAAACATTAAGCTGTTTAAAAAGTGACCTGAAAATGTTACTCTTCTCACATGTCTTTGGCAATTAGCTTCTGGTGCGTAATTGGTGTATGACCTTATGTGACCTCTTGTGGAGAAATTTTAACAAGACTAGACAATCTGAAAACTGTATGATTGTGAGAGCTATAGGAATTGTTGGAAAGTGATGTTAGTGTTTAAATAGATGATATAACACATTGAGTTTGCTGATTTTTTTAATGCAAATAAAATTTAATTTAAATTAAATACATTTTCACAAATTCCACATTATGATACAAATTTGCATTGTTTATTCAATTCAAGCCATTTCCCCTTTTAGCTGAACTCTTTCTCACTGATTTTGCATTTTGAACGGGTGCTACCCAGAATAGTCTACACAAATTCACTAATCTGATTCATGCTCAATAGCTTTGTGAGGTGACTATCAGTTATTTGCTGAAGCATGCAGGTGCACACTGTTATCTTTATTTTGAGCTACTAAACACAATCACAAAGATACAGTCATTAACTCTGGCAAATTGTTTTACTCAGCAGAAAAGGACTTTCAGCAGATTTACAGTAGATTGACACAAGAAGGAAATAATTACAGCACATGTGAGAGGATGTAATTAGAGATATTGAAGAGATTGAAATCTGCCTTAACTCTTAATCCCTACAAGAGGAACAGTATAAATACAGATGGCAGGACTAATTGCATTGAGCCCATGAATTGTTAATCAATTTGCTGGCTAATACAACTGAGACATTAAATAACAAAGATACCTCTGACACAAGTTCTGGCAAATGAGTGTGTAAGCCATGCAATTACAGAACAGGATATATCTTAAGCACATGTGCACGCACATACAGAGTGCACTTATTGAGTGCGTCTGTGTGTCCGCCTGTTCAACTGCTTTTAACACAAGTGACTATGGGCAATCACATGTAGAAACTAATTTAGGCCTGTAGATAAGTTCAAGACAATCTATTGGGGTTTAATTCAAGCATCAGAATGGGGCAAAAAGTTGAATTAAGTGACTTTTAATTAACATTTTGGTGAAAAAATGAAATGCCTTTAAGTAATCTTTGAAGCTATCATCTTAGAAGAAACCTCAGATGACTTTGAATGTGGCATGTTTGTTTGTTTGTTTCAGAAGCTGCTTATCTAGTAGAATTATCACACCCAACAATCTCTGGGTCAAGATAGACCAGTATGAAAAGTGAGAACATATCCAGTGAGTGGCAGTTCCTTGGGCAAATATGCCTTGTTTATGCCAGAGGTCGGAGGAGAAAGGCCAGAATGATTTGAAGAGACAGGAAGTCCCCAGTAACTCCCCCAAAGTATGCAGAAGGCCATTTCAATGCATAATATATTAAATCTTTGATGGACTACAGCAGAAGAAGACCACAGTGAGTGCTACTCCTGTCAACTAAGAACAGGAAGCTGAAGTGACAATTTGGAGAAGCTCCTTAAAATTTGTCAATAGAAGACTGGAGAAATTATGGAGAAATGATGAGTCTCCATTCCTGCTACTGTCTTGGCACACTTTAAGCGTCTGAGTGCCAACTGAGAATTGCACCTCACACAATAAAACACTGACTCATTTCACCTAAGAATTCTGTGATAATGACACTGACTTGCCAAGGAAATGTAATTATCCTTTAAATTATCTCAATTGACCAATTTACATTCCTTAATTGTAATGTCCACATTAATATTATTATCTAAATATTTATTGTAATTTATTTATTTTATTTATTTATTATTATTTTTATTTTATTTTTTTACTTTTTTTTGGGGGCATTTTGTGCCTTTAGTTGATAGGAGAGGTAATGACAGTAGATATGCCTGTGACAGGGAGTGAGAGAGTAGGGGAAGACACTCTGCAAACTGGCCACAGGCTAGATTCGAACCTGAGCTGGCAGAAGTATGTGTATGGGACCATAGACTGTAAAAAACATGGACATCATGTCGCTGGGCCCGAATTGAAGTCGCCACAAAAACTGCTCCCCCTGGTGACTGGCTGCAGTATAGGTCAACTCTCCGTCTCCCCCATTCATCTGAACGGGCCGTAGTGAAACTTCAAAAAATTATACACCTCGTAGAAATATTTCTCCCATGCTGTGGTGATATGAAAGTATTATTGGGCTTCGTTTTTTCCAAGTCCTCTTTTTTCTGAAAAGTTTCTTTTTCATCAGTTATTAGAGTTTAAAAAATAACCGCGGTTTACGGCAGTTTCACAATGATTGTATGCTGCGGAGTTTTGCGACCGTTTACAACAGCTGCGTCTAGATATGGTCCAGATTCTCTACTGGCTGCACAATGGCGGCGCCCTGACGAGAGTTATTATGGCTTCAAAACCGTTAAAAGGTAGAAGGCGGAGCCACGCTGTCCACTATATACAGTCTACGTATGGGACATGCCTGGTTGCTAACCACTCCACCTAACTGGCACCCAAATGTGTTTATTCAGCCATTCATTTTTTTTACACCCCTTGTCTATCTCGGGGTCATCGGGGGCTGGAGTCTTGTCTTTTTACACTGTCTTTTTCCCAATGTCAGATGGGACAAACAGCCTTTCAGGGGAATTTGAGAGTCACCAATTAACCCACATGAGCATGTTTTTGTTCTGTGGTAGGAACCCAGACAGCTCACATACAGGAATGGGGAGGACATCCACACAGAAAGGCTCAAACCAATACAAGGAGTAAAACCAGCAACTCCCTTCTCTGAGGCACATGCTCTGCTGTGCCACCATGTCATCCCTCAACCATAATCAGAAAAGGCCCTGTTATCTGAGTGTTTTTCTAGGATTTTCTGTTTGGTATGTATCAAGAATGATTCCCTCCTCCACAATTGTCTTAGAAGACAGTCTGCGCCTCCCTGAGATGAAACTGAAAATGTCAAACATGTTCAATATTTACGGGAAAACACAGAGAACAGCTGAACGTGTTCTCTGCACATCGTCATGTGAGAATAATAGCCAAGCTGACTTAAGTTGAAAGCACAACAAACACAGCCATGAAGATCAGAGCAAACACAAACTGTGGAGTCAGTTGGATACCAGAAATGAATGATCTTGTTGCTGTTATACATGAATGGATACATTGTGTTTGATATCGAACCAACAGGGAGAGGAGTTCCAAAAACCATGCCATAACAGAATGACCTGGGGGGCTGACAGCAGGTAGCATGACCTGACTCTGGCTGGACTCCATGAGATCCCTATTTTAGGGTTGAGACTTTGGTTGTTGGTGAATGCATTTGTCAGCATGAACTGGGTATCTCAAATTCAAAAGAGGTGTTAAGAACTTAAAAATCTTTTACCAAATAAGAAAAGGTTTGTCACAAAGCAAATGATATCCTGGGTCCAATAAAATACATCAGACTGAAAGGCCCTGCTCTGGCCAATAGCAGCAGGGGACATTTGCTAACAAACAAGATTTCTTAAGTTTGCCTCCAAACACTTACTGAGCAGAACCCCTGCAGCCTGGAAATCACACCCTGGTATATTTGGACATAATCACATCCACGGTCTGCTGCTCCTGTAGAGCCCCTGGCTCTGCACTGGCGCAAAATCATTCTCCTCTGGGCTCCTTGCCATCCTCTTATTATTTAAGAAACAGAACAAACACTTGAGCCGGAGCAGTCAGGCAGGAGCTCTCCAATGAGCCATGGTCTATTCTTTCTCTGTCAACAAATACTAAGCCTGGTGGCTTCTTATATCCCACTGAGGAATGGGTCTTGAATCAATCAATCAATCAGTGTGATAAAACTACAGAACAGATATGGCAGGCTCTAATTCCTCAGTAAGGTTATTGAAAAAAATAGAATTGTTTTAAAATTTAAACAGTTTCCAGATTGATTTTTGTAAAGAAGGTACAACAAAACAGTCTCTCGTTAAAGGGAAAAACATCACATACAGTCCAAGAAATATACTGGGAGATCTTTTTTAAGAGTTTCATTTTCTTTTCTTTTTTTAGATACAATTAAGGATTTGTCAAATATGAACTGACAAAAAAAAAGAAACACAAAAAGTGTTAAGTGATTAGATATAGTCTTTTTTTTTTGTTTGAGGTAAAATTCACAAAGTTTGTATCGACAGACAGGTTGTACCCTTGTGTTAAACAATGTTTTGGTTTCAAACTCTTTTCAGCTTCTCTATGTCTGGAGCTCAATGAAGGCAGGTTATTTTCGACCCTAAGGATGTGAGAGCTATACAGAATGAGAAGACAATAGGAGTGTTAAACTTGTACAACTCTTGCCTTACTCTTTTTCTTTAATGTGTTTTCTCATCAACGACCTGATTGTATTCATGGGTGGTTTTAAAGTGGAAGTCGAAGCCCATTATCATCAGCGTGAATTAAATGTGACACTGCATTAAAGTGCACACACCAGAGTTAATTTAATGCCTAAGGCCACTTTGCACTGCCACATTAAAACTGCATCCTATTGGACAAAGAAGTTTCTCATTTCATTTTGCCACTAAAAAAATCTCACCTTAATGAGGTCCATTTGTTATTTCTATGACACTTAAATAGATACTGTGGGTTGAACAACACCTAAAAAGCTATCCTGGGTGAATGTAAGGATAAGTTACTACCCTGAAAATACAACTTCACTGAGGAAATAAATATTTCATTAAATTTACTAGCTACAGGGCTTCAGAGCAGAGCTGATTTGATATGACATTTGTTAAACCCCAAGCTGTTTTGGAATAGTTTTTTTTTTTTTTTTACTTTGTGCACAGCTCACTGATTGTGGATTAATTACTATAAATGAAAAGACTAAAGTCAACATTTCTTCATATGTAAGGTCACTTAAATATCACCTTAGAGATCATATAATGTTTAAGGACATGGATATGTGATTGTGGTGCGCGGCAAGACTACAAAGTCACAGGAAAACAGCTGTTAAAGCCAAAAAACTAAACTGATAATCTGACAGACGGTAATGTTTACTGAACCATAGGGAGGTCATGTTGAGTATTTAAAAAAAAAAACATAATGCATGTCTTAATAAAAAGGTATGGGTTTAGTCAAGCCAACCCAAAACAACCCAAGTGTTTTATTTTCTTTATTGATTTTCTTTAAGTCTCCTATTGCTTCACATTGCATTTTTTTTTTCAACATTTGGTCTTTGATAAGCTTTTGCAGACTTCCTTTGCCATGAGGTGTTTTTATACAAAACTTTGTGTCTTGGTTTGTTTAACTTGAATTTGGTTATTTATTAACTTTACATTTGAATTTTGCGACAACATGTCACAAAGGAGTGTTATATATGAATATATTTTTTTAAATGTGTGTTATGGAGTAGTTGTGGTCAAGTGCCAAAGCTAATGGGGATCATAATGAACAACAGACAAACAATAAACAACAATGTCGATCAATATTCTACTTTGACAGCTGGTAAATGGACAATGATCTCTGTTGTCTTGAGACTTTCTTTTCGCACAACTTCTTAACATGTTAGGGGTATGAGCTTGTCCATGTCTGTGTTAACTTTAAGACATATTGTCTACACTGTCATAACCCCACAAAGCATCTGTGTTGGCATGCAGCCATTGATTATTTGATCTCCACCTCAGTCAGTGGGCTGTGTGAAACGAAAAGCAAAAGTGTGGGATTCATTGTTGCATCCACTGATGTGTGTGAGTTTGGGCAGCCTCCCAGGATTGTTGTTTCCTGTATTCTATTCATTCGTAAAAAGACTGATTGGTGGCTTTCCTTCCTTATTGGTGCATTGCTCGTGAGCTCCTCTCTCAAAATAAAAAGAGCAACGGGCTGCGGTGGCTGTGATCTGGTCTGTCTTGTGCACTGACCAAATACATCCAGTGCACACAGACTATTGGGAAGTAAGATCAGCTCCAGTATTTGTCTACATTGACCCCATGCATCTGGGCAGGTTAAAGGGCTGCAGAGACTTACTGGCAGGCTTATATGTGTTACAAAGTTGTCAGTCCCATCTAGGATTCAGGCATATCCATTCCTGCTGTATGTGCATCACACATTGTCACTCAATAGGCTGCTGACGGGCTGCCATAAGATATGCAACAAATTAGACATTAAGAAGTTCTAAGACAAACATCACCAAAGAGCAGACCTGTGGTGATTCTTTCCGGACCGGGGACTTATCTCTGATAAACTCACAATATTAGATTTTAATGGGGCTTTTTTTCCCCCATTGTTGTGGCTTTGCAGCAGGCACTGTTACTCCTGTAAACACTAGAACTGCTATGCTGGTCTGTCTGGATGTCTGATCACAAGCCTGTCATGCCATGAGTTTTCCTAAATATATGTACTTTATGTTTTGTTAAGCTTATAAGATTGCTTACTGGATCACTAAAAATTTCTGAACATTTATTCATCCAACCTCTGCTGTCGTCACACAGACGGCTGTTGAATGAGACATGATGGTACATTTAGAGGAGGTTTCTCGCTGCTATCATGTTTGCAGCATGAGATACAGCAGCCCCATGCATCAGAAAACAGAAGGCACCCTGTGCAAAAAAGATAGGAACCTTGTCAGCTGCAAGTGACCTGGGGTCTCATTTGTAAAAGAGTGCATGGAATCCTTACTAAAAGTGTACGTGCGCCAAAAACCCGGAAATGACGTGCACACCAAAAAATTCAGATTTATTAAACTGTTCGCACGCACACCTGCACGCAATTTTCCATTTATAAATCAGAATCCACCTGGTGAAGTGCGCATTTTACATACAGTGACAATTTGGATTTGTGGGTAGTGTCCATGAAAGTAGAGGTTAGACTACTTATATAAGTATTACAAGTACAAGTGGTTGTTTTGTGCTTGTGTGTGGGTGGGTAGGTTACATGCTTGTGTATCTTCCCTTTTCTTTTCCTTCACTTAACTTTTATTTTATTTTTTTTTAGTTTTTTTTAAATGTACTTATATTCTATTATTATTATACTATTGTTATTATTTAATCATTATTATTGTTATAGCTGCTGATTTATATTTTTATTAATTTTTTATTTTTTCATTTACATTTACTTATTTTATATTAGTGCCTTCTTGTTCTATGTTGTTCATTGTTTGTAAACTAGCAAAATGTGCAATAAATATATGTTTACGAAAAAAAAAAAGAAGTGCGCACGTAGAAAAGCTGCAAATTCCGCCCCTCGCACGCCCATAATTAACCATAAATGGTCAATGCAAAGCACCTCATGAATATTTGGGTATATAAATAAGCCTTTCGATCATACACTTTACGTGTGACAATGGCGACTGGGAGGAAAACCAAAAAAAGGAATTTCTCGGAGATGGAGACTGAAGTCGTCATTGATGAGGTGGATGGCCTGAAAGGTATTTTATTCAGGTCTCACAGCACAGGAATCTCCAACAAAAGAAAGGGCAGCGAGTGGCTGTCCGTCGCTGCTGCTGTTAATGCAGCAAGTGCAACAGAGAAGACAGTGTCGGAGATCAAAAAGAAGTGGTCGGATCTAAAAGTCGAGGCGAAGAGGAGGATTACTTCCCACCGGCAGAGCGTTTCAGCAACAGGTGGGGGCACAGCCACACCCGACCTGACACCGCAGGAGGCCAAGATAGTTGCAGTCATTGGTAATGCAAGTGTGTGTGGCATAGTGTCGGAGAAGGAGGGAGACACAGATTTGGCTGAATTCACAGAGGAAGCAGGTAAAAATTGTATATTTTTTATTTTGAGATGCATAATTAACTTTCAAAAGCACCATGAGCTCATGTGGTGTCTTATGTTCTTGCAGAATCCGAAGTCCTTCCCAGGGAGGGGGACCCATGTGAGGGGCCTTCGGGCACACAGCATACTCTCCCGGACAGAAGTGCATCCCGTGCACATGATGGAGGTGGATGGGTCCTCACAGACGCAGTTCTGAAGTCACAAAGAGACATGATCACAGCAAAAATGGGAAATGGGGAAACGTTATGATTAATGTCTTAGAAGTAATGAAAGAAATATCATCTTCATTAAAAGAACTTGTCAAAAAGTAAACCTTTTTCTCCATCTTCCTTAAAGCCGACCCATGACAGTTTTATGGGCCCTTGCTCCCTGCTGGAAGCCCACATGTCTGGGAGGGGGTTGTGGGTCTGGATCATCATTTTGGGGGAGGGGGGGAGGTCCAGCAGGGAGAGGTATAGCCAACCTCTGTGAAATGTGCAGAATGCCACACGCCAAGATAATTTTGCACACCTTTTCAGGGGTGTACGATAAATTCCCTCCCGAGGCATCCAAGCATCGGCACCTGCATTTTAAAAGTCCAATAGAGCGCTCCACAGCGGAGTGCACACGAACATGCACGTCATTAAACCGCCTTTCCTCCTCGTTGTGTGGGTTTGGGAAGGGGATGAGGAGCCAAGATCTAAGGGGGTAACCACTGTCACCTGCAAGTCAAGTAAATGCAATTCTAGTTTAGTCTTAAATTACTGGAATGAATGTATAATTTGCTAGTGTGTATTTACTCACCAAGAAGCCAGCCATCATTCACTGCGCCTGCCTGCAGTCTCATCCCTACACTGCTGTGCGTCAGGATAAACGAATCATGTGTTGACCCAGGCCATCGTGCCACCAAATTTGTAAATAACATGTTTGGGTCACATTTGACTTGCACATTAATCGAATATATATGTTTTCGATTAACATACACGTATTCGTTTTCATATGGAGCCCTTATAGCAACATGGGTGAAGTCAATTGCGCCGATTACATTTGGGAAACCGGACATTGCTGCAAATTGCCTTTTGATGTTGGCCTGTTCAACCACAGTGTAGGGAAACCTGATGTAGCGACTACTCAAATTAATAATGCCTTCTATTACAGCAGGCATTATTTTGCAGAGGGACGGCTGTAATATTCCAGACCTAAAAATGAAATTAAATATATTATTCTCAACTGCGGATGGCCAACACAAAGTAAATATAGACTGCAGTCATTGTTAACGCATACCTGTCAGCCAATTCCCGTTGGTAGGAGCCAGTTGCCAAAAACCCAAGGGTCGTGAGAACCTGTAATGGCACAGGAATGGCACAGTTTCTTTTCGGGCCTCTCTCCAAACCTGGACCCAGCTCAGCACACAGACTCAAGAGCGCAGCTCTAGGGAATCTGAAATGGCTTATAAACCAGTCATCATCTTGGGCCAGAAAATCTGTGTGGTCCCTGAAAACCCTTTCCCTCCGTATTTTCCCGTTTTCCAAGTCCTCCAGTAGGGCAAGCAAATCCATCATGCATCATTATGCACAGGTGTCTTTGCAGCTATTATCTTTCCACTAATGACACCAAATTTTTCACACCTTGCTCATTTTTGCACACCTTGTCAATAATTGATTGATTGATTGATTGATTGATTGATTGATTGATTGATTGATTGATTGATTGACGAAAATGCAAACAAACGAGGGGGGCAGAATTAAGGTATTCAGCGCTAGGTCGCAGCGAAAAGCGAAAGAGGCAAGTAAACTTTGTGACCCACGAACGGAGGAGTTTGTGAATGAAGTGATGGATAAAATGGAAATGTCGGTAGTTTGCTGTAGCAGTGGATCACAAACTTCACAAAAATCAGAGAATGACACCACGTCACTGCTTCATGCATCCATTGTGCCAAAACACCCACCTTCTTCATTATGCACAAGTATATCTGCAATGTTTGCAGGTTAACGGGACCCACACTGACTTCTTTACACTTTCTGAGAGCACGAGTCAGTCAGCAGTCTCCCTACCTCAGTGTTATTATTAATCAAAGTTTTGATCAACGAACAAAAAAACGTTAATTGTTGACCACATTTTTTCCCTGGGAAACTCTGTCTGTTCTATTTATGAGGATATGTAGTCCGAATGATCATGTCAGAAATGCCCTGATTTAATTCCCACATTATTTACAGACTAAATATGTGCAGCTGATGAATATGTGTTGATGGAGGAGGAGAATTGTGTGAAGCCACTGCCGTGTCTCTGTGTGCTCTGTGCGTCTTGACGCAGGCATCTTTATTACAACTAAAAACCGCACTTGGTAATAAATGCGCGAAATTTACAGATATTAATGAAAACTGATGGCTCTGAGGTTTCTGTGTTAGTCTAAATTTTAACTCTACATCAACGAAAACATTAGTGTCCGGTCCTGTGAGGTCCGTCCGGATAATGAAGGCGAGACAGCGCTGAAGAAATATGTATGTGGCGGACTTTTACATTATTATTTTTTTTGTATATTTTCATAATGAAAGTGAGTTATAGGGAACAGCCAATTACACACGTTATTTATAGCCCAAATAAAACAGTTAGTTTGAATGGTTATGATGACGTGGATCTGTCAGTAAAGTTTGAGATTTAGTGAAATGAAATGTTGGAGAGGCATAAACATGTATCTGGAGGCTTCAGTTCACCACTTTTATAGATCACAAACTTTGCGTGGGAAAAGGCGTACGCCAGTTTCAGGCCCCGTTTTATGTGTATGCAAGCTTTATAAATCAGACCCCTGGACTGTGAGAACTGAGAGCTTTTACGCTGAAGTCGTGCTGCGCTGTCCACAGTGTTGAGCCTGTTCATTTGTGTCATTTGATCATTTGTATGTGTTATTTCCATTGTTGCAGTTCTACAGTTTTCCCTTTTTTTATGTGTCATGTTTTGGCAGTTCAGGAACTTGTTCTGTGAGTCTGCCACCTGCTGCCACCTTAATGTTGCAGTCAGACCCGCTTTTGTCAAATGTGTGTTAGGTGTGATGCACTGGTAGGGCCTCCGTTGGTTAGCCTTATAGCTGCTGGTGGTTCTGAGAGGCCCTTCTACTCACAGGCTTGGTGGGGCTTTGCCCATCTTTTAGCTTGCCTTATGTCTGGCAGACTTACCTGGCAGTCTCTCTACCTCGGGCTTAGCCTTTGTGTCTGGTGGGAACTTGACCTGGTTGGTATGTAAATAAGTAATTTGCAAGTAGTTTTGACACACTGTTGTAGCAGGTAAATGGATTGCAGGATCTGCTTGTGGTCTGTCTTAAAGAGTTCTGTTGCACATGTCATGTTGGGGGTGAAAGCCTAAAGATGGAGAATGTAGGTTACATTAAAGGATACGTTCAGTTTCTGCAGCTTTCACATTGTTTATAGAATGAAGTAGAACAATACACTCACCTAGAAGTCTTTCCTGATCCAAACAGTGCTTTGGGAGATATTTAGATCCAAAATCGAGCGGCGGACATTCGTATAATGGTAGCACACGGGGCATGTATAGCACCGCTCCTAAAACTGCATTAATCGTCCAAAAACTCTTAGTTTCACCAATATTTCATCAAGGTCCGCTCGCGCTACTCCTCCAAGACAGTCCGGGATCGCTCCACCTATGTTTTCGTGACTGTGCAGACCTCTGAACTGAAAACTTTCTTTACGGCTGCCACGCATGCGCAGTACGGCTTCCTCCTTTCGATGAGCTCCTCATCGAAACTGTAAGGACACCCATCATATTCAAAGTTCTCGTCCACAACATCTTCATCGGATAGATATTCGTCCATTTTGCACAAAACTGGAAGAAGAAAGTCGTTGTGTAGCTGGCAGTCACCCCTTAAACAATAAGCCGTACTGGGCGTGCGTGGCAGCCGTAAAGAAAGTTTCCAGTTCAGAGGTCAGAACAGTCACAAAAACATGGGTGCAGCGACCCCGGACTGTCTTGGAGGAGTAGCCCGAGCGGACCATGATGAAATATTGGTGAAACTAATGAGTTTTTGGATGATTAATGCAGTTTTAGGAGAGGTGCTATACATGACCTACGTGCTACCATTATATGGATGTCTGCCGCTCGGTTTTGGATCTAAATATCTCCCGAGCACTGTTTGGATCAGGAAAGCCTTCTGGGTGAGTATATTGTTCTACTTCATTCTATAAACAATGTGAAAGCTGTAGAAACCGAACTTGTCCTTTAACTCTGGTTCTCTAAGTGAAGACTATCTCTCCAGCCTCTTCTATATGCCACTCAGACAACTATTCTGATTAAACAATCTTAACAGCACATCAGCCAGGTGCTTTATAGAGGAGCTGTAGGGCATGACTGGTGTGTCTTCAACTTATATCCCTGGTAAACAAAAAGCAGGGAGGACACATCTGGAACATGTTAAGTGGAGAGATTTATCATGTAATTTTCTTTTACCATGGTTAGATGTGTTTTGCCTGGTATTTTTTTTTCTTGTAAACATTGAGGTTATCAGAAAAATTAATAGGACTAAACATGGATAAACAGCAGGTATTTATTTTGAATGAGAAACATAACCTTAATTTAGCCAACACATGTCTGTGAGGGTGAAGCCCCCTCTGTAATCCTGCTTTCTCTCCTCTGGACATTATAAAAGACAACATATAAAGAGGGAAATAAATTGCTTCAGATTTCTTCTTGGTTGTATTTTTGAAAAAAAAGGAAGAATAAGTAGGCAGAAAATTGAAAAGCAGAGACCATTAGGGCGAACATATTTGCATCTAATGAAGAAAAAACATGACCTGCGTGACACTGATTAAATGTTGCTCACTGAATTTTCATTGAACATTATGTCCACTCTCTGCAACAAGGTCAGAAGACAATCAGGGAAATCTTTGGTTAGTTTCCAGAAAATAAATAAACTAAACATTTTCTGGGCTTGAAAAGAAGAGCGTTCAAAGTGAGAAGTTCAAAGAAAGATCAGGTGAAGGTTCAGAAACATTCTAATAATTCTATAGAGCTTTTATTCAGGTTTTATCACTTAAGCATTGGAAGAAATTCTTATTCATTTTTATCTTTTACATGATTGAAAACCACAACCCCTTAGTTAAAAAAGGAATTAATCTCCTAGATGTGTTTTTGTTCCTTGCAGATTGCTGTTTTTATGTCACAGGAGACCAACAAGTGACCAAATGTTCACTAGGGCTGGAATCAAAGAGGAAGAAAAAGACAGTGGATGACTTTAATGACCATACCTTAATATTTTGGCTTGCCGTCTATGGAGAATAACCGCAGTTTTACACTCGATCCTGTTTATCAGCATGACAGCTGTGGTGCGTCTGTTATTCTATTTTCGCAAGCATGTTATGAAGTTAGAGTGTTTGGGCTGCTATTCCTTTCAAAGTTAGAGCATCTAACACTTCCATTGATCATACTGAATGTTCTTATTCTGTGTCGATTATTTCATGAATCAGGTGACTTATCCTCAAGTCTGTCAGTGCTTTTTAACCTGGTGATATATAGTGAGCTGTGTCAGCAGGGAGATGCAGCAAAAACACAGCACACATACACTGTCGGTACGGAATTATAGCATCGTGTCTCAAGCCTGGACTGGCGTGCACATCAGTAGCATCAATCCAGTGAAAAACTTTCCAGTCTGGTCAGTGTGGTTGGTGTAGAGGTTATGAAAGAGTTGAGTAGAGAATAAAACTAAACCCCATTCACACTTGTAGAACGCCTCTGAAATGTTACTTAAATTACCAGGGTAAGCTGCATGAGTGAATCCAAGCAGCAGGGTTTTATTGGTGAAATATATCACCAACTAGAAAGCACTCGGAGAGCGCAGACCTCCGCCAGCACCACAGTCCCCAGCCATTTTGTCATTTTGACCAGAAATATTACTCCTACTTTTATTTCATCTAAATATTTAGATTCCTTGACCATGAAAACATACCATTAGCCATTGGACTCATAATGATATCAATTATAGTTCAGTAGTTATTCACAGAAATCACATTTTTCGCCATGGCCGCCAGACGCTGATCCTAATCAACACCAAAATCGAATCAGTTCTTCCTTTTCCCATGCTGAACATTTCCTGAAAATTTTATCCAAATCCATTCATTACTTTTTGAGTTATTTTGTTCATAGACGGACGGACAGACAAACTCTCCCGAAAACATAACCTCCTTGGCGGAGGTAATAAACTGCAACACAAGCAACATATCCATGCTCTTCCTCAGAGGTGCAGACCCACATCCCACCAGCTCCACACTAAGCCTCAAAACTCCCCAATCCCTCCTACAGGTCCTCAGCTGGATGTGGACACAACTTTCACTTTGCTTGTACAGGAATCGAACGGCTCTCTAATCATTTTGACACAAAGAGAAGACAATATGAGAGTCACAGCACACATTCATTCTCAGAGTCCATGCATGTTCTGAGCTGTCTTAACAGAAACACATATTTGTATTGATTGATGATCTCTTACCAGACATTCATTTAAGACCTGCAAAGTATTACTCCTGACAGACAGAGACTGAGCTACACAAACCTCTTTAAGCTGATCAACCTACCTTGTGTTGAAGACAGACAATTGCTGAAACAAAATGCAGAACAGCTCTGACATGTATTGGTATTTTAAACTGCTGGTATAATCAGTTTGAAGTCAATACACAACTCTAGACTGTTACATTTATAATGAGAGGACAAAAGCAGGGTTATTGCTGGGTTTATAGAAGACTGAAGACTGACCAAAAAATACTTCTTTGTGATGCATAATTTCCTGCTCACATTTCTATTTCCTGAGGTGTTAAATAATGCACTAAAAGTATATGAAGAGTGGAGGCACAAGTAATGAAGTCACACACTGTGTGTATGTGAGTGTGTTCATTTCAGTGCCCAGAGGCCACAGTAACGATTCTCAGCTGCAGGTGATTGTATTGTTAAAGTGTCTGTGGATGTGTGCATGTTGAGGTGTGTGTCTCAGATTATTTGATGCATTAAAACATCAATAATACCTCTCACCTGTTATTTCCACCTGTTGATCTTCACCCACAGCTACCGAAGCACACAGCTGCACTCATGTTGCACATATCGGAGAAAGAGAAGGGTTGCTTAAGAAAAGATACATTTGCAATGAAGGATCAAATACTTCTTCCTGGGATTGGTCCAGTGGATAATTGACCAAAACATGTGTTACAAGGAGTCAAAAAAGAATGCATTAGTCAAACACAGGACAGGAATGAAGGCTTGAGACAGAAAGGAGTCAGAAAAGGAAGCATCGTACAACATGCACAAAAAAGAATCAGAAAGAAGGGCATCAGACAGAAAGAATGAGACAAAAAGGAGTCAAAAAGGAAGGCATTTGGCGAATGAAAAGAGTAAATAAAGCAAAAGAGCAGCAGAAGGGGGGATCAGAGAGAGGGCATAGGATGCAAGGAGTTAGATAAAAAGGAATTAAGTTGGAAGATAACATATTAAAAGGCTTAAGAAAGAGACAAATATAGTCACACAGGAGGGCATCAGAGGAAAATGAGTCAATAAAAGAGTACCAGACACAAAGAATCAGAAAAAAAGGACACATAGAAGGGCACTACTTGAGAAAATGGTGTCAAGAAGGAAGGCAATAGATGGAAAGGCTATAAAGAAAAGAGCCACAAAGACTGAAATCAGATCTAAGATCTCATAAAAATGTCAAGAAATTAAACCAACGGATTAAATGGAGTCAGAAAAACCTAAAAGAAAAAGGCATTAGGCCAAATGGCTTTTGAAAATGGGAGTCAGAAAGTAAGCAGGCAAAGAAAATGAGTCAAAGAGCAAAAGGCATGTTACAACTGGAGTCAGAAATAAAGGAGTCAGAAAGGAAAGCAACAAGCAGAGGTGCCTAATTTAAAAAATAGTCAAAATAAAGACAATAGCAAAAAAGGCAGGATGGGTCCAAAAAAAGGAATCATGCAAAAGTGCATAAAATGTCAATTAGGTACCAGACAGAAAGGCATTGATGAAAAGCCTGTAGAAAAACAGTCAGAGAGCTTGCCATCTGATTTAAGGAACCATAGAAGAAAGTGGGCATCGAGGAAGTTATCAGACAAAAGGGCTCTTGCACGACATCACAAAAAAAGCTGACATGAAAAACAAGTTAAAAATAAAAGCACCAGACCAAATGCATCAGGAAAAATGTCAGGCAAAAAGGAGTCAGAGAAAAGATGGTGTAGTACAAATAAAGTCAGAAAAATTAATCATGTGGGATGGCAACAGACTGAAATACCTAGGGTTAAAAAATGGAGTGGAATAAAGGATATCAGCTGAAGAAAAGGAGTTGGAATAGAATAACATCATCCAAAAAAAAGCACAAAAATGAGTTTTTTTAGGAACACATCATACACAGGTACTCAGATGAGAGAGGAGTCAAAAAGAAGGCCACAGAAAAATCTTCAAAAGTTGAAAAAAAATATTTGTGACAAAATGAGTCAAGAAGGAAGGCATCAAGCAAAATGAAGATGAGAGATCAGTTAAAAATACAGACAATACAGACAAAATGGAGTCAGGAGTAATATCAACCTGCAAAAATGAGTAACTAAAAGAAGTCATTGGCAATCATTAGAAAGTCCTTTGAAATCAGAGTCTAAAGGAAAGACATCAATGATTAATCAGATGGACCCTTCAATCACATGTCCATCTTGGAAACAGCCCATAAATGTGTTTTCAAAACTTTTCAAAAGTACATCTGGCAGGTGATTGGACAATCATTCCATCAATAAAAATTATTACAGGCCAATCAAATAAGGTAGAAGGCAGGTGTTACAATACAAAACATAAGCCTCTTTGTAGGACAAACTGTCACTGAAACATGTCAAAAGTGGAGCAAGAATATCCCTTCAGTTGAGAAGTGCTTTCAGTTTTACTGGTTTGTTTTTCATTTAATTAAAACATGCTGACCAGATCTGCTTTAAGCTGGTACTGAAGCTGTTAGCATCTATGTTAATCTCTGTGCAAGCAACCAGTCCCACTGTCGTCTCGCTCGAAGCTCCCACCTATTAAAGGCCTCTGATTGAGCTGTCCTGCTTCGGGCCATTCATTATGGTTGTGGACTGGAGCTTGACAAGATGGATCTGTCTGATTACAGACATTAAACCAAGCAGATCCAACAGCACTGCAGTCAAAGAGAGAGAGAGTCATCACACATAAGGAGTAAGAAAGTAAGGCATCAGACAAAAAAGAGTCGAATTGAAATAAGTCATAAGAAAAGACGTCTGACAAAAAGGAATCAAAAAGCTTTAGAAAGCACATGAATAATATTCTTTTGTATGATGACTTTTTATCTTGTTTCTTTCTAGCAGCTTTTCATCGTATTCACTTTCTCTTTGACTCCTTTTTATATGATGACTTCCTTCCATCCGACCCTTTTTCTTGACTCCTTTTCATGTGTAGATTTCTGTTCTTCTTTTTTTCTGACTCTGTATTGTCTTATGCCTTCCATTTCGAGTCTTTTGTTTTTTTTCACTCACCCCCTTAATTTGACCCCCTTTTCTCTTGGGTCTTTTAGTGTGTGTGCATTTGTTTTTACTGAAGTTTCATGCAGTTTGACGTGACAGAGATTATTTTTTCCTACGACCAGGTGCTTTTTCATCTGAGGGTTTGGCATCTGACCCTGAGACCCTGGGATGTCCTTCGAGTTTTAATGTAGTGCTTGATTAAAGGGAGTGTGAGGAGTTTCTAAGTAATTACGAAAAAGTCTCACTTTTAGATATATGTCTGATCGAAATACACACTTTCAGATGAGTTTTATAGCATCAAAATAGGTTATCTATAAATGCTATTCCTTAGCCTTCCGGTCGGGTCGGACAGGGCTGGACTGGCCTGGATACTCAACTTCAGGAACAAGACAATTAAAACTAGAGCAAATTTATATTATTCGGACACCAGGCTGTAAGTAGTGATATATAGCCGGCTACAAAACTACGATACTAAGTTTTCCAAAAATTGCTTGTTGTCACACATCAAAAACTACCGCTACGTAACCAGAAAGAGATACATTACCTCGTCGCTTTGCATCCTGTAAGTTGCTGAAAAAAGAAGTTGTAAAGCAATGCAGAGTTCTGAGGAAGGTCTGAGCTGCATCACAACAAACACACGCTTTGGCTTGGGTCACGTCTTTTGGTGCGTTCCAGTTGTGGTCAGAAGTAGGAATTTCTGAGTTCTGAGTAGGAAACTGCAACTGGAACACCCCCCCAAAGTCGGAATTTCCTACTGGGAACTCGGTAAAACCTCGCCACCCTGAGTTGACAATCGAAGATGGATGCCCCCAGTGTGAACAGTTATTTAGCTCCTGTAATAATCAATTTATTTGCACTTCTGACTGGGGTGTGTCGCTCTAGATCAGCTGTATACCTAGTATTGTTAGACTTATATTTACAAAAACGCTGCCATTGTGATAATCACATTCTTCATGTGATATTTGTGAACAACAACGCAGGGCGTGCTAACAACAGCTAACAATAGCCTGGTAGATCGGCATGTTTTTTTCCGACTTCAAATGGAACGCAGATAAGTCAGAGATTGTGTCACTCCCAGTTCTGAGGTTACTGGAATGCAGCATTACGACAGTTGCTGTGTGTGCTCATGGGTAGCAGAGTCTTAGTGTCACCGGTAATAGATTCTCCTCATAGCACCTTTAAGATAAACATGATCTAAGATTTGACACACCAGGAAAATGTTAGCTTTTTCAGCTTTATCCCAAAAAAAACAGAATTTGGTTTATGGGTTTAAATGTGTAAAACTAATCACTGTTTTGATGAATCGCTCACTTGAAACTGCATATTCGACATTGACATCCAACATCACTCTCCTCATGCAGGTTTTTAAAATCTAAATTAACCCCTGACCACAAAAGATCCTTTGAAGATCCAGCTTGTCTTTCCAGAATTCAGTCTGAATTCTCAAATGTTTTGGCATGACACCAAGGCTAAAGCTGTTAATTTATTCTTTCTACAGAATATTCCTCTGCCCTCACGAACTCCATCATATCCTCCAATCTCCCAGTTCTCAGGGGGGTAGATTTAAAGCTGCTTTAATGCTGCACAGACATTAAAGAAAGTCTGACGAACATGATTAGACAGAATATTATGATTAAGAAGGATTGGGTCTCTATAAAGTGTTTTTCACCTCCTGTTGTGTGTGTTCATTTTTGATAGCTCAGATAATGTTCCTGAACACATATTTTAGCTAAGGCAGAATTCTCACTTATTTTCACAAGGTTAAAAGATGAGTTGACAACAAATCTTTCCTAATAAAACAAACTCCATCCTAACAGCACACACATAGACATTCACATCAGGAGCACACAAAAGGACCTTCCTATCACAGCCAGTCACACCAGAAATATCACAAAGTACTCATGACCAGCTTTGAGACACATCTGGATTGTGTCCTAGTAAATAATAAATCTGAACGTTACAAACATAGCAATAGACATATTGGTCAGAGAGTGCCTGTATGATTAGGCTGCCAGAACATGTCTACCAAGATATACAAACGCAAAACCAGATTTTTCTTTTATTCCTATTTTCATTATTTTTATTTCTTGGTCCAAGGGTTCACACATAGCGCTTCTCTGTACCATAGACTGTAAAAAAACATGGACGCCATGTCGCTGGGCTTTTGTGAAGCCGCCCCAAAAACTGCTCCCCCTGGTGACTGGCTGCAGTATAGGTCAAATCTCCGTCTCCCCCAGTCATCTGAACGGGCCGTAGTGAAACTTCAAAAAATTAATACACCTCGTAGACATATTTCTCCCATCCGTATGCTGTGGTGATATGAAAGTATTATTGGGCTGCGTTTTTTCCAAGTCCTCTTTTTTCTGAAAAGTTTCTTTTGCATCAGTTATTAGAGTTTAAAAAATAACCGCGGTTTACGGCAGTTTCACAATGATTGAGTACGGCGTATGGTGGGGAGTTTTGCGACAGTTTACGAAAACTACGTCAAAATATGGTCCAGATTCTCTACTGGCTGCACAATGGTGGAACTGACGGGGGAAATTCTGGCTTCAAAACCATTACATGGTAGAAGGCAGAGCCACGCAATCCAGTTCTTATAATACATCCATGCTCTGTACTCATTAGGCCCTTTTCCATTAGCCCTACTCTACTCTACTCGACTCTACCCGGCTCTACTTTACTTGCTTTGTGCTGCTTTTCCATTAGCCCCAGTCGCCTGGCCAACGCGGTGCAGTGTTGCTGTAAACAGCTGAGCGGCATTTTGATCGCGACACACAACAATCTGTGGCCTTTTGTCACAAACCGAGTAAAAAAGGAAAGCAGAAGAAGGCCGCAGGTAGCCAGAAGAAACACCCCCTTAGAAGCACAGGAGAGTTTTGAAAGCTATACAACAGAATGAAGCCGAGGAGGAGAGCAATCAAGCTGCAAATAAAAGATGTATGAGGGTAAGCTAATGGTAGCTACCACTAGCATGCTAGGTCCCCGTGCTCATGACTCATTGATGACGACATTGTCTGACCAATCAGTAACCGGCAGTCGTTGACGTCATGTTTTAGTACCGACTCAGCTTGCTTGGAACCAGAGCTGAGTAGGTACTAATACTAGCTTGTTTTAGGAAGTACCAGGCTAGTGGAAAGACGCTGCAAATCGAGTAGGGCCGAGTAGAGTAGGGCCAATGCGTGCTAGTGGAAAAGGGCCAATTGTGTCCCACTAGTGAGTTTCAGAAATGTGACTGTCATATTGTTTCTATGAAGCTAATTTATGCTGAGGTTAGACTTCACTTTTTTATTGGAAACAGCAGTGAACAGGTTCAGTGACCACAGAGCCATATATCTTTTACTGTGATATTCCCAACAAGCCTGACAGACTATTGAACTGTATTAACTGACAGGCGTGAAGTTGTTGAAAGAAGTAGGGGCAACACCAAAGACTGCAAACAAACATACTGTACTTTAAGTAAAGCACTTTTGCTTGTATCTACAAACGTTATGCTGAATGATGTGCTAGTTTGCTTACAACTGTAAGCAGTCACTCAGCATGTTGCATCTGCTGTTTCTCTCCAACACTTTTCTTTTTACTGTCTGACAGTAGTTCCTTTAGAGCATATATGATGGCCAGGGAAAAAAACATTTCCTGTCGCATCACTCTCAAGACACAGACCTCAGCAATTCCAGAACTCCCATTGCTGTCATTGGTTAAGGTCTCTTATGTGTAGGGACAAATTGTAGGAAGAAGGAAATAAAACCTGTAAGACTTTCTATTGTGGAGTCATAAGGCTTCTCTGTTTTAGTTTTTATTTTTAACGTGATCTAAACAGATGGAGTACATTATTGCAAGGAGGATGAGGAGGAGACACCAGGAGAGTATACAGTATATCCCTAAAGGCTCTGCTATTTGGTGACAAACCAGGAGTGCAGGTGGATCACAGGCATTATGAATGGATCAGCCAGCTGCTGTGTAACTGTCTCTTAATTTTTTACTCCTATTAATGACAAAGGAACAGATTACATCTGTCCCGGGAGCTGGCCCACACGGTGACGCGCTTCGTGGCCTCCAATGCGTGCCCTGCTGTCCCTTCTCCTTCTGAAGGGACAGCGGCTCTGACCGTCTCCGCTACCGGGTCTTTCCAGCACACTTTTTCCGTGGTGGCAGGGATCATTCAGACCAATCAGGCAAGGAGAGGCAGTCATTTGATTGGTGAAGACAGCACTCAGCTGTGTTAAACCCACTCATGCCTTTTCTCCAACCTCTCTGGCACTTGCGTGGAGGGGCAGGACGGAGGCGTGGATGCGCCTCTCTGCGCTCCTCTGCGCCCTTGTGTGCGCCTCTCTTGGCACTGCAGAAAACTTGCAAAGTGTGCTGGTCACACCCTGTCCCGGCAGCGAAGTCCGGCGCAGGGCAGGTGCGCCTGCACTTGTGCCTGGTCTACGAAATTACAGCCCAGAATGACCAATTTCGGTTGCTGACAGGTCCCCCCACCAGGTCGGACCATAACCGTGTTTAAATGGTATAGTCTGACCCAGCATAAAATCTATCTCCAAATATGTTTTTGTCAAAATATACTGTATTGAACATAATTGAAAATCTACTAATTTAAGACTGTAGTTGCTTTAGTAAAAAAAAAGAAATTTAAAATAAACATATTTTGTTCACATCCTAAATTGAAAGTATCCATTAATTTGTAATTATTTTTTCCTCTGGCCATTGGTACTCTGATAATTTCTCCTCCTTTGTGAGTCTTTGAGATCCTGTGTCTATCTGTATATCTGTAGTCTAACATGTTTTTGAAACTAGTTTAGATTTTAAAAACTTCCAGTGAATGCCTAGCTGTATATAGAGAATAATTTGGCAGATTCTTAAGTACCAAGCCAACATCCGAACTCCACATCTGACCTTGCCTGCAGCAGGGTGCTGAACAGTTTGTGCAGACAACGTTTGTAGTTTGTTCTTCTTTTTTTAAACCTTCCCCAAAACCGACCCAAAAGACTGCCCGAAGCCTTCCCTTCTTTCCCATTTCTTTTGTAAGTGTTCAGCTAACAGTATTTGCAGGAGAGCACTCGTACTGCTGCTCTGATCAAATTAAAGAGCTGTTCTGTGAGCTTAGTGCGATCCAGATAATCAAATCCCTGTTGTTTGCTCATTTCTGAAATATAATTTCTTACGAGCAGAAAAAAAGGTTATGAATTATGCATTGGCCAAAAGCGGAAAAAAAAGCAGTGCACTTAGAGGGGAAAGAAAGAGAGAGAGAGAATGGAAGATATTTATTGCCCTCCACAGTTATTGGCACCCTTGGTGAAGATGAGCCAAAAAGCTGTAAATGTAATGAGCTAATCTTTACCAAGGCCGCCAATGATTCTGGAGGGCACTGTTAAAAAAGAGCAGTAACACGCTGAATTGAAGCTGTGCTGTCAGGGATATTATTCATTTATTCTGCAGGGATCATTTGTAGGCAGGAGAGAGAAAGACAGAGAGGGACTGGTGGTGAGAGTGGAAATGATTGTGAATGGAAGAGAGAAATACTGAGCGTGTGGAGCTTTATCATTACCACTGTTTAAATCATCATGGCCTGCTGTGGTAGCACTGTCAGGTGAATAAAAGCTGCTTGACTGGACTGAACTGAGTCAATGAACAGGCAAAGGGGTGTGTAGGTATTGATTGAGGTATAAGGAGCTGTTTCTGTTGGGGCATTTCCATCTGTGGGATCTCATGTTATATAAAAAAAAAAAAAACAATTTCAGGGGTCAGAGCAGTGAAGACCTTTTCATCTGTTAAAATGTACAGTGCAGCATCATCAGCGCAACAGTGGTTATAACTTTTTAAAACAAATGTTGGAAGGGCCTTGTCTGGGAAGGGGGTCAGGGATCAGAGCTAATAAAGTAAAATCAACATAAAAATCAGATCGGCTCAGGATGTTAAGAGATGAACAGCAGGCAAACGTTTAAATTTTTTGGCATTCATCTTTCTTCTTTTTTTGCTATTTTGTTGCCAGTTAGGTCCCTCTTCTAGTGTGAAATATAGATCAGACACTGTTCGTTTATTTTTTAGCACTGTAGTTTTGTTTAGCTTATTTAATCATCAAACAAGAATACTTTTGCAGTTCAATAGACAGAGACAACAGATAGTGAAGTGGTTGCAGTGGCTCCCAGTAGGGCTGCCCCTTTGAGAACAACAACCTGAGACCACTGGTAAGGTGCACCACAGTTAACAGTTATTTGGTGCAGTTGTGTGGCACCATGTGTGAGTTTATGTTACTATACTGGATCAAATGTTAATCTTGCAAATATTAACCTGGATACATCTGATTCAATGTCTTTAATCTGGACTGCATTTCCTTATTAAAAAGGAAACCAGTTCTTGGTAGGAGGGGTATTCTTGGTTGACTTTCACTATGTTTTGGTGAGAGTTTGTTCAGTGAAGTAGTTTACGTCCTGTCCTTCACACTGTAGCATTATCGGATGGGCCAGTCCACTACACACTGGCATGATAAATATACGATTTAAAAATTTTTAAGCCTTCAAAAAACGTACAGCCACAATGGATGACCGTCAACTGGACCTGACTGAGGAGTGGAAAGCTACTAAAGCTAAATACCTGACAAAAATAAATAAAGAAATATGTATATATGATTGATATTTGAGTCACTCCTGGGGAAACTCGCTTGAAGAAGCCTTTGAGCAGTGCGCCATGGGTATGTTCGGTTACATGACTGATACAGACACAGTGGAGCCGATTGATACTGCTGAGGTGGAGTCAGAGGGTGATGACATGGAATATCTTCTTTTCCATTTCCTAGACGACTGGTGTTAAGTCCAATCACCTGCTGGATGTGCTTTTGAAAGGTTTGTGCTTTTGGTAAAGAAGCAAAACGTCTTAGAGAATCTGAACCAGTCCAGTTATCATCTGGATCAGGCTGGACAACTTTGACTTGGATGAGAACCTACACATCCCTCTTGTGTCATCATCCACTAACTTGCATCACAAATGGACAAGTATAAGGGGCCGTTTACATGGAAACTCCTGACTTGAAGACGCAAAGATTCTTCCTTTGCGTTTTCGAATTCTTCTGCGTTTAGATGACAATGCTCGGAGACGAGTTAATCCCCTGTAAATCCGCTGTACAGTAGTGTGCATGCCGGTTCGGTAGATGGCGGTGTAGGTCTGCAGAGATGCAGCGCTGCTACAACACACGAACGAAGAAGAAAACCTTTCACAAACAACAATGGCGAATAGACGCACAGAGAAGCAGGAGTTTCTTTTTTGGACAACAAATCAGTTCGGACAACAAATCTGTCTTGATCGTTTTTTCTGGATAACAAACCGAGCACGGTAAGACGCTCACACGTTACTCGGCGGACGGAGGAAGCTGCTGTTGTTCCTGGTATGTGCGCGCAGCCTCCATGTGAAAGAGTACTGCGCATGCGGTGACGTCAGCGTTTCCCCCTGAAACGCTCTGCTCTGTGTTTACACGAGGCTGGATGGAAGAGTGGATTAAAATCTTTCCGCTCTGGGGAGCGTTTTCAAAAGTTTGCGTTTTAGGTGGAAGCGCAATGTGGTCTCATCTAAATGGAAGGCCAAAACGCAACGAAATGTTTGCGGAATTGACCGTTTTCGACGTCATGTAAACGGCCCCTAAATAAAAGGGCTCAAGATGTAAGCAGAGGCTTGACATGTTAGCTTTTTAAGGACACATATATGCTTTAACTGATCCTATTGGTTATTTGCACAGAGCTACTTGTAAAATTCAGTTTTGCATGAATCTAGACTTCATGTATCTTTCTCTAATTCATCAGTGCCTAACTTAAATAAGCTTTAATTTGTGGTTAATTTAATTGGTAAACCATTGGTCTTGTCAAATTAAGTTTTGGAGTTTTGACATTAATCTGCAAGTTGTTTACCAATGTCCCCTGGGATCAGTATAAAACCCTGTGATAGGTAAAACATCACTTCACTCATGTGCTAAACACACCATATAATCATCCATCTGCATCCTTTCATTAGATGAAGAAAATACCCTTTACTCCCCAGGGAGAGATTTTAAACATAATGATTTGCCTTAACTCACCTTTCCTCAGATGTGGTCTTCCCCTCCAGCACTTCTTCCCCCTTACAGAGGAAAAATGATTAGTTATGTGATGAGGAGGTTGGCTATGATAATGGTAACAGTGACCTTTTTAAAAATTTGCAAAGCCTATTTAAGTTGCTCAAATTTCAGGGGAAAAGTTCTGCTTTCATTACAAAATGAAGTTGTTAGAGTTTCCACTTAGTTTATTAGACGCCAACACAGAAAACGAAACAAAAAAATCAAGGCATTTCATTAAAAAAGCAAAGAAGCCATTTGTAATGACAGGCTTTTCTTAAAGAGTAATTATAATAAGTGCATTGTGGGACTAGCTCTACCTTTCCCTCTGCCGCAGTGGAAACAGATGGCGTGTCTGCATATGTAAACAGCACCTTGTACCCCGCAGCCCCATAAACACATAAACACAGCTCTGCTAAGAAACACAAAAGGTAATGAGTTCGAGGACGGAGGAAGAGCAGGCTGCAGACAAATCAAGGTGGAGGTAATGATGCTGAACACTCAGCCCTCCTTTTAAAGTTTAAATGAGACTGTAAGATAGAATAAGACAAAACTAGAGTGGTGGCAGCTGTTTCATTGTTAAATCAGGCCCTGAAACGTCAACAATTCAATCCATGGAAGCAGCCTTACTGTTAACGCCTCAACCTTATTTGGTATCAACCTACTGAGAGACAAAAGAGAGGCTGAGTTAAGTTGGGATTCATCATCCGACTGCATTATGTCATTAATGTCCCCAACCATGCATGACTGGAAATACATAATGAAGTTAAAATGGGCACAACATAAATTAATAGCTCCCCCATACAGGGTAAGGACTAAGGGCCTGTTTACATGGCAGTGAATAAAGTCTAAAACCGAGTTTTTTGTTGCATTTGTGTTCTTCCATTTACACAGGAACAGTGCCAGGAGTGCCTGAATCCCCAAACTTTTGAAACCAGGCTCCAGAGTGAAAAGTTTTGAAATTGTTTTTGTTGTCAACTCAAACAGGAATCACCATTCAGGGAAAATGGTGACATGCAGTGCTTGCACAGTACTCTTTCAGATAAAAGTTGCCCATGCACCTTGGAACAACAGCAATAACAACTACAATGGCAGACTACCACGCAACATGTGCTGCTAACTGTTAGGTTTGTTATCACTACTCCAACAAAATTAGGATTTTCTGCATGAAGAATCTGACTAGCATTTGTTATATTCACCAAAGACACTATAAGCTTGCATTGCCAACTATCTGCCTGGCATCCATACATGCTTACAGTGTTTTCAGTTGTTCTTGCAGATCCATGTGAACGGGCATTCTTATCATACTGTGCTTGTGTGTAATTTTGAATAGCAAAGAGATAACATGTACGTGACTGGCAACAACATTGTTATGTACTTTGTAGACAGGCCCTAAAGTTGCTTTCACATCCAATGCTTTATGGACTTTTTTATTTTGATTTTTTTTAGTTTGAAGGATTTGGGGTTGTGCCGGGTCCAGCAGATAAATTAATATAAACTCAAGCTGAAAGTCATCAGATACAGACAAGGACCAGTGCATTGATGCTTGAATTTGGCCAAATATCACAACAGTAAGCAAGCTAGTGCATTGTTAAAATACATGTTTGCACCCCTAGCAACTACCACACTTCAACAACAGCTTAGAGCATACCAGTCACTGTTGAATATATATACCTTGAAAATATACATTGATCCTGTAAACATAAAAGTATTACCTGACATAGCAGAAGCACAGCTATGTATTTGTTTTATAGATCAGAGTTCTTCTGAACTGAGTTATGTTGTTATTCCTCAATGCCCAGCTGTGTATTTCTAGGTCATATTGCAACAGTGGGCCAGATGGCAGGAACAAAGAACACACCATGCAGCCTCAGCTGGTGGCAGGTGGTCCTGCAAAGGTATTTGTGGTCAATGGCTGCCTAACTAAATTTGCATGTACCCCTGATCCAGACTGAGGTCCAGTATAAGAAATCATATCTGGATCTTGATGTGGGTCCAAACTTAACTGTGGATTTGCATTGACCTATATGATGTATATTTGCATAATTTGTTGTAACATTACTGCGATTACTAGTCATGTACTTGTGGGAGCACTGTTTAGGGGTTTGATGCATGAAGGATCTTCTTTGTGTTTTTATTGGCTCGACTGTAATGAGCTGTGATGGTTTTAATCTTAACCCATCAAGGGAACATTTTAACACAATTATCAATCAGTTTATTTTAAAACAATGAAAATTCCCATATTTTTCTCATCTTGAGTGAATACAGGACATGATTTCTTCCAGATGTTAGACCACACATCCTACTCTGGCTTGTGCATTAACCACACAGTGTGAAACCACCACAAAAGAAGAGAGTCCAACCCAGTACCAAATGTAAATTAAATGACTGGTGAGTTTATGGATTTCGCTAAAGGGCTGGGGTATCAATGTTTTATTTAATCAAAAATAGTTTTATGTTATGCATTAACTCTGTTATTTTATTACCAGTCCAATATGTTCCCATCTTAATAAAGAAGACAGAGATATATTGTACATGATGTATGTAGTCGCTGGCTTTTACTAAGTCTAGGGACCATCGTGAGTTGGATTTAGTTAAAATAAAGATGGAAGGCAGATCTTTCTTCATCCATCCCCTCCCTCTCACCCACTCACTTTCCCATACCTAACTAATCATTAGCTTTAGCCAGCTGGAAAACAGAAAAGGCAGGTTTCATTAAGACTGGCACACACACCCTCCACCTCATCCTCACACCGTCTCCTCCCTTTGTCTCCCTCCTCACCTAACTAAGGCTCATCATTAGCTGCAGCCTGCAAGACATCACACAGGAGCAGCTTCGTTAAGACTGGAGATTGGCATTCGCTGTCCACGGGGCATCTCTCCCCTTCTCATTCTGTATCTCATTCTATTTGATTTTTTTGAACTACAGGAAGCTAAACCTCTGCTCACGGCACCCACTGATGAATGCTTTCTGCCCAAAACATGGGAGCATACAGATGTAGCCATTATAATCAAAGTTTTTGTGCTTTGCTTGCTCGCTGAACTGTTGCTGCATCTTGGCTCTAAAAGACATTGCTAGAGAATTGATGGTTTTCTTTTTAAGTGTCATGGGTTATAAAATAACAAGAAGCAGAAATATGCCGTGAAAAGTTAACTCTGAGAGTCTGACTTTCTGGCTACTTATTTGAGCATAATCATGCTTCAGCCATTTTGACATGTAGGCAATTAAAACTCTTTCTGAGACAACTAAATTTCCAGTCGCCACAAAATGTACAATTTGTTGCCTCATTTAGTTTCTATCTTACAAATTCAACAAATAACAAATGATCAAGGTCCAAGTTTGTTACTGAATCACACATTGATAAATATAATACATTACAGCATTTTTACATGAACAGAAAGGATAACTTTTCACCTTTCATTCCATATAATACAAAGAGACTGCAGCAGACTGTGCATCTGCCTTTTAATAGACCATTTAGCCATGATGCAGGTTCATAAATCCAGCTGATGACTGCTTGTTCACAACTGCTGATCATCCAAAAACTTCAAAACTTCCAGTTTTCACATACTGAGTATCCTGGTCCACCTCTGTTCTCACTCTGCAAGATTTACTCCTTTGTATCTCCTGTTACTGTAAGGCCATTTCTCTCTTTTGACAACCAAGTTAAACATAAATTGCAGGCAGTATGTTGTGTAGTGATAAGGGTTAAATCTTAAAAAAGGGTCAGTATTGAAGCACCTCCAATTTTAACATGACAGCATATCATGGACATGTGGTTGCTGTTTGTAATTTTCATGCAATTTATGCACAGTTACAGCCTGACCTGACAGGCTAAGTGTTTTGTGATCCATCAGACATGAAAATTGGTTGTTTTGTCTTGTGAAGTGGATCATAATAGCAGACAAAAAAACATCAGCCTGGGACAGCTCATGACTCTGATAGGAAGTCTGGCATGTTTGTTTTTGACTTTCCTCCCTTGATTTGTTGCCTCAAGTCAGAGGTTTTAACTTATAAGTTAAGGTTTGCTCTGAAACATTATCTCTGCCTTTATGAACTGCTTTAGAGAACCTACCACTAGACTGTAAAAAGAGAAGTGTTAGGGTATAGTGACAGATTGTTGGCAACAAGAGCTGGGCTTGACCCTTTGACTTAACTGTTAAGAGTGGAGTGACTCTCCAAACTGAGCCGCTGACACTATTATTGATCTATAAATACACCAGTAAGGAATTTGTGGCCTGACTTTCTTATGAAAAAATGGTGTATTAAAAATGATGAAGTAAGCATTTATTTACATGTTACTAATTTAACCAGTGTTTAATAGTTGACATTAATATCAGATTGGACCTAAAACAACATTCCACTTTAGCTCTTAAAAAGGAAGCCAAAGGCATGACTTTCTATGTACTCTCAATCATTGCACATAACATAAATATTAGCCAAACTAATATCTCTAAATTACCTGTTGATTATTCCCATGTACTCAAGAGACTCTGGCAAAACATGCAAACTTGGTTGCTTACAAAAATAAATTAAAAAACCTGACACCAGTCTTGGCTATAATTCGGAGTGTGGAAAACTGAATTCTTAACTACTTTTATTTCTTATTTATAGCCACATCTATCTCTTTCTCCTTGAAGTTCAGAGCCAACCAACTTTTGCAGTCCCTTTCACTACACAGATGATCAATCAATGCAGGACAAACCTGTAAAATTCAAAGATCTTTCTGTGGTTACAGCTGTACAGGTGATTTGCCTTGTATCTATCTCCTTCTGATTTGCTCCTACGTCTTTTCCTCCTCTCTGATCTTCCCCTTAGTCTTTGGGCCCCTTATTACGTCTGCCTTCTCTTTGAATGTGGTTTCATCTCTCTGGTCTTTTTCTCCCTGTCCATCCCTGCCTTCCCAACAAATTGTTTCCTATCTTTTCATCGCTGCCTGTCCCATTTCTTCTCCCTTCTCCCCCACCTCGCCTCGCCTCCATCTCTGTCATGCAGATGGTGGCTGCTGGTGGTGATAAGACTCTGCTGACAGGCGCTTTCAAAAGATGGAAAGACAGAAGAAGAGCAGAAAGACATTAATAAAACTGTCCTGAAACCAAAGCGTTGGTTCATATTATCCATATTCTTTTTCCATTAAATTAGATCTCCAGGACATTTAGTTATTAAGCTGTGCACTGAATCTATATGTTTCTATGCGTATTGATCCACTTGCCTTACACTGGCTTTCAAATGATGCAGATGACATAAAAAAATCTATGCAGCAGACACACCTGTGACCTGAATTTCAATAGCTTCTTACAGTTTTCGTATTTGCTTTATTTGGGAGACTGTAGGCAAGGAAAGTGATAAGAGTATCAATGAAAGGTTCTTTGTTAGCTAATCAAAGTCAACCAGTGCTTATTAAAAATGTATGGTTGTTTGATTCAATTAATGCCTAGAGTAACCAATTTGATTACTCGTGGTGTATCCATAAATACATACATCCATGCACTGTATTTATTTGTATTGTCTTTAAATTGTTGGACTAAATGCACCATTTAGACTGTTGTAAAAAAAAAAATAATAATAATAATTTGTTCGTTCAAATAATTGTACATAATAAACAAATGATCAATAAATTGTAACATTCACTTATCTTTACTGTATGATATGTATTGCATTTCCCATAAAGAGCTTTATGTGCTTAACAAACTTAAAATATTATTAGTGTTTTTGTTGGTATCCATGCCAGCAGCAAAACTCCTGGTTGAGGCATCCTTCCAATAATGTTGTTATTGTTTTGTCTTATTAAATAACATAAGTCCCTTGAGCTGGCCCCTACCAAGAGGCTTCCATTCTATATTTTAGTTCCATCCTCCCCCTCTTGATGATGGGGAGGTGGGGAGGGAGTTTCAGACTTGTCCAAGCTGAGAATTTTTCCAAATAGTCCTTATGTGTTAGCCACAAATATAACTGAAATGAAACATAAATACACACGTGGACAAAATTGTTGGTACCCTTCATTTAATGAAAGAAAAACCCACATGGTCACTGAAATAACTTGAAAGTAAAAGTAATAATCAACAAAAAATTACTGAAAATCAGCTAATGAAAATCAGACATTGATTTTAAATTTTGGTTCAGCAGAAATATTTTAAAAAACAAAATAATGAAACTGGCTTGGACAAAAATGATGGTACCCCTACAAAGGATTGAAAATGGTGTGACCATGGGGACATGTTAAACTAAGGTGTGCCCTGTAATTATCATCACAGGTGTCTTCAAGCTTATAATCAGTCAGTCTGCCTATTTAAAGGCTGAAAAGTGGTCACTGTGCTGTTTGGTATCATGGTGTGTACCACACTGAACCTGGACCACAGAAAGCTAAGGAGAGAGCTGTCTCAGGAGATTAGAAAGAAAATTATAGACAAGCGTGTTAAAGGTAAAGGCTATAAGACCATCCCCAAGCAGCCTGATGTTCCTGTGACTACAGCTGCACAGATTATTCAGAAGTTTAAGGTCCACAGGACTGTAGCCAACCTCCCTGGGCGTGACTGCAGGAGGAAAACTGATGACAAACTGAAGAGACGGATAATACGAATGGAAACCAAAGAGCCCAGAACAACTTCAAAGAGATTAGAGGAGAACTCCAAGGTCAAGGTACATCAGAGTCAGATCACACCATCTGTCACTGTTTGAGCCAAAGTGGACTGAATGGAGGACATCACTGTTTAAAGCAAATCATAAAAAAGTGAGACTGGAATTTGCCAAAATTCATATTGACAAGCCACAAAGCTTCTGGGAGAATGTCCTTTGGACAGATGAGACAAAACTGGAGCTGTTTGGTAAGTCACATCAGCTCTATGTTCACAGACACAAAAATGAAGCATACAAAGAAAAGAACACTGTACCTACTGTGAAACATGGAGGAGGCTAAGTTATGTTCTGGGGCTGCTTTGCTGCATCTGACACAGGGTGTCTTGAATCTGTGCAGGTACAATGAAATCTCAAGACTATCAAGACATTCTGGAGTGAAATGTGCTGCCCAGTGTCAGAAAGCTTGGTCTCAGTCACAGGTCATGGGTCCTCCAACAGGATAATGACCAAAAACACACAGCTAAAAACACCCAAGAATGACTCAGAACAAAACTATTCTGAAGTGGCCTTCTATGATCCCTGATCTAAATCCCGTTGAACATTTGTGGAAGGAGCTGAAACATGCAGTCTGGAGAAGACACCCTTCAAACCTGAGACAACTGGAGCAGTTTGCTCATGAGGAGCGGGCCAACATACCTGTGGACAGGTGCAGAAATCTCACTGAGAATTACAGAAATTACCTGATTACAGTGATTGACTCAAAAGGTTGTGCAACAACACATTAAGTTAAGGGTACCATTATTTTTGTCCAGGCCAGTTTCATTAGTTTGTTTTTTTAAAATAATTCTCTTGGACTACAATTCAAAAGCAAAGTCTGATTTTCATTAGTTGATTTTCAGTAAATTTTTATTTATTATTACTTTTGTCAGTTTCAGCCTTTTTCAGTGACCATGTGGGTTTTTCTCTCTTTAATGGAAGGGTACCTACAATTTTGTCCACGTCTGTATTAAATGCCTCTCAGTTCCAGTTTTAACAATGCATTTTCATGGTTTAACATGCCTGCTGCCGTTACCAAGTTGCACACACCTGCAGTCAATTTCATAGCCTATTCAGGTCAAGTCTGCTGGTGGTGGAAAGAGAAAGTGAGTTGTTCAGCAGTTTGGACCTGACTAGACAGGCAGTGCATTCAAAAAGTCTTTCCAAAGGTCTTTCCTATCCACTTTACCTTAACCTCAATGTAAAATGTCAGAGTCAAGGAAAGGAGGAGATAAGAGGAAAAGAAAGGAGAGCTGTGGTCAAAGAAGACTTCAACAGTACTTTGCCTTGGTGTCATATTTATTCAATGATGATTTCTTATGACATAGGTAAGCCATGACGAACTACAAAGTTCCAAAAATAAACTATGAGAAGTGTCTTTGTCATCCGCTTTACCTCACATCATTGTTTTGTGTCTGCTTGACCTGTTAACATTACCAATTCATGATCAGAGGATTTGCCTGTGATAAATGTTTTGTCCTTTGGTCATGCAGTGTGTGTTTTCTGCTCCCAGCTGTGAAGTCAGGTGAGTGGATTTATTAATGTTAACATGTTTGACCAGCACTTAAACCCTGAAGTCTGGTAATTCATTAAAAATGTTTCAGAAGCAGTTTTCATCCTGTTTCATTCACATAGCCTATATCATTGTAAACGTTTAAATTTTGAAGTATTGTAAAATGCCTCATTTGTCCTTTTATTATTGTTTTATAAGGTTTTTGGAGACTTAATTTTCCTGTGTTATTATTTGCATAATTTACTTCATATATTAAGATAGATGGTGGTAATTAATATATAATATTACAGGGGACATATGCAAAAAAACACCACTTTTTAAAGGCTTTTGAACACATTTTCCAGCTGATAAAATGTGATAGACAACAAAACCTGTATATAGCATGCTGCATGAATGTTAACTCATGGAATTTAACAAACTGTTGAGTCTGTGGATATACAGTTAGTAAAAATATATATATTTTTTATTTGTACACCTAACTTAATTAATTTATCTTAACCAAGATCACTGTAATCTGTTAACAGCATGAATTAAGGGTTTGTGTTTTTCTAGGAAGGGAAGTTTAACAGTTGGCAGAATATAATCAGTGCTTTACCCACCCCATTACACCTCTATTTGCGTAAACATTAGCCCGGAAGGTAGGCTAAGTTGTGGCTGTCTCACTGCAATTAGCATGTTGTGTGTTAGCGATCAACCTCAAAACCAGCCATTTTGAACAGAAAGGTTACGTGAGTGCGGAAAGAATGCAGCTGAGCTTTATTCATAGGCTTTTTGAACCAAAGCATGTTACTAATGTTTCATAAAGACATCAAGGATCCTTGTTAAAACATTTACACAGTGTTATATCTTCATAGTCGCAGAAAACTCAATCTCCCTCCATCTAAAGTTTCTGTAAACATACAGAGGGTGCCGTATTTATGTGTGTCACCTGCCATAAAGACATCATGGAGTGCTCCTTTCTTTTGTAAAGGATGGTCCAGTGTTGTCCAAGCTGAAAGAGTTAATAAAGAAAGCAACAAACTTCCTTTATTTTACTTTTGGAAAATTCAAACAGTTCTTATCACGGTCTATGCTGAAATGCTGGGTCATTTCTTCAGTAAAGAAGGTTCCTTACCAAAAAGACTTTTCAAATGCACCTTGTGTCAAGTTGACGGCAGGAGTCAACAGAGGAAACAAAATAAAAAATAAGACAACAAAGCAGTGACACCTGAGACTGGCAGGGCACAAGACAGGGTGTGTCTCACCTCTTGTCCACTGAAAGGTGAGAGAGGCTTCATCACTTCCTTCAAGGGATTGTTCAGTTTTTTGAAGGGGGGTTGTATGAGCTCTATATGGTCACTAAGTACATAAGATACAGTAGAAAGTTCTCTCCTGTCTCTCAGGAAGCCACAGTCTGTAAGAGTCTGTTATGCAAACAGGGAAGTATTGAACCTCATACAAAGGGTATTTTCTCAGACTACAAGAACTCTTATCAAAATTCATACCACAGTTTAAGAGTAGGCTACTCTAAAGAGTACTAGAATTTTTTTTGAGTGCATGAACTCTTCAGAAAAGCAAAGTTTATCTGGAATTCACTGCATTGCTGCGCGTACGAATATGTGACATGAATCAGTTAGTTCTTGTTCTTGTAGAGTTCTTGTAGTAGGGGAAAATACCTTTTGTGGTACAATACTCACCTGTTTGGTTCTGTGTCACAAACTAATACAAATTGTGGCTTACTGAGGAAGAGGAGAGAACTTTCTACTACATCTAATGTACTTAGTGGCCATATGAAGCTCATACTATCCCTTGAACCACAAATGGGCCAATTAGTAAAGGAAATGATGGCGAGTAATACATTGTTAGATAAGTACAACCCTACCATAGTTCTTAAATTAAAATCCATCTCTGGTTGCCATGCCTCTGTAGAGATTTGCAGTGTCTTAAAGGCTGAAAATCCCAAAACAGGACTTGATATTAATGAGACAAATGTCCTCCAGACACGACAGGGCATTCAATTTAAAAGTGCAAATCACAACTGTTATCAAAGGGCAGAGACAGACAGTGATTCATTGAGTAAAACGTGCTTTAAATGTGCCACTTTCTCACCCACAATGAGCACAAAATGAAAGCAAAAAGACAGTGAGAATCAGCTGGACATGCTCATCAGATGTTTGTTAAAAAACAGAGCAGACAAATGGGAGGGAGTCAACTGTGTGGATTTTTTTGTTTACACAATTAAACCCTGACAGGGAGCGTGGAGTCGAAAAGAGGCTGGTCGATTTAGCACAAAGTGTGTAATTTGCCGCAGGGTGAAAATAAGCAGCTTAAAAGCATATGAAGTCGCACTCTGTCGGATGGTTTGGTGTTTTTTTGTCGGCAGGCTGTAATTACTCTGTCTGGACTTTATTGCACCGAGCTTTCACAGATGGAAAAAAAAAAGAAGGGAAGGCAGAGAGCAGAGAGAGTCAAAGGACTGACGGCGCCTGTGTGAGCAAAAATATCATGTTCAAAGTTGTTATTTACAAGACCTGTGATGGGTTGTATTTAACGGAATCCTGTGAACTTATTATTAAAATGCTATCAGCACTAATCAGCAGGTTGTAAAAGGTTTAAATAATGCTGAAATCTGTAATTCTAAAAGATTGGAGAGGATAAAAACTTTTTTTAAAAATTACATGATTAACTTTTTGATACCAAGTTACCCCAAGGCTCCACTGATTCCTCAATTTAGTTTTTATGGTTATTTTTTTTATAATTCTTACAAGTAATTTGTGTAATCAAAATAAAGACACAGCCCATGTAGGCCAAGGCAGCTTTATTCAAACCCATTATAACTTGTAATTTTTTTTCAGAAGTCTGCTACAGCATAACTGCATGTCATGTCTTACATTATGCATTTAATACAAGGGTGATTCCACCAAAAGAGTGAAATTTCTGTCCCCAGCATTATATTGTATATTAAATGTATAAACACAAGTAATAATATATTTAAAATTATATTTCATTAAACACCGTACACATTAATCTTTGTAGAAATTACAGATTTTTTAAATATTTTAAAATGACATTGAAAACACTTACACATGGCATTTCTTGCCTGTCCCCACAGCCAAACGCTACACTTTACTACGATACATCATGAACAAAATCCTTCAAAAGCTAATTTTCTTTTGCATTTAAGTGTGACTTCATATTCTGTCTACACTTTTAAATCAAAAGTTTTTTAAAAAAGTCATTATATTTTGGTTAAAATTCACATTTTAGTGCTGTCCCCAAATTTTCACTCATTGCTGTTACCTAAACACATTGCCCCTTTAAAACTTTGAAACATTCCACCAGTGACATGTTCTGCAGGAAGTGACATCATTTAGGTCTTCTGCAAGTCATGGGAAGACCAAAAGTAAGTTATCTCTTTTATTTTTCCTTAAATTTAATGATATATTAGTTGTTTTAGAGATGGTCAATCTAAAAACTCAGTCCTGTTACCTAAGTTATCTCTAAGACAACATTTGTTGATATCAAAAGTAAAATATTCAGTTAAATCTTAAGATTGTGCTCCATGTGCTTAAGCTACTAGCATAGATGCTAAGTGGCTAGATTTCACACGATTGCTAATTTTATGCTAGAAACTCATTGCTGTTACCCTCATTGATGTTACTCAAATAATGAGTAACAGCAACAAAAAAGTCATTTTTTGTCATAAATATTAGTGTTTTCATCATGTAACCAACCATTTCTTCTGAATTAACTCTTTTTCTAAGGGGAAACATTGTATGTGGTTGATATTCTTATTATTAATATACTTATTCATGGTTTTAAAATGTCATTTGAGTTTTGGTAACAGCAGAGAAAAAAATTGCAATGATAAACTGTCGAAAGCTGCAATAAATTAAATAAAGTAGCCTGAGATTGACCAGTACTCATTTTGAATGAGTAAATGTGTATATTACTAAATTCTATATTGAAATGGAATGAAAAATGAAGTTTAATTTTGAAGAGTTACAACAAGCATATTGCACTCTTTTGGCGAAATGACCCACAAAAGTTAGTTGCTGTTTTTGTCATTTTTGCCCTATATTGACATAACAGCATTGCACAGTTGCTTCAGATTTGTCTGCTGCACATCCATGTTGAGAATTACTCCTACCACATCTAAGATGCTTCACTTGACTGATAACTGATTACTGTAAAGGCAACTAGTATACAGAGGAAGTTTTGTCATATTTAAACACAATTGGATATGATAGCTAAGTTGTGATATGACATGCTACAGGAAACAGTTGATTAATCTTTTAGTACAATTTTGGTGAGCTCATATATAAGACTGTTCAGTTTGGAAGGAAGCACAAGTCCACATTAGATTGGTTAGCCAACCATTTATTGACATTATGAAACGCAGTACACAAATATAAAATATCACTCAGCTGCTGAGGTCTCTGATCTGCTCAGGACAAAGGATGCTATAATATCTTTGGGGCAGTGCCTTAATCATTACAGTTATTTGGAGCAAAGGGTACAGAACAGGAAATCTGGTTTCAAAAGCTATATCTGTTAGGAAAGGGTAAAACACCAGGCAGGGGGTGACCGGTTGGTATTTTCAGTTTAGCTAAGTCAGCATAGTCATCAGGAACTGAAAATGAATTGCAAGTCTGTAAATATCAGACAGGAAACAAGAGCATAGTTTATTTAGTAAAAAAAAAAAATACGACATTCTTAACTGAAACAGTAAAATCATGAAATCATTGAGTAAATATTAGCCTTTATTCTTAGAATATATAACACATGCATGTTGGCCTCAATTTCCTGTTGGCTCGTGTCCCAGAGGGGCATCAACTCTGGTCTGCTGCTGTAAGCCACATGCTTCAAGATTCAATTTGTTGTGTGTGTTCAGCAATGGTTTTTGCAGACCTTCAATGTAGTGAGTGGTTATTTGAGTTTCTTTTCTATTATCTCAAACCACTTTCTCTAAATATGCAGTTTTGTAATATGTGTAATAATTTTATGTAGCCCTTAGTAATTCTCCTCACCTGCTGTGTAGCTCTCAGGCTTAAACAGGTTGGTGAGCCCTGTGCAAGACACTCCCTAATATTCTTTAGAGACTTGAACTGAAATCATATTTTTAGTCTTTTATTTTCCTTCTTTCTCTGTGTTTTAGTCTCTTTTTTTTATTTGTGTCTCAGTCTTTTTATCCTTTTATTTGATGGTATTTTTCGTATCATTTTAGCTCCGTCTTTTATTGACTTCTTATTTGTTATTTTAACAGACTGGTGTCTTAATTTACTTTTAATTCAGATTGTTTTACCTTGCGTCATGCTTTTAATCTCTTTATAGAAAACTTTTAGGGTCACTGTGTTATTGTTCTCTTTTTTCATCTTTAATACTTTATCATTGTCTTTTTATATTGCTTTTTTTCTTTTTTTTTGGTCCTCATGGTCTCATTTTATGAAGCAGTGTTCCTGTATTGTCTGGGTTCCTATGACATATGGAGGGGGCCTTTTGAATCGTGGGGCTGGAGTCACTGGACATGGCACTCGTGCATGTTAGATAGAACCAGGGTACAGTGTACACTTGAGTCTTCTGCCTCTTGTGTGTTGCTGTATCCTGGTGTGTTGTGTCTCTGGCCCCATGGGGTCGGGGCCTCCTCTGTGTCCGTGTTTAGTGACGGGGCCTGGACTGTTGTGCCTACTTTTGGGGTTTAACTGATTTATGTGTTGTGGAACTTTCTCAATTTCATTTTGCTATTTGTGTATGTCCTAAATGTTCTTTGATTTTAATTGAACCTTTTTTGGTTGTTCTTTTTTCCTTGTATTTAAACTGTTGTGCTTTGTTATCTTATGTCCCTGCCTGCTGTCAAAGCACTTTGTAAACCCATGTTTTTAAAGGTGCTATACAAATAAAGTTTATTATTACCATTATTATTATTATTGTATTTTACCTTTATTCTTGACCCAAGACTTTGTTAGCACGTATTTTACTTTCAAGGTCAAATGTGTCAAAATGCCATTTTAACAGATTTTTTTTTACATTTGAGGTATCCTACATAACGTTTTACGCACGGATGAAAAAATATGTACTTGATTTAGAAAATACAAATGATTTACTCAGCCATAATTAAATTACATTTTGACATTATTTTTGATAAGAGAATGATACGCTTTAATAAAAAACATTCCCTTTGTAGTAACAGTCTCAGTATTGAAATAAATGTCAAATGATCACAATGTAATGTAATCCCAATATAATGTTACTGTGTTTTCAGTTGTATGACCGACTCCTCCGTGGTGTTTGTGTGTTTGACAGAAAAGAGGACAGACACATTTATCTCCTCCAGCCCTCCCTGTTTTTTGTACTTTTGCCTCAAGGTGCTTCGCCTGGTGAAGAACCAATTAACCCATGTTCACCACCGAGGGCTGTGACTGCTGTGACAAGCTCTGTGGAGCCAAACGACATAATGGTCTTCAGCTCGGGGAGCACTGGGAGCTCCTCCCTGTAGTAAAGCTGAATGAAACAATGTGAGCCGCTCTGGAGGTTGAGGACAGGGCACTCTGCTGCGAGCGTGGAGGACAATGTGACAACAGGTGATGATGGGCCATTGTGTGAGACCATTTGTTACACAGCTGTTGGATTGATTTTGCACTTTGGATCACAAAAGGGATAAGAATGTATGAAATCTTTTAGACAGAATAAAAAAGAGTGGAGTGACATCATGGGTGAAAAAAAGGAAAAGGGAGTTTGCTGGGACAATGACTAAGAAAACATATTACTCTGGATAAAAATACATTACTTTGTACATAATTCATGAAAGAAACAGAATGGAAGAATTCTCTTGGCTATTTATTTTATTCCCTGTACTTATATTTCATCTCTCTGCTCATCTGTTTTTTGAACCGCTGACCCGTGGGTTCAGTTGGCTATACTTAAAGAACTACCACTGTTTTATATTTGCTGGTAAATTCCATTTAAAGTGTGTTTCTCTGTTCAAGATTAAACAATATTCAGCTCAAAGCTCTTTGGTAAACATCTTAATCACCAGGAGCTCAGAGCAGAGCATTTTATCTGCTGAGAGAATAGACAAGCACAAGAACAGAAATGTTCAGAACAACTCAAAAGAAAGGCCTCCAGCGGACAGAGAGCACTTCAAACACACGAGGAGGCAACTCATCTGTAAGAAGAAACATTTCATGATATTTCTTTTAACTGTGGAGAAAATGCACAAACTTTAAAGACAGTTGTCAGTAAAATGAATGTTTCAGTCAAGACAGCATTTTACTAACATATTTCCAACATTATGTTTATAATTTGTTTATATTCTGTTTATAATAACACAGCATTTTTACTTTAAGATCTTTTTGATTATGCTCGAACATCTTTGAATTATTTAGACTTTTGCTGTACAGCCTAGCACAAATAACAAGGTTTAAAACCCTCAGTGGTTTTGAAACTGCGAGAGACACCATACATGAGAATAAGTAATGACCATTTTGTTTGTCTTTGTTCTTATAGGGTCAATCCCCATGGTACCCCTTCACCCTTGGTTTTGCATGGTTACGTCTAGTAAAGGGGGATCCCAATTCACCGTAAGATTAGGGGGATGGCTACAAAGCCCTTGAAACAAAGACAAACCGGAACCTCACTTGAAAGGAAGGGGTATGAGAATTTCCCATAATACACCACGCCTGCTGACAAAATGGCATAGTGGAGACCGAACAAAGGGCATAATTGTAAGTAATTATTATTAAATTATTAAGTAAAACTTATCATGTCTTGAATCATTGGTCATATTGTAAAATTTCTTGTTCTAAGAATCTAGCTTTTGCAGCTATAACGACAGATATTGTTGCATCTGCCTACGACACAGCCAGCGAGCAGCTCTGGGTGACAACGTAGTCGTGTGGCATTTCGTTTCTTCAGGGCATGTTTTCACCTCTTCCCCTTGGCCCTCAAAACAAAGGGGCACGAGGAAGGGGGTAAGAAGAAGGAGAAAGACTAAGGGGTACATCTGGGACTGGCCTATTGTGTGAGAATACGTGAGTAAATGAAAATATCTGATGATAGATTACTCTTTATTAAACACAGATATGCTAGAGTTATTCTGTTAGACAAAGTTAAAGTTAAATCTGTTGAAAAGTTAATAATTGAATGAACAAAAATAATCTTAAACTATAGCCCCAGGCCAAGTTTGACACTCAGTCTTTTGCAACACCACTCAATATCAACTTTCCCAAATCAAATGACCCAGTCCTAAACAAAATAAAGCCCCTTGTGCAAAGTCAATTTGTAACGCAAGAACAGTAACCCACTCTGTCATGCCATTTAATGGCACAGCTGAGATTTCACTCTCCATATGAAAAGACTGAAAGAATAATCCCTGTGGCACAGAGCTCAAACTTTAGACCCTACAAACACTTGCTCTCTGCAGTTTGTGAGCTCAAACTCTGTGACAGAGTGGATGAAGAGTGTGAAATGTTTGGCACGCCAGTGGGACAATGCAGGGTTTAGCGTCACACCTTGAAGAGAGGATAAAGGATGACATCTGACGTGCAGGATGTTGAGACAGGAAGTGGTGTCACGGTGAGGACAGAGTTTAGGTTTGTTTTGCAGTGGGGGTAAATAAAGTGCAAGAGTACAAAGTGTTCTTCATCTGTGTGAGGAGCAAGGGCTGGAGCAAAACTGTTTAAACCTGATTAATTCAGTGTAAAGCAAACCAATAACTTTGAACAGCTTTACTTTAAACATGAGGAAAGACATTTGTGAGCAATCACATCATGCTCAAGACTACTGGAAACATTTTAAATTTCTTTAAGCACTGCAATTTTTAGGACAGGTATAAATTTGGGCTTAATTGTGCTTAAGTTGCACTTTTGAATGTAAGAAGGCAGACTTGCACAAAGTAAGGATATATCACACAACTTAATTTGTGGGATGTTAAAGTTAATCTTAAACTTTTGAGCACACAGATATCTTCATGTTAAAACATAAGTCTGCATTTGACTTGGATGGCTCAAAAATGTTGAGCTGATAGGCTCTGGAGAGCTCATGGAAAAAACTCTTTTGACATTATGGCATCTATTTAAAGCAGGATCATCTTTCCTGTAAGTGGGTAGGGTTTTAAGACTTTCAATGTCTGCTACCACTACAACCTAAAAAATGTCACTGTATTTTCATAATTCTGAAAATGAATGTTCAATACCTTTAATTGTCCCTTTAGTAGCCTAAAAAGTATCCCTAATGACAAAAGATATCAGCTTTCCTAAAACTGCTATAAAATTAAAACTACTTCAGCCCGAAATATACGTACACATAGTTGTATGTCGGGAGGTTCAGGCAAGTAAGTTTTAGCTACTCAGCAGTTTCCATAACATACATCCCAAGATGTTCTTGTGTTTCAGATACATGGGCCAAACGTGGCCACTGAACAGACCGGATGGATCTGGCACCGTGTTGATCCTCGAGCACCTCCTTTGCATTCTTCAAATTGGATTGAAATGAAGTAGCATTGGTTCAGCACACTAATCAGAGTTTTGCATGTGCAGAGCAGAAAGCCCTCAACAATAAGAATGTGAGTCTCCTCCTCCTCCTCTTTGTCAGACTTTGGGACAATCTCGGGGTTATCATTATAAAAATGAGTAAATAATAGTCAACAACCATTGACTATGATGATTTTTTTTTCTTTTGTCTGCTTGTTATTTTTTTCCTTTGCTTTTCTTTTCTTTTCTTTTCTTTTTTTTTTTTTTTTGCAGACCCAGATTAGAACAACAAAAAAAAAAAAAACAGAAAAAAAAAACCGTCCTGGTCCTAATGACTAATGACAAAAATTCAACAGAAAGCAGGGAGTCCAAAAACAATCCAGACATAGATTTATGCTTTACTTTTTATTAAGATAAATACGAAATTTAAAAAATGCATTTCAGTAGTTTCCATTTGGACATTTATTGTCATTAAAAACAAATGTGTTGCCATTGAAGGCTAGAAGAAGTAGACAATTCTAAAACATGCTTTAAATGAATATCCTGAATTTGAATTTATGCATATATCAAATAAAACATGGTTTGAAAATAAATTTACACTAATCATTGGCACACAATGTCCCCAGATTTAAATGTTTTGAAATAGAAAAACTGCATCCAAATGTTTAACCTAAACTTAAACATAAACATAAAATGTTAGTTTTTATTGCTTATAGGGGCTTACATGTTACTCTTCAGGCCCAAGCTCTCTGCTCTTTCAAAGCCGTACTTGGCAGAGCTGGACAAAAAATCTTCATTTTTTTTTTAATTTCAGGTTACTACGAGGAAGTTGAAATGCCTTTAAAAAATCCTTTGTGCAGGTGTCAAGCATGTCTCCCTCGGATGTTTAAGTGATCTCTGAAGTGCTGTAATGAAAGAGCCCAAGGTCTGCTGGCAAACCGACTGGTCCTGACTGATGTTAGTGTGTAGAAGTTTTTCAAAAAATGATAAAAAGAGTTAAAGAAATCATCATGGTTGAGGCTGTTTGACAACCTTGAACTTTCTGCATAGTTTGCAGATGGGTTGGTCAAGGACATCTTAGTATATCATGTAAAAAAACTCCAAGGGGGCATTATTGGCAAGACCAGCACAGAGATTTGTTTTACTTTTAATAGCTATATACAGTTCATGAACATGAACAAGATGTGTAATATAAATCAAATCAGAGTGTCATGTGTCTTTCCCTTGAAAAGTTATGTGCACCTGCTAACTCTTGTGTTTTTATTTTAATGGATTGTTTTATTGGTTGATCTGAACTACAGTTAAATCATTGTATTCATTTAAATTCACTGGAAATCAGAGCACATTGAACGCATTGGAATGTGTGTGAAATATGCTAATGCCCAGCAGAATGTAATATTTCACTAAAGCATTCACAGAGCATCAGAAACAATCACAAGACTCTATATACACTACATTACGCATAAAATTAAACCTGCTCATACTTTCACATTCACTCACTAATGGTTCTGATTTTTATGTAGATTCATCTATCATTATAAGCTAATTCACACCCTAATGTACCCATTAATACACCGCTGACGCTGTACTGGGAGCAGCTTGGGATGAAGTGTTCTGCCCAAGGACAGATTTACATGTGACAGCTGGAACCTGAAACATTTTGATTGATCAAGGAATGGATTCCCATTCTAAGCAACAAAATGAAATAAATAAAAAAAATAAAAATAAAATAAAAAAAATAGATCCTCTGCCATCTTTCTCTTTAAAAGTTCATTTGATTTTATCATCACATGCTCTGGTATTATATTTGAGAACGTTACTTGTTGTTCAGATGGTTTAAGTTACAGGACACATACTTCAAGATAATCAGTTAAAATTTTGGCCCTGTTCTCCCCCTCCATCGATTGTCTGCCAAAGTCCATGACCTATTGGTCTTAAGATTATCTTGCCAGATATTCCTATGGTGGGAAGTGTGCTAAAAGTGTTTTTATTCCTGATCACCCCAAAAGAGGACTGTAACCATGATATAAATCCTATGTTAGGCAGAGGGAGCATTAATGATAAATGAGCATATATTTTGATATTTGATAGTGTTTTAGTACATTGTGAAGAATGGCCAATCAGGAGGGGAGCTAGCTTAAAAGTGAAGCACATGAAGAAGATCTGAACTTAAATTGCTACTGGTATGAATGTCCTAGGTAGATTAAAACCAGACAGCTAGCTTCAATTTAGGGCGTTTTCACACCAACCATATTTCGTGCGCACCAAAGAAGTTTGGGCACAGGATTTGGTACGTTAGTATCAATGTGAATGCAACCACCGCACTTTGGTGCGCACCAAATCAGCCGGTCCGAGACCTCCATGAAGGGGTGGTCTCGATCCGCTCCATCTCCCTACATTTGGTGCGGTTTCACTGGTGTGAAACAAAGTGGGCTGAACCAATCTACTTTTGATTCATTACTTCCTGTTGATCCCACGGTTGAATCTTTTGCTTACTCAATTTGTCAGTTTGTTTATTCTGGTTGGGGATTACGATGATTTACCAGGGTCCAGAGGGTCGCTGATGCCGTCTCAAACACGATAAAAAAACACACTGGAAAATGTAGAAGAGAGCGAAACATTAACATTGGTTGTTTGGTGTAGGAAATGGTTGCCTCTTCTACGTTCTCCTCCGTAGCAGGTTTGGCAACCAGTTACGTGCATATCGCCCCCTGCTGTTTCAAACTGAGTAAATACACAAATTGGCCCGGACACGGTTCGATGTTGCAAGTGTGAATTCAAGCCAATGGGGGAGGGGGAGGGGGGCGAACCGTGCTGTAGTACGGTTCAAAACAAGTTGGCCTAATGTGAAAACGCCCTTAGTTTATGTTGTTCAACGTAAGCTGGAAATATTCTCACAGTGTACCCTTGTGTTTTTCTATCCATTCATTTGCAATTCATGAACATATTGTTTAGATACCTGACAGTATGTGACATGTGTTCCTGGAGGACCCCACTAAACATTTGTTGTGTTAGAAGTGAACTGCAAGCATGGCAGTAATTCTGAGAAGAAAAGTTATAAATAAAACAACAAAAATCAATATCATCATCAAATATGCTGATTAATGTCATAGTCAAGGCACCAGGAAAAAAGGACAGGGTGTACTCTTCAATGCTCAGTTTTATTAATAATTTTATGAAAGAATACTTCATTAGTTTTGTCAGGTTTGTGTCTGTAAAGTCTAACACATTATTCAAATTTGTGATTTTGACTGTGATCTTGATTTACAAGTTTGCATTTCGTGTTATACTTCTGCTGCTGTGATCAATCTGTCATCTCTCCTCTGCCTCTACACTGATTCTACTGATGCGGTGACAGTAGCTCAGTCCAGAAGGAGTTTGATTGGAGATGGAAGGGTAGCTGGGTCAAGTCCCAACTGAACCATATTTAAATGCTGGTTTGTGAGCCGGAGAGGTGCCAGCTAAGTTACCATTGCTCTTAACCCCAAAATTGCTCAGCAGCACTTGTTTGGGAGCAGCAAGCCATCACCCCGACATCTCTCCATTCATTCATGAGTGTAGGACCTGTTCTACATGTACATGTGTATTTCAGCCTGTGTGTGTAGGATGTCTTAACAGAGAGTAAAAAATTGATTTCTTCATGAGGGGTAAATGGAGGATATCTTCTTCTGTTGATGCAAAGACTACAGCTTTCACCTTTGTTGTGATAAATTTGGAAGACATGATCAACCAACCCACTGAATCGATGGTGGGGACAAGTGGTGTCCATCACATGTACATATCCCCATAGCTATTAGCTAGTGTATCTCCCATTTTAACGTCCTTGAACTTTCTGACCCCAAAGTCCAGCTGTTGTCCCTTAGAGTTTGTGACTGTACACCAAGTGACAGGGTGAGTTTGTTTTAAGAAATGTTCAGAGATGCGTCTGCGTGCCTCACACCTTTCTTTGCCAACACAATGCCTGGAGTTGTAATGTATATTTCATGCTTTGTTGGCCCTTGCTGCACGTCGAGCCTCAGCAGCCATCAAACATTTATACAGCAGAAGCACATTTGCATATCAAGGGACTGTGCTCAGCCAGATCTAGATGGAGCCACTACCTCTCCCTCTCTGTCCTGTTATCACCTTTTCCGTATGTTTCATGTCTTAGGATGGTCCCCCCACACACCCACCTTTTTGTGCTAATCCTCTTTTGTTAAAAGCCTCTTTGTCTTTTCCCATTGTCCTCCAATTTATGTTCATTATTCATTCCCTCAATGATTGCTGTAAAAAGAGGGTGCTGTTAAGAATGGTGCAAGCAGTGTTCTGAAGCTATAGAGGGGCAGAAACAACACTGCTGAACATGCGTCATAGACAAATACATGTTATGAAAATCTGAACAAATGTATATTGGAGCTTTGCAGCCATCCTTTGAAATGCTTGTGAAGAAACTATTTGTTAGGTACCTCCTCACCTCATGAGGAATTATGAGGAAGAATAACATATTGATTACTTTTATGGCATTATAGCCACCTTGAGGAGGATTCAGCTAATGAAGAAACCTGAAGTAAAAGCTGATGCCTCCTTGAGCTACAAAAGCAAAGATAAACAGCATAGAAGCATGGACTTTTTATGATCATTTTTATCCCTCGAGAATGCAAAAGGTTATTGCCCTTATTGGTTATAAAATTTATGGCTTGCTTCAACTACTTTCTAGCATTTCTGCAGAGAAAATGTCACAGTTAATTAAATTCTTTGACAGTTGTTGAAAACAGCATAGGCAATGGTGCAGAAAAAGCAACAAATCAAATCGACAAACTTGACTGACAGACTTAAAAGAATCATGTGGAGGTCAGACTGCATGATTTGTGCATGGTTATGGCCCAATCTGATAGTCTTAGGGTTTTGAGACCGGTTATGACATAGCCATAGAGTGGGTTTTTGGGGTGGGATTTTTTGTGTTAAGTTGGGGATTGACAAGAAGAAAAAATCCTTGCAAGGTGGGATCCCTATGCTCACCCTAAAAGACACTGCTTCCCCTAGTGAAAAGTCTGTTTAGCTGCAGCTTCCTGGTCAGGTGACCTGCTGCAGCCAGGTTGGATCAAGAGGGGAGGGGCTGACTGGAACAAATAAGGAGAGGGAGAGGGAGAAATGTTTGGAGGGGAGATTTCTGCTGGTGAGATGAGAAGAAACTTGGTGGACTCTGAAATTCCAATAGTTGGAGTAAAGGGAGCAACTTTCAACATCGGTGAATGCATGCAACTGCTCAGGAGTAAGGCAAAAGGGCAACTGGGAGAACTGAAGACACAGTTTGGAACTCAGAGGACGTTTTCTGGACTGGTGAGTCGTCCCCTTTTGGATGTAATTTTTCTTCTTTTTTGACCGCTTTTTCTATGCACTGCTCCTTTTCGCTTTTTTTGGACTTTTTCAACTTTTAGTTTTTTGAGCAGACAGTTTTTGGACTTAAGTTTGAAGTTCCTACGGATTGAACCCTTTCCTGTTTTTTTTAGCCAGAGTCAGTGGACTCAAATTACCCTTTGAAGGACATTTTGTGTTTGGGTTATGTCCTTTCTTTTTTTTTTTTTTTTTTTTAATCAAATATTTCAGGAAATTACCCAGCAGAATTTATTTTGGAAATTGTGCTAGGATTGGGACAATTTCTGTGAAAAAACATCAGGATTAATTAAATCTTCACCTAAGTAAAAGTTTATTGTGGAGCCATTTTTTTACCCATTATAAGTTATTTTGAAAAATCTTTTAACTTTTTATCCAAATCAAACTTAACTAACAAGTACTTTTCGGAAGCTTTAACCCTTAAATTATAACTGGGCTTAAGAAACCGAGCTGATTGTTATACAGTCAGCCACAATTATTGGTTGTTTCATCTTGTGCAGGTTGTCATAGTGACCAATAACAACAGACCAGTCTAGGAAGCCTTTCGACTATGCCACAAAAAGTCAAACATGTTTGATTTTTGTCCTGCCTCCAACAATTTTTCCTTTCACGTCTTACAAACTGACCACTGAGAACACAGGGAGCACGGCATGTGTGAAAAACTCAGATGTCAACAGACAAAGAATTTTCCTTGGGAGCCGCAGAATCATTTGTTAAGCTCCAAATTCAACACCTCAGTCTTTATGTGTTGTCGAGAAGCTACCGCCAGACTGTAAGAAGAAGAAATGTGTGAGAGAAGCAGCAGAAGGAAGCATAGCACCTTTTTGAGTGACTGTTTACAATTACAGTCAAGATAACATTTATTTCATCACAATATTTTGTAAATCAAAAAAACTGATAATATGATTGCCAAAATGAAAACACACACACATGACTGCTGTTATGTGAGTTCAATGCATCTTATTTGGAACAGCTACATTTCCATTTGGTGATTGGCCAGTCCAGGGGCCTGTACTACGAGGCTGGATTAGCTCTTAAAGAAATAACTTCCTGGATACGTTTCGGGTTTTCCGCACTACGAATGTGGATCTCTTTGTATCCAGACACGTTGCCACGGTAACTGATGCTGAACGCCAAACCTGGTCCGGAGCAGGTTAAGTTCCAGGATAAGAGCTCACGGGGTGTGACAGACCGCCTGCTGACCAATCGGTTCTCTTGGGCGGGCATAAAAGACCGTACAGTCACCAACTTGCTGTCTTGGAAAATGGCTTGCCCATTTCTGCCAGAACCGGTTAATGTCGGTGCGCGAATTGTAAGAGGAGTGCTTCGTCGGGAGCGTTTTTTTCGTGACCGAAGTAATCCGCTTGATTGACATTATTTCTCAATGTCAGTGATAACGTTTGATCCGAGGATGTTTACTTCTGCTAAAAGACAACACATGCTGATAATTGTACTGAACTTTATTATGGATAAAGTCAAGTAATAATAATTTTGGTTTAAAGTTCAATTACAATTACATAAGTAATCATCATATCTTAAATGTTGTCTCATGTAATATGATCTCCAAATTTTGGTAGTAACACCATGACACCGAGGGACAGAATTTTGTTGGAACAAATATTTTTAAATATCTAATTTACGTTTAATTTAATTCATAGATTTATCCCAGTGTTATCAACACTGTCCATTTATTATTTTTATTAACAAAAAAGAGGAAATGTTTTACACTGTCCAATAGCAGTCAATCATGACAGTGGGACAAATGTTATTTTAGATGCAAAGTACAATAAAAGTGAAATTAAATATTATATTTAGGCTAATTATATTACATTTAAAATACATAAAAATAATTATTCATCACCATTTAAAAGACTATTTAATTACATAATTTTGGTTTAATGTGGATGAGTTCTTTATTACATTTTCAGCGATTTGTGTTTCTGGAAAATGTAAGGCCATGTTTTTCACCGTGTTGCTCCTGGCCTGGATAATACTGCGGTACTCCTCATACTTTTGCAGGATTATTTGCTGCTCCTCCACCGTGAAGTAGGCTGCTCTCTTCTCCATTGTGAAAAATGCTCTGGGGCCGCTAACCACGCCCATTTTATGTGTGCACGCACAGATCTCAGCCGGATTCACTTATCGAGTTGATAACAAGCCTCGTAGTGCAGCAGATCTGGATGGCGGAGATCCGGTGAAGTTCAGCGAGTTGTCGCAGAGTTATCCTGGATGACTTAATCCAGCTTCATAGTACAGGCCCCAGGCCTGGTCTGAACCATATTGTAAATGACTGTGCGTTCATCTTACCATCTCTGCTCTTCTCTGGGTTTGCCACCCTGAGCCAAAGGGCTTGAACAGGATGTGTTCAAGCCCTGAAACAAGCCTGTGAAACAGGATGGGTAGGATGTAACATTGGTAGGTCTTTTTGAAGGTGTTTTTGACAGCCAGTGATACTTTAAAAAGTGGGAGAGGGAAGTGGACTTCTAGCACTAGTGCAAGTTTTCTTAACCTGGCTCCAATCAGTTGTGTAATATAAACTATTCAGGGTGTTTAAAATTAAGAGACAGGAACTGTCTGATCTGGCATTAAAGGTTCAACTTAACATCTTATGTGAGTCACCTGTTTCAGAGTCTCTCAGCTCAGCATTTTTCTGGCTGGGTCTTAACTCTTTCCCAAGAGACGTTTTATCTCCAACTTTGCATTTTGTTAAATTAAAGGCTTTAAAACCATGTCATGCTGCCTGTCTGATATTTTATTATAACAGGGCGGTCTGAGGGTGTATTTTACATTCAACATTTTGTTGTATACAATATTTTTTTCTCTGAGGTATAATGCCAAAGTAAAACGCCTCTGCAGCTGCTTTCAGCCTTGGCTTTCTTTCTCTCCCTACTGTCCACTTCCTGTCATCCCTCTTTTCTCCCACATAATTCTTTCTCTGTCTAAAATACTCTGTCCTTTCCCTCTCCTGTGGTGCCTTCCACTGTCTCTCGTTTTATCTTCCGGCCCAGTCTTCATGTTTACTGTATTACCTCCTCCTCTGCAGCATTACCTATCTGAACTTCCCACGTTTGCCCACAGTTTTGTTGCATTCTTCTACCTTTCCTTTCCCTTTTATATCACTGTATACCACCTTTCTCTTGCACATCTTCGAAGGAGTTTACATTATAACTGCCCATGTCACCATAATAATAATGATCTGTCCTGCACATCTGTTCATGTTCATGTCTTTCTCTTGTCTTCTGCAGGTGTGATTGTCTTGAGGTTACACTGAGGACATAACTAGCTTCAGGGAAGGATGCATCATCAGGAAGTGAGTACTCTCCATGCACCCAGGAGAAATTACACTGTGGAGGATGACTCTCAGTGCAGTCTTTGCTAAATCGCTGCAGCAAAATCTCACTCCAGCCACTATAAGTTGATATAATACAAACAACGCAGCAGCTGAAAAAATACAGCAGACAAAAAAATATATATTTTATGTTAAATCCACTAATTTATGTTGCAGATAAATGAATAATTACAGATTGTTAATCCAAAGAAAGCTCTTTGAGAAACCATTTTAAATGGCTACTGATTCTGACTAACATGATTCAATTTAAAGGCAAGGTAAGATAGATCTTGTTAAACTACATCCAAAGGGTGCTGTATTAGATGGAAATCTGTGACTGACTGTGAAGGCCACCATAGTACAGTGAGCTCATTTTCATGCCCAAGAAATCAGTTTGACTTGATTTGAGCTTTGTTACATGGCATGATCTCCTACTGCAGTAGCCATCAGAAGATGGGTAGTCATAAATGGATAGGCATGATCAGCCAAACTCGTGGGTAGCTTGTGTGGTCTTCTGCTGCTGTAGCCTTTCTGCTTCAAGATTTGACATGCTGTGTGATCAGAAAGAGCCTTCTTCATACCTTGGATTTACCAGTTGCTCATGCAGTTACTGCTGCTTTTCTATCATATCCAACCACTCTGGCCTTTCTCCTCTGACCTCTGGCATCAACAAACTTAAAGAATTTCCGCTCATTGGATATTGTCTTTTGCTTGGTACATTCTCCATTAACCCTGGTGATTCTACATGCTTAAATATGGGTGTGTATAAAGAGTAGCCATTTACATTGATTGCAAGTTACCAACAGAGGTTCCTAACAAGCTGGTCTGTATTCAAACACACTTATACACTGCCTGGCCAAAAAAAAAGGCATCCCCAGAAAACAAGGTCACACCCTCTAGTATTTCATTGGACCAACTTTAGCTTTGATTACAGCACACATTCAATTTTTCCAATATGCTTTTGCAATGTCACAAGATTTGTCACAGATCATAGCACTGCCCTCACAGGCTTGTACAGTAGGCACTAGGTATGGTGGGTGCATCACTTCACCTGCCTCCCTTCTTACCCTGATGCTCCCATCACTCAGGAACAGGATAAACCTGGACTCATCAGACCATGACCTTCTTACATTCCTTCAGAGTCCTATTTTTATGCTCCCTAGGAAACTGAAGACTTTTTTTCCAGTAAGCCTTAATGATAAGGGGTTTTCTGAAGGTTACACAGCTGTTCAGTCCCAGTTCCTTGAGTTTTCTTCACATTGTGCTTGTGGAAATGTAATTACTTTCACTGTCAAACATACCCCTGAGTTTTCCTGTTGTTTTCTTTGACTTGATTTGGCAAAAATGTTTGTGTCTTTCAAAATGGTTGTGTAAGAAATGAGAAGCTACTCATTGCATCAGTGTGGGTTAAATAACTTGTTTCCAGCTGAAAAATAATCGCGAGTAAAGTTATGAGATGTGCCAAGACTTAGTGTGCGTGAGTAATAGAAGGGCGTTTCTTCAAAGTGCATATAGAGGCTTGCTTCATTTAAGGGAGGAGCCGAAAATGATGACGTCCAAAGCCTCACTGCCCGGCTGTACCACGTAAACTGCTTCAGAATGTGGTTCAGATTTTGCTGCAAGATTATACAGCGGTATAAAACACTCATGCTCCACTCAAAATGTGGGTTTTTGAGGTCAATTGGGAGTTTGGATAGAGAGTTAGAGAGATAGATTGAAGATTTAGAAAAGCGAGGAGAAGATAGGTAAGAGGGTGGAGCCAGGTAGGAAAATGATGATTTCCCTTTTTGGGAACATTTTGATTTGATTACTCCCAATAAGGTAAGTGAAATCGAACAATATTTCAGACACATTATGTTTGCTTTTGAAGACATATACTTTCACTGTTTCTTATTTTTATTCAAAGGTGGAATGCTTATTGTGTTCCAATGAGTTTGGCTACAATAACAACACCTCATCCATGCTAAGGCATTACCGTTCCTTGCATGGCAATAAGGAGGAAACTGGAGCTTCACCTAGCCAAGGTAAGTTGTGACAATACTGTTAGCACATTGACACAGTTTTTTGTTGACTTTTGTTTATTATGGTAATAAAGACAGGTAAAAGACGCTGTATTAGTTCTGATTTAACCAGCCAGCAGAAAACAAAGAGCTGGATGAAGCCCACGTCTTTATGGTAGTGAAGGACGCACAGCCCTTCAGTATTGTGGATGATGTTGGATTCAGGACATTTGTGGCCAAACTTGATCCTAAATATGTTCTCCCAACAAGGCAGGTGTGTATTGGTATATGAATGAAACAAAATGGTTACTTTATTGTGTGTTTCAGAATTCAGCACTAATTTTTTTTTTTCCTTTAGGCTCTGAAGGCCATGGTGAAGGCTAAGTATGAGTCCGCTAAAGAGAAGGCTCAGGCTTCAATGAAAAAGTTGGCTGCTGTAAGCCTGACATCTGACATGTGGACATCTATCAACATGGATGCCTACCTGGCTGTAACATGCCATTTAGTGGGAGAAAAGACCAAGCTCAGTTCTGTTGGTAAATGGACTTGAGCTTATAGCGCTTTTCTAGTCTTTTGACTACTCAAAGCTGCTTTACACCGCAGGTCACACTTACCTTTTTACTCTCACATTCACTCACTGATGGTTCTGAGTTTATATTTGTTATCCATCAGTATCTCTAACACATTCACACCCTTTCATGCCCATTTAAACTCCACTGATGCAGCAGTGGGAGCAACTTGGGGTTAAGTGTCTTGCTCAAGGACACATCGCTATGTGTCGCCTGGAGCTTGGCTTGGACCTGCAACCTCCTGATCACTGACCAACTGCACTATCCAACAGCGCCACCAATGCAGTGGTGTTGGGAGTGCACGCATTCCTCCAGTCACACACAGCTGAAAATATAGCTCGTGTGAAGGCCTCCCTGATCGAGGAATAGGGAATCACGAATAAGGTGACAAGATTGTCACTGCTCCCAGTATGATTGCCTGTGTGAGACAGCTAAAGCTTTGGCACCATATTTGCATTGCGCACACAGTGAACCTTATTGTGAAGAAGGCGTTTGACAAGTACCCTGTGCTCTCTGGCATTCGGGCCAAAGCAAGGAAGCTGGTTGGCTACTTTCGAAGCAGCACCACTGCGAAGGTATGCTCTTTCCCTTTATTCCAATTTATGATAATACTAAAAGTTGGTCTGTGCTCCTACTGTAGTGATTTAATAGCTTTTTCATCTGTATCTTTAAAGGAGAAGCTTACACAAGTGCAGCTTCATCTGGGGTTGCAAAAATTAAAGCGTATTCAAGAAGTGGAAACCAGATGAAACAGCTCATACTTGATGCTGTAACATTTGGTTGAGCTGAGAGAGCCAGTAGGGGCAGCTTTAAGTTGGGCTACAGCATGACATCCCTTTCCTGACTTCAGAAGAGTTCAGCATTGTTGGAGGGTGCCTGTCTCTGTTGTCTCCCTTCTTCGACACCACTGTAGAGCTGCCGGCAGAGAAGAATGTGTCTACCTCCTAAGTTGTGCCTCTCATGAATTTCTGGAACAAACCCTTCAGGAAGAAGTCACAAAGCCGGCACCTGTGATTCCATTAGAAATGGGAGACCAGCTGATCAGCAACTACAGGACAAGCCCTACACTTTGCAGTCGATGAGCATCATGTTGCTACACTCCTGGACACTCGATTTAAGACTATCGGATTTTTCAGCAAAACAAATGCAGCTGAAGCAATAAAGCGACGGACATCCAAGTGTGCCACACTTATAAGGTCTAAACAAAGCAGAGAGGAAATTCCCTGGGCTTCTACCTCTCATGATGTGACTGAAGGTAATCTGTTATTTTACTTTTTAGATCAGTTATTCCTATTGGAACACTTACTAGCATGATCTGTGGTTTCCTCAGGTAGCAAACTGTGGCAATCGTTTAGACACCAGTGTCGTGGAGGCACGGGGGCTCATAATGTAACAGCAGATGCCACTGTGGAGGTCCAGTGCTACCTTTCGGAGCCAAACATAATCAGCATACATAATCAAAACATAATCAAAACCCTCTAGAGTACTGGGACAGGCAAAAATTATTGTGACCAAATTTATATGACCTTGCTCTTGCGTGTGTGCACGCCAGCATCTTCTAGGTGTTTTCAAAGGCCTGAAAGATTGTGTCCACAAAAAAGGAATCATTTAAAACCAAAAACTGTTGAAAAATTGTTATTTCTGAATAAAAATGAAAACAATCTTCCCTGTTCTGGGCATCATTGTCCAAGTTACATAAGCATATTAAGTGCTCTCTTAGTTCCACAAGCAGTTTCACTGTCTTCTGCCTGCTTAAGCCCATGACACTTTCCTGGAGTGACAGAAGAAAATTATACAACCTGCCATATCATATGCTTGGCTTCTACTGTAGTGTTACTGAGGGCCAGAATTGTGAAATTAATATCACTTGGGCACCAGATAGATGACTAAATGTTAAGAAAACAGAATTCTCAAGGTTAGGCCTATTGCTCAATTAAACCACACTACAGAGAAAATAAAGTTTATCTTAAAATAAAAAAAAAAAAAAAAATACAATTCCGAAACATTTCAATTTTATTCAAATGTAATGAGTCCCAACAGGCTAGGCAATGAAGTCCAAAATATTCTTAAAGTATAAAGTCCATCAAAGCAAGTCTTCAAGCTTGTTCTCAGTTCATCAAAGGGGAAAAATCTGAATGTAGCAAGCAGTTAATCAAACCCAAAGATGTCCAATAAATATTCTGATCCAAAATTCAACGTATCCAAAGTTCTTTGTCAATTCAATACTCAAAAGGTACAGAAATACGTCCGCAACAAACACAGTTCTCCATACTCACCTTGGCCTCCTCCTGAATCGTTTAATAAATCCTTTAATACTCTTAAGCGGGGTACACACATAAGGATTTTCTAAATCTGAAGACATTTTTTATCTGCTTGAGACCACACATGAAGATAAAAAAAAAAATCAGGCATTGAACAATTTTGATCGTACTGTGTGTGATGTGCTTTGATAATCTCAACACAGCACACCACACACATAACATTCTGTCCCATCACTGATCTAAAATGTCATCCTTGAAGACAGAAATCTCGCGTGATCAAACACTATCTAACAAAAATATAGAGGACAAAGCATGGCAACAACCAGAAAACAAAACACTCAACATGGGAGAGGACAGAAGAGGGAATGATGGTGGTCTTTCGACTATTTTGATGGAATATCTGGAACTAAATAAAAGAAAAGACTGTGGAAAAATCCTGGGGACAGCCAGAACATGTGTGCTGGTCCTCCATATCTTAGGTCCACTGAACTTTATATTTATGTTTCAGGTCGGCCGTACTTCTTTACGTTATAGCCAGCTTCCTTGTTCCTCAGTCAGCTCGCTTATTGATTGGCTATTGTAACACAAGATCTTGCCCTTGAGTTCACTTTAGTGCAGACAATGAGCAATGGAGACCTTTCCTAAACTAAGGGCAACCTAAAAGAGGATCTTTCCTGGAGCTTTCTTCAGTCTGTGTGTGCTTCTCCAGCTCCAGCATGTTACTGTGGAGAGACAAAGAAGAGATCTATCAGCCACCAAATCACACCTGTGTTAATCAGCTCTGGCTCTGTTCCTAGCCACTCCCACACATCTTTCCCCTATATTCTGTTCCACAACACAATTTATGGAGTCATGACTCGGGAGTCGTTGCCTTTTTTCCACACACATGACGATTTTTGGTTGTAAATATTGAACAAGTTTAATATTTACGATTAGTCTATCAGCCTCGACCAGTTTCAAAGTCGACTATCGGGGCAAAATCACACTTCATGCTCGTTAGACCACAGGATAATCTTATAAAACATAAAATAAGTAGGCACTGGCTGTCCTTGGTCAGGAAGGGGGAAAAACAGCCTAGTAGTCTTTATGTGTGTCCCCCGCTTGAGGGCAGAGAGTAGAATCAGCTGGGTCCTAGATGGAGGTAATCTCACCTGGTTTCTGACTCTGTGGTTCTCTATTAACTTCCGGCCTGCAGCTGATGGCATATGAGTGCTGGCATATGTGGCAAGAAAGTGCACTGCAAAAATAAAAGAAAAATATAGGCTGACATGTCTTAAACACCTGTGCACACAGTCAAATCGGGACTAATGTTTCATGCTTGTGGACTTTATATCTCAAGAATTTTAAATGGATTTTCTTAAAACTTTGCCCCACTATTAACTCTAAATCAAGAATTTCATCTCGAGAAATGTGTCAATTCACACGAGAACACTAAAAACTGTAGTAGCCTATATATGCCAGGCCTGTAAGTGATGCTGTAATGCTCCTGAAGACATACACCAAAACCAAAGAAGAGTACATATATATGTATATACATAAAGAGAAATGTGAAAAAAAACACTGGCCTATCTCTGTGTCCTCTTGTTGATCATGGTGGTTGACTTTGCTGTTCAAGCCATAAGCTCAGCAGCTTGGGCAGGACACTTCAGTCTGTCATTGTTTCTCTTGTCAGGCTCCACGCATGAGATGGGCCCAGATGCACTCATTCCTGGAACTATCCCTATTTGTTTTCTGCATGGACACAAAGCCAGAATGTTTCAGATCTGTCCACTCTGAGACTGTCCACTCGTTTAAGAAAAACGTCATATTTGTGTGTCCGAAATGGCCATATCATTGAAAACGTGGATACGTATAAATCCTTCATTGTGTGGATGTCCCTTAAGTCTTGTTGTTGAGCAGTCACCCTCAATATTCTGAAAATAAGATTTATACAAATTACATGATGACAAAAACTCCCCACTCTTGTCTCCTCGGCCCCTTTGCTGTACTTCTACTGTCCAACACTAGTAGGCTACGAGGTGGCAAAGAACTATAACAACATGAAATAAGTATTTTCTGGTCAAATAGTGTGTCCTGGAAGTTTACTTTTGAATAACATCAACTTGAAATTTAGTTTTGATCAACACATTTGACTGGAACCTTATTCATCCTTCTCCTTCCAATATGGACAAAAAAAAAACTAAGACTGCAGGGAATGTGTCAAGGTGTGATTCTCTAAATAGATAATAATGTTGAAAATATCCCAGGTGAACCCTTTAAACACGTCTCTAACCCTCTCATGATACACCTGCAGTGAGTATTTCAATGGGTCTGAAGTTACCCACATCGGGAGCACAACATGTAGCCTGCAGCAGATCAGCTGCTGACCAACGAACTGAAAACAAGTGTAGCTGCGGCTCGTGCAAGGAGAGCACTGAGGTCTTGACAAACAGCAGTGCACTGAATTACCAACAGAGAGAGTGACATGTTATGTACTGTGGGGTCACACACTCAGCAGAACGGAGCTGCAGGGGCCCTAGTCCCTACCTGTCAAGGCCAAATAGAGGTGAAAATGGAATTATTCAGTGTTGCGTCTCAAGACAGCTGGTGGCAAAGAGGGAGCTGAGGCTGAAAGAAGAACAGAAGAAAGTATATTTGAGGTATAGGCCTGACTGTCAAGAAAAGATATACAGTAACAGGAATAAAAATAAATAGATACATATTAACAAAAACACTTAAAAACAGATTTGCAGAAATGTTCAGGAGATGTATGAAGCGAAAAAATGACCTAACTTAATGATGAATCAATTTTGGTGGCGATCAAGTAACAGCCATTAGCAAACAACCAATAATTGTAAAACTTATAATCATATAAACATGATTCAAGTGTAAGGAGTAGGTTTTCACATCAAAGATATCATACTATGAGGGTTACTTCATGGAAATATTGTTTGTAGGTATCAGAGCAATATATGAGCTTACTTGGTGGAGGTTTGTGTGATCTGAGTGCTGTTCATTTTGAAATTGGGCTGCCAAAATACTATACTTTCCCATGACTTTAACAGTAGCCAGGACATATTCACAATAATATGATCAAATTATCTTTAGCAGAGTAGAAGGGTTTTATGTGATAAGACATTTTAACTAAACTGAATTGGCCATGAGAATATAAATTCAGTTTTTCTCTGCAAAATCAAAACAAAAAAAAAACATACTGAGGACTTTGTATTGGACAGGGTACAATACCTCACTCTCAACTGTCATCTCCTTTGACAGGGTTTGCAAAGCTGCACTTGACAGTAAATACCAACAACAAGTGTTACTCTTCTGCAGGGCCACTTAAGCCTGTTTATCCTCCCTTTAGGATTTGTCGCAACAAGACGATCAGCGAAAGGAACAGCAACTGTCCCCTTTTATGATTAGGCAGTTTTACAGTGCAGCCTCTTTTTACAAATACAAATATATAGCTAAGATAGCTGTAATACTGTTAATGATTAACCTCCGCTCCAATATATTTGAAAAGATCCAATTTCGAAGTCAGATGTAATTACCTACTCTGCAGGGTCAGATGATTGTTTTTGGTTTTTGTTTGTTTTTGTCTGGAGCCAGAGCTTGCAGGTTCAAACTTAAAAATGTCTTATAACTCACTGGATAAATTCTCACACTCCACAGAAAGAATTCACATAATGCTGCATTATTATGTCACTTACTGGGGGATTCCACTGGATGCGTATCCGGTCCTTCTCCACTCCGCTCCGCTCTGCTCCGTCATCTGACGCGCGTCAACTCCCACTGGATCCGTCTGCGGTACGAAGCATTGCGGCTCCGCCTTGCAGCGGGTCAACGGGCTTATAAAGTATTTTGTGGTTTTGCACCTCCAAAATCAAAAGCTCCTCATCCATGGTGAAGTGGGGTAAGACTGAACTTTTGACACCAGGTCTGTCTCTGCCCTAAATGACGTTTTCCAGGTACAGTACTTTTCCGTTGTTGACACGGTTTATTTTATTTTGAAACATCTACGGATGTTTTATTTTGTGTTTGTGCTCAACTATATATATCTATATATATATATATATATATATATATATATATATATATATATATATATATATATATATACATACATACATACATGTATATATATATACATATGTATATATAAACATATATACACACACACACACACATATATATATACATATATATATATATATATATATATATATATATATATATATACATACATATATATATATATATATATATATATATATATATATATATATATATATATATATATATATATATATATATATATATATATATATATATATATATATATATATATATATATATATATATATATATATATATACATACCTAAAAGTTATTATGTTAACAATAGATAAAAGCACTGTCACCTGATAGTAAGAAGTATCACTGTGCTTGTCTGTGTGGAAAATGATGTTCTTTGCATGTATGTGCTCCTTACATGCTTCTCTTCACACATCAAAAGCTTATGATGGGAAATTGCAAATACATGTTAGATTATTTATGTGTCAGTCCCATGATTGGCTGGCAACTGCAGGATCAGCCCTGTCTCTTGCCAGATGAAAATTGGCAATAGTTCTAGCCACTGTACAACCTCAAGAGTTAAAGCGGTGAAAAAAGAGGATAAACTTTTTAAAACAGTACTTCATCAAGTGTTTTCATTTGGAATCCATTGTAATTATTACTGTCATCATGTTCCTAATTTTTTTACTTCATTTGTGTGAGCTTAGAAGAGCAAAACAATTCCAAAAGTACGGCTAAAGACGGTTTTTCATGAATGCATAAATCTTCTGTCAATGCCTTTTCTGCTATACAATATATCAGGATTAGCTTTTGTGCAACAGCCAAAGAATCAAGAAAAGGTCATTTGACATTTGGAGTTTGGACCAAGTTGAAGGTGGCTGATAGACCTCTGCTGTAGTCTGGTGAATATTGAGTTTCAGAAGCTGTCAACATGAAGATTAGTTCTTAAACTGTGTCAACATACATGTCTTCATAGTTAAAATTTATCAGAAATGAAACCATTTCAGCTTTGGAAGCCAAAGTATGTTTGCGTGACTCTTTTTTTGTTTGCAGGCATGGGCACTTTTTTTTTTTTTTTTTTTTTTTAACTTTCTTGGCTTTCAAGCTTTGCTTCTCCAACACACCATTATGTAATCGTCTCATCACCTCTGCACAACTGCTCACCTGCTTCTCATCAGTCATTCTCCTGCAGGTAATTCAGCTCAGTGCCTCATTCAATCTCTGCCAGAACACCGCTGCAGGAGCATCTCCAGCCTGTCCGTCTCCATTCAAGCTCGGCCTGGAAACACACTAGACAGTTTACAAATCTTGACTGATTTGAAAAACAAAAGAGACCACAGATGGTTTCAACTGAAATTTAACATTCAAAACCCATACTGGATGGCTCTGCTAGACTTCAAAACAAAACTACCTTACATTTGCAGAAATATTTTCATCGAGGAATTTCTACAGACATTAGATATGACTACCACCTCTGTCTCGCTGAGCCGTGTTTTACTCTAACACTGTTGCTTCATTCTGATCCAGTTGGAAAAACACTGTTTTCTTATTTCCTTTGGCTCATTTTATGTTAACACAGTAGGTGGGCCAAGTCCAAGTTGAGACACACAACAGGTCAGAGCGGGTCATTTTGTCACAGCCAGTGTTACTATGACTACGAGTAAACTCCACTTTATGGAAAGGAAGGTAGTGGGCTAAGCTACCCACTCCACAGAGATTAAATGTTCCACATAAGAGTACAAATGAGCATATATATCAATGTGTGATGTACGTTTGTAGAGGACAATAGCATGGTAACTTATTACAACAAAACACTTGCAGAATCAGCGAAACTGTCAGGGAGGGGTAAAAGTAGAGAGCAGCTTTAGACTCTCTGAATCAGTCAATGTTGAGGGTGACTTACTGTGGAGATGCTGAGTGAAGCTTAGCTGTTGCGGTTTCTATTGTATGTTTGGCCTGTGCACAGAAAAAGTCTCTGTGGGATCCAAAACATTGTCATTAAGTAGTACTTTGTTTTCAGCCAGGATAGATTTATTATTACTACTACTGCTGATCACTACAGCAGTGTGATGAGTTAACTCGTCACTCTGTCAGTTGCTGGGTTGATTGTAGGGGTGTTAATCACCAATTTCATGATGATATGATATCGATTCTTTGGACAACAATACAATATTTGCCGACATCACAAAGTCTGCCATGATTCGATTCGATTCGATTCTGATTCGATAAGATTCAGGGGCCTTCGATCGATTTAAGACGATATTATGTACTGACTGAACACAATCCGCTACATTTCACCTGAAGCAAGAAAGAAACACAAAGCAACTTTGTTGGTTTTAAAACTGGGATGTGAAATGATGTGCTGACCTTTGAGTATGATGGTTCATTGAGGATTATAACCATCTGTATGATCTAATTGTGTTCTAAAATTAAAATTGGTTTAGTTCAGGTAAGGTGCTTTTTTTGACCCCACAAATTCCTTATGGGTCTTATTGTTAAATTGTAATGATGCAACATTATAATACAAATTATTTATTATTTTAATTTTATCATTATTGACCTCCAACATTTAACAGTTAGTTTTTAAATAAATCAAAACATTTGTCATGTTCAAAAATTAAAACTATTTAATTTACTAACTCACCATTGATGATTTTGTTTTCCTTTAATTCCTGGTAAGCACAGTTTGTATGTCAGTGTGATCAGACTTTGTTTCACTGTTTAATGTTCGGAGGGGAGGAGGAATGTCACTAAGCTCTCGCTGTTTTACTTTATATGAAATTTCATTTATCAGCACAAAATCAAATGATGAGATTACTCACTGCACTCGTGTGATAATGCACTCCTGTCGTGTGTGCAGCATGCATCTTCTGCTGTCAGGTCGACTGTATCTTAACAGGATACAGCAGAGCTATTTTATGATTGGCCGATATGTCAAGCTCCCGTTTAGCTCTGTGATGCTAACAGCATCTCGCTACACTTTCGCACATAGCGGTGTTACTCGGTGGGCACTACTGCACGATACATTTTAAAGCAGGAGAAATATCAAGTGTGGCGTGTGAGAGAGGGAAAAGGTTCAAATGTGTGTCTCATACACTGAATGCATGGAACTTGAGAGCCACGGAAACTTCAGAACGACGCATGGTTAGGCAGAAACTGTGACATGCATGTTCAGTCGGGATTTCAAAGTAAAGGGTATATTAAAGAGGACGATGTTCATCAATGTTTTTAGTTTCCATTGATGTGATTGGATCATTGATTAACCAATTGATGTATCGATGCAGATCGATGGATCATTACACCCCTAGCTGATTGTATCCTCATTTCAGACAAATTGCTCCGGGGGTAGTTGGAAGTGAGCCGAGACCACCTACTTCAGGTGAGCTGATAGTGACAAAACATTGATCAATCACTGTGTTAATATGTGCACAAATGAACTGAACCGAGAATGAATGTCCATTTGTATGTCCACTTCTACTTTTCTATTCTATTCTTCTTGTATCTGAACAAGTCTTCCAAACAATCTTCAATTTCAGCTTTGCTTCATCTTTGTTCTTCCATTGGATCATACCTGAAATGAAAATCATAATGATTCACAGAGTACCCATAGGACAGGAATAAAACTGACTGATCCAACATGAATCCAGCTGAAAAGTTTTTTTGAATAAAGTTGAGGCAAGTTTAACTGTAAAATTTTCAAGCAGGCGGGTTATTCCCTCTCGTATCTGTCACAGCAAACCTGTTCCTTCTGATGAGTTCTCCAGCTGCTCTGTAACTTTCAGCATGTCTTTTCCTCAATATATTATTCCTCCCATCAACACCTAAGGCAGTGTGTATTTATGTCTGTGTGTGATTGTGCCACAATCAATACATGTCCCCCTGTGTGTTCTCTGAATTGAATGTCGAATGTGTTGCCCTCTAATACTGTTGGAAAAGTCTTTACTTTGTGAGACAGTTTAACCTCAGGGAAACATCAAATCTCAGATGTATACTCATCTTTTAGAGTTCTCTCTCACTGACACCCGGCACCTCCTGTTTCCTTTTGTGAAATAACTGAATTTGTAGGCCCAAGTTTAAACAAAGTAGTGAAGAAATTATTAACTTCGACTTCAACTTTATCTGCCCAGAGGGGAGAGCTGCTTCACATCTAAGTAAACTAAATCAGAATAGTACAGAAAGCAGGATACAGTTGTGCTGTTTTTTTGTGAGCTAATGTCAGAAGACAGAAGTTATTTGAACCAATCACCCTGCTCAGAAATGATGAAGGGACCTGGTACAAAATAATCCAAGACCAACTGTCCATGGCCCCATGCTTGAGGACCCATGATCTGGACATAAAAACAGCATACGGTGAAGTTGGCCCTTATTAATCATTGGCCCCCGCATCATGACTGATCATTAGGTACAGTAAATAGGCAGTAGCTATTCCTTCTGCTACCCATGAGCCCGCGCGGCGACTGTCGTAATGCTGCGTTCCGGTAACCCCGGAACTGGAAGTGACATCATCTCCGACTTATTAGTGTTCCAGTTGAAGTCGGAAAAAAACATGCCGAGCTACCAGGCTATTGTTAGCTGTTGTTAGCACGCCCTGCGTTGTTGTTCACAAATATCACATGAAGAATGTGATTATCACTATGGTGGCATTTTTGTAAATATAAGTCTAACAATGCTATGTACACAGCTGATCTAGAGCGACACACCCCGGTCAGAAGTGCAAATAAATTGATTATTACAGGAGCTAAATAACTGTTCACACTGGGGGCATCCATCTTCAATTGCCAACTCTAGGGTGGGGAGGTTTCACCGAGTTCCCAGTAGGAAATTCCTACTTCGGGGGGGCGGTCCAGTTGCAGTTTCCTACTCAGAACTCAGAAATTCCTACTTCTGACAACAACTGGAACGCATCAAAAGACGTGTGCAATCCAAACCGTGCGTTTGTTGTGATGCAGCTCGGACCTTCCTCAGAACTCTGCGTTGCTTTACAACTTCTTTTTTCAGCAACTTACAGGATGCAAAGCAACAAAGTAATGTATCTCTTTCTAGTTACGTAGCGGCAGTTTTTGATGTGTGACAACTAGCAATTTTTGGAAAACTTAGTATCGTAGCTTTGTAGCCGGCTATATATCACTACTAAGACGTGTCTGAATAATATACATTTGCTCCAGTTTTAATTGTCTTGTTACCGAAGTTGAGTATCCAGGCCAGTCCAGCCCTGTCCGACCTGACCACAAGGCTAAGAAATAGCATTTATAGATAACCTATTTTGATGCTATAAAACTCATCTTAAAGTGTGTATTTCGATCAGGCATATATCTAAAAGTGAGACTTTTTTGTAATTACTTAGAAACTCCTCACACTCCCTTTAACATTATTATCTTTCAGGTAACCCTTATGTAACCTAATACATCTTTAATTTTTTTGTTGAAGCAACTTCTGTTGTTGTCTGAGACCAAAAAGCTTGATAATTAATTCCATGCCACCATTGCTCTGCAGTGAACCGTACCTTTTATCACATTGTCCTGCAGAGAGGCAGCCTAAATCTACCTTCTGATACCAGCCTAGTACAGTACTGATGTGCATCAGTGAAGAATGTTAATTTAATATAGAGCACTTCTGGGATTTTATTTAGAATGCTTTTTTTTTTTTTTAAAAAGGACACAAGTAAATAGTGTAATTTACATTTAACATTTAACCAAATTAGTTTATTATGCATCAATGTGCTACTTGTTCTATATGGTCAAATCAGAGTTATACGAGCAGCTTTATTTTGTGCTACTTGCAGCTTATATAAATTACTTTGAGTTGTATTTTACCAGATGACTGCACAATAATCTAAAAGCAAAAGCACTAGTGCCTGAATTATTGCCCATTTTATTGCACATCCATCATCATTCTCATTTGCTCTCACTCTCATCCCTTTTAAGTTATCTTTCCGTTGCTCTACTGAAGCTTATCTCTTCCTTGACTCTTCTTTTACAAGGTGAAGCTAATGCGACTCAGAAGATATAAAATATTGCAGGTCTCACTCCTCAGCACCTGTAATTTAAAGAAGTCCCACAGCTTAATCTCGTGGTTATCATTTGCATTCACAGCTGGGAGAGCTACTCGACCACAGAAACAGCTCCCTGGTGACTGTCGGCGTCAAAGAGCTTTTGATTTAATAGAAGTGGAGATTTTTTTAACAACTCTTCGCCTTCTGAGTGCTCAGTGAGGGGCTCTTTAAGGGTCTAATGTTAGCTGATCTATAACCGCTCTGATTTCCTCTTTTATCAAGCACATGGACATGGAATATTAAGTATCCTAAAGTGTCCTGTGGGACCAAAAAGCACACATTCATTAATCAACAACTCAGGGAACAGCTTGACAGCTTGAACGTGTACGATCTTATCTTAAGCCGAAGGATGCACATCTGCATTTGTTCAAAATCTGTATTAGCTAAGAAGTGCCCATTTTCCAAACAGTAGCCATTTGCAAATTAATGTGGATTTAACAGGTAGCAGTTTCAGACAGTTATCTGTTGTGTCTTATAAATTAGGTTCTGATTTCTACATTTACTGCTAATTTAAGGAATGTATTTTTTCATGGGGTGGCAAGAATGACTTTTTAGACAAAATCTGTTTTCATGATCAAACAGAAGAGAGAAACTAATGTCATTGTGGGAGACTTATGACACAAGAGGTTTTAAGAAAACATCAGTACCAGCAGATGCTGAAATTACTATTGTAAACATTGCTTTAGGCATTACATCTAAATTTTATAATTATTGCATCATTACTTAACCCATTTTTAAATGAATAATTACTTGTTTGGTTTTTAGAATTTATTTTTTTGAGTGGACTGTTAACGTTCTGTAAGATAATGTCACTGGTCGCTCACTGAGTAGGTGAAGGAGAGTGTATTGCAGTTCCAGGTGTGTATGTCTGTGTGTCACTGTAAGTGACTGAGGTCAATCATTTAAAGGAGTTTACATTCATTAATCACGGATGAGGCAGACTGGAGTGTCCATAAACCCATCACTGGATCACCGAGGTGATCTGCACGTCACAGAAAAGCTTTAGGGAATAAACAGGAGAGTATCTGAGTAATGCTGCGTTCACACCGCAAACGACCCAGCTACCAAAATCGCGTCACCCACTGACGTAGCTCCGCACGTCCATAAATACCTCATTTTGGTAACCGCTGCTGTCGGCCGTCGCTCGGTGACGTCGCTTCCGCTCGTGTTTCACCGCGATCATATCATATATCATATAATAGGATTGTAGCGATATCAAACTGATCAACTTTAAGGAAACTCTAAAAGGACCAAGAACATTCCTCTCTGACTCTGTGCTTCATGACTGTAAATCACCTAAAACATGTGTTGCCATTAAATCTGTTTCGCCCCCTCCGAACTACCCCAAACAGACATCTGTGTGGATGTTTACTCTTCTTCCTAAACAGCGATTGGCTGAGACCAAATAGCATGTTCGAAAAGAGTCCGTTCCCAACGTCGTAAATTATCCTTCGGTGGCTCCTAAGTTGACCTTGGACCTCCCTGGACATCTTGGACCCCTCATCCACTCCAGATGTGGTCTCTGTCTAGCACAGAAAACCACAAAACTTTCAAACTGTTTAAATGAAATAACGGACATGTGTAATAATGTAATAATTTGTCCTGTCATGAAAAATGCTTTCTAATGATGTGACTTGTGTGTTTTTAGCCCTAAAGATCCCCAAGTTAGGAGAAAGTTAGGTTATCACTCTGTTTCATTGAAGAATGCTTATAATAGGATTTCTACACCTTAAGTTTTGGTTGCAAACCATCTTAAGGGCATGTTGACTGATATATCTTAAGTTAACCACCTCTATTGTGTTTAATTGACTGTTTAATAGGATTTGAATTGTTTAATTCTTTCTTATACTTCAGATATATAGTATTTGGTATCAAATTGATCACCATGAGATTTCCTATCCAGTTGGAGTGCTTATATTGCATGTTTAATCAAAATACAACTTAATATTGGCCAAATATTAGTTGATAAAGTGTTGTTAACTCATCCAAAGGCCCTCCTCCTCTGAGATCCTCATCAGGAGACAAAACAGAGAAACATGCGGTCTTCTTTTCTTCTCTTCTCTGCTCCTCTCAACTCTTCTCTTGTCCGTCTCCTTCTTCCTCCTCGTCTTCGTCACCACTTTTGATTTCGGCTCCCCATATTTTTCTAACTCTTTTGTCTAAGTTTTGTGACATGCCCGCCGATTTTTTCTTTATAAGCCAGTAAGACTTCAAAGATTTGCTTCATAGTAAATGGACTTTCGTTATTAATTTCAGAATAGAATTTGTTTGGCCAATGAATTCTTGATTTTTGGAATTAGTTACAAATCCACTTTTTATACAATCGAGACACCAACGCCCAAGCTCCAGCTTCACCTTGACAGAATCTGCCAGTCCAATCTAAGACTTCTCTCCCGGGAAACCTGGGACCACATCGGACAACCTCTTTGGATCCATCGCACTGGATAGAGTGTGGACTTCAGCCCTCTGGACGACAACCAGAACCAGAACAGTTCTTCTCTCCAGTAGCTCCAGGACCAGATGAGGCCCGATTCGTAAGAGGCAGTTCTATCTTCTTTCAGATGGGCTTGAGCGTGTCTTGGTTCAATTCTCTAATAATTTCCCCTTGATTTGACCTTTTACAAGTAGGTTAATTCGGAAATTAATCCACTATAAGCACTCCATATGCTTAAATGTTCCTTGAGGGTTCATATCTTCTTTCCTGATTGATAGCATCATTGATTTAGTACATCTCTGACATTTGTTCCTTCTTAAGTGTTTATTTTATTTTATTTTGTCTTATATATTCATTTTAATAAATCACCCTTATATATTTAAAGTTCTGTCTGTTGGTATTCTATTTGGAAGATTGACATCACTGCATGAGAGTTCTGTCTTTAGATTTGAGATTGATTAAAACTGATAAGTTTGACTTAATTGATTAAACAACTGAAGTTTGACTTAATTGATTAAACAACTGAAGTTTGACTTAATTGATTAAACTGATAAGTTTGACTTAATTGATTTATCTAATTTAAATGAAATAAATTAATAAATCAGCTAATTAAGTTAATTTTGCCTTTTTTGTATAAAAAGGATGGTGCCCCCTTTAATTAACGAGAGCAAACCTGGTTATTAAATGAATATTAATTACTTTAATTAATATCCAGTAATATCCAGAAAATAATCACTACAGGATGTATAAGCAGACATTATTCCAGCTGTATCCTTGTCACTCACTTATCAACCACAAAACACTGCAGCTGATGCCCTGCAGCAGCATTATCTGAGTATACCGCGGTCCGTCTAGGTGGAACTAATGTCCTCACTGACATTAGTTCCGCCTAGACGAAACTCAACCGCCCTGTAGTCCGGATGAATAACCGTCTGTCTCGGGTACCTCACACGTACACACACTGCTGATTGGCTGTTGCCGCACAGCCACACACGACATCGCCTGAATAGATCAACTTTTTTTAACTTCACGCAACGAGTGAAGCGATCGTCTTTTACGCGGCTGTCCCATCGCGGGAGGGTTTGCCCTGCCCCATCGCGGCTGTACATTGACTATGAATGGAGAGTGATCGCCGAGGTAGTACAAGTAGCGTCCGGTGTGAATGCACCTTAAGGGTTCTGGGTGTGGTGAGGTTATATATCCTTCTGGCTGGTGGTGCTTAGTGCTGACACACTGCCTTGCCATCAGAGGGTGTGAGATCTTCTCTGTTTTTCTTAGGTTGATATTTCCAGTATGATAAGCCTGAAGGAAGTAGATTTTAGTATTTTTTGTGGAAAAAGCTGGGAATTGCAACCCAGCCTTTAATGTTCTCTTGAAAGGTTCTTCTTCTTCTTCAGCGTTAAGTTTGTGTTCAGCTGCATTGTTTGTTTTTAACCCTTTTAAAGTACTATCAAACAATAACATTTTCTATTATGGCTTGTAGCATCTTTTTGTGTTTCATTCCCCCATCCCCACAGACCACACAAACACTCCCCTTTAAAGACCATACAATACATACGTAACTCTAGCTTCTATGAGAGCTATTTCTGTTCAGGTAAAGGCCTGATCTAGTCACTGTGGCTATAGTTAAGGCTAATGCTATGAACCCTATACAACCCCACCAAGAAAATCGTTGACGATCCCTTTGATCACTGATTTTACTGTTAAGCTTGTCTTAGTGTTTGACATCTATTCTTTGACTTGACTTATCAAACTGCCCACCACTGGTCTGGAAAACTTTTGATGACCATCACATTCAGTTCAGGCTTATTCTCTGGATCTCCAGTGCCTGGTTTCTCTGGTTTTCTGAGTCTCATTCAGTCATCATCTCTTCAGCAACTCTTCTGAGAAACTTTGACTTGTGTTTGGCAGCTCTGAAAAACTCTCCTCACCATCCTGTCATTCAAACTGAAGACTGCCACTCTGAAACCTCACTTTAAGAAAATATGGAGCTTCTGACAGATGTTTGAAGTCTCTGACAATGGCAGAGCGACTTTAAGCACCTTTGTAAGAAATGAATCTCTGAAATTTGTCTGAGGCACACACGGGACAGTCAGAGCCAACTGCTGTAGAGAAAAACTTTGTTCAAACAACTTGATCCCAATGCTGCTGGCAGTCTTTTGGGGTTTAAGTGAAGTCTGCAGTATTGAATTGGAGTTATAACTATCTGGCCAAAAACACTGAAGTATGGTCGCCAAGCTGGCCATGTAATGTTTAGAAGAAGTGACGCCAGAGAAGTTCTATTTAGACAGGTAAATACACAAAAGTTTAGATTCAGGATGGTATCAGAAGGTTGAGATAAATTACCTAGCACAACTGTCTTGGTCGGCACGATAGGAGCATAGACACCGTCTCTATTCTGTTCAGAAGTTTATTCAAACTGCAAGGACTGTTGGTGCATTTGTTATCAATTTGTTTCGTAACTTATTCATCCTCGGAGTTTGTGAGGATTATCTAAGTCTGACATTGTTTTCATTTTACATTCTCTTTCACAAAGCACCAAGGTCCCTGCCTCAAATATTTAATAAGTCTGTGGCTGATTCAAACAGTATTTTACTTGACATTTATGCGGAATTATTCAGGCGACATTAATGTGAGTGAAATGCCAAAGATTGAGGAGAAAAGAGCGGAAGGAAAGGAGGGCAATGGTTGATTAACTACATTGGAGCAGACATATTTGTTACGTAGATGTATGCAGGCCTTTTTTTTTTAAAGCTATTTGTCAAGTTCATTACATTCTTGAGAGTCTATTATCCTAGAGAGGAAAGAAGGACACTTGACTTAGTTTTCTTTAGCTGGTGTTTTGAAGTATATTCTATTACGCAGATGAGACATCTTTAACACACTATAGGACACATTAAACTAAAAAATGTAAAGTACGGGCTCTTCAAATGTATTCTGGCAGTCTAAAAAAGCTGCAGCTTTACTGACTGACTTTAGACTGATGTGTAAAGAAACCATTACTGTTGGCAATTTGAAGATGAATGTATGGACGAGTTTTTCAAAGCTGTTCTAAAATCTACAGTAAGTCTTTATATGAAAAATGTGTCAAGGATAAATTATAAGCCATTATCGTAGTCGAGTCAAAATGTATTAACCCTCTGAGACTATTTTTGTTTTTTTTTTTCTGTTTTTGAAGCACCTGGATTTTTTCTGTTTTAATGCATGTTAAAACCCTGTGATGCAAAATCATGCATTAGACTTTTTTTCAGGACAAGTAAGAAAAAAGAAATAAACTGAATCTCACACACACACAGCAAACTATGTAAAAACATATTCACAAAAGTCACTTGTTTTTTCTGTATGCAATTAGATGGAGTGCTTTGAATTTCCATGGAGTGACCTGCTGAACATTTCTGGACTGCCTGCAGTAACTGCAGGTCTTTTGGCCACATGAGGCCCTTTTGCTTTTGTCAGTCTGTGGGGCAATAGGCACAGGTAAGTGGCCATTCTGTACCTTGGCATGGAGGATGGCATAGATGTCCATGAGGTGATCAAACAATATCTGATACCAGTGCAATGTCTTGTGGTGTTGTGAGTGGTATTGAATTGATTGGTATGATAGACTGACTTTGTTATACTCTGACTGGTGTTGGCATGGAATATCTTTGGTGGTCCAGCTGCCATCAGGGTCTTGATTCTTCTCCTGACTGTCTGTCCAGAGAGTGCCTCATGGGTGATCTAACAGACACATCTTGAATGTCCATCCTACTTCACACAACTGGGTCTGTACAGATCCATCTTTTTGACCCTCTGGTATTCTTTTTTGTCGGAGCATTATTCTAAGTTTTGGGGCATTCTCTCCAGTATTTGGTAGGTGTCACACGCACCAATGTTCATCTGGAACAGATCTTTGAAAAGTTTTGGGCTGGTGTAAAAATTGTCTTCAAACAGGTGAAACACACTACCAAAGAAGGCTGGCTTTATCAGGGACATGACAGAGTTGTATGCAAGTTCAATTCTTGAGGAATACTGTGACTTTCCAGTGTAAGTGGCAAAGTCTACTGTGTAGCCATTGCTGCTGTTAGGCAAAACAAAGGGTTTGAAACCCCACCTCGTCAGTTAGGCTTTCATATGCTGTGTCATTCCTGTATGGCCCTTTGCTACCACCATCCTCTCATCACTGGAAAGGTTCTGCCAGGGGTCATAAAATGCTTTAGTCATTTTTAACAGCTTCCTGAGGGGGCTTCAGACGGAACAGGGAGTCCTACTCTTTTGTATTTACTGGACTTGGATGAAAGAAATGAAGGAATTTTATTGGAAATGTTTTGAATTTAAATGGAACATTGGCTTTTTATGATGTGTCCACTTTTTGGACAGCAAATTGTAAAAAAGGCTTAACTTCTGCAAATAGTTGTCATGTGCTTTAATGGTCAGGTAAAGGTCAAGACAATACCCACATTTCTGACCTATTTAGTGTTTTGTCATTTGCAATTACTGAAGTTGTACACTGATTTTGAATTATTTTTCCTTGGGTCCAAAAGTAATTTCAGCAAATTTGTTATTATTTTTTTATTGAAAAAAGCACTTTAATTTACTTGTCAGATGCAATGACCCAGTGCAGGTTTGGGAATGTGGTCACTTGGTAACACTGATAAATAAAGCTGTGTGTTGTTCATATAGTTATGGTAGCTTATTTTGTTGTTTTGATAACAAAATTAAAGAAATGATGTAGATGGCAGCAGGAGAGGCCACAGAACACCTTCTTGGGATCTTCACATGCAAACCAGTCTGGGAAAGTCCCACAACAACCCACTCAGATCTCCAGGAAATCAAGTAACATACTATGATCAACAGTTTCAAAGGTCACTGACCGATGGATTCAAAGAGCTTATAACTGTTGGTGGTTCCTCCTGTAAACAATATTTATAGTGGGAATTAAACATATTTTAATCAACATGAACATAATGTAAGAAAATGTTCTGATGCACCTTTTATCATAAAAGGAAAAAAATATTGCCCAGCCTGACTTCACTCTGGTTGTCTAAAACTGGACTTATTCGCCCATCCCTCTATCTCCCTCATGTGGTACCCCTGTGCTGGCAAAGGCTCCTCCTGGTTTGTGATTGGCTCAGTCCAGGGAGCGAACACAGGTGTGACAGGCCCACTCTGCTCATAACCCATCAGCTGAGTAATTACAGCTAACCTGCCTCTCCACAGGGGTTTGCTGCTATAAACGGCCTGCTGTCTCACACTAATGGAAAATTACAGCCGTGGCTGTGGTGCAGCGGCAGGCCTGGGTCACAGGGGACCCTGGTGGACGTTTTCAGGTCAGTAACAGTCTGGAGAAAAAGAGCGAGGCCCAGGAGTAAAGAATAGCAAGTGCAAATAGAGTGAGACTTTCTCTGTTGTCCTTGCTGTGTTCTGGATCTCAGATGGAAACTCTTTAAATTTTGTTAAGTCGAGATTTGTTTCACTTTGGATCACACAACATGGTCTCTGCCTTAAACTGATTAAGATCAGCTTATGGATAAAAGCACTACTCTCTTGAATGAGGATGCTCTATGGTCAAGGCACCGAGAATTGATAAGATGTATGACTAATAAATCAAAATACAACATAATCCTCAACATTCACTGTGAAATAAAAACATTCAGGGCTTAGTAAGCGCCTTCAGCAACATAGTGAACACCCTTCCTTTCACTCCTATTTACTTTTTTTCCCCTAGCCTTATCCAGTTGACAGTCGAGAGGAGATGCTATCAAGTATCTGGGACTTAAAACTGATCCCAGGATCATGTTTTTGTTTGGCGTCTCTGTTGGTCCTTCCTGCTTCAGTGGACTCTTGGAATGACTCTGCTGTGTTTCCCAAAGGAAACAAACTCAGGCTGTGGCTGGCATCTTGGATGATTTTATTTGTGAATTGCATTGGTGCTCAAGCTCCTGTCTCGAGAATTCTTCTGCCTGATATTATTTAATGAGTCTGTATTAAATTTTCTTGAGGATTATTTGTCCTCATATGTTTAAAAGTCATTTACTTGCATTTATTTTGAACTAACAGCCAAATAAAAAAGAAAACCATGTCTGCATTGCCATTCTCTGAGTTGAGCTTCTATTCTGACACTGTAAGTTTTGCCTTCTGCTTTATGTGGACATCATCTGACTCTAAAACAGGTCTGATGCTAAACCAAAAGGGAAAAAAAATAAGCAATTTTGGCTGGTTTTCAAGTTGGTTTTCTTAGTTAAAAAAGGAAAATCTGGTGTGTAATCATTCCTGATTTAAAACAAAAAAACTTAAGCTGCTGTTCTCTCTATTTTGGCTGTCTCCTTAAATCAATGATCAAAAAGTACACACACTCATGACATCATGTTCAAGTCCTGTCCTGATAACTTTAAGAGGATAAGAGACACTTAAACCAATTTCGAGATTTAACTTTTTTAAATATGAAATGTCAAAATTCTGACTTTCACTTTAAAATCTTAGATTCTTGGATTCAGGCTTCAATCTCAGAAGTGTGAATTAAACCTATGGATTTAATATCAATTTTCTTTAATCTCAAAATTCTGACCCTAAATGTCTAATTTTTAGACTTAGGTATTAAAAGATGGACAGAATCATAACATTTTTGAACTTTAACTTTGACCAGAAATATTCTGACTTCAATCTCAGAGAATTCTTACTTCAACCTGAACATTCTGACATTTTCTTAGTAGTAAGATTTCATTTTCATTGTTTAATCTTAAAATTCGTACTTGTTTTCTTGGGAACTGACTGATTTTAACCACATATTTCTAACCCTTTTTTACACTTCATCAGAAATTGATCTTCTGATTTGTTTTCAGTAACCCTAAAACTTCTAGTCTACTCGGGCCACCCTCCCATTTGCTTTATCAGTCCTTTTGATATAAGACAAGGGTATTAGACCAACGTGAGAAACTGACAGCACATCGCTGTTAAGATCATTCATCTCACACTCTCTTTTTATGCTGGGTTTGATTTAAAAGAGAATCAAATAAAATCAATATTGTTAATTTAAAAGTGTGATAAGCATATATCTGGATAAACATAACCTTAAAAACATATGTATGAATATTTCATAATTCACCAGAGAGCCCAAAAGCCATTTACACTTTAGGTTACCCAAGCACCATGCACTGATGCAACAAAATCCAAAACTTTACCTCATATATATTTCATAAAATCTAAAAAATTTCATCTAACTTTAACTTCAGCCCTTTGGTTCTCTCCTCTTCTCAGAAAGTTGGAAACCCTGTGATTTCTTTTAAACTGTGTAAAATCCATCAAAGGGTAATTGACTGAGTAATTGCACTGATATGCTCCGGCTGTTATCTGTTGTACATAGTATCTTCTGATGTTCTCAAAGGCAAATTTCACACCACAGTAGATAAGCTAACAAGATTCTGCCTTTGTTGTTGTTTCACTCGCGGCCACAGCTGTCTAATCCCCACTCGGGGAGACAGAGAGCTGGCAGCGTTGTTCCCTTCCCACATGTTCTGTGTTTTAGCTGCGAGGTGTGACACAGATTCGTCCTCAAATTTGTCTTTTGATTCTGAACACACTTCCCTGTGGGCTTGAAAAGTGGCTGTAGAGTTTTGTGGAGCATGGAGGCAGTGTTCAGCTCAGATTTGTGTTGTTGACAAGTTTTCAGTGATAAAAATATCAAACTTTCAAAACAAAAGCATTATATCATTAAGGTGTTGATTCATACACCTCATTTGTTAGAAAAATGTTTAATCTTGAAACAAAATGTAGTTATAGGCTAACAAATCATTTCAACATTCATCTACAAACAATTTTCTGTTAGCATAATTTCTGGCATGTGTCGTAAAGACCACATGACTTGCCACTTGTCTTCCATCACAGCTACATGCTGCTTTTAGATTTGCAAATGTAGTTTAATGTGCCCTCTCCTCCTTCAAAAGGTGGGGAGAAAGTGAATTTTTTGTGCCATAACTTTTCTAAAACTAAATGGCATCAATCCTGCAAGCTAGCACCTGTTACAAAATCCGGCTAATTATATTGAACCATATGTGAGTGCCTGTCTGCCCGCAAGCAACGTGGTGCAATGCTGCACAACCTTTCTGCCTCGACATCATGTCACTGTTACTGCAGGAGGGTTTTTTTGTTTTCTTTGGCTTTTCTTATTCAGCAGAGCTTGTTTTTCTGTTTAACAATATGGGGATAACGGAGCACCCATTCATTTTGGTGAGTGAAATTATTTACTTTCACTTTTAACATTGAGAAAGTAACTTTGACTCAGAGTTGTGTATTTATCAACACTGAGACCATTCCTTGTCACTACAGAACACTTCACGTCCATTTCTCTAGCTGTACATGAAAGCAATTGATATACTATTTCCAAGGGGAAACACAGGGCATGGAATAACATTTTTTTTCAATGCAGTGGGAAAAAAAAATGCTGCATGCAATGCCGCACTATGCAGTGCAATGCAAAACACTTTCATGCTTCATCCATTGCTTGTGTTCAGTTAGGACTTCATGACTGTTTTCATGTTGAAGGGTACAGGAAGTCTCACACTTGGGACACAAGCCCAGATCCAAGTGACAAGTCCAGTTCATTTCCAGTGAAAAAAACAAAACTCAGGCAATTAGTGTGTAAATATATCTAAGATTTAATTAAAACAGCTGTTTATGGGGTAGGATTAAATTCACACAACAATTTAACAAATTAACATGCAAATTTGATTTGATCCAATTAAATTGTTAATAACTTTCCCAGACCTTGTCTTGATAATTTATCAGACTTGGAAAACAAGCAGGAGGGAGTTGTTTAATTTCCACACAAAAAATATATTTGATTGTCCGGGTGTCTTACTTTGACTGTTATTGGATAAACAAAACATTTATTTGCTGAAAATTTGTCTCTTTATTAATCTACTTTATTGGCTTTATAAGATTCAGCAAACTGTTAAATCTATAGTTTAAAAGGACAAATTAAAGCCAATCAAACAATTTAAAGAAGATTGAGCTAAAGCTTTTATAGGACTATTATGAAATCAAAGGGTAATGAAAGAGTTTAAAAATGGCATAATAAAATTCTTTTTAGTCTTTTTAAATATTTTGACCCTGTGGTTGTAAATATGTAGTCTGTGTGTTGTTCAGTTATCAATATTACCTTGTTCTGAATCTGCAGTTTATCTTCTTTAATCAAAGTCACTCTGACTGATATCATGTCAATCTATTGACTTTGTCTCTTAAGAAACTACTCTTAACATCACGCATCCACTACCACCACCCAGGAATAAAACCAGGCCTAGGCTGATGTGACTGAGTAAAACTTTCATATTCACGTCAGGAAGTCCCATTGCATGTGTTCACATCTTAGCAGAGATAAACTTCACTCCTGTATTCTCAGAAAGTTAGATTTTGTGCTGCCATTTTACTTTGAAACTTTCCCTGAAAAGTAAATACAGGAAAATGGTTAGAAAGTTTTCGTCTGACGTTTATCATCTCTTTAGGCTTCACTGTGTAGATAAGGTAGATCACTTAGCACTGTTTGTTTTGATGACAATGAATTTACACTTAGATACAATAAGTAGGAACCAAAGCACACCAAATTGCATCCCCAGATATGTTTCTTTCATGCTGGCTAATCTCTTCATAAGAAGGACAGCGAGGCATCATTTATTTATTACTTTCTTCTGTCATGGCAGCATTCAGATTCTTTGCACGTCATGGCACAGACAAAAGAAAGATGACGGACACATTAAAGTCTCATAAAACCAAACATTTAGCTCAGTCACTGTTATTATTTTGTCACAGCCATAGTGTTTCATTTTGTCAGGCTGCAGCTGTGAAAATAAACCATTATGAAAATTGGTGAAGCATTTACGGACACTGAGACATCTGTAAATAATGTACCTCTCCTGCAATGCCACACTTCAAAACCAAATGTATTTATTTAGCCGTTGTCTGCTTCTCTTCTATGAAGAAAGTGATTAATGTGAGGAATAGATAACTGTTTTTGTTGTGAGACTCACAGTAGAAAGTTTTTTAGTTACGCCACGATGTTGATGAGTCATCTGCTTATATGATGTAATTCTGATTCTGAAGCAGGAAATGATAATTAGGTCACATCAGCAACATAAAACCCTGCAGGGGCCATATGCATAAAAGTCTCGCTAAGCACTAATGAGAGAATTATGCATATGTGCAATTTTGTCAATTGAATAAAAGTTTTTAGCATTTAATAACTGTTTTAAAAAGTGCATTTGTGCAGCTCTTTCTCTCCCTCTGAGGCTAGTAAGACTAAACATTATGAAACTGTATTGCATCATCTAGTTTCAGTCGCAAATCTTTTAAGAATCTTACAAATGTTTCAAGTCCAGTTCTGCCGCATATATACAAAAATTGTCTGACATCCTAACCTATCTGATATTGCATTAGCTATCATCAATATTGCATTGGCTACCATCAGACCATGGAAAACATGAACCTTTCTTTTTTAAACGTCAGTTTAATTGCAGTCTAATGACCAATGGCTGGGGCTGGCAATCCCAGTGCAAAGCAATGAGAATCAGTGCAGGGTAAGATAAAAAAAAAAACAGCCCTATGAAACAGCCCAAGGCCCCACATGGGTCCACTTGGCTATGATTAGTGAGCTGGAATTCTATGTGGTAAATGGATCTAAAGATCAGTCGGTACACTTTATTTTTACAACCTAATTTTTTACACCATAAGAAACAATTAAAAAATTAAATTACATTGAGGCAACTAAACGGTCCGTGTACTTTGTGGCCATTTGTTTTTCGTGTTGATATGGGTAAATGGAAAATGGGAAACCATCCGATTTTCCAATTTCCATTTGGCTGAAGGGAAACGAAAACAGGAAACGACTTGCTTCCCGTTTTTCGTTAGGTAATCGATAATCCCAAAACGGAAAACAAGCCTTTTTCTGATATCTATTACGGGTTTATTATTCACAAGTCAGGATATAAAATACGGCCGTAATTCCTTTCGTAAAGCTTGCTTTGCCTTCACCCGGAAGCACTTCCTTCTTCTGCGTTGCTGCTTCTTCTCCCTGATCTGCGTCTGAAGCTACACTACGGCGTATTACTGCCCTCTACTGAAATTATTAGTTTGCTGCGCTTTAAGCCCATTTCGAAGCATTATCCTTAACCATAATTGTTTTCTATAAATTGAGTTTCAAATTCTCACTATAAATCTATGTTCTTTTAGTGTGTGACCTTATTTTACTGTAGACATTAATGAAATATTATGCTTGGTCTGTAAATTGTATTTAGTTCTGAATAAATGTATTTGTTATTACCATGTATTGATAAATAACTATTTATTTCAATTGCCAAACTACATTCTAAACACATATTACCAGATGGGCAGTTACACATTACAAACAAGATAAGCCTTGGTTCTGCAATGTTTTATCAATCAATCTTTATTTGTATACCACCAGTTCATAACAAGTGTTATCTCAAAACAACTTACCATCGGCAGCGCAGAAGAAGGAAGTTCTTCCGGGTGAAGGCAAAGCAAGCTTTACGAAAGGAATTACGGCTGTATTTTATATCCAGACTTGTGAATAATAAACCCATAATAGATATCAGACAAAGGCGCGCTCGTTGGATTTTCGATTACCAAACGAAAAACGGGAAGCAAATCGATTGCAAAGTACAAGGACCCTAAACACCTCTATCTTACCCATATCAACACGGAACACAGCACAAAACCGTTGAGCCTGGGGTTCCATCCTAACAGTGGTGACGTCACTGATCCATTTAAGTAGGGCCTTTCCCTCCTCCACGGCCAATCACAGGTGTTCACGGGGTGCTCCCAGTCCAGCATGAGGCAGGGTGGCACAACTGATCAAACACACACACTCTGTCACATAGAGGGTGCAGGAGAACCCTCCCAACCCTGTCAAACAAATAAAGAAGAACACAATGCAAAGCAAAATATGACCAGGGTCGTAACACAGATCACAAACTAACAAATAACTTAAAAAGATAATATGGTGATTTAGGACTGATTTACACAATAACAACATCAGCAGTAAACAGAGTTTTCGTTGTTTGCAGCTCCCGCTTACACAAGTGTGGTGCCTGGAGTGCCTGAATGGGCAAACTTTTGAAACAAGAGTGAAAAGTTTTGAAAAGGTTTTCATTTTCATATCTGTGTAAACAGAAATCTCTGTCAGGAGAATAGGAAGTCTTTCAGATAAAGGTAGCATGCACACCAAGGAACAACAAAAACAGACACCTGAGCAACATGTGTGCTGCTAACGGTGGTTTCTTATTGCTCCTCTAACAAATCTCTGCATCAGTACTCTGACCAGCAGAGACGCATTGGTTATACTCAACAAGGACACCACAAACTTACATCAACTTCTATCACGTTTTCAGTTGTTCTAAATCTTTTTGTTTCCGGTGACAACGTTGTCATGTTAATGGGCCCTTAATGCCAGCAAATTGAAGTGTGGCTGATTAAGAGTGTGGGTGAGTTATTGTTTGGAAACTGAAATCTAAATTGTTTATAATCTAACCTAAAATAATTCCACTTAATTGCTAGGCTATGGAGTTCCATGAGGGTCACTAAGACACAACAGGTGAATCAAAAATTCAACAGAACTATTAAAAAAATTAATTACCCATATGTAAAATGAATACCTATAATCCATCCTCTTGAAGCTCTGCATCTGGATTTTGCATCATCAAAACAGCAATGACTGCTGTGTGTCTGCACTTACAGAGAACATGCTACATGCCATTAAAACAGCGCCCATGTTGTGTTTTATTTTTCCTTTTGTGGGCTCACAAATTCAGTAATACCTAACAGCTTTTTTAATTTAAATCACTGCTCATGTTAAATTCTCATCCAGCTGTCTGTGTGAGACGAAATCCAGCCTCTGTTTGAAACTTTTATCCAGCTGACAGATGTTTTAGCTGACAGGATCCTCATGACTGCAGCATTGTTACACTGGGACGCTGAATAATTTTCAGAGTACAACATCCAAAGCTAACATGTAACAAATCCCCTGTTGTAATTCTCCTTGTCATATCAAATGCTGGGTGAGGAAAAAGAATCAGACAGGACCAAACTGTCACTGTGGATAGTTTTAGGTTTCAGTGATTTGTATTCCCTGTAAATTTCTTATCCCTCCACAGTTTTTCTCTCCCTCCAAACTTCTCCCTTTGTTCCTTCATGTTTCATTTCCTCTCTCCTGTCTCCCATCCTCTCCTCTGCGCCCCTCTGATTCTCTCTGTTGTCCTCCTTTTTTCTTCTCCCCTCCTCTGCCTTCACATCACTCCTCGTCTCCTCGCGTATGCGGCGACAGGCGTCCCTCTGCACCATGGCTCCTGTCTCAGCTGAAAGATGAAGAACATTGTGCCGTTCATCATCTCCACAGGGTTCGCATGAGGTGTTGGTAATATTAAACAGAAACTGTATTTAATATTAATGTGCTCTGTTGTGGAGGACTTTTTAAATGAAAATTAAATTAATAAAAAAAAAAAACATTACTCATTAGAACAGATGTATCCAACAATATTCAGTCAAAAAAATATATACTTACCAAAATATTAGTGACACATTGCTACTAATAGGCTGGACATCTTTTTTGCCAGAATTCTTCATGGCATAGCTTCAATAACAAGCCACATAGCAAAAAGGTTGCTGGTTCAACCTCACAAGTCAGTCGGTTGAGCCCTTTTTGTGTGTAATTTCATGTTCTCCCTATTATAATGTACTTTTGCATGGCCAAAAGTTCCTGGAATCACCCTCAGATCCATGTATCCACATTATTTTCACCACGTTATGAACCCAGTTTGTGATCCATCTGCAGGTGGAGGCAGGCGGACTCAGCTGGGAGAGCTTGCAAGGCAGGGATGACCATGTTAAAAGCAGAGCTGAAATCCGCAAACAGGATCCTGACGTAGGTTTCTGCTGAGTCCAGATGCTGCTGGATAAAGTGGAGGGCTAGGTTGACAGCACGGCCTACAGACCTGTTGGCTCTGTAGGCAAACTTCAGGGAGTCCAGGAGTCGGTTTGTGATGGTCTTGAGGTGAGAAAGCACTAGACTTCATCACCACAGAGGTCTTCGGACAGGTCCGTAACCATTAAGTCCACTGGGTCTTGGCTGTTTCAGAACAGGGATAATGATGGAGATCTTGAAGCAGGCTGGACCGTGGCATGACTCCAGTGATGTGTTGAAGATGTCTGTGAGGACTGGAGACAGCTAATCGGCGCAGTGTTTCAAGGGGGAGGGAGAGACAGAGTCAGGACCTGCTGCTTTGTGGGGCTTCTGCCTCCTGAAGAGCCTGTTGACATCTCTCTCCTGGATAATGAATTGGGTCTCTGAGGTGGAGGAGGAGGTAGAGTCTGGAGCGCCAATCTGGGGGATTCTGAGCCCCTCCCAGGGAATGGAGCCGGTGTGATGACGTGGGCTGGAGGTGTGAAGTAGGGGGATGAGGTCGTTTGTTGACAGTTGTCTATCAAAGTGGCAGTGGAACTCGTTCAGCTGGTTTGATTGGCGCAGGGGGTTGGTGGAGCTGGGGACGATGGCTTGTAGTTGGTTGTTTTCCTAAAGCCTTTCCAAACAGAAGCGGAGTCGTGAGCAGAGAACTGTTGTTGGAGAGTCTCTGAGTACTGACGTCTAGCAGCTCTCACTCATGTTTAGCTGCCATGAGGCTGTCCCTGTCCCGACTTCTGAACACCCTCTTCCTCTCCAGCCTGAGTGTCCTGAGTTTGGCAGTGAACCAGGGTTTGTCATTGTTGTAACTCACCCTGGTGCATGATGTTACGCAGCTGTCCTCACAGAAGCTGATGTATGACGTCACCGCGTCTGCGTACTCGCCTGTTGGTAGAAGTCCTGCAAACATCCCAGTCAGTAGGGTCCAATCATGCCTGTAGCTTCTCCACAGCTCCCTCGTCCACTGTTTTGATGTCCTCACCACAGGTTTGCAGAGTTTTAACTTCTGCCAAAAGGCAGGGATCAGATAAATCATGGTCAGACTCACTCAGCGGAGCGCAGGGCACGGCATGAAAGGTGCCTTAATGGTGGTGTAACAGTGATCCAAAGTATTCTCCTCCCTGGTGGGGCATTTAACAAACAGTTTGTATCTTGGGGGTTCGTGTGTGAGATTTCCCTTATTAAAGTCACCAAGAACAATAATAAGAGTTCAGGTTTTCCCACTCCACACATTGTATTCTGGTATGTGGTCCTGGTTGTATCTGGTTGGCCAGAGCGCGCTGAGCCTCCTGCGCACTGGCGGGATGAATGGACCAAACTCACAGGGAGAGTAAAATGGTTTGCAGTTAATGAAGAAAGATTCCAGGTCGGTCAAACAGTGTTCTGGATCCCAGCCACACCGTTACTCCAACTACGTTTTATGTAAAAACAGATACCTCCACCTTTCTTCTTGCCAGAGAGCTCCACTTACTGGTCCGCTCTGAAAAGTTGGAACCCCGCCAACTGCAGTGCAGAGTCTGGTGAATTCCCACACAGCCAGGTCTCCATGAAGCAGATGACGGATGAAGAAGAGAGGTCTCTGTTTTTTTCCAACCATAATTGAATTTGTCCATTTTATTGCACAGAGAACGCACACTGGAGAGAAATATTCCTGGCAGAGGAGTGCAATGTCGATGTTGGCTGAGGTGCATGAGCATGCCAGAACATTTTCCTCCCCTGCGGCGTTTTATGCACAGTGGTGTTGGCAGAGGTAAGCGCACCTTTTACAAAAACATCCAAGAAGTTCACAGATGAGGCCATGAATGTACAAATTAAATCCACTGGGCCTGTAGCCCTGATGTACAGGAGTTCATTTCTGGTAAAACAGCTCCCGATAGCGTGGTAAAAACTAAAACCATCCAACTAAATAAGACAAAATAAAGCACACCAACACACCGTGGTGGCCGTCCATGGTGCCATCTTGGTTGTTAGCAACAAATAAGAGATCAATAAGAGAATAAACGAGATCATGGGTCATCTTTAAATTGTAAATAAAAGATCTTGTGAACATGAGTGATTGTGGTAGCAGGCATGGATTCTTAACAAATTTTTTTGTTAATTCTCGTAAATCAATTTTAAAAACCTCAAAGCTGACAAGGCCTTCTCTGGCATCCCCAGTGTCCCCTCAGGAAGGACCTGGACTCCAGTTTGGGAACCAGTTGTGTAGTCTGTCATGCTCTCAGCCAAGCCACTGTATGAATCAGTGGCACAAGCTGACATAGCCTGAACTAGACAAAGGGTAAGCAAAAGATTATCACATCACGTCACATGTTAATGAAAGTTTCCTCTCCTTGGGCTCTAATTTCGTAGACCAGGCGCAAGCGCAGACGCACCTGCCTGCGCCGGCCTTCGCCGCGTGGACTGGGTGTGACCTGCGCACTTTGCAAGTTTCCTGCAGAGCCAAGAGAGGCGCACTCATGGCGCACAGGGGCGCAGAGGTTGCGCGTCCACGCCCACGTCTCTGCCTCTCTGCGCAAATGTCAGAATAGGAAGAGAATAGACGTGAGTGGGATTGGCACAGCCGATCGCAGTCTTCACTAATCAAATGAGCGCCTCTCCTCGCCTTTAAATGCGCTGTGGCTGAGGCGCAGCGTCTGATTGATCTGAATTATCCCCGCCACTGTGGAAAAAAAGTGCTGGAAAGACCCAGCAGTGGAGACGCCGTCCCTTCAGCAGGAGAATGGACAGCGGGGCACATCAGCGTGTGGCCCAGCTCCCGGGACAGATGTAATCTGTTCCTTTGTCATTAATAGGAGTAAAAAAAATAAGAGACAGTTACACCACAGCTGGCTTATCCATTCATAATGCTTGTGATCCACCTGCACTCCTGGTTTGTCATCGCCAAATAGCAGAGCCCATAGTGATAAACTGTATACTCTCCCGGTGTCTCCTCCTCATCCTCCTTGCAATAATGCTCTCCATCTTTTTAGAGAACGTTAAAAATAAAGACTAAAATAGAGGAATATGGGAAATAACAGGTAAATCCTGAGTGACATACATTTATTTTCTCTCCTTTTTCTTTGTCTTTTTTCCCCTTTTTTTCTTTGAATTTAATGAAATGAGAGAAGCCAGATATTTACTCAGTATCAGATGTTAAGGCTGTTTATTGTTGACTTGTAAGATGTGCATCAAACTTCCAGCTGCTGTCAGGTTAAGTTTCCATTATGATAAATGGCTTTAATCCGACATCAGATGTGACGGGACAAATAATATAGATACAAATGTATATGCTGGTTCAGACGGTTACATTAAATAGTGATTGCTGTGATTGTTTATTGCATTAAAATGTGCCTGACACTTTGGAAACCTGCCTCTGAGGCGTGCGCACATGTGCGCTTGTCACCAAATTACAGCTGCGGAGGATGCGCTCCACCCTGCGCAGAGGTTAGACCAGGTTGCAGCTTTTGCAAGTCAACAATTTATGGTTTAAGTTACAACTAATTGGATCCTCAATTGAAATGCAAAACATGAAAGCCTTATTTGATTAAATGTTTGAATTGAATTAAAGGTTTTTCTTATCAATTTTTCAATAATGTTCCAATATTAAAGTTGTAATGAAAGAACTAAAAAGATTCAAGTAGAAATGGGTTTTGTTATCTCTTATTAAATTTAATTCCAGTCAAAATCACATTATAATAAAAAGCAATTAAAACAAGGGAAGGCTATCTGCAATTCTAATGACTGCAACTGATTTAAAAAAGAAGTGCTGCCTCATAATTTCATTGCTGCTGGAGATGCCAGAGCTGAGATGGAGCAGAGACAGTGCAGTGGAGCTGGTGTGATTCTCATCAATGACATCTTCATGGATGGCAAGTCTAAAAATGAAACTATCAACTCCAATGCTGAAACTGAAAATGTGTCTTTGTGTTTTTATGTCCAAGCTATTACAAACTAATTACCCCAATTGAGATTAATAACTTTTTTTTTTAAGTTGAATTGAATTTATTTGATTTAGTGTTTGCATTTATTGAATAGTAAGTGAAAAAAGCTGATGCATTTCTTCTGTCCATGGTTTCACAAATTCTTGAAGTTGATCTTGAAGGTTATCTAGAATGTTGCAGGTCTAGGTGTCCTTGAAGCAGACACAACTGTCACTTTCTTAGCTGACCAAACTAGGGTCGACCAATAGAGCAATCCAGGACCTGTGCGAAAAATGTGAAACTAATGAAGAAATAGGAGACACTGGTCTTGCTGTGCTCTGAATGATAGCGGCAGAATGACATTTTAACAGCTAGGGACCTTAAAAACTTGCAATCTTGATAATTCTACCAATTATCAGCAAAGTTCCGCTTATTCCAATAATAAAGTCATCAGTTTGAACAAGAACCATCTCTTCTTTTTTGGGAAGTTTTAATGGAAAACACTACAGGGTTTGTACCCAGTCACAGCTTCAGTCTGTTTACTGTTTGTTAATTATTTGTTAGAACGAGAGGAGTTGTCAGTACATGGGCACATATCCACTGTTGATCTTCTATATAAACTCTGTATGAGATCATATCACAGACGGGGATTATTGATTTAATTATTTCTCGCATTAGAGCAGATAAAATCCTCGTTGGCTGAGCTGTGAGGAATGGCAGGGTTGCTCTGTTTGTTTAGAACAAACAAAGTGTTATTTGATTTCAAGGGAAACTGCTGAAGGAAACACCGGCTCAGCTTCACAGGACAGAGTCAATACAGCAGAGGGGATGATGAGAATATTTGAGACGCAGCTGTGTGGCAGAATGAAATCATCAATGACAAAATACGGTCTTTGGTGTCTAGACAAAGTAATTTGGGATTTGATGATTAAAAGTGAAAGTTTTTATGTTTCATTTATTTAATCATTTGTTTTCAAATTATGGGGCCTATCATTGTCTGAAAGGATTTTCTGTGTTACAGACTTAATCAGCTCGATACACACTCTCAGAATATTAGGTACACCTTTTCAGCCGCTCATTACACAAATAGTAAATCAGCAACTTGCAATACATTTAGGCTTGTAGACATGGTCAAGACAACCCACTGAAGCTCAAGCCTGGCATCAGAATGAAGAAAAAAAGGTGTTTTAGGTGACTTTGAATATGACATAGTTCTTGGTGCCAAAGGGCCAGTCTGAGTATTTCATGTCCTGCTGATAGACTTGTCTTTTCATGCACAACTTCATACCGAGAAAGGAAAAATGCCTTGTTGATGCCACTGGTCAGAGAGGCATAGCCAGAGCAGTCAATGGCCCTTTTCCACTAGCACGCCTTGACCCTACTCTACTCGGCCCTACTTGATTTGCAGCGTGTTTCCACTACCTCCTAGCCCGGTACCTCCTAAAACAAGCTAGTTTTAGTACCTACTCCGCTCTGGTTTCAAGCAAGCAGAATCGATACTAAAAGATGACGTCACCGACCGCCGGCTACTGATTGGTCAGAGAATGTCGTCATCGATGAACGCAACGACCTAGCATGCTAGCGGCAGCTATCGTGAGCTTACCCTCATACGTCTTTTCTTTGCAGTTCGATTGCTCTCGTCCTCGGCTTCATTCTGTTGTATAGCTTCCAAAACTCTCCCGTGCTTCTCAAGGGGTATTTCTTCTTACCACCTGCAGCCTTCTCCTGCTTTCCTGTTTACTCGGTTTGTGACAAAAAAAACACAGATTGTTGTGTTGCGCTCAAAATGATGCCACCGCAGAGCCGCTCAGCGGCACTGCAACCCGTTGGGGAGGCGACTGAGGCTAATGGAAAAGCAGCACAAGGCAAGTAGAGTAGAGCCGGGTAGGGTCGAGTAGAGTAGAGTAGGGCTAATGGAAAAGGGCCATATGATGATAGAAAGGCAACAGTAGCTCAAATAATGACTTGTTACAACCAAGGTTTGCAGAAGACTATTTTTGAACCACCTCTCATTGAATCGTCTGGCTTATTGGCTGCAGAAGGCCAAAGCAAGTGGTGCTTCATGTCAGCTAAGAACACTAAACCGAAGGTACAGTTCAAAGGGGCTCACCAAAACTGGACAACAGAATATTGAACAAAAGATGTCTGGTCTGATTCTTAATTTCTGCTGCCACATTTATTTACCCCCATCGGTACCAATTGAGCAATGTTTAAATCAGGGGTGGGCAACTGGCTGCCCTGGGGCCAAATGTGGCCCTTCTTATCCCTAAATGCAGCCTGTCAGTCAGCTTAAAATATCTAAAACTAATTTCTTTGATAAGGAAAGCTGACAATTTGTCATGGCAGCATTAAAGTTGCATGGTTTCCCCAAATATTTTCCATTCTTAATATTTTGTGAACTCATCATGCACACAGGCAGTTTAGGGCAACCTTGAGGTCCTCTTGGTGTACAGCACACAATATTCAGTAGTAAAATGTCTGATGTATTACTGCCATGCAGAGTTTTTGAGATTCTGGTTCTGTATTTTCAGTGAAGGAAGGTAAACTTTTGTATGCTTGCCCTTGATTGTGTTGAAGTATGTAACATTTGGTCCAAAGATTTCAGATTAGGATACAAATATCTTTGCCAGTGTTGGGAGTAATGCATTGCAAAAATAATGTGATTACTGTAATGCATTCCTTTTTACTATAACTGGACTGTTGTAATTTAAGGCATCACCGACAAAAACTAATTTAAGTCTGTATAAATGTCAGTAGTGCAAGTAACAATGCATTTATAATTTAACCCGAAATGAAGAGGTGTTATTTTTGTTTGTTTGTTTAAAGAGACTGTGAGGAGAATCTGTTTCCGGCGACATAAAGACTCTGCTACCCATGAGCACACGCGGCGACTGTCGTAATGCCGCGTTCCAGTAACCTCGGAGCTGGGAGTGACATCATCTGTGACTTATCGGTGTTCCAGTTTAAGTCGGAAAAAAACATGCCAAGCTACCAGGCTATTGTTAGCTGTTGTTAGCACGCCCTGCGTTGTTGTATGAAGAATGTGATTATCACTATGGCAGCATTTTTGTTAGTATAAGTCTAACAATACTAGGTATACAGCTGATTTAGAGCGCCACACCCCAGTCAGATGTGCAAATAAATAGATTATTACAGGAGCTAAATAACTGTTCACACTGGGGGCATCCATCTTCGATTGTCAACTCTGGGGTGGCGAGGCTTCACCGAGTTCCCAGTAGGAAATTCAGTCTTCGGGAGACGTTTCAGTTGCAGTTTCCTACTCGGAACTCGGAAATTCCTACTTCAGACTACAACTTGAACACACCACAAGCCAAAGCGTGCGTTTGCTGTGATACTAATGAATGCAGCTCGGACCTTCCACAGAACTCTGCATTGCTTTATAACTTCTTTTTTCAACAACTTACAGGATGCAAAGCAACAAGGTAATGTATTTCTTTCTAGTTACGTAGCGGTAGTTTTTGATGTGTGACAACAAGCAATTTTTGGAAAACTTAGTATCGTAGTTTTGTAGCCAGCTATATATCGCCACTTACAGCCCGGTGCTCTAAGACGTGTCCAAATAATATAAATTTGCTCTAGTTTTAATTGTCTTGTTCCCGAAGTTGAGTATCCAGGCCAGTCCAGCCCTGTCTGACCCGACCGGAAGGCTAAGGAATAGCATTTATAGATAACATATTTTGATGCTATAAAACTCATCTTAAAGTGTGTATTTCGATCAGGCATATATCTAAAAGTAAGACTTTTTTGTAATTACTTAGTAACTCCTCACAGTCCCTTTAAATACAAATTCACCAAATACTCTGTGAGATCAGCAGAGGAGAAAAGTCCTCCACTAGGTGTAAAGTTGCAGTATCTCTAACGCAATTTACCAGAATTTTGCCTTTTGTCTGTTTTTGCTATGATCGTTTCTTGTATTGTGCCATGAGCATCAATGCGGCTATTATATTCTACTGTTTTTAACCTTAAGCCAAACTCAGTCAGATAGCAACCACATCACCTTCCACTGGATATGTAATGAGCTTTTTGAGTGTAATGAGCTGTATTTGGAATGCCAAATCCATATTTGCTGTTATTTTGACGAGAGTAACTTAAAAGTAATGCAATGATAGTGTGATTCCTTACATTTCAAATACTGTAATACTATAATGTAACCAATTACTTTGAAATGATAGTAAAGATAAAGAATGCATTACATTGTTGAAGTAACTTGCCCAACACTGCTTTTCACACAGTACTCCTGAAGCCTCCTCTCCCTCAATCTTTCATCATAGTGGAGGAGGAGCAGGTTTCAGGGTCAGTCAGAGTGAAGGCAGGGGCATGCACACTTGAAGCTGTGGTTTTGTCCCTGGACTATAATTGTCCTGTTCTGAAAATGTATCATGAAGGACATAAAACACATATACACTTGTAAAGCTGGTGTCTGACCCTGTCACATGTGTAACCTTAGCCATGTGTAACGGCAACTTCGTTTTAATAGTTTTTTGAAGAGAAATTTGTCTCTCTGGCAGGTTGTAATAAATTACAAAATATTTGTGAAATAACAAGAACAAGTGTATTTAATGGATGTTTATAAGGTTATATTTGCTAACAGAAAAAATGCTGTTTTTCAGTTTGGTTTAAAGCTAGAGTTGGACAAACTGTATCCTGGAGGCCATTTGGGACTATGCTCCTCACTCAGTCTCAGAAATCATGCAATCTTAATATAAAGAAAACATTACAGATCATCATGATCTAAGGAAAATAATACATCCAGCGTAATCCCTGATCGCTAAGATGTATTCATTATTTGCTGGAAATTTGAGGGATGATTGGTACATCTCTGTCAATCCTCTCACACCTCTAACACAGCCTCAGCAGGTAGCTGTCATGCATAACTCTGGCTCTGTTCAATTTCTGCCTGCTTGACAAAGTTTTTTTAACTTCTGTAATTTTTGCAAAATGTTGCAGTTTTGTATATTCAAGTCTGGATTGGTAAAGCAATAACTCTAATAAAAACTAAGGATATAGCTTCTACCTGCTCTTTTTTAAAGCATCTTGAAATAACATTTGATTTAATTTTGCACCATACGGATTAGGCATGCGCAAAATAAAAATGACTAAATAAAATTCAATGGCGCAAAAAATAAAAAACTGCGAAGGTGATTTTTTACCCTCCTCGCCTACCGTAGCAAAACACTCGCTTCAGGATGGAGGAAGATGAGGTTAGCTGAAGCTCCTTCGTCAAATAAATCAGTCGTATGGACCTACTTTGGCTTCCCATGTAAAAGACGAGAGAATGGCGATGAAGATTGCGGACAAAACAACAACCGTGTGCAAAATATGCCACTACAGTTCGCCGTATGCGGCAGCAAGTACTACCAACTACTTTGAACTGGAGACAGGCAGCAACTGTATTTCTGTGTAAGTCTGCATAAAAAAACAATATTTGATTTTTGCATCTACTGTTGAGTTGACAGAATTTGATTATACTTGAAGATCAGAAGTATATGCACTGTTATAGGCTAAACATTATAGTTCACAGTTCAGACATTTATGGGTCTAAACTGCAGCTCTGAGGACTACTATTTGTTTTCCTTTTCATTCAAGAATGTACTTATCCTGATTGGTACAACAACAAAGCATATATTATTGAGATTTTATGTTTGTATTTGCACTGTAGTCTAAATAAGAGGAAAAACTACAATTTGTTTTTTTTTTCAATGAGTATTTATTTTGTAATGATGCAGCTATATTTTTTGTATGTCTGCATTAGGAAGAAAATAAAGCAAATGAGATTTTTGCACAACTTCCCGCTGTTGGGGATTTTCTATAATCTTTATTTTGTATCGAGAGTATTTCGTATCGTCAGCCCTTTTTCGTACTTCGTATCGTTTTGTGAGTTGACCATTACGTTACACCCCTAATAAGGATTGATTGACACATGTTCCTCAGGTGCTTGGGCATTACTTAACAGCACACACGATAGCTTCTAAGGCAGAAGATAAACCTTCACGATGGCTCTGGATCAAGTGAGACAGACTGTGGTGTTAGGCAACATAGTCATGGGCCAGGATTTGATTGTTAAGATGGGGACGTTAGGATCGGGGGGGAATCAAAGACCAAAAACCCCAGTTACCCCTGGCCCTGTGACAGGTGAATTATCCATGTAGATGTATCTATCAAAATAATAACAAACTCCCCTCCCTATTTTCATTCTTGGCTGACAAACATAAACCAACAATGCCTCATAAACTAATGTTATTGTCTGATGATGGCCATGTTTGCCTGTGTCTGTTTACCAGATTAGAATGTCAAATATTGTTCTGCCTGCTCTTCTTGCCAGTACTTGGAGGCACCTTGGCATAGTTTCCATACACAAATTTAAGTCAGACTGTGATTAACTCTACTAAGGCCCAGCATGTCAAGTCTGCTGTGTAAAGAAACAAGAGCTGCTGTAGCCCTATGAGGATGTTAAATGGATTAAATGAGACACTGACAAGCAACGAGACAAGATTCAGAGCAAGACATGTCTGTGATCATGGGTAAATAAAAAGAAGCATCAAATGCATAATCCTAAAATCAAATTAGAGACAATTTCCCTCACTTAAATTTAATGAGCTCTCATTTAAGAGACTTTGTATTTGATCTTTTCAAGTGCCATTACGGCCTGTGGAGAGGATCAAAAGTTCCCTTGACTTCTGCAAATCCACTTGCAGAGCTCACTCAAGATGCATGCAAATACATTCTGTGTCAGTGAGAGGGAAATTATCCATTAATGTGATGTTCATATGGAGGGCTGTCTCTGCGATTTGGGAGAGTGGACCTAGACCAATAGTCCCTAATCACTCCATCATTTATGGCCCAAACTAATGGGAGTGTTGTCACATGGCAGAAGGTGCATTCTGTGATAAAACAGGGTAATTCCACTTCACAATAATCACAGGGGTCCTATGAAGTCGATAACTGCATTTACAGCAAATGTCTCTCCGCACAGACCGGGCAATTTTCTCGCCTGCAATCGCCGGAAACCCATTTAACTGCAGGAGAGGAGGGAATTGGTGGGTGCTGAAAGTGAAATTTCCCAGGAGGGCTGGGACATATTGTGAAAATCAGCCGTATTGGAATGTTTCCAGCAGATTGTCACTCCATGGTGGGCAAATTTAGGAACAATATTGTGCCAACTCACATGAACGAATGTGTTCCAGTGCTGAAGACAGAGAGCATTTAGCTTGTTGTTGGTTTTTTGGAGCAAATTGTTTGTCGAGAGATAAACTTGGATAACAAAATAGCAACATGTTTAAAGTCCAAACTGTGCTGTAATGAAATGCTAGAATGCTCTGATGTGATGCTCCAAGAACTCAGCAGTATTTTTCAGAGTATTTTTCTGAAAAAACGATGGAACTTAATATCAGAAGTAAACTAACTTAATCAGCTAATTTTTTCACAATTTTAAGAAAGATATACAAAAATAGCAAGCAAAGGGAAACAACTGACCTTTTTTATTAACAGAATTTTATGGTTTTGGGGTCCTTAAAGTCCTTAAACACAGGGTCCACGTACTGATACCAGGCTACTGACCATTTGATTTCAGGCTGTAGAGAAACAAAAATAGTTTCTTTCATTCCCCTTTCTGAAAAAAATGAAATGGAAAGGTGTTTTATTAAGAAATCATGACCATAACCTCACAAATCTGCCACTGTTACTTTACACTAAGACTCTATGTCTCTGTTAGTGCTGTGATGAATCAAAAAATACAACCAGAGATAAATTCATTGTTATGCCCTGTGCTCACATACTCTCCCTCTTGTGCTGTGGACATGCATGATGTGTTTAAATTGAGGATGTTTGAGGCTTATGAGAGTGCTCAACTTCCAGATGATTTTGAATAAGACAACTGCACAACATACCAAAATGCTTTGGAAGGGGCATACAATCAGACCCCTTGCCTCTATCGTGTATTCGGATAAAGGGAGGACAAAAGGGATTTACAAATTATTTTCTTTTGATATTTACCATTTAAGTGATGTATTAACATCATTGGAAATAGGGATTGTAACTTTTTATCTACAAAATAAATCCTCAGCACTGCCTTGCATTTACTCACCCAGATGACAGATGACTTAATATGCACACTCCATACAGAAAGGACCTGACCAGCAAATCAGCAACCTTCTTGCTGTGAGGCACACACACTACCTGCTGCACCACTATGCCACCCTTCAGTTAAAATATCTATTCATAATTATCCAATACATATTTTAAATAGGGTTGCATACCTGTAATTTTCTTTTCAAAGTAAGTATTGCAATCCATGAGTGTCTAATTAATACCAGCTGATTGTTTATTTTCATCCCGGCTGGTCTCTTTTGGGGCCCCTAAACCACCCAGTTAACAGTTTCACTGAGTATGCAGAGTTTTCTCTCCTCACACATCTTTTACTTTGACAAATGAGTACTTTGACAGGCAGTGTAATTTAAATGATAAGCATTTCTCTCTCCAGTAAAATTAATTTAGATATGTATCTGGCAAGCGTTGCTGTGCTATCGCAGCCAGGCAGCTGGCCTCAAGCCAAAGTAAAGCTCTCGTTATTTTCCAATTAAACTCAAAAGGTATCCGTCAAATTCACACACACTTCACTGACATACAGGAGCTTGTGTGAGAGGTTTTGCATCATTTAGAAACTGTCTGCAGGCTGCCACAGATTTGCTCTGATCATTGTGTCATGTTGTGCCGCAGTTAACAGACAGGGCTGGCTAAGTTCAGACACTTTTTTATTAAATTCTCAGCCAGAAAAAAATAAATTCAACATAGAGAAACACAAGTCTTGGGTAATTAGACCTGTCTTGGTTCTTTTAGAAGCCTATATTTTTGTTAAGAAATGCTTGTATAGGTCTTAATGATTGTTTTTCATGTAAAGTTTTTATCTATCAAAATTCAGCCTTTGCTCACAGCTGCTGTTTTTTTTATTTGTTTGTTCAAGTTAACAGTATTTTCACCCAGTTTCTGAGCACTTTTTTATTAGTGTTAAATGTATTATTACAAAAGTTCTCCCTCACTCCCTTCTGCATTTTCTGTAATGCTGTTTAAAACTTCTCAGTGTATTTTATATAATTAGAGAAAAAAAATTAAAAACATGCAAACAAAGTCAAAGGAACATAACCTGCCACTGTCTGTAGAAAATATAGGAGACAAATCAATTTATTTTTTCAACATTATTCCTTTACAAAGTGGACCACAGGAGTCCCACCCCCTTTTTGGATTGTCAAAGGTCAGTTTGGGGGATGTGATATTGATGAGCGTGGCACTTTTTCAAAAGTTGAATTATTTTTACCCGAGAGTCATGAGATCAGAAGAAAAATAAGCAGATGATGCTCAGGGTGTTTTCTTGTTTGCCCCTATTCCATGCAAAGCGCTATGAGATTTGATATCGCTGAAGACACTCATTACTTGCTGCACCCCAGATGAGTTTGTAGTAAAGATCATCTGGCTTAAAAAATGGCAAAAACAATGGATCCTGGTACTCCCATCTCAACATGGCCCAAAGTCACTTGCTAGACTTTTCTCCTGTTTTTCCCAAGTGGTGGAATCAACAATCCAACTCCATCCAATTCACAGAGCCACTGTCTATTTTAAGAAAAAGTTTGAGCTGTTGCATAAAGTGAGCAATGAATTGTGCTATTTTCTTAAGTCACTCAGAACAAGGAGGCAGTTTGATATGCTCAGCATGCCCTGTGAAGAGTGGTTTATCATCTATTAAGGCTTATTAGCTTTGCCCTCAGAGTTGCTACATGAGGTGAGCTGTATTTTCACTGTATTTATCTGTCATGCTTCACTCCTTACAAATTCTGCACCATGTCCATTTCTTATGCCTCTTTCAAAGAAAATCCACACAACTGATTTTAGAGCAGACTGTATAATCCTTATCTCTCTCTTCTTTGCAGCCATGTTTGTTTCCTGACTCTCCCCTGCATATTGAACATTATCTCTCTCCACCTCACCTGCCTCCACTGAACAGCACCATTGAGCAGACATAACGAGTAATTGATTTTATTTCTACAGAAGCAAAAGCATTATTAAATGTTGGAAATTAATACGATAATAATACTGATACTTTGCAGCCTTGAATGGATATAATCTTGACTCTATGTATCTGTGGTGTACTGATTTTCCCCACCACTTCTGTCTACACACTGCTCTATCTAAATATGGACCTGTGTCTACAGCTTCTAATTTTTGTGCTGTAAGCTCTCTTACTTAAGGTAAATTTTACAGTACTGATATCACAAAAGCATCATTTATTTTTTGCAAACATTTTCTTCAGCTTTTCTGTGTGTTTTGTCCTTTAGCTCTCAGAAACTCTGTTTTAGGTCACTGGAAATGCATTAAAAACGAAAAAAAACTCCCTCTTGCTATGTATTTCAGTTTGCCTTTCATGTCCATTTTATTTCTGCCATACATACACGCATGCATTTGCAATTACTTTGACATGCAGTACATATTTATGAGGCCTTCTCTATTACTTTTATATTGTATGGCACTGTTTGTGCAATTGTCCTGACAGTTTTCACATGGTCCACTCATGCATGCAGCAGTTACATGAAAAATATCATCATTTATGAGTGGAGTGCATGTTCAGAATGACGAATGATGAAGCATTGTAGTGAAATTTATGAAGTAGTCAGTGCTCATTGTATATGGAAAATATGTTTTTCATGGCTGCATGTGTGTGCGTTGAATATGATAAATGCAGATATGCAAAGCATACATGCATAGAAACTGTAATGTCTCTATTTCGAGTCCCACTGTAAGCATGTACACACAGTCTGGCTACATCTTATTGTTACTTTTTGCAGATTTTTATTATTATGGAGTTATACGTAGTACACCTGGCACAAAGCATTTGTGTGCTATTTCTCTTCTAACACATTTTGCATTTTGATTATACCAAGAGCTCTAAATGTTACATACACAAATGAACATGCTTCCCCACCAGTACCAGTGGGTGTGTTTGTCTTGAAATGAGGAATGGAGACTTGCACAAACAGTGTGCTCCAAAGAACACAGGAAGGCACTGCACCTTTGCCCATTAAAACCTCATGCAAAATGTATAATCCTTTGTGCAGTGTTCCTGGTTTCAAGTGGACCCATTAGAAGGATAGGCACACATCCAAAAATTCCCAGCATGTTCCTTATGCTGCATAACAGAGTACACTTAACAGATTCAAATCAGAGAATTTGTCAATAAATTATTTCAAATGGGAAAACCGAGAGAGTTCTAAAGCTCTTCTAATGTGAGTCGTCCCTTGTGAGCATTTACGTATACATCCAGAAACGCACAGGGGCCACAAACTCTGTACATTAAGTGTGATTTACTGTATTTTATAGACAGTAATGTGGCTGATTCTGCCATTGCACTCAAAAATATTAATACAGGCTGTCCAGTGTGTTTCATGAATGAATTGGAGAGTACAGTTGATGATTCCAGCTGGAAAAATAAGTAAATACATGTTCAGCCCTTTTATTTGACATTGTACTTACGATACTTAGCAACCTGAATGATCCTTTTTGTGCAACAGGAGATCCATCCATCATCCATCCATCGTCTTTACCTCTACTCCTTTTCAGGTGCACAGGGGGCTAAAACCTATTTTACCTGACAATGGGTTAAGGGTAGAGTGCACTCTTATCAGTCACCACCTAATCACAGGGCCACATGCAACTGTTCCGCCACATCAGATTTAGTGTTTAATGAGGTCATGCTTCACCTTCTAAGAAGTGTTAAATGGATATAACAAGTTTGTCTGATGTTGTGGGAAAAACATCAGAGAACTAGAAAAGCACTCGGAGAGCGCAGACCTCCGCCAGCACCACAGTCCTCACCCATATTGTGATTTTCACCATAAATGTTAGTCCTACCTTTATTTCATCTAAATATTCAGATTCCTTGACCATGAAGACATACCTTTAGCAATTGTATTCACAATATCTATTTCAGTTCAGTAGTTATTCACAAAAATCACATTTTTCATAATGGCGGATCCAGACGCTGATCCTGTTCAACACCAAAATCGAATCAGTTCTTCCTTTTCCCATGCTGAACATTTCCTGAAAATTTCATCAAAATCCATCCATAACTTTTTGAGTTATTTTGTTCACAGACGGACGGACGGACGGACAAACTCCTGAAAACATAGCTCCTTGGCGGAGGTAAATATAACTCTAGTCTGAGCATCAACATATTTCATACAGCTGTTTTGTTTATTTTGTGGAATAATAAACGGAGAAAAATTCAATCCGCCAGCTGGTGTTCAGACCAATCTAAAAAATTTACTGGCATTGAAGAAATAAAAGTTGACTAATTTTATGTCCTAAACACAAATGTATAGGAAAGGCACATAAGGCACATTTTATACAGGACACTTCACACTGTCAAAATAAGATCTCATATAATTAAAATATGTTTTTGTTTTTCTTGTTTGCTTGTTTGTTTGTTTTGTTTTTCAAAATAATACGTATTCACATCCCTGTATGCAAAGGAGGGTTGATTTGGACCTTTGTGGGAATGTGTGCTTAAGCAGGGCCTTCAAATTTCCACCACTGTTTGTAAAAGGATTCATAGTCGGCAATAGTTGAATGGACCTGCACATGACAGGAAAACAGATTTTTTAAAAACCCTTTAAAGACCAGTAGAGACATATTTTTACGTGTTTGGTAATGTTGCTGTTGGTTTGTCTCTCAATATTTTTGCTGGGTTCATCACCCACTGGTTGTCAAAAGAAAACTCATAGTTGGGGTTCATAGAGGTTCAATGTGTGTTTTATTACAGCGTGAATGCTCTCACAGACCTCTGTCCAGGGGCACAGTGCACAAAATTGAATTTCCACTCATTGTAGCTTTAAAAGCTCTCTCTATATATGAGACATTCAGATTTATCTTTTTCTGACAGGTTAAGAGCTTTGCTTCTTTATTTTGGCTGCCATTGAAGAAATAAGTACCAAAATCCTCTCCTTTATTTTCTCGAGGTTTATGCAGACATTTGATATTAGAGTACTGAGGGCAGAGACGCTCCCATCTATCATTGTTGGTGTGCTGTCACATGATGCTGCTGCATACTCTCTTGGTGATTCTGTAATGACTGTAGCTGTGCCGGTCTGAACGTAATGATGTCATTTATATAAATTATGAAGAGAGACAAGATAAGGTGTCGCTCGCTGTCAGGTGACAGAGGCAGCCTGTCAAATGTATTTTATCAATCAGTTTACATAGTTTGATTTGTTTTGGGGAGGATTAAGAGGTGCTCTGTATGCATTCACTCTGATTCAATGGATGAAAGCAACACACAATTTACGTCTGTTTTGTCTGCAAAGCAGGATTAACTCTGATTGGTTTGTAGAGAAATTACCTCTCATGAGTCAGGGGAGAATCTGTGAGCCTGTCAGCACCCAGACTGAGTGATTACTGTGGAGAAAGAGATTCAAAGTCTGCAGAAGACTTTGTCTTCTGTCACAGCCAAGGATTAGACATATTCATCAGGGCCAAAACAATTTGACTTGCATTAATAACACAGATGATATCAGTCATTGACTTGAGCCCTCTGTCGCAAAAATGTATAATAAATACTAATGGATTTGATAAATTGAGATTACCAAATATATTGATATTTTGCCTGCCACAGAAACAATGTGTAAGTGATGGATTTGAAGCCTTTTTAAAATTTTATTTTTCTACCAAGCATATAACAATAATTTGTAATAATCATTTGGGGTTAGTCTCTTCTAGGATTAGGCGCATGTCTTTACCAGATTTTGCAGTTATGATGGCACTTTTTCAGGTCTCTGAATGAATGAATGAATGAGTGAAAAAAATGAATGAAAAAATAAATGAAAAATAAATGAATCAATAAAATCTTGGCTGAAAGACTGGCCAGAATCTAAATCTAAAATGATCATTGAATGCCTGCTGTTGCCTTGATGTTATAGCAGTCCTTTTGACTGTGTGCACGTTTTAGGAGGGCACAGTTTTAGGCTCGTTTCCATGTGTCAAGATGAAGACACCATGGACTTGCTCTCCTTTGAATACACACAAAATGTCTTTTAAATCTTTGGTGAAAAATTATGCAATTTTATCTGATGCGATAGATCTTAATGTCTACTGTACGAGCTTTTTTTGTTGAAACTGTTTGTTTGCTGCCCTTATTGATTAGGTACCCTTGGAAAATATATCTCTGATCTCAATGGGACTAACCTAGCTACACAAAGGTGAAATAAATAAAAGTGTCTATAACAGCACTGGTGCTGGGTATGTGCTGGAAGTCCCAAGGATGAAATGGGAGGCCCCCCCAAATGTGGTGGAGAATGGACAGTTAAGACCCTGCGGGACTTCCAGTGACAGACTGACAAATGGGTAACAGTGAACCAATGGACACTATAGGTCACACTGTAACTGGGAGCTCCAGCATATTCAAGGAACAACATCTGAGATCTCTGTTCAGCAGAGTGCAGTTCAAGGAACAGCTGACACTACACAGAACCCCCAAGCTCTCGGGCCTTTGGAAGAGGACCTGATTGGAGGGAGTGTGGGATTTAAGAGGAGCAGAGAAGTTTGTTTGATTTCACAGGATGCAAATCACCTTTAACTTTTCCAGTGAGCTATTAGAGTTTTCATTTGAAAGAGGGAGCAAAATGTCATAAGGTACATCAGTGAGGAAGCAACAGACATCATGAGAAGCTACGACATACTGCAGCTTAAAACAGAGTTAAGGAGAAGGGGTGCTCTCTGCTCAGTCAGTTATTTGCAAGTGAGACGTCACAAACACCAGTCGTAGCTCCAGTCAAATAGAGTAAATACAGAAACTTTGGTCTTGTGGAAAGAAATGTACAATAGATTCTGTCAGAGCTTTGAAGATGCTTCTGTTAAATTTGATACAACACTAACACTATGTAGCTTTTGCGTACAAACCTCTTATCTCCTAAATTTATACTTTCAGGAAATCAGGAGAAGTTTTACTAGTAAATACAATTAATATTCTGATTGTTTTAACATATTATTTGTTGTACTTTTATTTGTCCAAAATGTGTAGAATCCACCTACTACTATAAAAAGTGACCAATAGTTCTGGGACATGAAAATGTGAGTCTTAAAATTTGGAGATTGGAGGTTTGCGCCTGATCGAGGCAATACGTTTTTTTGCTTGTTTATTTTTATTGAGGGACATGCCCACATTTAATGTTCCACACCAACAGTTTGAAAAACAACATAATGGCAAGTTTGATCAACGTAACAGAATCAGGAACGCCCAAATAGAATTCGTGATCAGCTGTTTAGGGTATTTATGACAAGGTACAGCAAAAGTGTTGCAAATCTATGAATTAATAACTTGTGACAACTGTTATCTAAGATTACTGGAATAATTGAAAGTTAAAAATGTAAATGAAAATTGCACAGAAACAGAAACTTAATGAAAAGTTTTAAAAGTGAAAGTGTACTCAAAAAAGAAAACTTTCTAGAATAACCTGATATAATAGAAGAAATATACTTGGTTTTATTCTTTGACAGCAGTTCTCTGACTGTGACACGTCTTTATAGCTTTAGGCAAATTGACAATGTCCCAGCGTGGTTACCATTTCACTGTCAAGCCTTTCCTCTTCTTCACGTCTATGACTTGTATCTTAAGGATGCATCAGGTAATTGAGGAATTTGTGTAGTTGCTGAAGGGATGAAAAAGGAGCTGTAGTGTTGTCTCCTGTTGTTGCTTGCATAAATGTTTAAAAGCTGTTTTACACTTGAGAATGAAATACCTCTATCATCACTGCTGTGACTGTCTTCAGCATTTGGCAAAATAGGGCCTTCCTCAAATCCAGAAACTCACCACCTCTAATATGACTTGGCTTTATTTCATTTGTGAAAATAGAATTCTAAATAAGCTACTTTATTGGATCAGAAATGAAAGTTGTTCAACAAACTGAAGCTGAAAGGTCAAATGAAAGTCTATTCTTTTTTTTTTTTCTCTTAGAGATGAAGTCCCAGAGCAACAGTGTCCATCTGGCTTCCAGACCAGTCCACAGGCTATTGTCTGGATGAGAACCATGACTCAGCAGGAGGAAGTCAAGCAGAGGTCAGCCGAGCTCCAGGCAAGGTCGCCTGCAGGAGAGGACAAGCTGGCATGACTTTTAAACCCGACACACACACACACACACACACACACACACGCACACAAACACACAGATGGCTAAATGGTTCCCTGAAGCTCCTGTCGATCTATCTGAGGATTATTCTTATCATTTCCAAAAAGGTGATGATATTGATTTTGTGGGTTTAGCTGAGAGTGTCTGACTGATACTTATCTCAGTATGCAGCACATCAGCTGTCTGTCAGTGTCAGGCTGCAGGACCAGCTAGCTCTAGGTACAGACCAGCCTCAGATGATAAAGATGAAAATGAAATATATTATTAAGTCCACAAACTTTTCTGATTTGATTTAAGCTCTACCCACTGACAGCAGCCAGGCTGAAAATAATGGCAAAAACGAAAGAGAAATTAAATGAGAAAAACAGAAAAACAAAAGTCAGGACAACTGCTGAAGTCTTTCCAAGGCAATTAGTGGCATCACAGAGAACACACCACTGACACCACACAACAGCTGAGTTGTCTGCCCTTTTAAAATAATCGCTATGACAACCGTACCACTTCACTCCCCAAACCCACACAGCAGTAGACCCATAGTTCAGTTCATGCCAAGGTTTTAACATTGCCGTGTGCCCTCGTTTACAAGATCTGCTTCTGAAGCCCAGCAAGGGGGGAGCAGCCCTAAGCAGTTTAAGACATGAGATCACAGGAGAACTACAACATCACATGGAAATGAAAGAGATCATGCAATAAAAACACTGTAAACAAAAGGTTATATTGCACTTTCAATTCACTTCAATCCAATTCAAACACTTTATTTGCCTCCATAGGGTACAGTCTGGTTTATTCAATGTCTGCATCCACATTATTCTGTGATTTATTTATATATTTTGATGTTTTTTGCTTCAATCATGGATTAGTACAATAAAAAAGTTTCTGGTCTTGAAATTTTTGTGACAATTTGTTACACTTTGTTTTCAGCCTCATTACTAGCTTATTATAAGGCTAAGCATTACATGGTAGTTCAGATATACTGGATGGGATTATTCTGAATGAGAAAAGCACTGGAAGAGCACAGACCTCTGCCAAGATATGACTATGGATAACCATGGCAGAGTCTCTGCACATGTCTGTCCATGTGGGGAAGTCCTCCACTGGTCTTACAAGGGAAGCTGAGTAATATAGTGACATAGGCTTGAAAAATATTGACGTGAGTTTTCAGATAAACTACAATTCTCATAATGACGTTAAGGGGGAGATCCCCAGAGCAGCTGAGGAGATATACTGCGATTTACCATGATAAACTTCAATGTTTTATGTTTTTGTTGTTTATTGTATTGTGATGAAATTATCTGTGATGATAGTAATATCATATGCAACAATTTTGAGGCAAATCCATCAACTGATGTCACAGATATGTCCGTCCGTCCATCTTCTCTTGCTTATCCATGGTCGGGTCGGGGGCAGCAGCCAGCAGGGAAGCCCAAACTTTCCTCTCCCCATCCAGAAACACCTCACCAGGGAGGCATCTAGGAGGCATCCTGACCAGATGCCTGAGCCACCTCATCTGGCTCCTCTCAACGCGAAGGAGCAGCGGTTCTACTCCGAGCCCCTCCCAGATGACCAAACTACTCTACCTATGTCTAAGGGAGAGCCCAGCCCCCCTGCGAAGGAAGCCCATTTCGTCCGCTTGTGCTCCCGATCTTGTTTTTTCGGTTTCAGTTTTGGTTATATGAGGATAGGGGTGAAGATTGACCGGTAAATCGAGAGCTTTGCCTAATGGCTCAGCTCCCTTTTTACCACGACAGACCAGTAAAGTGCCCACATTACTGCCGACGCTGCATCGATCCGACTGTCAATCTCCTGATACATCCTTCCTCCAGCTGTGAACAAGACCCCGAGGTACTTGAACTCCTCCACTTGGGGCAGGATCTGGTCCCCGACCCAAAGAGGGCACCACACCCTCTCCCAGGCGAGGACCATGGACTCGGATTTGAAGGTGCTGATTTTCATCCTAGCTGCTTAACACTCAGAACCGATCCAGTGAGAGCTGCAGGTCACAGTTCGATGAAGCCAACAGGATCACATCATCTGCAAAAAGCAGTGACCCAATCCTGAGGTCACAAAACTGGAACCCCTCAACGCCCTGGCTGCGCCTAGAAATTCTGTAATGAACAGAATCGGTGACAAAGGGCAGCCCTGCAGGACTCCAACCCTCACTGGCAGCGACTCAGATGTACTGCCGGCAATGCAAACCAGACTTTGACACCAGTCATATAGGGAACGGAAGGCCGATATAAGGGGGTCTGCTACCCCATACTCCCGGAGCACCGCCCACAGCACCCCACGAGGGACATGGTCAAATGCCTTCTCCAGGTCCACAAAGCATTGACTGGTTGGGAAAACTCCCATGCACCCTCGAGCACCCTGGAGCTCTAAATCCCTGGAGGGTATAGAGCTGGTCCACAGTTCCACAACCAGGATGAAAATCACATTGCTCCTCCTGGATCCAAGGTTCGACAATCCCAAAGACCCTCCTCTCCAGTACCCCTGAATAGACCTTACCAGGGAGGCTGAGGAGTGTGATCCCCCTATAGTTGGAGCACACCCTCCGGTCCCCCTTCTTGAGAAGGGAGACCACCACCCTGGTCTGCTAATCCAGTGACACTGTCCCCGATGTCCACGCGATGTTACAAAGTCGTGTCAACCATGACAGCCCCACAACATCAAGGGCCTTAAGGAACTCTGGGCCGATCTCATCCACCCCCGGAGCCCCACCACCAAGGAGCTTCTTGACCACCTCGGCAACCTCAGCTCCAGAGATAGAAGAGCCCTCCACAGAGTCCCCCCAGGTCTGCTTCCATGCTGGAAGATGTGCTGGTGAGATTGAGGAGGCTTTCGAAGTATTCCTTCTACTGATCCACAACATCCCAAGTTGAGGTCAGCAGGGCACCATCCTCACCATAGACAGTGTTGATGGCACACTGCTTTCCCCTCCTGAGACGCCGGATGGCGGTCTAGAATCTCTTTGAAGCTGTACAGAAGTCGTTCTCCATGGCCTCTCTGAACTCCTCCCATACCCGGGTTTTTGCTTTGGCAACCACCAAAGCCGCATTCTGCTTGGCCAGCCGGTACCTGTCAGCTGCCCCCAGAGTCACACTGGCCCAAAAGGCCTGGTAGGACTCCTTCTTCAGCTTGACAGCATCCCTCACCTCTGGTGTCCACCAGCAGGTTCGGGTATCGCCGCCACAACAGGCACCAACCATCTTACAGCCACAGCCCCGATCAGCCGCCTCAAGAATAGAGACCTGGAACAAGGCCCACTCGGGCTCAATGTCCCCTGCCTCCCCCTCCACATGGTCAAACTTTGCCCGGAGGTGGGAGTGAAACTCTTTCTGATGGGAGACTCTGCCAGACGTTCCCAGCAGACCTGCACAGCACGCTTGGGTCTACCAGGTCTGACAGGCATTCTCCCCCACCATCGGAGCCAACTCACCACCAGTCGGTGATCAGTTGTAAGCTCCACCCCTTTCTTCACCCAAGTGTCCAAAACATGCGGCCGCAAGTCCGATGATACGACTACAAAGTTGATAATTGAACTGCGGCCCAGGGTGTCCTGGTGCCAAGTCCACATATGTACACCCTTATGCTTGAACATGGTATTCGTTATGGACAATCTGTGACGAGCACAGAAGTCCAATAACAGAACAATGCTTGGGTTCAGATCAGGGGGTCGTTCCTCCTAATCAAGCCCCTACAGGTCTCATTGTCCTTGCCAATGTGAGCGTTGAATTCCCCCTAAGAACGAGGGAGTCCCCAGAAGGGCACTCTCCAGCACCCCCTCCCGGGAATCCAAAAAGGGTGGATAAGCTGAACTGTTTGGTGCATAAGCACAAACAACAGTCAGGTTCCATTCCCCCACCTGAAGGCGGAGGGAGGCTACCCTCTCGTTCAAACCCCTATGTACAGGCCTCAAGCCTAGGGGAAACAAGCACTTCCACACCCACCCGACGCCTCTCACCATCCGCAACCCCAGAGTGGAAGAGAGTCCAACCCCTCTAAAGAGGACTGGTTCCAGAGCCAAAGCTATGCATCTAGGTGAGTCCAACTATATCTAGTCGGAACCGCTCAACCTCGCGCACAAACTTCGGCTCCTTCCCCGATAGAGAGGTGATGTTCCACGTCCCTAGAGCCAGACGCTGCAGCCGAGGATTGGGCCACCAGGGTCCCCGCCTTCGGCTGCCACCCAGCTCATATTGCACCCGACCACTACGGCCCCTCTCACGGATGGTGGGTGTAAGGGGAATCCCACGTCTCTCGTTCTGGGCTCGGCCGGACCCCAACAACAGATATGAGAAAAAAAAAAGTCACAGGTATGATTTTTTTTTTTTTTAAATATGGGCCAATGTTAAGTTATAGGATTTTTCATACATTTTAGAAAGACTTTTTGGACAGACCCTGGAGAAAACATAACCTTCTTGGCAGAGGTAAAAAGTAAAAGACTCAATTACATAATACAAAGTCCAGCAGGTTGTATAAAAATGGGAAACAGCTTTCCTCACCCTATTAATGGCAACATAGTGTCTGACCTACAGCCTGTGTGTTCTTAAACCTCTCGCCAACCTGCAAATGCCAGTCAAATATTTACTCTAACCTGGCAACATGCGAAGGCACTTACTTTTTCACTTAATTATCTAATCTGTCGCGATTTTCATCTTTTTGTCTATCCTGCTTCAACGACCATGACAGGCAAATTACCCTCATGCTCTGACGCAGTATGAACTACATGCAGGATGAACACTTCATGCCTCCAAACTTGAATAGTGCTATATGCAGGTGACCAGGGCATTTTAAAGTATTGAGTTGGACCCCTGTCTCTTTGCTACAGAAGAAGTACTTCAGTCCTAATCATATATGAAAAGTGAGGAATTTTATAAATTTGGTTTCTGAACGACCTGATGCCAACTGATCTTTGGTCCAGTACAGGTCCACGACCTGGTAGTTGGGGACCTCTAAACTCTATTGTATGAAACTAGGCAATGTTTGAGCTTCATACTCACACATCCCATAGCTGATTCCAGTATATGCCTCTGTATCGGTCTAAAAATAACTTCAGAAATGGCTTAGTTTTCGTGTTAGTCTTTATCAACAGGGTCATCTCTGATAAATGTTACCTTCAGGGTCTTTCTTTTCATTCACAAGGTTTCCGTGATTCATTCTTCATTGTCCTTCATTCCTTCTGAATGCTTTACAATGAGATAATCTAGTTTCCTGGCAAATGTGTTCAACACTCAGTTTGTTTGAGAAAAAAAGACTTAATTACATTTACCCTGCAGGACAGGACATGAACACTGAGTTTAAAAGACTTATTTACTTCTTTTTTTGCTTCTGAAAACTGGCAGCAGTCTAAAAAGACGAGTCTGTTTGAAACTGAATATCTTTGTAGTCCTCCAACAGTTGAATTTTTCTGTGTTTTTGTATTTTTCACTGTCTTGTGCTGATCTATGTTCTTTTCTGCTGTTGCCTGTATGGTGCTGACATTTTCCTCTGCTTCAGGCTGTGTGCTCGGCGGTTTTCCGATCAAAAGATGCTTTATTTTCCTGAATTGGTGTGCGGTGAAAAAAGAATTACACTGGGAGTCGGGGGCTTCTTTAAATCACAGGCGGCATCCCACAGCGGCTGGCAGTGACATTCATGTGTTATCATCTGACAACCTACTGAAAAAGTGTAATGAAAAGTCTTTTTGGTGCTTTTTAAGGCCACATATTTTATATTGGAGGCATTTTATTGAAGACAAAGGGGACATTTGGTCCCTCGCTGTAGCGCTTATGGATTTCTGTATACGTAAACACAGATTTTAGGTCTATAGAATAACTTGTTTTGTTTTATGGAGCTAAGTTTTATATAGCTAATTTTAAGAAAATTACAAGATGTGTAAAGAGTAGGGTTGAATTTGGAGTTTAGATGTGATTTCCATTAACAGTTCAACATACAGTTTTTACCCTTTGTTATTAACATATTAATGTTACAGACAGGCAGACCTCATGTCACACATCATAAAGAGACTGAGCATCTGCTTGTCCGACTCCTGCAACCACAGTTGGAAAATTCACTTGAACTCCCATCGAGCTTGTACTAGGAACATCTAAGAGTGGATGATCAATCAATCAATCAATCAATCTTTATTTATATAGTGCCAATTCATAACAAGTGTTCTCTCAAGACACTTTGCAATGGAGCATGAAACTCCTTATTTTATGGATACACATATATGCATATGCATAGATACATATATACATATAAAGATACATACACACACACACACATATATGTATATCTATCTATCTATATCTATCTATCTATCTATCTATCTATCTATCTATCTATCTATCTATCTATATATATATATATATATATATATATATATAGATATAGATATATATATATATATATATATATATATATATATATAGATAGATAGATAGATAGATAGATAGATAGATATATATATATATATATATATATATATATATATATATATATATATATATATATATATATATATATATAGATATAGATATATATATAGATATGTATATACATCCAACACCCAACATGAATCTATATGGCCAATCCTTAATCCCTCCACCATGGTGGTAAGAAACCCTCTGTTAAGCAGCAGGAAATCTTGAATGTGCATCCCATTTCATGATGAACAGCAAATCCACACAATGCTGTGTTGGGTGTGAGGGCAAAGGAAGGGAGGTATGTGGAAACAAGTGGATTTAAGTAAGAACTCAAGTTAGTGACAGATCCATGAACCATAGACCTTTCATCATCAAATTTATTTCTGATGTTAACAAATTTATTAGAGGTTAGCCTCTTGAGTCGCTACATCTCGTTTTCAGGAGGGTCCTCATGTCTGAATGGTTGTGGTGATGACTTTATAGAAGTATAATCAATGATATTCTTACTTAAAACAAGAATTTATGGTTGTGATGAACTTATGGGTGCCCAAACCACAAGTGCATCCCTACCATATTTGTCTCAGTTAAGTATAAATGTATTACAGGTAGACCTCTTAAGATGTGACATCCCATTTTCAGAGGGACCTCATGTCTATGTGGTGATAAAAATAGTTGCTACAGATGTGTCAAACATGGATAGAGAGATCATGCTAATATCTATTAACATCTATAATGGTAATGGGAATGGAATGGGACTAATGAAACGACCAGGTATGTGGTTATGTCTGTAATTGTAGTTATTGAGGCTTCGTGACTCCACAGCAGCAGGCAGTCTACACCAAAGATCCCAGACCACCTACTTTACCCCTATCCAGCCCCTCTTGCTATGGAATAAACTTGAGGGCACAGGGATTAATCCCTCCTTCACTTTCTGGATCTCAGACTATCTCACAGGCAGACAGCTGTATGTCAAGTTGGGGAAGTGTGTCTCTGCAACAGCAAAGAGCAACACTGGTGCTCCTCAGGGGATGGTTCTGGCTCCACTCCTGTTTACCCTGAATACTGCTGACTTTACAGGTCTGAGTCGTGCCACTTTCAGCAGAACTCTGAAGACTTCTCTATCAAAAATGGGCAAAAAAGCACCTGGCGGGGGCTTCCAGTGACTCAAGCATTTTTAATGAAGTTAGTGTTTGTTGTTTCCTCTGACTACCTGGTCAGCTGATGGAGGAGAGATACTGTATATAACCCCTACATCCCAGAATACAATACTTTCAAAGACAGGGGCTTTTTAGGAAAAGTTAAATTCTGTTCTCTTACTTTTACTGTCGCATATTGTCACGCCAACATTATTCGAGTAGTTTTAATCTGTAAGCGGTTAATTACGAGACTTTTAGTGGCACCATATTGTTATGTACCAACTACAGTCTACCCCCAAGTACCTCCTTTCAGAGACAAAGCTCGCAGTTTCCTTCATTGGCACTCATATATACTAGTGTCGTGGTGCTCTTGCAACTCCACTTCAGAATACCTGAAATAACCTTTGAAGTTGTGACAGGAAATCAGACTATGATTTTTCTAAGTCTTTTCAAAGTTCTCAAAGGATCTTTTCATGTAAAGTTGGCTCTTCTTAGCATCAATAATATTCCACATAATGTAAGCCTTTTCTCCAGCAATCAGCACTGATACTGGGTCTTTCTTTCATTGCTATGCAGTGTGGTGCAAATAAATCCCCACTCAGATTATGTAGACCAGAATGAAATGTGGTCCTAAGGTCCAAGCAAATCCATGAAAAACTTTATTTCTCTGCCCTGTTAGTGAGAAAATGTGCCTCTTTGTCGGGAGAGCTGCCTCTCATCTATTCATTTCTCCTCAAATTTGCAGAGTCTGTCCAACCTCCAAATCACTTCACACTTTTGGCTGCCTGTGAAAATCAATTTGAACCATCATTTCCTGCATGTTCCTCATGCCCTCCACACATCCCGTTTGGCAGAATGAGACATTAATGCATTTCAGAGGGAAGCTTTTCTGATGGAGTGTGGAGAGAGTTTTTACAGATGACCAGACATCCACTGCACCAGGCTGTTCAATCCGTACAAGTTAGAGTAAAAAGGGGGCTTCAAAATAGTGCTGCAAGTCTGGAGAAGCAAGATAGCAAGTCACTTAGCACCCAAAAATAAATATTCAGCAAGTCACTTGCTCCATCTCACAGTCTTCCTTCTGCTTTTCCACATCTTTTGACGACTTGTATGTTATTTACTCTGCATTTTAAATTTGAGTTCAACGCAAGATCAGCGGTGACTGGTTATGAGAGGGGCTGTCAACAAAAAACTGCAAAAAACATTTAGTTTTCCTGTATTGTTTCTTTGATTTATTGGTGTGATTCTTCCCTTCCCTTCATTCATGCTCCACTTCTGACATGTTTTAGCAATAGTTTAGTCTGCGATGTGGCTCACATTCAGTCCTTTACAGAAAATCAAATATGCTTTTGTAATGTTCTGCTTATTCTTAAACATTTTCTATGGGCTCTTTCCCAGACGAACTAGAAAAATATATCGAACAGTCCATCTGGTGTGTCAGGCTACATTTGGACCATTGTGATGCACTTCATGCAGGAGTCAATCAGGAACCAGCACCAAAAAAGAGAACATATCACCCACAACCCTGGCAACTTCTCACTGGCTGCCCACTCATTTTAGAATCCATTTTGAGTCTTTAAATGGATTTGCACCTCCAGCTCTGATCCTTTAAAAGTCTACACCCTGTACAGAAATATGAAGTTCATGTGGATGAGCTTCCGCTTTTAGTCACCTCAGGCCAAGCCAAAAAGTTGTCGTGATTGAGTCTTGTCATTTGTAACCCCTAAATTATGAAATGACCTTCCTCCTGATGTCAGAATGTTCCCACCCTGCCTACTTTCAAGTCTCACCTCACCTTTTAATCTGCATTTTGGTTGTTTTGAATTTATGCTGCCAAATAAAATGGACTGGATTGGAGTTTCAGCTTAACAAAAATCAGCTAAAGCTATCTTTTTAACTGGTCCCTCTCATTTTCACAACTGTCAAAATCAGAATAATTCCTCCCTGTTACGAGCCCAGGGTATAATTCAGACCTTTCCTGACCGTGGCCCAGATTTTCACCCTATAAACCCTCCTGCTGGACAGCAAAGACTTAAAGCTGCTGTCTGCTTCAGAGCCTGGGCGTATTTGCTGAAGCAGTAAAGCATTGCATCGTGTGAATTTGGTGTCAGAGAGAGACGAGAGATGCTCGTTAACCTGCTGTGATGAACTGCCTCAGTGCCAGTTGTCCGGCAGCAGACTGTGGGGCTCGGCTCGCTCCTGGATGGAGGGAAAAAAAAAAGTGGTTCAGACAGCACTAAATAGTGTAGAAGGTCAGATTTATTTCAATCATACATCACTATTACAAGCAGCCAACAAGAAAGTGGGGCTCAGACAGCCTTCAGCACTTTTGAGCCAGAGTGATTTTCACCAATTACAGCACGTAGTTTATTGTGCACCCAATAAAGTGGTAATTTATGTGTAACAGAATTAACATGGCAAAGAAGAGAGTTGAGAGCAGCTTTTAAACAATAAAATACATCAAGTCCAAGGAGGAGCTGGATATACCAGAAAAAAAAGCAGAAAATGGTGTTCAAGAGCCAAAAGGATGTTCACTTTCTGTTTAAGGACAGGGCTGCCAAATGGATCAATTATCCGGTCACGATGAAAGATACACTCACTGGCCACTTTATCAGGTGCACCATGCTAGTGCTGGATTGGAGCATCTTATGCCCTCAGAACTGTGCCATATCTTCATGACAGAAAGGTGCTGGAAATGTCCCTCTGAGATTTTGGTCTGTATTGATGTGATATTTTCCCCAATGCTCAGAAATATTAGAGCCAAAATCTCAAGGCACACCTTGTTAAACCTCATATTAAATAGCCTCTTTCGTGCATATCATACTAGCATGTCAGTTTTTTCCACATTAATATTTATCAGTAAATGCCAAAGACAGAAATAAAGTGTGGATTGGCAAGATCTTATGACGATATCTCCAGAGGATTAAAAGAAAACAATTCTGACAACAACATGTAATGCAATATCAAAAGAAGGATGATTTAATACATACAAAATAAATACACTTTGGAAAATTATCAATCAAGAATCTACATTATCATATGCATTAACCCTTCAACTATCTGCATCAACTGCTTGGCATGGGTTATCAATAAATTCAGGGATATTCAATGCTTAAAAAATACAACATATCAAATCATTTTTTTTTAGTTCTGTTGACATTTCAGGTAACAGATAAAACTACAAACTAACCAAAACCAGATATTCTCTTGGTAGGAGTGTAAAAGCTAACAGCTGATTATGTGATTACATAAAAATACAAATATCTGAGACAAAGTCAATCAGAAAAGGCTGAAACATTTGTAAATAAAATAGTAATCAGAAGTAGCATAAAATCGATTACATCTGCTGAGGAGGCTTAGATCTTTTGGGGTGCAGGGGGCACTCCTGAAGACCTTCTACGATGTGATTGGGGCCTCTGTAATCTTGGGGGAGCAGCATCACAGCAGCTGAAAGGAAGAGGCTGGACAAACTTATAAAGAAGGTCAGCTTGGTCCTGGGATGCCATCTCGAACCTGTGGGGGAGGTGGTGGAGAAGAGGACTACAGCCAAGCTGTCCTCTGTGACGGACAAAGACCCCCACCCCCTCCAACACACACACACTGCACTAAGGAGCTCTGTCCATGACAGGATGCTCCACCCAAAGTGTGTGACGGAGAGGTATCGCAGGTTCTTCCCTCCTGCAGCTGTTAGGCTCCATAACAAAAACCTCTCCAGTGTGCAATAAACTGTATTTTTTTAATTACAATACCTCAAATGTTTCACTGGTCAATATCTAACATATACATCACCACTGGACTATATTTATAATATTTATATTACCCATCTGTAAAATACCAAACATAAATATATAACCACTGTAAATACCACTTACTATAAACTGTATATTCCTATTCTTTTTGTTTTGTTTACTTTTATTTAATTTTCATTGTAATTACTTTTTTTTTTTTCATTTGTAAGTTTCTCCTGATAATTCTCTTGTATCCTGCTGCTGCTGTAAATCTGGAATTTCCCCCTGTGGGATTAATAAAGGTATATCTTATCTCTCTTATCTTATATTCACTTGCCCATCAAAGCCACCAAAAAATTCCACCCTCATGCATTTTTCATCATTTAAGTGGGCTGTGGCAAAGAAGCAAGTCATTGGTTCTTGTGCTGAAGACATCAGAGATCATTTGGTTGATTTGTCTTAAACTTTTTTGTGGACCAAATGGTGACAATGCTCCATGTGCTAAAAATGATCACTCTAATGCAGTGGCAGTTTGTCAGTGGGGGGCACTGACTAGCACTCCTCCGAAATTTGACAGAAGTCTACTTAAACATAACAAAATTTGTCATTAAATTATAAAAAAAAAATGTATCTTTACCACACAGTAATAGTCTGTCAGCAGCATCTATCACCATTCGGTAACAAGGGTTTCAATTTTTTTTATGTATTAACTTTGTTGTGAATACATAGTTTACATATGGCGGTGCGACGGTCTAATGAAAGTCAATCTGCATCATTTTTCTTTTGCTCCGCACATGACCTGAGTCGTCTTTAGGATTGGCCGCTTTAACTTTGCTTGCGGGGCGCAGAGGAGTGAGAACTTTGATTGACAGAGAATTAGCACTGTTCTGGTGTTTCTTTTCCTCATGTGACTGGACAACAAGCGCTGTCATTAATGTCAACACTAAACCACAGCAGCGCTGGATTTACTCATGCGCAACCATCTTACGTGCCCTCCATCCAACTAAGGCGTCGGGTACTTGGTCCAAAGAACCATCAGAGGATCACAGAAGAGGTGAAATCAATAAGAAGCTACACTGGAGATTAGATTAGAATGTATCTTACTGAGTACACATAACATAATTCAGGAGCAAAAAATTTCATTTTATTTCATACATGGCACTAAACTATAGATTAGGAGCCTCTAACTGAGTTTGCCAAGAGGATATCAATTATTCGTTCGGTAGAGCATTATCCTTTTGAAGACGTAAGTTCTAAAAAGTCAATATAGTATTTTATCCAATTCTGGCATATTTTTACATTACCAACATGATTTTAGAGGGAATTTTGGCTTCAAATGGGTGGCTAAGTTTGATTTTACCCTGCTAGAAATTTCATTTTCAATTTTAAATGACAAAATTGATACATTACATTAAATTTTTTTGAAATTATGAAATAAACCAAAGAAAAGTAAAAAGATTATGGCAAAGCAGGAACAATACACATCAATGAAGAGTAAAAACGGTCTGAAGTACAAAGAAACATACCTAAGATAGGCCAAACTGTAATTTTAATATTACACACATGTGCATGCGGAAATTGCAAAGTTTTATTTCACTGCTCATTATTTATTACTGTTACATTGTGTGAAAGCCTTTATAAATTTATAAAAAGAAGATATGATAATGCTATCAAGTCATGTGTCCAATTTACTGGCTAAAATAATGTTTGTCCCAAAAGTGTAAACAACACATTTTTTACCTCTTACGTCTTTAATATTTAATGTTCACCAATAAATTCTTACATCTTACAAAATTTTATTTGGATAAACCCTTTCAGTTCTGTTATCTGTGCCAAATAGGCCACTTTCCACTTTCAGTAAAATTGGTCTGAAAATAAGCTATATGCTCATTACAGAAGTATCTTAATTGACTAGAGCTTTTGGATTCGACTTTTACCTTGTACCTTTCCAGCTTGTACCATAGTGCACAGTATAAAATCAATGAAACATACCAACAAAAAGTATCACCCTGCCTCCAGATGTACTAGTTTTATTATTGCAACTAAACATGCGATATGAATTTAAAAAGATCAATATGTATATACATATATACATGTGTGTGTGTGTGCAGTATTGTTATTTTATATAACTGTATATCAGATTTTTATTTGCTTTAGTAAAAAGTTCTGTTTCGATACAAAAATTAATACGTTCTGTTGGTATTTCTTGCAGACTGAATACTTCACTTAAAGGATAAGTTCGGTTTCTGCAGCGTTCACATTGTTTATAGAATAAAGTAGAACAATATACTCACCCAGAAGAATTCCTGATCCAAACGGTGCTTCGGGAGATATTTAGATCCAAAATTGAGCAGTGGACATCCATATAATCGTAGCACATAGGGCATACAGCGCCGCTCCTAAATCTGCATTAATTGTCCAAAAACTCAATAGTTTCACCAATATTTCATCATGGTCCGTTTGGGCTACTCCTCCACGACAGTCTGTGTCGCTCCAGACATGTAGTGTGACTGTACTGACCTCTGAACTGAAGAAGAAGAGCGCTTGCTCCGTGCCTGCACAGTTCGGCTCATTGTTTCCGGGGAAGACCGTCGGCTACACAACGACTTTCTTCTTCCAGTTTTGTGCAAAATGGATGAATATCTATCGGATGAAGATGTTGTGGAGGAGAACTTTGAATATGATGGGTGTCCTTACAGTTTCGAGCCAGAGTTTACAGATGAGGAGCCCATCGAAAGGAGGACATGGAGGCAGCTCTCCAGAGAGTACTGTGAAGGCACGGAGGCATACGTTCTTCTTCTTCAGTTCAGAGGTCGGCACAGTTACAAAATCATGTCTGGGGCGACACAGACTGTAGTGGAGGAGTAGCCTGAACGGACCATGATGGAATATTGGTAAAACTAATGAGTTTTTGGACAACTAACGCAGTTTTAGGGGCGGTGCTGTATGCCCTATGTGCTACCATTATACGGATGTCCGCCGCTCGATTTTGGATCTAAATATCTCCCGAAGCACTGTTTGGATCAGGAAAGCCTTCTGAGTGAGTATATTGTTCTACTTCATTCTATAAACAATGTGAAAGCTGCAGAAACCAAACTTATCCTTTCATGGTACAAAGTAAATGTCATATCCAAACGCACCAGCAAATAGAAGCAGATTTGTGTATATATATATATATATATATATATATTTTTTTTTTTTTTTTTTGACGTTTTAAAATTTAAATTTATTTTTCCACTACAAAAAGGTGGTGTGTTAATGAGAAAATGGCAAACACATGCCTTGTTGGAGGATGCCAAACCTGCTGTGTCTCAAATAGTGGTCCCAGAACCACTTTGGTTGGAGATTCTCAGGCTGGAAGTATTGTTGACCACTGGAGGTCAATAAAACATTACAGAGTTCTGCAGAATTTATTTTGGCCAGGTCTGAAAACTGATGTGAGTAGTTTTTGTGAAACATGTACAGTGTGTAAATTTACAGGTAATCCGAACCAGGTGAGCCATTCAGCAGATGCCCTGTTGGAGTTTAGCTTTACAGTAGTTTCCACTGAAAATCCAACATGTACAAGGAAAAGACAATCTAGTTGCTGACTGTCTGTCAAGAGTAGCAATTGACTAAATATGTATTTTTGATCTTAGTCAGAAAGTTCTTCTACTCAGAGCAGTAGGGTGCATTTTGTTGTTGTGGATTTAAACTAGTAGTTTCTTTCCAAACAGGTTATCTAGTATTTTGTGTACTAGCTATTTGTGTTTATGGGTGGAGTTAAAAGACAGAGTCCTGGAGTAAACTTTGTGTTCAGTTTGAAGTTTATTTCAACAGATTTTAGGTTTGTTGTCTTTTTTAAGGGGGAGGGGTTACGAACAGATGTGGTTTGTGACCTCCAGCACTCCTAATGAGCCTCTCACTCAGCTTACCTGTCCTCATTGCACCCAGCTGGTGCTTATCAGCCTGGTTAGTCTATAAAAGCAGACTCTTTCTCTAAGTTACGTGTGTGACACCAAAGAGCCATCACCTTCAGTTGGTTTCATTTGGTATGTGAGATTTTTGCACACTGTTTTCTCCCAACCAAACGACTCCACCTTTTGTTTGAGGCCTTTCAAGTTTGTCTATTCTTTTCTTTAAATTAGAGGTTGGCTGTGGAGAGTCAAACCTCTACTCCACCATTTAGACCCCAGAGGCCTTATTTTGTTTTTGTATAAATGTGCAGATTTTCTTCATTTTAAAGTTTTCCTGTCCGTGACTCCTGTCGGTCTGTTACGGGACTTGCAGGAACGCAACACGATCATGATTGGGTGATCCCTGCAAAGTGGCATGTGTGTCTGTTCTGCATATTCTCCATAACTTCTTATTTCCATTTTAACTTTGTCTCTTTTCTCTGTAGTTTTTATTGATTTTTAAAATTGTGTTTTAATGCTCTGTAAAGTGTCCTTGAGTGCTCAGAAAGGTTTAAAAAATCATTATTGAAAGTGGGATTCACTGTATCATTGGAGACGGTTAAATTTCGTTGTGTCAAGAAGTTTGTTAAAATTCACTTCATACCACTTTACAAGCACACACATATAAAAAGATTTATTTCTTCAGTGTATGATTCCACTAGAGAGAAAGAGAAATGAAGCTCAAGTGAGTCAGAGAGCTGGTGCTACATCATCCGAGATCCGTGCACAATGACGGACAAAACATATTTAGTCTATTGGGCCTTATTACTTTGATGGACAAATGTATTTATAATGGCTGACGTCATGTATGTGGAGAGCTGCTTGACAGCGGAACAGAGGTCTGCAAGTTCTGCTGCATTCAAACAAGCTGGTATGTCTGTAAATGGACCTTCAGTGTTCCTGTGACTAATGGAAATGAAGCCCTCCTGCGACTCACTGCAGTTGGGACAAGCTTGCCTGAGGTCGAGCCGGTGTGCAGGTGCAGCTAATAAACCATGAGGAAAGCAATCTTCTTACCTGCAGTGCCACTACAGCACAGCTGGTTTCATTTGACCTCCTTCATCAGTGTGATTGATTTGCCCCACAAAACTTGGGACTTCAGACACACAGGCTAAATCCTCAACTTCTGCTTTGCTGTTCACTTTTTGTTCAAACTCTGAAACAACAACAAACAGTAATTATACAGAGATTTCATACTCTGGTTATTGAGTTTTTGCTCAAGTACCTAAACCATTATCTATGTTGGGGTATTTTTGAAAATGTAGATTTACATGTGTTGTGACGTTCTGACCACATGCAGATGTCATTTAAGGTCATAGAAAGCATTTTTGTTTTTGAAACTCCAGCCTGGATGAAGACCCTCAGATACATTTTTTAGGTTGTGGAGAGGCAAGTTGCGGACATGCACTTTTTTTTTTTTTTTTTGCAGTTTTAAGAATAATTAAATATCTGTCAGAGAGGAAAGTCTGTTCAATATGTTACAAGAAGGGCCCTAAGTTTCTGCTGGCAAAGCCATGAAAAGTCACATTTTTAAAATTGCATTATTTTATTATTGCTAGTTCATTTCTTCAAAGCCAGAATATTTGGTTCTGACATGTCACAATATCGGATAATGTGTTTAGACAACGAAATATATTTATATCTGAAGGCATGTGGAGCAGTTATGTAAAATATATTTGGTACATACGTATTCCAGCATTTTTCCTCTTGCTCATGTGCATTATTCTGAAGAGTTCTAAATCTAAAATAGGTCATGCCATGTAGGCTCAGCATTTTGTGAGTAACATGTTATTAAATCATAACCACTGGCAATTGAGAGAGTACAGATTAATTGCATGGACTTAGTACACAAGTCTCAGTTGTGTTGAATTGCAACACTTTTATTGCCTGTAGAAATCAGCACTGGCCTTTGAGGATACATTGCTGTTTGTGACAGGGATTGCATGCTTAGGGAGGGATCTGTTTTGCACTGAGGCCTCATCCACACGAAGACAAAATGCTAAACAGTTTCCAAAATGATCGTCATAAAGACGAAGGCGTCTCAGGAAATGTGTGCGTCTACATGATTGCACTCGATATGCATCAAAGAGCTGTAAAACACATGCCAGCACTCTTGGGGCACTGTAACAAAATGACGGAAACAATTAGAAACACAGTGGGCATGCGCACTTGCAGTAAAAGTTGTAAACAGAGATTGTGATAAAGTGATCATTAAGTGGCGTAATGTGTCCTCGATAATTGTTTGTTCAACTTGGTGGTGATTGAGAAGAAGATTTTGTTGGAACAGGGATAGTAGGTCAAAGGTCAGAAAGTTCTGGCAGAACTTCACCAACTTCCAAGGTGCTTCCAAGTGACCCCACTACAGAGATAGTAGGGTCACTAGCTTCAAAAGCACATATGCTTCACGTATCTGAAAACTTGCGGAGAGCCAGTAATCACGGAGCTGCGTATATGGCATTTCAAAATCTTTCCACTCTGGAACCTGGTTTCAAAAATGATCATTTACAGACCCCCATACGCCATCTTGGTATGAATGATACGCAGATTCGGCAAAAAACGTATGCATTTAGACCTCTGTTTGTCTTCCTGTGGATGGGGCCTGAAATTTTGAATATTCTTTCATTTGCATCCATGTGAATGACACTGCTGTGCCCAGGCTGCAATCTCAACAGATATGTTTGTGCAGACATTTAACCCTTTGCAAATAATCTGTTGATCAGAAGCTATAATTAGTCATGTGAAAATTAGCACCATGAAAAAACAAAACCAACATACAAATTTTCTGTTGATTTGCCAATGTTTTTAGCAGCAGTATTTTGCTGGAAACAAAAGAGTTTGGTTGAGTGGCACTGTTATAGCTATTATTTTGTGGTTTGAAAATGCTTGGTGCTTCAATTGTGTTTGGTCTGTTTTAGTACAATGTGCCTTTTTATGTTTGTAAGGGATCAGTGTACTTTTAATGCAGAAGTTTCTAAACAAAACCCTCGTCTACATAAAATCTTTTCCTCCACACCTGAAAGATAAACTCAACAGGATTTCAGCACCATGGAGAGAGTCACGGTCTGGCTGGCCGCGACTCAGGCTGCATCCTCATTGGCTGAAAATGGAGGCAGTGCAGAAAAACTGCAGTAACTCATCTTGGTCTGTTTGATGACTTTTTAAATAAACAGATGTTTTTCAGCCGGTTCAGGTCCCAAGTTTGGACTGAAGAGACCATATTGTTCTGCACTCACTCAACAAAAGGTGAACCATTGTATATTTCATCTATCTTAATGTTCCTGGAATGAAAGGTAAACAGTCTTCAATAAAGTGTTTATTTAAAACAGTCTGTATAAAAAAGTTTTGTGTACTTAAATAGGAAAGAAGACAAATCAAGACTGTAACTTACAAATGCAGATGTGTTCCTCCTCATTTATGTCATTCAACAGTGAAAACATAAACTCATAAATCTGCTTCTCATAATTTGTCTCACCTTTGTCTTTGCAATGGTTGCATTATAATAATCTCTTATTCATTTCTTGTCAGCGTTTTACTTTGATATAATATGCTCTGTTTCTGTTGCCATGGTTTCTCGCACAGAAACCTGCAGATATCACATCAAAAACAAACAAATCGCACTGGTGATCTGTGTTGTGGTGGCATTTCAAAAATCACAAGGTACTTTTTGCCATTAGAAAGGATAGATGCTCAGTGAATGGGCCCCTAAACCTCACTTGTATCCCAATACATCACAAAAGTTTAATATAATCTACCAAATGGCCTTTAGCTGCCAAAACACTGCCACCTTCAACTGACCTAGGTGTTGTTTATAGTCTTTAACAGAGTTCATTGGTATTCATTCACCTTTTATTCTGGCTAAGATTTTCAAAACCTGGTTGTGCCAGCATGTGTTGCAATCTTGTGAGAGACTAGTCTTGTTTGGGCTGACCTTATTCTGAAAACCTGCAAAGAGGACACCTTGCTTGGCCTCTTGAAGATACTGCAAAAATTTGGTGGATATGTGATTTTTAAAGTCTCCAGGACCTTTTATTTGTAACTGACACATTTGCCTTTTATGTCAATAAATGTGTAAGAAAATCCCCCTACAGTAAATTATTTTACACTTTTTTTATTAAGGGAACACCAAATCTATTTATTCTAGCAAGTGTTTGTCATTACATGGCAGTAATAAAACTGAGAGTAAATATCTACCATATCTGTTTTATTGCTGGGGGACACTTCTGATCCTTCCTCCTGCTTCGCTCCCCTCCATGAATCTCTTGGGACTCTCCTCTCCCTCTTTGAAATTTCTCCCTCTAATATCTGCCAAATTATTATCTACAAAATCTATAAAACACAAATTATGATTAAAAAAAAGACCATCAATGACAAAAAGGGTGAAGTTTAGCAAAAACTTGGCAAAATTACGGCAAAACAAGGTGAAAATTCTTCAATAGATGCCAAAACAGTAAAAGACTGTCCAGAAAACACTCCAAAATATAAACATTCTTAAGCTTCGTATCCCTCTCTTTCAAAGCTCAGCTGACTTTTAGCATGTATTGTAATGTACCATATTTCAGTGGAAAACTGCTTCTCAGCCTTCAAAATCTTTTGGGATTATTTTAATAGCATGTATACTTGAAGTTACTTGAGAAGTAATTTGAATCATGTATGAATTTTTCTGTTATCGGCCACAGCTTTGTTATAAAGGATATTAATGGTTTGTAAAACAAGCTGAACAAAACCCAGACATTTTTGGGAATTTCATAAAATCCCCTCAGACATTATTTTAAGACCAAAAAGGAGGATCTGTTTGGGCAAAAGAGGCTAAGATGTTGAAGTATTGGCAAGGATACGAAAATGTGCAAGCATAAATGTGAGGTGAGAACAGCCATCATGGAGTACAAACAGCATGTATTAAACACAGAAGTAAAAACCAGGCTTAAGACAGCGCTTTGTCAAGTCAAGTCAGTTTATGTGTAAAGACTAATTTGCAGCCAAATGCTCTTCCATGTGAGAGCACTGAATCAAGCCTGTGGAAAAATTGTTTGGTTTTGAAGGCAAGAGGCCAACATTCTCCATGGAAACAAGATTCCATTATCTTCATTATCAATCATTGCACTTTTGGGCTTCAACAATTTGGCAGCTTGTATCAGTGTCTCTTAAATACCAAGGTTTTTGTCTTTAAACGTGGAGCCCCTTTTCCTGTATGTTTTTCCCCAACTCCATCCCTCAACTCATTGACTCTATTTCTGTTTTTCCTTCATTAAATGAAGACATGAAAGCCCCTCAAAATAAGGTAACATTTTGAAAATATATTTTTATTGTGTTAGCTTTCTCTTTACACACTCCATGCAAGGGTTGGTTTTGACCCATGCCTTAAATTAGCTGTAAATTATGCTAATAACAATTACTGGTATCTATTTTTTTTAAATGTATTTTTTGGGCATTTTGTGCTTTATTGATGGGAGAGAGACAGTGGGTAGGCTTGTGGAACGGGGTGAGCGAGAAGGGGAAGACACTCTGCAAACTGGTCGCCGGCAGGATTTGAACCTGGACCGGCAGAAGCAAGTACATGGGACGTGCATCGTTGGTAGCCACTCTGCCAAACCTCACCCCAATCACTGAAATCTATTATGCATTTTTTCTTTATTTCTTGGTTACCTTATCAGGCGTCATTATCTATGGAATTATTGGTTTTACAATCTTTTGGTGTGGGTCTTTGTCTTTGTCTATATACTCCTTGATTTCAATCAGAAAATTTTAAAATGAACCTCAAGAAAATCACATAAATAAATACAAGCTTATATTTTTACCACACTGTTAGTAGGGGGTGTTCGAACACATATTGTAGAGATATATGTATATATATTCTCCATACTAATGATAATAACTATAGTAGCATCTATAATGTGACGGGTCAATTTCGACCCGTACAAATTTACTTCAAGAAAAAGGCAAAACAGTATTATTTAGAAAGACGACTCTATGGCCATGAATACTTGTGAACATCTATGAACATTTATCTGTTTATGCTAACAGATGCACTATGATTTTAGTTTTTGCTCTAATTATTTGCTTCATAATATTTTTTAACCGGAGCAGAACTGACCCGAACACCACAGATGACACTATTTAAACAGAGCACCTAAAATTTATTGCTTTTCTATTTCTTTATTTGTTCAAATAGTGGTTCCTGATAAAGTGAAAGCCTTGATCCAATATACACATATTAAGTGGGTCTTTTATGCATTTAAAACCTAAAACCAGTCGGTTCTGACCCCAACACAGGAGGAAGGTTAATACAAAAACATAGAATTATTAAATTACTATGTAACCTCCTGTAGCCTCATTTATAAAGTTTTATAAACTTTATAATTGTATTTATTTATAGAATGTACAGCAATCGTAAGTAATGTTTGGGATTTATAAAACTGGACAGGAGAATGTGTGCACCGACACGGCAGCTCTGACCCAGCCCTGCAAACAAAAGTGCTGATCATTTCGGCTACAACACCTGTGGCTGTTTAGGAAATTAAATGTTGGTTGGATATAAAAATGCATGCACTCACAATGGGTAAAAATGCACAATGCCTTGTCAGGCACATGTTGGAGGATGCAACACACAGGAGACCCCGGCTCAATTGGTGCATCCGTGTTGCCCTTGCCTCTATCACCACACTGCTCAAGAGGAGTTCCCCGATCATCCCAGACAGCTTTTCGGCTGTAGAGTGAGGTCTGGTGTACCCTTTCCCCACGTGTCTCTCAGACACTCTTTCTATGGAGAGCGATTCAGCTTTTCACCTCCACTTTTATGTTGCATCATTTCTTTTTTTACTTAAGCAACAGACGACCCTCTGAAGCAACATTATTCACAGCATCAGCCACATACTTCTACTCTTTTGCCTTTCTGGCATTAGTGATGTCTGAACTGTGCCCACCTATCAATATGTGAACCTCAAACTGAGTAAGATTTCTTTTTTGCTCATTTTCACTTTTGGTCCATCACAAAATTGGTATTATCGAATATTCATCAAGGGTGTTCACCTGACCTTTTATCGGCACCATCTGGGCAGATGTATCAAGGAAGAAGGTTTAATGCATCTCTTCCCTCACGTGTGAGAGTTAATTATGATTTATAAATGGAATCCGGCATAGGATGTGCTTGCACATGCTTCAAAAATGTTTTCGTATGCACACATTTCCTGTGTTTCTGGCGTGCGCCACCTATTGTGAGATTTCCTATGAACAGTTTTATAAATAAGGCCCTGTTCACAAGCAGGATCTTCCACGCTGAAGCCTCTGATGATAGACAACAAACAAGCAATTAAAACTTTAGACAGGAAACCAAACCGGTCACTACAGCTTTCTCTGGTCAATGCATCAACATGTGGAATGTTTGACGTTCAGAACTTGTGATTCCAGTCTACATTCGGTTTTACTCAACCTGAAACATTTTTTAAAGAGAACTCAGTTTTGTAGTCATTGATGATCAAGTGCTTACCATATAACCCCTTTTCATTGTTTGTATTTGTTTTGCATTGTTTTGTCTGAAATTGATTATTTTGTTAGTTGCTATTTCTTTTAAACAGTAATTATTGTTTTTTTTTTAATCTTGGGACAGTCAATGCAAATTAGCTCAGGCTATAAATGTTGTAGTGTGCTGCAGTGTTTAGTGCTTCATACTGTTCCCATGCAAAACAATACCAAATAAATACATCAATAAATAACTTAAAAATGTTGTGATGTATCAAAAATAAAGGTTTACTGTATCTCTCACAAAAACTGAAGAAATCGAAGCCATGACTGAATATCCATGTTTGTTTCTCTAAATTTTGTTCTTGAATAACTCTGAAAAATCTCTCACCAGGAACTAACTGGAAAGAAAAGTTTGGCAACTCTGGTGACAAATACACATTTCTGGGGTGATGATTTGTCATTTAATTAGCGAGCTCACAATACCAGCGAGAGAGTCACCTGCCTTGGCTGTGCCATCCATCATGAAAATATGCCACCAGTATTGCATATCCATAATCACTCTCTGCAGACAGACAATAGCAGCACAATAAGCCGCCTTGCGTGTCTTGCTCCCTCTGTCTCATGCCGTCTCCACACCCGAGATGAGGTAAAGGTTGTCCCGCTGTTTCCTGTTGCCATTTAGAAGACATCTATTATGGATATGTCACTGTGCTGAGGGTTTGGCTCCCACCAAGAACCTGCAGCAGGCCGACAGAAATGAACTTTGTTGCAGCTCTGTTTTTTTCCCTTTCTGCTGCCACACTTTATCTGATAAAGTAAAACTGACGCGAAAAACAACCTTTAATAACACAAGTGACCTTTCAACAGAGAAGCGTGTGCGGGGGTGTGCGTGTGGGTGGGTGTACTGTGGGAGCTGGTGGCTCACAGTTGTCAGGATCATGAGCTCAAGTGGCTCTTTCATTTGTTTGCAGAATATTCAACTCTATAGACAGAGAGGCTAATGTGCCAGCTAATTATCAAATTGTAGCAAAGTTGGGTAAGCAGATTTTTATAAGTTCTGAGGTATAAATTTGCCTTTACTGTACTGCAGAGGATTAGTTTTAATACAAAACCAATTAAGTCCAGCATTTCAATCAGGATAGACTAATAGAATAAAGAGAGACAGGAAATGAGATCAAATTGATTGTGCACTGAAAAGTAGTCTTTGGCACATAGACCCCACAGGACGATCATCTTAAAACATAAAGATTATTGGACTGTTTTTGTCCCAGCTTCCCCTGTTTCTGACCAAGGACAGCAAATGCCCATCTTGTGTTTTTTAAGATAATCCTGCAAGATTATCCTTTGGTGTGTGGTGTGTTAAGAGTGAATCGGCTCTCAAACAGGTCAGGGCTGACAATCGCAAATATGAAACTTGTTGCACTGCGAAAAAGGATTTCTAAGAAAGAAAAAGAAGCTTGTTTCTAGAAATTTGTTCTTACAGTATATTTTACCTAAAAAGAAAAATTATCTTGACAAGCAAGATGTGTGTTCGAAAAAAAAACTTATTTCAAGAGAATATGTCTAACAAAATCTTAAGAAGAAAGAACAGCTAAAATTAAGCAAGTATTGCTGGTAACAAGCCACAACAGTGGTTTGAATGAAGTCCCAAAGGAAGACCAAGATTATTTTACTTATTTTAAGATTAAGATCAGTTACACAATTTCTCAGTTTAAGAGATCACACAAATATAAGTTGAATCCATCTGATTGTCTAAAGTTATCTGATATGCCTGTACCAAGAGGCCGGCTGGAGTGTACCCGTACACTCCCTGTGTGGAGCCAAGCTAAGCTAGCGGCTTTGGTTTGAAGTCCCTCAAAATAATTGGTACTGGACGTACAGTCAAGAGAATGGTCTCTACCTGCTTGTTATGGACTGGGGACTGAGGTAAGACACCAAAACAACGAAAATGTTGGAATATTCCTTTAACAAAGCACAAAAAAACTGCATTTTCTGAGGATGATGACTGAGTTGTTGAGAATTATGCTTTTGGAACTGTTTGTCAGCTGATTTGACTGTTTTAATAAATGGCAAGCAAACAGGATTGCTTCTGGTGCCTTGATTTTAGATAAAAACACATTTGTGTTTTGTTTTTAAGGAATTATGTCTTCTTCTAAGTTAATTTTGCTTATTGTTTTTCTTGGAGTTGGATGATAATTTCTTTCAACAAACTAAATCAGAAAGACATTGTCTTATTTTAAGAAAATCTATCATATTCCAAGACTTTTTTTACTAAATGAAAAACATGTTAAGTCTTAAATTAAGTAAAAACATTCTTAAAAAAAAGCTTATTCAACAAGCAGAACACAAAATTTAAGTGAACTTTTCTTAAAAAAATAACTTTTCTATGCTTGTAATAAGCAAACTTTTCTCAAATTCAGGGCAATTTGAGCTAGTTTCAAGACAGATTCAATCTAGATTTACAAGCTATTTTTAAGAATTCTAGCCAAGCAAAATTTGCTTACCCCATTGGCAGATTTTTTTGCTCAAAACAAGAAAATTGTAACAAATTGAATGATATTTTGCTTATTTTTAGTAGGGCTGTTTTTGCAGTGTAAATATTTTCGACTAAAAATCTTTGTGTGTGAAGAAAGCCAGTGACTCATGGTTCATGACTCCGTGAATTGTGACGTGGAACAGAATGTAGCCATTCAAGAAGCAAATAGACTGAGGAACGAGGAAGCAGGTGGAAATATAAAGAAGCACAACCCACGTGAAAACATAAACAAAATTTGGTGGACCTAAGAAATGGAGGACCAGCTCACGTGTTCATGTGTCTCCAGGATTTTTCCACAGTCTTTTTGTATAATGGTTCCTGATTTTCTATCAAAAATAGTCAAAAGATCATCATTCCCTCTTCTCATATGACCTCTCCCCTGTTGTGTGTTGTGTTATCTGGTTGTTGCCATAGACGTTTATGGTTGTGTTGCTATGCTTCTTCATCTTTGTTAGATCAAGTTTGACCTGGCAAGATTTCTGTCTTTGAGGACTAGATAGTAGATCAGTGGTGGGACAGAATGGCTATGTGTGTTGCATGGCAGATTTCTCAATGACCCTCTGAAGTCCAACATATCCGTCACCAGTCTCTTTACATTTACAGCGTGGCCAGTGCATTCAGCCTGTCCTGGTTCATGGTGTTCCTCAGGAAAGTTTAGATTCTTTTTAAGTTTGAGAAGCACCTCAGCTTCTGCAGTGGTCATGGATGTGGTGATGAGGATCTTTAGAAGAGTGACAGTCTCTGAAAGTACCTCTTGAAGGTTATTTTCCATAATAACTGGATAAAGTCCACAGCACCACAGCAGACCTTGAACTCCTCCTTTCTGCAAATTAAGACTGGGCACTGTCTTTAGCTTGCTTCCGTTGAGCATTGGGTCGACCTTCAAGGAAATCTTTAGGAAACATGTCGTGGTACTGTGTTAACCTGTGACCTTGCAGTAGAAGATGACCTTTTTTGGGAATTCCTGTGGGTCACTTGATTCCTGTGGGAATCCCCAGATTGGGAGTCATTTTTTAATTAATCCCTTGATCGGGACGGAACGGGAAAAAAAGCAGCAGGAGCGGGCAGGAGTCGGAGCAACATTAATAGATGATCATTTTCAGCCGTGTTAAATGCTGCGTTACAATGACCTCGGAACTGGGAGTGACATAATCTCTGACGGCGCTCTACTTTTTGTACAAGATGCTTGACTGTCCTGGTCCATTTATAGCCATGTTGAATCTCTGCAGGCACTGCGGCCTCTTCTCTGGAGAATGGAGAAGTGGCAGGAAAATTGTTGATAGCAACTAGGCTTGGAAAACGAGGACTGGAGAATCGCCATGGGCACTTAACTGAGACACTGACTTGTACTCGATTGAGTAGATGTGATGCGAACACTTCTGTGCTGCACATTGGGAGTCCAAGCTGCCTACAGCAAAAGCTCACCACTTGGATTGAAATTCTTAAACAGGATTGGAGCAGTGAAGAGGCAGGAGTTGAGTAGTAGAGCAAACGCCACACAGGAAAGACCGCAACATGTCAATCTTCTCAGGCTGAATGACAGCAGAGAAGGGGAACACTTAAATTTGACAGCTAATGACTGATTGGTTAAGAGAGAGAGAGGGCGGCTGATTGTAATTGGATGAGATGGATGATGCATAGTGGAGATTGATTTTAGCGGGAAATTGTGACTGAGAGTGATATATCTGTTTTATCAGCAACAATGGCAGAATGGTAAATTATGTTTCCTGATGCTTTATATTAGCACATTATAATGCAATATGAGTCCATAACATCTGCTAAGTAGTTGTAAAGCTGTGTTCGCACCAAACACAAATTTCAGTTTGTAATGAGGACGACACAAATCATTGCAGGAGAACAACAAGCATTATTGCGCATGACCTGAATTTTGCCTCTGTCACAGAGGAATTTGCCTTAAGTTGTGGCAAAAAAGTGATGAGGACTAACACAAACAGAGGAAGATGTAAACAATGCTACACACCAGCATTGGAGTTCCTCTACAGAGACTAAACAGAGAGGAGAAACAGGAAGTTAGTCACTGGAGACTTTTTGGTATCCTGTAAACTCAAAATTATCAAACACTTTTCAAGAGCTATTTTTGAATGAACAGTAGCTAGCACAACAGTAACTAGCACAATTGCTAGCTGGATAGTGGTGTGTTTTTCTGGCTTACTAGTCATGATTTAATGTGTTTTTTACCAGAGAAAAGATGCCAACCCTCACTGAAGAACCTACAGAACACCCACAAGATAAAGAATAGACTCAGTTGAAAAGGAGTGGGCATCTGTGTTTCTATTTCTGACTTTTCTGGGACATTTAGCGAGTTGTTTTTCAAGAAAAGGAAGAAGACTGTATGTGTAGAAACATCTAGCATGGTTGATTATGAATTGAGGTGATGGAAACAATGTCGCTGTGGCTTAAAGACAGGTCCGCACCTTCTCTCTGAGTTTTTGGGTCCAAAGGGCAAAAATCCATCCCAATAAATATGATCCTTGAACATTCGAGTACACAAAATCTATTTTTTCAGAATTGTTTTTTTTTTTTTTTCACATTTGGTATGAATACAGAATTTAAATAAAATGAATGCCTGATGGAGTTGAGAGATGTGGATGGTTTTGGTTTAGTTGAGGAATGACCAGGTAGATAAATGTGGTGTGTTGGCACAGCAGGCAGTACATGTGCCTTGCAGAAAGATGACTGCTGGCTTGCAATTTGTGTTGGTGAGGCCCTCTGTGTTTGGAGTGTGCATGTTCTCCCACTACAAGTGTGGGTTCCCTCTGGGATTTGGGCTTCCTCCCACAGACTAAAAATATGCTTGTTGGGTAAATTGCTGACCCTCAATTTTGTGCAGGGTTTTTCTGTTCAAAAATATAAAAAGGATACATTTAGTAATCATGATTAAAAAAGAATTGCATTTACAGTCCAAAACATATAATAATAACAAGAGGAAGAAAAAGCCTGATGAACCCCTTACCCTTTCATTAACCCTGTCATGTAACTATGTTTCATGCATAAAAGTAAAAGAGTGTTTTGATTCCTTAAAAGGATGCAGATCTTAACCTCTTTTCCATTTCTGCTCAAACTAACAGAGCACTTGTAAACAACTTTTGTTTTCTTGTTTACTTTGATTCTCGAGTCTTATATAACTGCATGCTATCATCTTGAGATTACAGTGAACAGTTATTTTAATTAAATGCAAAGACAAAGCCTGAAAAGTTAGTCAATATTGATTTATGCTCTCAGACATAACTTCAAAAATCAATTTCATAAAGTTTGGTTTCAGCTATTTCAGTTGTTTAATATAATACCAACAGTACATGTAAACTGCATACATGAAACAATACTGCTTGAATGCCAATGAGTGTAGTGAAGGACTATTTATTATATAGTCTTACATGGAAAAGACATTAGATATGGTCCTTGTGGGTTCCTGGCGTATGGTCTGACTTGAATAGTTGTTAATTGTGGGAAGCTCGTTTTATCTTATTTTGTTTGAATGATGTGTGCTATTGTTTGTTTCATTGTTTCACTGTAATAGGTTTTTCTCCAGTGGCTCATAGACTTCAAAGAAAAAAGGCTTATTGGTAAATCTAATCATTTAAATTAAGTGTACATTGTCTTTTCTAAAAAAACAATCTGCACAAAAGTGTTGCTGCATGTCCTTATACATGGCAGGGCTTGTGTTTGTGTTTCTTTCAACTTCATGACCTCATGTTCATCTTTTCCTCTGTTTGTCCTCTTCCATCAGTGTATTTTTGTGTCTTCACCTCTGCCATCATATCTGCCCAGAGATTTACCAACTGCAGACCAGGAGCAGCAGAAGTTTGCCTTTAGGCTCTTCTGCTAGAGAGCCATGCCTTACTTTTCCCAGGAGATCAAACTCACTCGACCTGATATAATGCAAAGACAAGGGTTTGGAGCACACAGTTGCAGAGAAGTAAGAGACCTTGTACAAGTCATAGAACCTTCATTGTGATTTTAATTCAGAATAGGAGCAGTAATTTTCTATTTTTGTGCTAGAATGACAAAGCAGGCTGTCATTCATTCTATCTGTGAGCCTCTCTTGAATCTCGATAACCACATTTAATGCTGCCTTCACAAAGACTGGATTTTAAAAATGAGTGCAAACTCTTACCAGGACACTCTATGCACATATTATCTAACAGAATTAAGACCTGCTGATGGTCAGACCAAGCATCAGAATAGGAAAAACAGGTGATTAAGTAGCTCTTAAGGTGGCATGGCTGTTGGTGACAGATGGGCTGCTCTGAGAAATTTGAGAAATTGCTAATCTACTGGGATTGTCAAGCACAGTGAGCAACAGTTCTCTGGGCAAAATACCCTATTAAAATCTGATATAAAGGACTTGTGTGGCTCTAGATTATATGCAGTCTATATATCTGCTGCTAGTGGGTTGATTCACACCGAGGAGTTACAGACAACAAAACTGGAGCAACTCTGTCATGTCATTGTGTCTATATGTTCCAAAATCTCAGAGGGACCAACACTTTACACCCAGTAAGCATTTAAAGTCTTAGTTGGATAAGTATGCCATATTGGCTACTACTTAAAAGTATTAAAGCTGCACTGGCTTTCAAATGCTATGTATGATGCAGTGGGCATGAAGTAGTGAGGGGACCCACCTGTCCGCTGGGATGGTGTCCTTCACTTCAAACTCTGCTGCTTGGCACTTTAAAGCGATCATATTTGTTTTTATTTGTGCAAGAGAAAGGTCTTGGTTTTGTTTTTGAGTATTTCCAATAGAAATTAGCATTCTATGTTCGGCAGAGTTTGTTTGATATGTGCAGCAGTCAATTCAAGTTTATTTAAGAACAACCATGCTGAGCTCCCCTTGAAGAGGTTGTCTCAGATCACTTTTATTTGCCCCCAGGAAGGGTTTCTTCGCAGTGTTGGCTGTAACTTTGCACAATCAACATTTGCAGATCTGCCCTGCCATATTCTACTCTAAAATGACTGGGCCTTCCAGCATTTAGCCATGCACAATCAGTGGTAGGAACTGTGAGCAGGATGACAGCAGGACAGATATGTAAACACACCACATCTTATTAACTAGCTCATAAAAGCAAAATATTGGTTCTCTAAGGGTAACCAACAAGATTTGGTTTGTTAAGGTTAAAGCTTTGGATCTCATTTCATTATAAAGACATAGCAAAATTTTTTGGTACCCTTCCGTTAAAGAAAGAAAAACCCAGTCACTGAAATAACTTGAATTTGACAAAAGTAATAATACATAAAAATGTACTGAAAATCTAATGAAAGTCAGACATTGCTTTTAAATTGTTGTTCAATAGAATTACAGAAATAATAATAATAATGAAATTGGCCTGGACAGAAATGATGATAACCTTTAATTATGTGCTTTGTTGCACAACCTTCTGAAGCAGTCACTTCAACAAGGTCATTTCTGTAACTCACAGTGAGACGTCTGCACCTGTCGAAATGTATTTTTGCCCATTCCTCATGGGCAAACTGCTCCAGCTGTCTCAGGTTTGAAGGGTGTCTTCCCCAGACTGCATGTTTCAGCTCCTTTAACAAATGTTTAACAGGATTTAGGTCAGGGCTCATAGAAGCCCACCTCAGAATAGTCCAATCTTTTGTTCCAAATTATTCTTGGGTTATATTAGCTGTGTGTTTTGGGTCATTATGCTGTTGGAGGGCCCATGGCCTGCAGCTGAGAACAAGCTTTCTGATACTTTCTCAGCACATTTTGCTCCAGAATGCCTTGATGGCCTTGAGATTTCATTGTACCCAAGTGTTCTTTTCTTTGTATGCCTCATTTTTGCATCTGTGAACAGAGCTGATGGGACTTGCCAAACAGCTCCAGTTTTGTTGCATCTGCTCAAAGGACATTCTCCCAGAAGCCTTGTGGTTTGTCAATGTGCATTTTGGCGAAATCCAGTCTGGCTGTTTTATGATTTTGCTTTCAACAGTGATGTCCTCCATTAATTCCACTTTCGCTCAAACCATGACAAATAATGGGATCTGATTCTGATGTACCTTGACCCTGGAGTTCACCTCTAATCTCTTTGGAAGTTGTTCTGGGCTCTTTGTTTACCATTTGTATTCTCCATATCTTTAATTTATCTCTCTCTCTTTAATTTTCCTCTTGTGGCCACATCCAGGGAGGTCAGCTAGATCCCTACGGACCTTAAGCTATCAAATGATATACGTAACTGTAGTCACAGGAACATCAAGCTGCCTGGAAATGGTTTTATAGCCCTTACCTTTAACATGCTTGTCTATAATTTTCTTTCTAATGTCATGAGACAACTCTATCCTTAGCATTCTGTGGTCCATGTTCAGTGTGGTAAACACCATGATACCAAACAGCACAGTGACTACTTTTCACTCTTTCAATAGGCAAACTGACTGATTGCTTGAGGATGCCCATGATACTGATTAAAAGACACACCTTAGTTTAACATGGCACTATGGTCAAATCGCTTTCAATATTTTCTAGGGGTACAATCATTTTTGTCAAGGCCAGTGTTTTTTTTTTTTTGTTTGTTTCTTTTTTTAGATGATTCTATTGAACCACAATTCAAAGGCAATGTCTGATTTTCATTAGGTGATTTTCAGTACATTTTTATTTAGTATTAACTTTGTCAGTTTTAAGTTATTTCAGTGACCATGTGAATGTTCTTTTTTTAACGGAACCGTACCAACAATTTTTGCGATGTCTGTATGTTTGTTATGTCACCTATTCTTCTCGGAAGAGGTCTCTTTTTGCTAAATGCGAAAGCTCTTAAACTGCTGTTACAAAAGAGCGGATATATATTTTCTTTTTCTCTGACAAGTACTTTGAATTGCTTTGAGTATGCATAGTTCAGGCTCAATAAATAATCTTGCCATGCATTTCCCATAAGTACAGGGGAATTGTTTTAATTTGCAGACTATTAGCCGTGTTTACAGTGATGAATTGTTGTTTGTTGTCAAGTTTAATCATAAATTTAACTTTCATGGCAAGTTCATTAAGTTACAAAAGCTAAATGAACAGATGGTTGCTCAGAGAGTGGGTGCGACTGTAGAGGCTCATAACTTTAGAGTGAGTGTCGACCGTGTTGGGTCTGTTAAAAAAAAAAAAAAAAAGTTGATTTGTTGAAGGCAGAGTGGGTGTCGTTAAAGAGAGAGGGCCAGAGAAATGCTTCCAGAGAGGGACTTTAAACCCACAGTAAATCTCCATCTATGGCAGCACCTGCCTCTGATGGAGCAAATATTAGACAGTGAATGATTCACCATGGAAGAGGAAACTGTGTCAATCAGAGCGCCCAAGAGAACCCATGCAGCCTGCAGTCTTCCAGAACAATGGCATGCGAATGTAAATCACATGAAGAGGTAAACATAAGACAGGACAGATAACAGCCAGGGAGCGAGAGGAGGGGGAGGAGGGCTGCTTGGAAATGTCATACGGCTGAGGTCCCCTGTTTGTGTCACATCCAGGAGAGAAAATGACAGCAGAGGCCTGCCTGCTGGAGGAGAGGGACTGCACTCGCTGCCACAAACTGCAGACATAATACAAACATAATGGCTGCTACGTGCTGTTCCCCGCAGCCTAATGGCTCAGCATAATGACCGCCATGCAAAGAAACTGCAGGCCACCCACCAACAGTAATGAGTCAAATGTGACGCCTTCCATCCAAGTTCATTCGCTTCAAATGAGAGAATTCATTACAGTTGCATCGCAGCATTGCTAATGCATCACACGAAAATGTAACTGCATGCAAATAAACTGTTGTACTGGGTGTGTTGTGCATCAGGTTTACAAGTTCTCACTTTAAACAATCCTCTCTGCAGCCTTTGTCACATAAGACCAATGTAGTGAAAGGGACACACAAACAGCAAATACTCTAGTCACAGTGATGTCAATCAGCTCTGCTCCTGTAAAGAAGGAACAACCATCACAGAACCTGAGCAGCACAAGAGAGTGATGGATTTTTTTTTTTTTTCATAAATTAGTATTGGCACATTTCCTTCAACAAAAAACCTGTGGGTTTTTTCAGTGTGTTTTGGGTAATTACCTCTGCTGAGGAGGTAATGTTTTTCCGGGGTCTGTCTCTGTTTAGTTGTTTAACTGTTTGTTTGTCTGTTACCAACATTACACTAAAACTACTGGATGGATTTACATGAAAATTTTACCAGAGGTGTGGTTTGGTCAAAGGAAGAAGCCATTACATTTCAGTGGTGATGTGCATATGTGTCTGTATACAAAAAAAAAATATATTAAAAAAAATCCCTTAAAGGAGACATATCATGCTGATGCATGATATACTTACATATAATATAATAAATTTGAAAACAAGACCTTACACCCCCTTAATTTTCAAAAAATGAGATATTGTATTTTTTCTGATATCCTACAATGAGATTTGATGCCTCTGAAAATAGGTCATTGCGAGATGTCCGCGAGATTTCAAACGCCATGACGACACGAGGTACCTTTCTTTTTATTGGAGTAATCTGATAAAACACTTCCTCCTCTGTGATGTCCGTTAGCCACAAAACCGTCACCGAGGAACACATCCGTCCAGCAGGGGTATATAGATCCCTAGCTCACATTCACTCATTACCAGCTCTGGCCTGTAGGGGGACTCAATACGCGGTCGCTGCTTTGAGCCTGCCGGAAAATACAGTAGAAGAAGAAGGACAGGCTGGCTCTACCCCCAATAGAACTGACCAATCAGAGCACAAAGGGCTGTGACGTTGCGAGGTAACTTTAGGTCATCCTCAGATCCAAGCATTTCAACGAGACCTGGATAATGGCCTAAAATGAGGATTTTGAGAACACTATTGTGGGGCAATGAAGGAACTAAATGACTTGTACTGAGGGCAGAAATGCTTTACAGGCATCCTAGTCAGCCATCGTGAAAAGGAGAAACAAGCATGATATGTCTCCTTTAACTTAACATTTGGCCATACTTTAAAAATCATATCTCTGACATCGCTTAATGGATTCACTTCAGAATTTACATATGGGTAATATATAATATAACTATCATCATGGTAAATTTAATATGGATCTGATCCAGATGTCACAAAAAACATTTATAAAAAGTTTATCATGGCAAATCCCGCTCATTTCTCCACAGCTGCAGTGAGGTTACTGCCCCCTGTACCTCATAATGGGACTTGTGGTTTATTGGCAAGCTTTTGTCAACGTTTTCAATCCTAGTTCACTACATTACCTTGGAAGGAATGCTCCACATGGACAGACATGAGTGGAGACGCGGACATCATATTAGAGCATGTGGTGATCCAGTATTGTATTGGTGGTCTGGACTCTCTGAGTGCTTCTCTAGTTATTAATTAAATCAATGGTAAATGTAAGTTTATGAAACTTACATATTTGTTAATTGTGATGAACTTTAGAGTGAAAAGCTATTATTAAGCTGTTATGGGACCACGACATGGCAGTTCTAACAACAGTCAAAGTTTCTTGCTTTTAGTAATGCATCACATGCTACCTCTGATAGAAGCTGAAGACCAGGAAGTGGCTCCACTGCAAATATGAGGTAGCTCATTTATATCCCACCATTGTTGTTTATAAAGCAAATGCCAAGAGGTCTTCCACTTCTGGATTTGATTGGTCAGTGTGGGAGAAGTGACATTGATGAGCATTGCGTTCTTTCAGAAGTTCATCTTTTTTCAACTGAGAGTGCAACAAGAAAAGTCAGCTGAATCTTCCCAGGTTGGCAAATGTTGGACTTTATCAGTGTTGAATTAAAAACAAGCAATGCCAGTGCAGAAAACCTGTCTGTGGACAGAGGCCCTTAAAATTTACTGCACCACAGAGTTCAGACTCGGGACAAGGTTTCGGGGGGTTTGAGGTGAGCTCACTTTCTGCATTGTCATGATAGCAATATGCCAGATTTGTGCCTGATTACTCCCCATTTAAGACAAGCACACTCGTGAGCATGAATGAGGGCACAAGTTAATTTCCTTTTTAAGCAACAAGAACGTGCAGATCATAAAAATGAATTCTCAGGTGGTTAATAGCAAAGACATCTGTGCTGCACACCTTAACACTTTACCCTGGGGCTCTTTACTTCTTCAACAACATCCTGAGTTAAAATCAGATTTGTTTCTTCTTTTCTTATCTCGAGGTTAATGACGTAAATCACTGAGTGTTTATTTGTTTCACAGCAGCCATGAGACGTATAACAAACCCAGAAGTCAGGTCCCATTTTTGCTCTAAACAGAGGGATACAAAGGGAAAGAAGCCAGCAGGAGGCTGATCTGAAAGAGTATTAAGTTCTCATGAATAACCGTCGGTGCCAACGGGCAGAGATTACCAGATAATGTTTCCATGTACCGGTGGGGGGACGCTTGCTTTCTCTGAGCGAAGGACTCTGCTTCAACAAAGTGCCTTCGCTGTAGCTTTGAGGCAAAATCCAACCAGTTCTGCCGAGAAAATGTTTTTATCTTCTCTACTGTGATAAGACTAGTAACCCTGTGCTTATTTTTTTCTGTTACTGTTGCTGAGAAACAGACTGTAAGTGAGAGGAAAAGGGAGAAAAACAAGATGTATTATGACAGTGGGATGAAAGAAACGCAGGAGCATTATTAAGAGCTCTGCTAAAGGGAGTCAAAATTAACAAAAGGTATAAAGTTTTCGGGTGCTGTAAGCTACATTGACAAAAGCACAAACGTGCACAGGAAAATTATATCCCAATCATTTACTTTCTTTTTACAACTGCTGCACCCTCTGCAGTTTGTGGGATGCATAATCCATGATTCAGGACTTTTTAACCCAAAGCTAGAAAAGCCAAAACACCAGACTGTATTATTATTCCACATCATGTCTAATACTGTATGTCTTTTCATTTTGTACACAATGATAATGCATTAGTTATTAAAGAGACTTTTTAATACATGTAAAAGTTGCTGAATCAAATAATTGCACGAGTAAAAGCACAAAACTAGATTTTTTTTAAGTACTTGAATATTCACTGTGCTTTTTTAAAGGGGCTTGATTTGTTTTCATGATGCATGACTTTAGTCAAGTAAAGACACACTGCTGTACATCTTGATTTATTATTTATATTGTTGCTTTTAATTTATCAAGCATAATTAACATTTATAAGCTCACATGCTACAGATATTCAGATTTGCACCCCTAAAGTAACTTTACACAAAAGTGGCTGATGAGCAAAATATACATATATAAATATGTGTGTGTGTGTTTCTGTATAATTACACACACGCTTACCCCCAGTCAAAGACCAGTTGAAAAATTGCAAGAATTGTGATTTTGCACTGTTGGATCTTAAATAAATTCAAAGGAGAGTTTCAAAATACAAAAACAATAAATTGGAGCGAGACTAAATATTGTGAGTAAGCAATTTATTGAAAACAACAACTAACCTGAAATAAGCTGTTCATCAGCTGATCAAAAGTTTAGAACAGGGTTGTCAAACTGATCCATTATAGGGCCACTGTGGCTTCAAGTTTTCATTCCAACCAAGCAAGAACACACCTGATTTGTTGGATCAGTTTGACACCCATGGTTTAGGACCACAGCTCATAAACACCCTCAAAACAAAATAAAATGTCAAAAAGGACTCATTTGTGAGTACCTCCACAATTCTTGTTGATCACATCAAACATTTGTTTGATGCTTTTGTCAGGTGGACATTGTGAACTGCAGCATTGTCCTGTTGAAAAACCCAGTAATTACCACACAGACGAGGGCCCTCAGTCACAAGGGATGCGCCCCTGTAACATCTTCCAACAGCCAGTGTTCATCTGACGTCCCTGCACAACCTGAAGCTCCAATATTCCATTGAAGGAAAAAGCACCCCAGATCATGATGGGGTGCCCCCTCCTCTGTGTTGCGCAGAAAACATCTCCTTGTCATGCCAGTCATGTTCGAAGTCATCAGGACTGTCAAGGTTCAATTTCTATCTCATCAGGGGATAAAACTGTCTCCCACCTTTCAGTGTCAGTCTTACTACAAACAAAGCTTTTTTGCTTTTGCTATAAGGTGGTCATGACAGTGTGAATGCCTGACAGGAAATGACAGTAAATCAGGTTTTGATTTTGAAAGGCTGTGTTCTTAAACTTTTGACCAGCTGACGAAAACATGTCTGAGTTTAGATGCATTTTTCAGTAAACTGCCCGGCCTATTTTTTCTGTCTATGACTCTCATTCCTTCTTCTTTGCCTTTAAGAGCTCAACTTGTGATCTTTTAAATATCCAACAATCTAAAATGCAAGTTCTTTGTTTTTTTTTTTATCCTCAAAACTTACCAGGAGCTAACAGTGTATTGATGTTATGGTGTCTCTTCAGAGTTAAGGGCTGATGATCATAAGCTGGACTGTGTTGGTATGAAGTTTATGAGGTTTAAGAAGAAAAGCGACAAAAGAAAAATATTTAAAGTTTTATTCTGTTTGTCCCCCCCATACCTTTTATTTTATGACTCCCATTCCATCTTTTGTTATCAGTTAAATTTGTGTCTTCTGGCATTTTAAAAGGTTTATTGAGTTGAAAAAGTAATCCATCAACTTTAGAAAATAAGTCTTTATTTTAGTTTTTCTCTCAAATGCAGTTCTTTTATTACTTTCCCAAATTGTGACCTCATCTTCTGAGGCTTTTGCTGTGGGGGAAACATAATGTGTGTTGCGACTGTCATCTCTGCTGAATAATAAAAAATGGATGCCCTTGCGCCCCATGGCCATGACCAAGAGGAGTCAAATGAAGCATGAGATAAATGTGAATGAGTTACTTAGTCGGTGTTGGCAGATTAAAGCTTAAAACTTCACAAATGTTATCTGCAGATGTGAAAATTTCTGAAAGTAATACAAATGGTTTTGTGTTGTACACCATGTCAGAATGTCCTGTTCCCTTTTATAAAATAGAGCACTGGGTTCTGATCAGGACAGACTTGGAAACATAAAGTAAATTTCTTATTCATCCTCATTTCTTAAGCTTTGACTGTGAAACTTTAAGATGTTTAGAAGTTTAAGGTTTCTGAGTCTTTACTGCACTTTGATGAAAAAAAAAAAAACTGACCAATGAGAAACACTTGTTTTATACTGAAGATGACTGTTATATTTGCAAAGTATACAATATATAAAGTCAAGTAAAGTTATGTTAAATTTATGTGCACTATTGGGATGTCAGCAGGCTTTTACAATTCTGTCTGTAGCTCTCATACAGTTAGATGATTTGTTTGTTACTCTCAAAAATACATGTAATCGGAAAGAATAACTGCAATTAATAATTAAATGTTGATTTTTTTTTGGAGAAATACATTATTATACATGCATCATTATTATTATCATTATTATCATTATCATTATTATTATTATTAGTAGTAGTAGAAGTAGTAGTAGTAGTAGTATTTCTGTAATCTCAAATGTGGTGAATCAATGTAAATGTGGGTGAGATTTATTGTTCTTGATTTCAAAAAAGCTGGACATACCTTTGTTTCAGTATCAAAATGTAAACTTTAAGTTAAATAAATAACATTTGTAGAACACTACTCAGATCTTACTTAAAGCTAGGATACTCTTTATATTGAGTTGAATTGAACAAAATCTGTCTTTATCTGGTAAAATACACAATAGGCTACAGTGACTAAATTAAGAACACACGATGTGTTTTTATTAGCCTTCATTCCAGCTATCTTACTTTCTAAATTGGCCGGTTGATGATGATCAGGTTTTCTCTGTTGGGGGCACATACACCCTGTAGCCCCTTCCTGTTGCTGCACTGCTTCTCCTCTCAAGCTAAAAGGAGATTACAGACTGACAGACTGAAAATCACTCATGATATATGAAGTTAGATAAGGCAAGTTGCATGCTAGCAACCAGCATCTTGGAACAGTGTTACTGATTAGCCTGCTAGCTGTTAGTTAGCAAGCTGTCACATGGCCAAGGCCAGGTGGCTATTTATCAGCATATTAGATGATGTTCTTTGCCTCATAAAGGCTACATTTCTTTTGGTTGATTACATTAAGGGTCACGCACTAGAATGTCCTGCTAACAAACTTTAAATTTGTAGCTTTTGTGGGTAATATTTATTTATTTAAATGATTAGGTGGATCTTTCCCAATGTATATACTGTAGCTGTTAAATTTAGGTATGATCACTCAAGCCTTTGGTAACATATAAACAGTCAATTTAAGTGCAAATTGTTGCCTCGCTCTCTTGAGAGGATTCCATAGGGTGAATTTATACCGTCCAAAGTGAGACAATTTCTTCCAGCCAGGATCTTGCCTGATAACTGGGCCAATGCAAAAGAGGAAAACTGTAATGATCCCTGTGGAGAGGTCCCTGTTCTGTCAGACTGACTTCATGTAGGAGATAATTGTAGCAGAGCGCACGGAGCTTAAAACCACAGCACTTGGCATGACACACCCTACAAAGAATCACTTAACCTTGTGTATGCAAATGTGACTGGGAGAAGCTGTGACAAAAGACCAATTACACTGAACACGCAAACCTCATGTGGTAAAATAAAACTGCCTTTAACCACAACCAACTGCTGGACAAATTGAACAAACCACATTTTAGACATGATTTTCCTTTCTTCCACTACATCAGTGACTCAGCTTTTATCCTAATCACATCTTTTATCTTCAGCCGAGCCCAAAATACCCTGAAAACTCCTCTCTTTTGATATGACATGGTGCACTTTCTGTGTTTTTGCTGATAACGCTGCTGTGTCGCGTTCACCAGGACTTGTGCTTTTAATCAGATGTAGCTTCCAGCGATTTTCAGCCCCCTCATTAGAATTCAGAGCAGTCACCCTGCTGCACCGCCGGCCGCTCTCATTCACTCTCGCAGCGCTGTCTTCTTCACTGTAGGATATGATACATAATGCATGTATTCCAATGACTCCCCACTCGCTCCTTTTTTTCTTTCAATTCTGTCTCTGTCCTGCGGTCCAATGAGAATAAAGGATGCAATATTAACAGAAAGAAAGGGGATCAAACTCTTCTGAGCACACCTCAACCACGCTTTTGCAAACATATAAGCGCTTCTTCAAACCACCTTTTGTGGTTTAGATTCAATTGGGTGATGGGAACATTCCTCAGAGATTCTGATCCATATTGAAGTGATACAAAGTCATAGACCAAGGGTGTCCAAACTACAGCCAGGGTGCCAACTTCAGCCAGTGGTTTGAGTCATAGGGACTCGGACTCAAGACGTCTTGAGTTGCTAATTTGACGACTTGCAACACAACTTGGACTCGGGAGCCAGTGACTCCAGACTCAACTTGACTTGAGATAACTTGACTCTGAAAAATCATCATATCATTCTAGCAGGATTTTCTGGTCCCAGCCATATATCTGTGATTTGTATTACTTCTATATGCCTGTATCCTTGTAGAAAAGATGTTTGGTGTCATATATTCCTCCACCTCCATGATTCACTGTTTTTTGTCCATGGTGTCATGTTGCCTCTGGGACCCTCTGACTGACTGTTGACCTGATGCTTGTACCTACAGTTGTGAAGTAATTAGTTAGTTAGTTAGTTAGACTTTATTTCAGACTCAGATAGGTCCATAAAAAGACATACAACAAAAAGACATAGACACAAACAACAATACAGGGATAGCCTGGGTGTTATCAGAAGTTCTAAGGCAAAAGGATACGCTACAAGACTGGAGGTTTATCTGGTTGTTTATTCGGCCGGTTCAGAGATAGTCTGACAAAGAGCAATAGGTAACCACCGCTTAAATACATGTCACATATATGGTAACAAAACACGTAGACAACAACGTCATGTCCAGTCCATAGTTGGTCCGCTGTGAGACTTCTCAAGTTCAGGCTTTCTATTTCTGGTGAGGTTCCAGACTTACAGTTGCCTTGCTTACATAGTTGCAGACACAGAGAGCTTCATGTATGGACAAAATAATCCTAGATATTGCATGAATTGGTCCATGACTAAATTGATTGATACATGAGTTAAATGATACATGAATAGAAATGATACATGACTTAAAATTCATGCTATCACTGGGTATCCAAACTAGGCATATTACAAGGTACAAAGAAAGCATATAGACATTTTCTCCAGTGTGCCCAAAAGCAGGAGTTATAGCGTGTGTCACTCCGAGTGATATCAGTTACGGCCATAATCAGTGCATTGTCTGGCTTCATCAGTCTACACATGAATTTATACATGAAATTCCTTAACACAGCAAGAAAAGTGGGCACATTATTTGTTACAAATATCTCACTTGCGCTCGTCCATGTGGGAAGTTTAAGAAAAATGCAAAAAGCATCATTATATGCCACCTGAACCTTTCTCATATTTTCCTTACTGTATCGACACCAATGGTGGGATGTGTAGAGGGGTGTGCAATAAGCTTTAAAGAGAGCAATTTTAACATTGTCAGTGCACATGACAGCCTATTCAGAAAATTTATGAAGTTTGGCAGCAGCAGGGCAGAAAACAGACCTGCAGCGCATCTCAAGCAAAACAGAGCACACTGCCACTCCAGGCACGTGCAGGACTGTGGAAGTGCTGTGGTTGACTTGAGAGAGAGTGATCTGTCTAATCTACATAGTCTGTGTCAGGGGCGGCTGGCCCATAGTGGGCGATGGTGCATCGCCCTCCTTAATCCACGTGAAAAAAATGAAGAGAAAAGAGTTTATAGTGCCTTGATTGTTCCTGTCTAAGTCTTCATATTATTGTTTAATCAGTAGCCTGAATATCGCTGCGATGTCACTGTCCAACCAGCGGCCCCGCCCCCTTGGGGCGATTTCAGTCAGACTCGAAATCGCCCCAGGCGCTCTCATAGACTTACATGGAGAGACTCTTTTTTTCAAATTTTGGACCTCACAATGCATTTCTATGGGCTCAGGGAGGGCTTGCCCCAACGTGATAACGTCATATGCACTGATGCCTGCTCGGACCAGACGCACAGCGCGCGCATGCGAGAGAAATGATTCAAAGTTAGCGTGAGTGATTTATCGGTGGATTATCAGTATTTTCGGAGTAAATAGTGTACAAGTATTGCAAATAATAGCATTAGTTTAACTCGGGGGTGTTTCCTTGTTGTTCTTTTGTCTAATTTTTTCCGTGTTTTGCTGTTTATTTGCCGTTTTTCTCGTGTATTCGCCATATTTTTACCGTGTTTTGCCGTATATTCACTGTTACGTGCACATGTTAACATACACACTAAAACCAAGGACGGGTATAAAAGCAAACTCCAGCTGAGGATCGATAAAAAACTCCCTAAAAGAACAATAGAAGAGAGCATATTGAGAAATGACAGAGGGAGGAAGGGGGAAGCAGTGAACTGTGCAGTAAAATCTCTCCATGAATGTGAGGACAGCAAACTTGGACTCTGTCTTCATCTGGACAGGAACTGCTTCAGGAACTTATTGTCAATTAAAAACACCTGGACACGGTCTAATATAACAAACTGTAACATGGACACTAAATACAGTAGGCCAACAGAATGTTTGAGTGTATGCTAATATGTTTTTTATCATCTCAAAAACATTTGTACATGTTCATTTACAATTTTTTATAAAGAGAAACCTGTTGAAAATTCATCAGTTTTCTTTTCTTGTAATTACACACTTAGCATTTATTAGATAATTCTGCCAAATACTTGCCAGACTTGTTTACATTTATTTGTTATGAACATAGGCTGAATAAAATTTGTCGAAAGAACATTTCTATGGACATTTAAGACATTTTTTGACAAAGAAAGACCAGGCAGCCTGTTATAATTACAGTATTCAAAGTTTTATTTGGGACCACCTAATAAGTAAGTGTGTACTGTGGAACCAAATGTTAGCATTTTAGACATTAACTTGATTTAGCTTTACAAAAATACTGTACAGTATGTACATGTTATGTCTGGTGTTGCCATCAACAGGGAAAACAAATCAAACAATGTCATTATAACACTGTAAAGTAAGCTATCTGACTTATATTATTATTAGCTATTGAAGGGGTGATCGTAGCCAGTACCGCATCTGTTGCCCCCCCTGAAAAAATTTTCAGGAGCCGCCACTGGTCTGTGTAATTTACTTCACTTCACATATTTTAGCACACTACATTCTACATTTTTGGCAAAATCATGATATACTACTGGTAAAGTGTACAGTTTTGGTCTCACTGTCATTAATTGACATTCTCCAATTTCAAGTATACCTTTTTTATTTATTTACCTTTTGTCAGGACTGTAAAATATTGATATTCCTCTTTTCCTGTTATAAGGCAGGATTGATAGCACAAGTACAATGCATGACATACTATACAGAGACTGAGATAGAGAAGAGGGAGAGAGAAGCTGGAGCAGTGCAGAAGGCGAAGAAGAAATGCAGAAATTAATAAAATTTGGGATTCATTCAATATGTTTGGAGCTCATGCAAGGATCATGTAATCCGTTTAATCTATTTGTCACTATTCAGCAGCCAATTTAGCCCTAGTCAGCCAGTCAAGGACTCTTCCAGTTTTTCAGATTAGCCACTGTGGGTCTGTTTAGAGCTGCCTTAATTCTTGGTGGCAGATATTTAACAGGGTGCTGGAAACATACTTCAGGAGATTTTGGTCCATATTGACATGATACAAGGTCATGGACCATGGACATTGGGTCGTGTGCTTTTTTCCAGGGTTTTTTGTGAAACACTCAACCACCACTGCTCTTCATGACCAAGTACTATACTCTTGCTGTCTGTCAATTTTATAACTCACATAAGAGGCATGAGGTGGGAATAGTTTTAGGTATTTAGCTTACTTTTAAAATGTGAAAGCAATTTGAATAAGAGTGTGCTGAGGAATTATTTGCAACAGTTGCAGACTGTAGCAGGTGATTGACACTACTGTGCCATTCAAATAGCTCCTTAACAACAATTAAATGACTTTTCAGATGCTTTTAGCTTTGAAACCTTTTCAGAAAAAGGCAGAACAAAAGATACCTATGGGAAAGCTTAAAGGAATGTGAGAGGAAGGACAGACACATAAGATTGTGCACATAACAAATTCCCTTAAGATAGAAAAATCCATTACAAACCTTTTCTTCTTCTCCCTCTTTCTCTGCCTCAGTGTTTCTCTCTCTGTTTTCTAGCCTTCAGAGCGCTTCTCTTTAAATAAACCTCATCAATCTACTGCAACAACAAAGTGTCCACAGTCTTCAGAGACGGTCCAGCTCTTGCTCTGCTGCTCTGCAGACACCGCCTGGGCTCAGGCCCGAGGTGAGGAATCAGCCTGGCAAAACGTTTCCCTGACACATGACGGAGAGCGTGTTCCAGGCCGAGACACTTTAATTCAAGGCCGCAACCTGAACAGGATAAAAGCTAATCTTCTGCCTGAGGATGTTACACTCGGGTTACACTACTGCTTTTAAACAGAGACCAAATACCAAAAGGAATGGTCATTGCAGGCTCTTTCGGATGCCATTGCCTTTCTGTCCTTTAGTTTGCTTGTAGTTTTACCATGGACAAAAAGCTCCCTACATTTTAACAGGTTGTTTCTTTAGTCAACAGCGCTTTACCACCTAGAGCAGATTAAGAGTAAATAGGCATAACATGTGCACTCACTGGTCCCTTCCACCTTGCTAGAACCTGACTCCCTTTTTCAGGGCTGTCTTTTTTACTTCCACCAAGTAGGTATGTTTGTCTTTTTGCACGATTATGCAAAATTACCTGATGAATTCACATGAAAGTTTTACCTGAGATGTGGTTCGGTCCAAGAAAGAAGCCAAATATTTGGTGCTGATGCGATATTGATTGTCATCACACACACACACACACACACACACACAAAAATTGGCATTGACAATGGCACATCGTTATGGGAAATATGGTTTATTTGCAAACTAACGTTAGTTTTTCAAGCCTATGTCACTACATTTCCCAGCTTACCTTGCAATGCCACATAGGATTTGGGCTACCTATAGCATTTTTTTCCCGACTTATAACTGGAACACTGATAACTCAGACAGCACATCATTCACACTCTCCTTTTCCCAGTTTTGATGTAAATGTCTGTTTTCCACAAAGACAGAATGAGTGGCCCAATCAGAACAAAAACCCACTGCCATAATTAAGCTGCTTGGAGGTCTATGCTCTCTGATTCCTTTTCTAGTTCTTTCTAGATCCAGAGGGTGCTGGAGACATTTCTCAGAAACTTTCATTCATATTGACATGATTAGTCAGCTGTACACCCCTGATGCAATGATGGTCAACCTCTGTCATTATTGTTTTATGATGTTTTCTAGGGTCTGCTATACCTGCTAACCAATGACAATGTTTTTGTTTTTCTAACTGACAGCGCCATGATAAAAAGAGAAAATGTGTTCTGTTTTGATTACTGCATGATGTGCTTGCCTTTAATCGGCCATGACGAACTCTTGATTCATCTAGAAAAAGTTGACACGCACATCCCTGGTTGGATGCTGGATTCAAAAAAGCTCAAATGAAAACCCACCAAGAGATCCACACATCAAAAAGTAGCTTCCTTCAAGGATTTTCATTTGAAAATAAAAAATAAACATGTTATGTCCAAATTTCTGATCCTGACACTTGAATATTGGATGAAAAATGGAGACTCATCAAACCAGGCAACATTTTTCCAGCCTTCTGTCATCAAGTTTGATGAGCCTGTGTGAACTGTAGTCTTAGTTTCCTGGTCTTAGCAGGCAGCAGTGTCTCCTGGTGAGGTGTTTTGCTGCTGTAGCCTATTTGCTTCAGGACCAGACTTGTTGTGGGTTCAGAAATGAAATGGTCTTCTCATTGCCTTGGTTGTAATGAGTGGTCATTTGAGTCAATTTTGCCTTTCTATCATCTCAAACCACTCTGGTCATTCTCTATTGATCTGTTGCACCAACAAGGCATTCAGGCCCAGAGAACCGCCCCTATCTTGATATGTTATCTTCTCCTCAAAACACTTCTCTGTAAACCCTTGAGCTAGTTGTATGATAAAATCGAAACACTCGGTCCAACCCCTCTGGCATCACTAATGCAGCCACTTTAAAATCAATTAAATCACGTCTTCTTGAGTCTGATTGAACTTAAGCAGGTTGTCCTGAACATAACTATATACCTAAATGTATTGAGATGCTTCCATGATTTATTGATTAGCTATCAACATCAACAAACAATTGAAGAAGTTTACTGAATGAAGAGGCTGATAAGTGTATAGAAGCTCACATGGGAGGAGGATGTCTGGTGAATCTTCTTTTCAATGCTCAGTCATTTGCAAGCAGGTAAAGGTCGGTCTGTTGTGTACAAGGTTTTCTTTGCAGCTTACATGTTTGGTTAAAGTTCTGTTGATTTGGTATAAGAGCGCAAACAAACTGGAGTGGATCAAAGAACCAAACTTTGGTCCAACAAAAAAAGGAGGTCTTGGTTCATCTGAAAATGGACTAGAGATTGGTTGACAGTGGATGTGAAAGCCAAACAAGGCAAGTAAACAAAAAGGCAGGGTGTTGTGGCTTGAATTTGGCAGAATGCAATAACTGTTAGGTTCCTAACATAGCACTCAGTATCATATATCAAACAGGGAGTGGCAAATTTTAACTTTGTCAGCACTTCCAGTTATCTTAATGGATTTCGACTTCTAGTGGAGCTTTAAGCAGAATTTCGGGAGTGGACCACACCTCAACCACGCCTCTTCCTGTGTTCCTATAAATTCTAACCGTCCGTTTCCCTCTTGTTTCGCACACTCGACGCACCCCTCCTTCCCTCCCCTTACTTAAAACTTCTTTCTTCCTTCCTTCCTCAGGGCCTTAAAGAGGGGGTTTGTCGTGCCCGGGAGCTACGGCGAATTCCCCATGAAGTTTCCCCAAACCGATATCCACTTTACCTACCTACTATGTTGTTTGTTATCCACTGTACACAATAAATGATTGTCACATTCATCCTGTTGGTGGTGTGGTCCTTACTCGTAAAAATCCATGTAAAATATTGTAGCTGTTGTGGATGTATTTGTGGATGTATTTTTGGATTTTTATGTTTTTTCAGAATGCAGTCCTACCGGTTGGCAGGTTTCTAAACATTTGGCCAATGTACTTATAAATAATCTGTAGACAATATTCATTTATTCAGTTGTGGAATTTTATTTTCATTCTGTGGATAGTAGCACTTTGGGAAACAGAAGGTTTTTGCCTGATAATGATTGTATCCGTGGCAAATTACCCTGGTAAATATGCCAAGATTATTTGAGCAGGTCAAGTACAACTTTGTCCTCTGTATTTTGTTTCTGGGTCATTATGCAATAAAAGCTCAGGTGGCAGGAAAAAAAGGTCATAATTATACAGACATTTACAAAAGAACAGTGTGAAATTCAACAAAACCAAGTGAAGAATAAAATAATATTTAATCTTACCCATGAACCAAACTGATGCAAACAGATGAGATTAGTGTTAAAACCAGCGGGAACACAGTGTTCATCACACAATCACACTCTTGACTCCACTCCCTGAACTCATAATGCAGTTTTAATAATTGTGTGTGCAGCATAATTTCAATCGTTTCTTCTAATGATGTCCAACATGAGACTCACTGTACTAATGTCCTCTAAATTTCACACCAGACAGATCCTCATATTTCATTTAGATTTGACCTGTGTGCACTTCTGAGGCTGTTGCTTTAGCTGTCCAAAAAATCAATATTAATGAGCTCATTTAAAAAAAAAAAAAAAAGCTGATCAATGTGAAGTTATTAATGTGATTCAACAAGTTTCTGAACTATTTCTTACAGTAAAAAAATACTGCTGAGAAAGCTCCAGGAACAAACAAACATCAAATCCCTCTGATAACTGAGAGATAATTATTCTGTAAAATTAAGTGATAGCTCTTTATTTTTTAATGCCACCTTGTAGCGTTCATGGAGTCACTGTGGCTCTAATGGAGGCTGCACAGCCCACTCGTGGACCCTCACGGTTCGAAAATGGCTTGTGTAATTCTCATTAGCATTCATTTCATGCAGGAAGGAAAGAGAGATAAAGAGAGCGAGGGAGAGGCAGGGAACATAAACAAAGAGCGAGCGAACGGGCAAATTGGAGGCAGAATGGTTTAGCAAATGAGCTGACAATGAGAGTTTCACCCATCAGCTGAACCGGGGCCTCCGAGGGATCCTGCTGTCTGTGTGAAGCTGCTCACAAGAAAAATACATGCCATAATAATAACGAGCTTCGCTGGAATAAAGAGAGCATGCTAAAATTAAACTGTCTCTTGTCTGCTGTTTTCTTTTGTCCTTAAAAGGCTCTTATTCCAATCAGAGATAACCAAAAGCCACCACTCAGTCTGGAAGAGGAATTTATGCATGGTTTATGCCTTTTTATGAATATGTTGTGTTGTTTGGTTGACATTTTAAATGGAGGACTGCGCTAAAACAGAGTTTTAAAGTCAAATTAGAACATAATTGATGAATTGAACAAATGAAAAGTGAAGAAAAATGTACCAACATGCTCTAAAGTTGCATTGCTTGGTTCCAATCAACAAATCACTGCTGTTGGGCAAAAGCCTCTTACCTCCAAAACTACCATTTTTCAGGAAATGAAACAGCATCCCACTAATTAATAATATACACTTCCTGGCCAAAAAAAGAAGAAGTTGGACCACCTTACGTTTTGATTAAAACACACTCACTGTGCCATTGTTTTGATAAGTTTCTGCAATGTCACAAGCCTTATTTCCATCCACTTTGGCATTAAGTTTTCACCAAGATCTCGTGTTGGTGATGGGAGAATCTTACCACTGTGCAAAGCCTTCTCCAGCACATGCAAAGATATTCAATTGAGTTAAGGTCTGGACTCTGTGGTGGCCAATGTCTCATGCCCCCTGAATCACTCTCTCACAATTTAGGCCTGATGTATCCTGGTCATCTTGGAATATGCCCGTGCCATCAGAGAAGAAAAATCCATTGATGGAATAACCTGATCTTTCAGTATATGCAGGTAGTCAGCTGACCTCATTCTTTGGTCCATAATGTTGCTGGACCTCGACCTGACCAGCTGCAGCAGCCACAGATCATAGCACTGCTCCCACAGGCTTGTACAGTGGGCACTAGGCATGATGGGTGCATCACTTCACCTGCCTCCCTTCTTACCCTGATGCTCCCATCACTCTGGGACAAGGTAAATCTGATAAGACTCATCAGACCACATTAACTTCTTCTGGTCATCCTATTTTTGTGCTTTGATTTGGTGAAAAGTTTTTTAAAGCCCACTTTCAGAAATGGAAGGTGACCAATAATTGAAAAAGAAGAAATGAACAAAAAATGAAAAAAAAAAAAAAAAATGAATGTAAGAGGTTTGTACCCAATGTCAGCCAAATAGTAAAGTCCTCACTCCACATCCTTACCATCCTGCAAAGAAGACTAGAGACCCTTGCAGAGTGTCCTTTTGAAAACCCTTATCTGCACCATAGACTGTAAAAAACATGGACGCCATGTTGCTGGGCTTTTGTGAAGCCGCCGTAAAAACTGCTCCCCCTAGTGACTGGCTGCAGTATAGGTCAAATCTCTGTCTCCCCCATTCATCTGAACGGGCCGTAGTGAAACGTCAAAAAATTAATACACCTTCTCCCATCCATATGCCGTGGTGATATGAAAGTATTATTGGGCTGCGTTTTTTCCAAGTCCTCTTTTTTCTGAAAAGTTTCTTTTTCATCAGTTATTGGAGTTTAAAAAATAACCGCGGTTTACGGCAGTTCCACAATGATTGTGTACGCGGTATGCTGCGGAGTTTTGCGACCGTTTACAACAGCTGCGTCCAGATATGGTCCAGATTCTCTACTGGCTGCACAATGGCGGCACCCTGACGGGGGATATTCTAGCTTCAAAACCGTTACATGGTAGAAGGCGTAGCCACGCTATCTAGTTCTTATAATACATCCATGCTCTGTACCAATAACATTTAACAAGCTGAACTAAGAGCTTTAACAAGAAGTTTTTGAAGCAGTCACTGTCGCTGAGTTCTGTGATGACCAAGCAATCAATCAATGCATCAATCTTCATTTCTATGGTGCCAAATCATAACAAATGCTATATCAAGACACCTTTAGAAAGAGTAGATGAGTGCCATGCTTTTCGAATTGATTTTTTATTCATTTATGATTTTTTTTTTTTATTCCTAACACAACATGAATCAACCATGAGTACATCACACTCACTCAATCAGCAACAGTTACAGTGGCAAGAAAAAACCTGTTAAGAAGTAGAAATCTTGAACTGAACACAGCTCAGGTTGAACATCCGTTTACAGAGACCGGTGAACAGAGACTGAATGAGATTTTATGATAGCTGACTATTTATGGACACCCAAACTATAAATTTGTCCATGTCTAATTTTGTCTCTATTGATTTAAAATTTATTAGATGACAGCCTCTTGAGATGGGGTGTCTTCTTCTCAAGATTTAGGGTTAGGGTTGATGTTAGGATGTTAATGGAATGGGGCGAAAAGAGAACAAAAGTTGCATTTGTAGTAGTTAAAGCTATAGGTCCACTGCAGTAGGCCATCCATTCCAATAATCCAGAGCAGCGCGTGAGTACAAGAGCAGATGAGAGAGAGCATTTGAGGTTGATGATCTGCTGATGAAATGCAAGCAAAGAATGATGATGTCACCTATGAGTTTGATCTTTGACACATGACCCTCAGAAATATACACCTGATTCTCAGGGCATGGTAGATATTTTTTTCCAGGCTTGAAGGAAAACCTCCAAGTTCTTAGGTTTGTGTTCCCAGAGAAAGACTGGGCGGATGGATAATACCAACGCACCCTTGATGTTGAGGCACAAACTAAAGCTTCAGATTGTTTTGATAGAATCATTATTGCACTACATATAACAAACATCAAGCACTTCTACTCTAATAGGTTTAGTTCTTGATGATTTATTTTAAGCCTGGCTCATTGGACATCTTTAGGGTGCAGTATTTTCTCTTTTGACTCCAAACTCTGGATAATTGTGGCTCCATAAGAAACCCTCTATGTGAATAAATCCATAAACGCTTTGGGCAAATATACATATCTTTTCTCCACAGAAAGGTGCACGAACAACAGCCCACACTGTTTTGTTTGTATAGATAAACCTCTGAGGTGGAGGGTTGCTCATAATTTCACTGCAGCCAGCTAAAAATCCTCTACAGGTTCAAATGCCGACTGCTCCAGGCAACTTCAAACTGGCCTGCTGCTGTTCAAGCACCGGAGTCTCCCCCCTCTGCCCGATCTAATCTATACAGGCCAACTGTTCTCCAAGCTATGCAATCTGTATCATCGACACAACCGTTAGACTGCAGAAAAAGCAAAGGATGGGTCAAATATGTGAGATTTTGTCACTGAAAGCCCTGTGGCTGAATTCAAATGGATTTGTTTCACTTATTCCCATATCTGTGTATGAAGGGAGGCTTTAGAATGATTTTTGAAGAGGTGTGAGATTAAGATAACTCAGGATACTATTACAGAATTAAGCTGCAACAAATACCTTCAGAATTGCAGGTATTTGCATAGTTTACCTTTTTGTTTCAATTCTTACCCAGCTTTAAGAGACTCATTTGCACATTTCAACAAGTTGTTTTGGCACTTGTTTGTTATGATTCCTGTGTTAGTGTATTTCCCTTTTCTCATTTACAACTTGAGCGAAGAAAAGATTAAACTCTAATTTATTACAAATAAAGCTATCTTCTTCCTAAACTTTCAGTTTCCTAATAAATCATTTGAGTCAAAGGAAATATAAATTGTCTCCTACTGCTTTCACTGAGGTAAAAATTATTGAAGAGAGATGATGGTGAAGCATCTGTGGTCTGATATCCACATTTCAATTTTTTTTTTTTTTTGGTAAATCATGAATATGTTGTCTTAAAGACTGAAAGGGAAAAGATCATACAGATTGTCATTGGCAATAGGCCTGTGCTCAAAATATCGATAGGACAAAATATCGTCATGCACACCTTGGGGATACGTGTATCGATTCGGATGCTACAGAATTGATACGGCGTCAATGGTTGGACAGTTGTTGTAAATACACTTTGGGTAATGTTAACAATAGCACTGTTCAAAGTAGAGAGCAAACTAAATGTTGAAGCACATGCTCCAAACGTAGGTGTGTACCATCTTTGGAGACCTGAATTAAAGTTTTTAAGTAGTAGAGTCATTAAAAATTCATCCTTGTTCTTTTTCTTCTTGTAATAAAAAACAAAAGTTGCTGGGAATTCTGTAAAAAGTGCAGTCAGTGTTCACAATTGAAGTGTATCGGGATACGTATCATATCGTGGGGTTGCTGGAAATAGCCAGCACTAATTGGCAATATGTTCAAAAGACAGTATCTTTGATGGTATGGGAGTGTGCTAGTGTGCCAATATCAAGGGTAACATGTACACCTGAGAAGACCTCATTCATGTTTGCACAAATGAAGTCATACAGATGTCACAAATCTGTGCCAGAGGAGGCGGTCTGCTGCAAGCTCCAATGTAAACACTGGACAAAACAATTATGGATGAACTCTGTCAGTCAAGACCCTTACATAACAATCCCACCTCTCCTCACTCCAGACTCTGCATCCACACATACCTCAGTACAGAGAAAGTAGTTACTGCTACACAGAAGGCCATTGTTGAAATGTGTGCTCTGTTTTCCTCTAGCCTCTTCTCCTTATCACTTTGTCAAAATTTTGTTGGCTCCAATGGCACAACAACTCAAAACTGAAACTCATATGTTGACACATGTAGCATCTATTTTAACTTCAGTAAACAGTGATGATGTGTCATGCGAAAACGAAGCGGCTCTGAGAGCCAATTCTTTGTAGTGAATCAAAAGAACCGACTCTCATTGAGTGAGAGTTGGCTCCCAGTTTTTTTTCGTTAGCTGCTTAGCACTCACAGTGTTCAGCTCATGGTGGAACAATGTTTTGATTGCCAGCATAGTGGTCATCTGGACAATCATGTAAGGATATAGGCATAGATGAAAGCAGACAGCAGTGAGGAGAGTGTGTGAGTGCATTGTGTTTTTGTGTAGTATAACTATGAGTGATTTGAGAGCGAAGCAGCATGTCTGCAGTGTAAGATATTGGCAGTAAGATTGTTTTATAACAGAATGGATGCACAAAATTAGGCAATTATAATGATAAAAAAACACTAAACACAAAAGAGTTTTCTACACAAAATACTATATATTTGTATAATGTTAAGGTTACATATAGGGCTTCAATAGATCCTAGATGAAGAGCTGTTTGGGAGCTGAAAGAGCCTGCTCTTCTCGGGGAGTTGAGGCTCTCTGAAAAGACCTGAACTTCCCATCATTAGTAAACGCAGCACATGATGCCAAGTTGTGCTCTGTGCAAGCACGTCACTTTTGAGCCATAGAGAGTTTGTACTGAAGTCAGTCACATTTGAATTGTGAAGAATCATTCAAAAAAAAAAAAAAAAGATAATGGAATTGAACATTAAGACCTGTAGTGTGATCATAGCCTTAGTGCCCTCGGTGCCCAAACTTTTATTTAGTGTTGTTAAAAGGACGAGATGTAACGCAGTGGTTAACGTGAACATGCTGTCAGGACAGTTTAAGAGAATTCTGGAAAAAAACATTCAAGTTTGAACAATAAATATCCACTCTTTTCTGTGTATTAAATTGAATATTGGCTTAAAAGGATTGCAAATCACTGTAAGTCGTTTTATTTAAGTTTTTTACAATGCCCCATCTTTAATGGAATTTTGTTTTTTATAAATGCTTTACGTGGCACTGAAGATCACATAAAAGTTACGTTTTAGTCCGGTGATTCTGGCTCTTAGTGTACCAAGGAAATAAACAGGAGTGTCTTATGCAAACATTTTCATATGTAATAATAGCCCAAGGTTTACGACTGTTTACAGTGTTTTTAAACGGATACACCTTGAAACTTAAAAGGATTAGGCTTGCTCATTACTTTGTCTGCATGCTCCACTTACAGAGATACATGGTTATCTTTGGAAAGGAACGAAGGTTATCCAGCTCAGGGCAAATTATTTCACAGCTAGCTCCAGGGCTTTATGATGATATTCAAGGTGAAGCAAAATTGAAATTGTAATGAATTAGTTCTACATGCTGCATGATAGCAGTTTGTGCACATAGATAGGTCAGGCATGGGTTATCAGGATGATAAATCACATGGCATGAAAACATCCAAGGTGAGAGCAGAAATGCTGTCCTCTGGGAGAAAAAGTAAGACACAAACTTTGCTTTTAAAACCCTCACACTATCCAATTTGATGCGCCAATACTCCGCTGTGAACACACTTCTAGTAAAACCCACAACATCCCCAGAGGGAGCAAGAGACACGACGTGATTGAATAAATGGATGAAACATTGCAGGAGAAGAGACAGCCTGCTTTAGTTTAACTTCTGCTTGCTATTGTTGGGATCGCAGCTCTTCCCTTGTAAGCAAAAAGCTCTTAGAGTTGAGACGAAGCAAGAAATGTAATCAAGAACAATGCTGGGCTGATTTTAAAACCCATCACTGTTTCACAAGCGCAGCAGAGTGACCCTCCCTTGGGGAAGGGTTGGACAGGAGGTTAACAGCAGTGAGTTGTAACTGCCAGGAGACTGAAGGTTATAAAAGGTTAAAAAAAACTTTGCTTTTATATGTCAGTCACCTTAGTGCACATGTTTATACAACAGTTAACGTCAGTCACAAACTTGCCAGACTACTCACTGATAGGTCCATGCAGTTGACTCTCTTTATATACATCTTTTCAAACAACATTATCGGGCTGGTGCTGCAGTGAACATTTTTAGACTTAGTCTTAGACTTAATGTACTTACTGTAATGGCAAATGAATTGATAGACTCACTGGACACCTTGTGCTGGTATCATGTACCCGTTTGCCTTCAACACTGCTGTAATTCTTTTAGCCAAAGATCCAACAAGGTGCTGTAAACATTCTTTGAAGATTTTGGTCCAGTCACTGCAGATTTGTCCTCTGCACATCCATGATGTGAATCCCCCCCTCCACCATATTGCATAGATCTCACAATTAGAATGAGATCTGGTGACTGTGGAGTTCACTGGAGTATAGTATAGTATTGCTATGTTCAAGAAACCAGTAAGAGATTTTTCCAGCTTTGTGACAGGAGATTGGTACACTATGTTTATGAGGGGATAGGCATAGTCTGCAACAATACTCAAGTAGGCTGTGGTGTTTGAATGATGCCCAGTCTGTGCTGAAGGACCCAATGTATGTCAAAAAAATATCCCAACATCATGCATCACCACGACTTACCCAGACCATTGATACAAGGCAAAGGGTTTCATGCAAATCCAGACTCAGGGCAACATTTTTACAATCTTCTAACATCCAGTTTTGGTGAGTCCATGTACACTGTAGCCTCAGTTTCCAGTTCCTAAGCTTAAAGAGTACGTGGTGTGGTCTTCTGCGACTGTATCCCCTTTGCCTGAAGATTTTACATGATGTCAATCATAGTATTCTGCATGACATTACTACTATGTGTAGCCTAGGTGGACTGCAAAAATCAGAATTGCCCATTGGGATAAAGTTGTCTAAACTAAACTAAACTAAACTAATGATTACAACCAGGAGTTATTTGTGTTACTGTTGCCTTTATCTAATCTAATCTAATCTAATCTAATCTAATCTAATCTAATCTAATCTAATCTAATCTAATCTAATCTAATCTAATCTAATCTAATCTATCAAAACAATCCAGCCATTCTCCTCTGCCCTCTGTATCAACAAGGCATTTCTGCCTAAAGAATTTTCTCTTCTTTGGATCGTTCTCTGTGAATCTTTGAAATAGCTGTACATGAAAATCCCAGAAAATCAGCAATTTCCGAAATACTCAGACGCTTTCAAAAGTCACAAAAATTATGCTTCTTCTCCATTCTGATGCACAGTTCATCAGCACTTCAGCAAGTCCCATCAAACATTTCTACATGCCCAAATGAAATGAGTTTCTACAATGTGATTGGCTGATTAGCTATTTCCATAACGGACAGTTGAACATGTAGGCTAAATAATCTGATGTGAAACCGTGGAAGGTTATGGAATGGTTCCTACGGGACGAATGAGGATGACTCTTTTAAACCAAGAATTCAGATGACCTGTTAACCTTTGTTAAGTAATATATGGTACAGGTGACGGTTGGTGCCTTTAATTTGTACAGCCACAGGCTAGTTCTGTTGTTGTCCAGATGTTATGTGTAACAAGTTAACAGCTCCTGAGACTATAAAAGCTGTGGTCAAACTGAAGTCTTGGAGTAGGACATCATCGGCAGTCTCTCCCAGGTGTCCTGCAGTGCCTGTATGAAACTGTGTTGCTCTTTGTAATAAACCTATTATTCTCCAAGTAAGTCAGAGGCACAAAGTCTCCTTCAATCTTCTGCATATCATGATTGGTCAAGATATAACAGTACCTAATAAAATGGTAGGATGGATGGATGGATGGATGGATGGATGGATGGATACTTTATTGATCCTGAGGAAAATTCAAGAGTTTGGCTGCATCCAAGAATCAAAAGCATGAAAGGAAAGACCTTTACATTTTACCTTGATCCACTGACCTTAACTATCAATCTAAAATATGACACCAACAGAGCGCTATTGGAGTATGGTAAATTGGAGATTATAATCATTGATATGAAATCAACCTGGGGCAATTGCATGGTTTTACCAGGTCAATATGGAGCAAAAACTTTGAGTAGTGTATCCATGCTTTATGCGTTACAACCTTTTCACCAAGGGCCACAGATATAAACTATAAGGGTGATTGGGACACTAAATTTAAGGTCCTCAAAATTTAATTCAAGATCAGTATTTTGGAGTGGCCAATCAGATTTCAGGGGACCCTAATAGATTATGGTTTCCACTCCATCTTTGGTCAGACTGTGAATGAGGCATGGTTCTTAGAGGGGAGATATTTATAACTTATCCCAAAATTCGGATACAAAATGAAATAAAATTGTGATGCTGTTGAATAAAATGTTGTTGGTGACTGAGGAGAATTTGGGTGCTATACTTTGTAAATACAACCTTTGTGCAGAGCAGAAAACTACTTTAGCTGTTTTCGCTGCCTTAAATCCATTTGTTATGATTAACCAGTCTGGAACATACTTCATGTTGGCCATATTTAATTTTGTTTTTTAGAATAAGCTGCTGCAGGACAGTCAAGAATGGTAATTTTCCGGTAGCTGGGGCACCAAAAAAATACTGTGAAATAACAGAAAATTGCTATCTCATGAAAATACAGTTTCTTTCCGTAATTAAAATACAGTTTGTAGTTGTAGTTTTAACAAGATTTTGCCTTAATGTAAGGTTCTTTAACATTTAATTACAAACATTTAACATTAAAAAACAATTAAATTACCCATAAAGATGGTAAATCAACATTGTAATACGAAGAATTATGCTTAAATTTACAGGAATGTGCTGCTAAAAGTTGGTTTTAATGACATTATTGTTATTTTTTTAATGTATTTTTGGGGCATTTTGGACATTATTTTATAGAAAAAGGTTTGGTAACACTTTCTATGAAGGTCTCGTTTATAATGCATTAGAAGCACATGCATAAGACGTTATAATGCTTCATAAGTGTCATTATAATGGTGTATAACCATGTATAAGAACTTGTACCAAGGTTTATAAAGTATTACAAGTGTGGACATAATGTATTATAATCAAGCCTTTATAATGTTTCATACCTGCATACTCTATGCAGGTATAAAACATTAAAAAGCCTTTAGCTATAAAACATGTTATAAAACATTATAAAGGCTTGATTATAATACATTACGTCCACACTTGTAATATTTTATAAACCTTGGTACAAGTTCTTATAAATGGTTATACACCATTATAATGACACTTATGAAGCATTATACATGCATTGTAACGTCTTATGCATGTGCTTCTAATGCATTATAAATGAGACCTTCATAGAAAGTGTTACCAAAGGTTTTTTTTAGAGTTGTAAAGTTGAATTTTTTACGATATTTTTACTATTATTTTCTATGTAATTTTAAATGATTTTTACTTTTTTTTTTTAGAGTTGTCAAGTTGAATTTTACAGGTTATTCCTTTAACTAACAGAAAAAATATTTGTAAAATTACAATGCACTTGTTAACATATTTTAACAATAAATATTCACATTTCTAATGGAGTTTCTTTGTAAAAGAACAGAAATATTGTGTTTTTCCACAGTTACAGTAATTTCTTGTTATATTACATTTGACATGTAAAATCACAGCTTATTTTTGTGAATTAATCGGCATTTTTAAAATACAGAAAAAAACTGTAAAATTAACAGTAAAACTCTGTGATATCACTATTTTTTTTACAGTGTAGGCTTTTGCCATTAGTAATATAAGTAGGTCTGAAGGCCAATGAGGGTCCAGCATTTGCAAGGTATGCTTAATGAAGTGATCAGTGAAAGTATACATATTTAAATGTGTGTGTGGATGTGAGAGTCCTGAATGAATTATGGTTTGTACAGCCCCTCATAAAGCTAATCCATCTGTTGCACTGGCTTCACAAGTGAATCATACTGACTCCATTTAGCCTCTCTTAGCAGTCACACAGATTACCTCATCTCCATTTATTTGTCTCAGTAAAACATATTGGGGGTTCTCCATATTTAAACATGAAATCTCTTACAGCCTTAGTTAGCCCATGCTAAATATGAGAATCTTTATGACACCAGCTCCTGTTCTGTAATTTGAACTGCTCTGTTACTTGCAAAAAGGCCTTTATGACATCGTCAGTGTTTTTACTCCGGCCAAATGTCTTATTATAATCGCATAGCTGTGTGAAACATAAAAGAGACTGTGAAAAAGTACAAATACTGTGGAAAGTAAAAAAAATCGGCAGGTTAATAAAATGATTCTTTTGCAGTAAATGTCTTGCTGGGCTCTGAGAACATTTGCTCAGTCGGCCCTGGACTTTTATGTTCCTCAGACCCAGTTTTTCTTAAATTGTCTTGCTATTGATTTCTTCTTAAGAAAGTGTTTGTTCTCTTTGTGATTTTTACTTCAATCCAGGCACAGCAGCACAATCTCCTCCACAGTCGCACTCACATCCAATAGCTCGGTGTAAGCTTTTCTTAACAATTATGATCACATGCTTTTATCTAAACACAGGCCTGGAGTGTGTTTTCAAACTCAACCCAAACATATATATGTATTATTTCTTAAACTGTATATCTCTGAAGTCCATGCTGCATGACTTCCCTTCACTCTTTATCATCTTTCTTTTCATTTCACCGCTGTTTTTATTCCTCTTGTCTTCTCCCTCTGCAGGTAGAGTGTGCTGTGGAGTGTCTTCTCCCTCTGGCTCACAGTTATCAGTCATGTACTCTCTAATCTCACAGTCCAGGAGCAGCCTTGGTCCGGCTCCACATGGCAGAGAGCTGAGGTGGCAGCTGGCCCTCTAACATGGCACAGAACCCCAGCCAGGTTACACATCAGCACACACAAAGTGAAAAGTCAACACGCTGGAGGACATACAAAGAGAGAGAGAGACCGATAAAGGCAAATGCTCACATGGGGTAAAAGTTTTGAAAACTTAAATAGTGAAATGAAAAGGCTGCTGGTACCACTGTTCTTCCTCATTACAAGCATTTACAGGATAGCTGTGAATTATAATTTTAATTCAGTGCTGGATTTAGCACTGAATTAACTAGATTAGCTCTTAGGACTAGATTAGCTCTTAGCTTCATTCTATTCCTTCTCAAACTGGTTGTTGTGTTGACATAAATATATATGTTCTCCCATATTTAAATTGTTTGATGGACATGTGCAGTTGTTCAGTGTAGGGGAGAGTAGGGTAAGATGAGCCATTTTTTACTTTTGTTGTCACTGAGGCAAGGAAAAATGCAACAGAGATAAAATGAAAACATAAACTCTTATTTAAGAATGTTTGCTATGAACTGAAATTGTAAAAACGTATCAATGATAAAGAGCCTAGAAACCGTGGCCTTTCAAAATAAAGTGATCCTGTGGTCCAACTTGCCCCAGGTTAGGAGTAAGTTAAGCCAAGTCTGTTGGTAAATTGACCATGTGACTTAATAACTTTAAGTCTGAGAATTATTACATGTATTGCTGTCAAAAGACTCATTTCACAAGAGATTTACTTCACTAATACTTGCATTTGTTGTCTTTAAACTAACTTAAACAACTTAGAAAAAATCAGTAATTTCAATTTTTTTATGTCATAATGGACACATTTTTCAACCTTTTGGGAAAATTAGACACTCATATGAAGTAAAAGGAGAGCCAGCAAAGCTTTAAGCAACAAACAGAAACAAAATCAGTTCTTGGCAGAAAGAAAACTATAAATACTTCTCAAAAAGTCACATTTACTTGTATGATTTAAAGTTTTTACAAGTTCAGACTTGCTTAAACAAGCAAGTTTAAACATCCCTTTTCTTCATTTACCTTTGCAGGGTTGACCTGTCAGTATTTTACTTCTTTGTTACTGATCTGATCGACTTTTCAACAATATTGTACCAAAACCCCCTTCATTGCTTTCTCCATCTCAGAAAGAAATGTTGAGCCCAAGTTGGTTTTCCTCTTGTATACCTTTGGCATGATTACCTCCGCCAAGGTTATGTTTTCGAGAGTTTGCTTGTCTGTCTGTCCGTCTGTGAACAAAATAACTCAAATAGTAATGGATGGATTTTGATGAAATTTTCAGGAAATGTTCAGCATGGGAAAAGGAAGAACTGATTTGATTTTAGTGTTGATCCAGATCAGCGTCTGGCCACCATGGCGAAAAATGTGATTTCTGTCAATAACTACTGAACTAAAATAGATATCATTATGAATCCAATTGCTAATGAGATGTTTTCATGGTTAAGGAATCTAAATATTTAGATGAAATAAAGGTAGAACTAATATTTGTGGTCAAAATCATAATATGGCTGAGGACTGTGGCAGCAGAGGTCTGCGCTCTCCGAGTGCTTTTCTAGTTTTCTACTGTTTAACATTTGATCAGACAAGTCAGTTGGTTAACATAACATTAACTTGTATTTTATGATTCAGTATATTAATATAAATTTCCAAACCTTTGGTGGTAAAAAGCAACCACTGGCTCACTTTACCCCACAACATATGGCTCACTTGCCCCATAGCCAACATTTTCAAAAAGTGTTGCAAGCTTTGTTCTTCAGGCTCATCTATAGCCAAGTGAGTCACATAGTTGTATACATTAGTAAATAACATATGTATAATACACCATTTTAAACCTGGATTATTTGGATTTAATACAAAGCTCAATATACCTGACATGCAGAAAATTAACTTTGGCACACCAGAAATAGTTTTTTGTGTTAAAAAGTACAAACCGTTTATGCCAGGTGCTCCTCTTCAACAGAGGCAGGGGGAAGTGATCAGAGTTTTCTGAATTTGGGGCTACATGACATGAGTTGTTTGTTGTTTCCCAGAAACAGGGGGTGAGTCAACTTACCCACTGGCTGAGTTTACCCCACTCTCCCCTACAGATTTATTATTTTGCATTGACTTGATTGTTTTTGTTGTTTTATAAGTTTGAGATAAATAAAAAAAAAGAAATAAAGAAGGTTTTACAGGCCTCGTATGCTATAAACCAAGGAGGGTACATCAGTGTTAATTCAGTTGTCCAAAATTAGGACTAAAAATGTTCTTTGAATACCTTTTTAACATTTGGAAACAGTGAGATTAAAACCAGCAATCAAAAAATTAACAAAATTCTCAACATATAAAAATGTTTGTTTACTTTTCATCCAGAGATGATGTGGCTGGGGATGGGCTGTCAGATATCCAAAATCCATGATACTGTATTTCAAAGGTTTAATGAAATTTAGTGTTATTTGAATTTAGTTCACACATTATGACCCATGGTAGTGAGAAAAAGAATTAAACAACCTGTTTGCTTACCTCAGTTTACCAAGGAGACTATGTTTCTGCTAGTTTTTTTCTTTTTCAGTTTGTGAACAGAATAACTCAAAATCTCATGGACAGATTTTACATAACTTTTTGTATAATGCTGGCCTTGTCACAAAAGCAGAATGCTTCTGATTTTAGTGGTGAATAAAATTCAGATGAAGATCTAGGAGTTTTTTTTAGGATTTCTTAACAGCAAAAGTTTTCCACATTTTTACAAATAACTCAATAAGTCCTTAACGTATTTCCATTGCATCTTAAGAAGACTGTTGGTCACAGCACAAGGAAATAGTGATACAATTATGGTGGTGATCGAATCAGGATGTGGATCGAAGACTGTTTTGAGTGACTTCTTAACCAAAACTACTTCTTCTTTTTCTTACTTTAACAGAGTGAGAAAGGGCAGTTTCCATAATGTTCCCAACCACTCACCTGGCAATGTTGGAAATGCCTTGTTGGAGGTTTTTGCCCTTGGAGTACTTCTCTTTTAAATATTGTTTACAGGTAAGTAAATGTTATTTCATGTATTTTGTCAGAAAATATGCTAGTCGAGGTTTAACACTCTCTTAACCAGTTCAGTTTGAACATTGAACTGGACTGAAATGGACCAAAAAAAACTACTTGCTCCTAAAATGTTTTCTCTGTAGAAGAAGTAGTAAAAGTTTATATTTGCTCTAAGATTTAGTTTTCCAAAAGATGCAGAAACAACTACAGAGAGGACAAAATACAGTTTCTTTCACTTCAGGCTTCTCTTCAGTTTGAGTGTGTACAAAAAGCTGAAGACTCAATAGAAAAGCATGGCACAGCAGAGGACTGAATCCTTGAAAATGTCTCTGCTTTGTAACTACAGCATCCCAGTCTGCAAGTCACTTCAATACCCCACCCCCACCCAACGAATAGTTTCATTTTCACGCCAACAATCGTTTTGTTGGAACAGGCGTCCCATTTTCAGACGTTGAATATCTCTCTCTGAAATGAAGCTTTTCAGGGCAAAAATCCACTCTTTACTGTGATTACTCTTGAATATCAAACAGTTTGCAGCAGCTTTCTGATTACTGTTTCAAGATTCTGTGGGTGATGAGAAGCTGATCCCTCTCAGCTTTTTGCACCTGGATGGTAAAGTTATAGGTACAAGAGAAATGTCTTACCTGCAGCCTTATTTTATAATATCACAAAGCTTTTGAAGTTAATATTTTATTTGCCATGAGTGCCACAAGTAAAAAAAGCAAGAGCAGTAAATAAATGTTTCATTGGAAAATTTTATTTGGCCAGGACAAAAAGAAGTTACAAATCAAGTCTTTTATTTAGTCTGTTTTTTCTGCTTCAAACAGACTTTGGGATAAGTCTGAAGGGTTTAACAGGTCACTTTCCTCTGGTTGCAATGATAATAGTGCACAATGCAGAGATGAGCAAACTACCTCACCCCCGGATAACTGACTTCCTGTAGCTGATCATCTTGTGCCTTGAAATGGGATGCACAGATGGCTGCTGCTTGCTGCTTAGTGCTTCTATAGTGCTTTATGCAGGTGACCTCATACTCTGGGACGCCATTAGATACCATTCTTTCTGTTGTAAGTCTACCTAGGATAGAAAGGCTTCATTCAGCTAGTCCATAGTAAAATTCAGACACTCTCAAGATGCCTTTTAAGAACATCTGCAGCTGCAGTTGGTAAAACAATTAAATAAACATCTCAACAGTAAGGATAATTAGAATGTTAAAAGAGGGGCCATTATGCTTTACTGCTAATCATTTGTATTTTGTAGTCACACAGAATGCTGAAAAATTGCTAAGCAAATGTAAACTCTTGTCAGTTAATTGAACCTTGACATGGTTATGCTAATATGACGTAATTTTCTGAACAAAACAGCAAATTTTCCATAGAATCTTTACTTTACAGCACATAGGTAAAAGACTAATTACAATTACGTCAGATTTCTGACTTAGTTACTGCATAAAGTAACTAGCAATAACTCATTTTTATGCATACAACCCACAGCAGAGCACAAAAATTCTGTTTTGTCAGTATGCTGGTATTAAGGGCGTCTGGAGCGACAGGTCTGTACTGCTTGCTGATGTTGGGTCTTCCTCTTGTGTTTGCTAAAGGTAAAGACATGAAGTTCAAATCCTCCAAATTCAAGGGCTTGGAGTTAGATGGAATGATGGCTGAGTTCAGCTGGAGCTGCTGGAAGGCTGATGAGTTTGAGACAGCGCTGAGTCTCACGGTTCGTTTGTATGCATATCTTTCAAAGGATCTCTGCCTAAGGTATTAAACTGGAGTTCTTCATTCATAACAGAGGTGAGTGTCTTTTCGGTTGTCACCATCTACAAAGCAGAATCAAGGAGGGGAGGTTTGGAAAAGGTAAATATCTATTGGATGGGGATGGAGTGCTTGTTGGGTGCGCTTCTAGTTCTCAATCAAGTTTGAGAAACTAAATTCAATTTCAAGCTATAAGTCTGATATTTATAACAAGAGATTTTGTCAGAAATATAAGCCCTTTTAAGCTCCCTAGTCCAAATTTAAGGACTTTCAAAATGCTGAAATTCAAATGATAAAACCCTTTCTAGGATTTCAAGCACTGAGGTGAACCCTGCTTAGGTTAACTCTAATGGAAGTGGTTCATGTTGTTTCTTCAGCTGAGTATACAGCAAGCAAACACAAGCATTAACTAATACATTAATCTTGTTGTTTTGGAAATTTTGTCTGATCTAAGGTGGAGTCAAAGCTAACACAAACTCTGGCGCAGACCAAAAAAACAGAACTCTGGTCCATGTTGTTTGGTCTTGCTTAGTGTGAATAAGAACCAATCAGTCATTAAATGTGGCTTGAAGTTAGCTATGTACAAACAACAGTCAGCAAGCTAACATAGATTTTGCTGACATTATCAGGCTGAGTGTAGCAAACATAAGCCCTAACTATATAGCTAACTTCTGGATTTCTTACAAGATTAGCATGGTTATGCATCGCATCATTATCCATGCAAGTGTCACCTGACGCAACCAAAATGCTGTATTATCTTTATCATTTAATCTGTTACTCCAGAACTGCTTTAAGCTAAACAATGTTATTGCTCAAAGGCTGGTTGTGTTTTTCCAGTACATATTGCAACAATTCACAAAAACAAAGACAACAGCTTATTGCCCCGACTATTGGCGTGTGGCTATATTATCCATCATTTGATTGGCTTTGCAGTGTGGAAAAAACAAACCAGGTTAAAACTTTAACTATGTGTCAACTTCAACTTCAAACCAAATCGAGTCAGCTGAACTTTATATGTAAAAGTGGCCTTTGCCTCTCTTCTACATGTTTTACATTGCTCTCTTTTATTTAATTTCCTTGAGGGAAAAAGGTTCAGCCTAATTTTTCTCATTTTTCTTCCAAGTGCTAACTATAGGCTCTTAAACATTTCATTATTTTAAACTAGCTGAAAGATGAGCAGGTGCAGCTGAGAGGATAAGTTTACGTTTGAATGTAACTCTCTGCTCTCCCTCTTCTTCTACACTGGCTTGTCAGAACATTCAAACTTTTCAAATGATAATTTAGACTTTCTTCAACCCCAACTCAATCTCCCTTCCATCTTGACTGTCTCTGTGTCTCTGTGTTTCTGCAGCAGGCGGGATTGTTCGCCCACAGACAGCTGTTTGCACAGTCTGATGGTTTGAACAGAGAGAAGAGTCTCAAAAGTAAAAGTAAAACTCCTGGCTCAGCAGAAACACAGCAGACTCTGATAAGAAGAGACAAGAGTTTTAGTGCTGATCCTTACTGGAGTCAGAAAGTTTTGCTCATCCTATTTCAATGATACAAATGTGGACTTATTGCAAGTTATCAATTGAGTCTTTATAGGCTTTCTGATTGGTTTTGTGACCAAACCATTACCGCCTCTGCTTTGAAAAACTTTAGCCCGGCTCAAGGCTTTTGGTTGTGATTGCTCATTGGTTGACCAGTGTACTCTTTTGTAAGTTGGTCAGCCCAGCGTGATTCAGAGCCATTTTCAGCAGCCCTGCATCCATCCAGCAGGCCATGCTCGGCACTGGACATGCCAACCTGAGCCCATGGGCTCACACTGTAGTTATATGTGGTTGGGTGTCACATTGGTAGGTCGGGGGGCTGTAGCAGTTATTTCAGGCAGGTGCTAGCACTTTTGACATAAGGAAAGGAAGAAGTTCCAATGCTGTAAAATTTGTTGTTTTGAGCACAGAATGACTCTTTCATATGAGAAGATCTACACGCTGAAGGATGTGTAACACTAGAAAAAGCTATCTGAACAGAGTGTGGTCTTATGTATCCTATAGTTTTATCTCACTGTTTTCCAAATGCGTTCCAGTAACCTCGGAACTGGGAGTGACATCATCTCCGACTTATCGACGTTCCAGTTGAAGTCAGAAAAAAACATGCAGATCTACCAGGCTATTGTTAGCTGTTGTTAGCACGCCCTGCATTGTTGTTCACAAATATAAAATGAAGAATGTGATTATCACTATGGCAGCATTTTTGCAAATATAAGTCGAAAATACTATGTAAACAGCTGATCTAGAGCGACACACCCCAGTCAGAAGTGCAAATAAATTGATTATTACAGGAGCTAAATAACTGTTCACACTGGGGGCATCCATCTTGGATTGTCTTGGGGGTAGCGAGGTTTCATGGAGTTCCCAGTAGGAAATTCAAACTTTGGGAGACATTCCAGCTGCAGTTTCCTACTCGGAACTCGGAAATTCCTACTTCGGACAACAACTGGAATGCACCACAAGACATTACCGAAGCTAAAGCGCGTGTTTGTTGCCATGTAGCCCGGACCTTCCTCAGAACTCTGCAATGCTTTACAACTTCTTTTTGTAACAACTTAACAGGACGCAAAGCGACGAGGTAATGTATCACTTTCTAGTCAAGTAGCTGTAGTTTTTAATGTGTGACAACAAGCAATTTTTGGAAAACTTAGTAGCATAGTTTTGTAGCCGGCTATATACCGCTACTTACAGCCCAGTGCTCCAATACATGTCCGGATAATATAAATTTGCTCTAGTTTTAATTGTGCAAGTGGCACTATAAGGCAAGGGTAGGCAACTAGTTTCCAGCGGGCCACATGTGGCCCTCCACTTTGGAGACCTGTAAGTCAATTTTAAGAATTAAAAAATAAGTGTTCAGATCTGTTAGGCCAAAAAAACTAATAATATTCGTATTTTTGAGAAAATGGTGCTGCACTGGGCTAGATATGTTAAAACACTGTTATATGCACTCAAAAACATTTCCAGTCTTTCTGGCTACTCAAGGCACATTCACATGGCAGGTCACATCCACCCATTCAGATCCATTCAATCTCACTTCACTCACTGACAGCAGAAATTTCAGTTAGAGCAAAATGGGGTGAAGACATATAAACATATGATAAGCATCTCTGGGCTTGAACCCACAACCATAACTACCATAGCTACCAACGCCCCAGTCACATCACAGCAGCTTGTATCATTCCACTGATTTGTGTAATATAGTGCCATAACTCACATAAGTAAGACTAACATTAGTGTGCTTGAAAACAGAACTCCTTATTCAGTAACCGTAATGTTGTTGATGAAAAGTGTGCAGTGTTGTACTTACTACAGGGAACTGTGTGAGTGTTGTTCTCACAAGCTTTTTATTTCTATTCGATTGATGTAAATATGCAAAAATGAGATGGTTTAGATTTGTTAAACTTACTTGAAAATACTAGTTTTAAAAGGCAGTACAGAGGAGAAGTTTTTGTCCTTGGAGCTCTGTAAATGTTGAACTTCTTTCATACAGCTTGTCAAAAACGTGTTTGGTCTGCTTGTTTTTAAAGTGTAAAACAAAATCCCTTGGTTCTAAACATTTGTTTTGACCACAGATGTTTCTGCCTGAAAACTTTAAAAAGACATTTATTTTTAAGAACCTCAAAAAACAATTTAAAGATGATTTTTATCCGTGTTTTCACTCTTTGATGCACTAATTATGTATTTATGACTTCCTCGGTGCTTTCCTCTGTAACAGAATCCAAAGCTGTGCATTAAGATGCTAAGTGTTTACATGTTTTTGCTCTCTGGCTGACTCTGCGTTAAAAAACTCTGAGTATGAAACAGAATTATTAATCAGATGGTGGTTTGTATGACTGTCTTACTGTTGTACAGTAATAGCTGAAGAGAGGAAGCTGTCCTCTGGGTTGTATTTTCTACAAATCACCACGCACTTTCTCACTGGCAATAAAAAAACGTGACCTTTTACCCTTTATAAACATTCAGTAAAGATGACTACACAGACGTAAGAATGGTTCTGTCAAGGAATTAAAAGGACAGTAAATTAAAAAAAAAAGCATAATAATCTCTGGTCCTTAACCCTCCTAACTTCTCGGGATCACGTGTGCCCCCAGGCTGTTGCACTCAGTGTGTTTACTTTTTCTGGAACCGTACGACTGATCTTTACACAGACAGCTGTAGTGGAAGTCAAGTCTTGCTGAGTTTTAAATCCATTTTTTATGATAAATACAGCAGTGACATCACAAGAACAAGCAGTGATGGATTGGTGTTCACTAGATCAAGCACACATCATCACCTTACCATTAAGCCATTTTACTGCATGTTTCTGTGGCTCAGAGGGTGTAGCAGTTTAATTAGTTATAATGTCAAGTGGTGATTTCAGCCTACTGAAAGGCCCATTCTCCCATCAATGTTCAGTATATTAGCTGAAGTTGACTGCCTTTGAGAATTTGTCAAGATTTTGGTGAAAGGCCTTATATGAGCAGCTGTTCAGAAAAACTGTGGGGACGTTACCTTGAAGATGCTATGAGGAGTTTCTAAGTAAGTACAAAAAAGTCTCATCTTTTAGATACATGCCTGATCGAAATACACACTTTAAGATGAGTTTTATCGCATCAAAATAGGTTATCTATAAATGCTATTCCTTAGCTTCACAGTCGGGTCAGACAGGGCTGGACTGGCCTGGATACTCAACTTCGGGAACAAGACAATTAAAACTAGAGCAAATTTATATTATTCAGACACGTCTTAGAGCAGCGGGCTGTAAGTAGCGATATATAGCCGGCTACAAAACTACGATACTAAGTTTTCCAAAAATTGCTTGTTGTCACACATCAAAAACTACCGCTACGTAAGTAGAAAGAGATACATTACCTCGTCGCTTTGCATCCTGTAAGTTGTTGAAAAAAGAAGTTGTAAAGCAATGCAGAGTTCCGAGGAAGGTCCGAGCTGCATTCATTAGCATCACAACAAATGCATGCTTTGGCTTGGGTCATGTCTTCTCCTCAAAGCACCTTTAAAAGACAGGGGAAAATACCAGATGTAATTATCCAAGGGCAATTCCATTAAGATTATGGCCATGCATACTAGCCATTTTATCACATATATTGGATGTAATATCTGAGAACTGTACGAATGTAGCATGATGCCTCACCCTATTATTGCTGAATGTTCCATTAAAAAAAAGTTTTCCTTTTTAATGCTTTTTACCCAGTTTTAAGTTTAATGGTTTTATATTAGGGTGTAGATTTTATATTTGTTTGAAATGCCACAAAATGTGTAATATTAGTGTGCTGTGAGTGTTAACACTGGTAGTGAATTGGATACCAAGGTAAGTTCCATTCCATTCCATGTTAATCTCATGAAATGTACTTTTTTTTTCCTTTTGTCCAAACAGTAAATAGGACAGTAACTGAATTTTTGGGGTAATAAGTAGGAAGATCCTATGTGAAATATGGACTTCTAATAACCTTCTAAAAACTTCTGATACCAATATGGGCCTAATGTATTTTAGTGCCTTAACATCTGAGTTTATGATGTGATAAATTGACAATGACAATAATTTTACTCATTAATATCATTTTTCTGTGTGTCATTATATTTTGACTTATTAATTCATTGTGTGTTAAATCTTTAAAAAGTCAATAGCATCGTTAATAATTAATATTTTGGTGAAAGTACACCCTGGACAATTTTGCTGTGTTCTCTGCAGGTCAATAAATCTACAATAGAGAAAACAGTGCTGGTGGAGTACGATGTTCCCAGCAGCCCCCTGAATAATCATAGACAGATTTTATGCATTAGCGTGGTAGTGTGCTAATCATGAGTAAACTGTAGCTTGGCACTGCTGCTCATTGTACAAACGTATTGTGTCGTTACTCAATGAATGTTGTATAAACAGATAAATATGCCATTTCACCACGTAAAGCTGCAGCTGATCAGTATTTGAAGATTGAAGATGGCTGCCCCCAAAACAGGCACCTCAAGTTGTTCAACAGGAGTCCAAGCCTGAGGAGGAGGCAGCTGGAGCCAACAGAGCTGATGCACATTAAAATACAGAAGGGCAGGCCCCAATGTCCGCCAACAGAAATGAACGCAGCTGTTATGCAGTAAAAGCAAACTCAAGCAGAGGTCGACTCTTGAAAAAAAAACGTGTTGGATCAAAAGTCAATAATGTTGAAGTATGCATAACATTTTTTTAATGTACCTGACAAACATCAGCATTGTCCAACTAAGTTAACTTTGTTCTGCCGGATCAGCTCAGTGCAGCTCAAAATTTCCCTCTACATCAGCAACTAGAAAGGCACTCAGAGAGTGCAGACCTCCCCCAGCGCCACAGCCCTCACCATTATTGTGATGTTCACCATAAATATTAGTCCTACCTTTATTTCATCTAAATATTTAAATTCCTTGACATTTAAACATATCATTAGCAAATGGATTCATATTGATATCTATTTTAGTTCAGAAGTTATTCACGAAATTCTCATTTTGCATCATTGTGGCTCCAGATGGTGATCCAGATCACTCCCAAAATCTAATCATTTGTTCCTTGTCCCAATCTGGACATTTCCTGGAAATGTCATCGAAATCTGTCCAGAACTTTTTGAGTTATCTTGCTAAAAGAGAAAAAAACAAACAAATAAACAGACACCGGCAATAACATAACCTCCTTGGTGGAGGTAAAAATCTGCCTAAACATCAGTGTGTGAATGGGACTTAAATGTTATTGTCAAGTAGCTGATAAAAACAGTCAGACATCAAGCCTGACCTTAGAAACAAGCACATGGTTTCCTCTGATCCTGTGTTATGTAAGTTGTGCTTATCAAATTGTACTTTTACTTGAGTAAATTATGAGTGTACTTTTTCCATCCTTGGGTGTCAACCTAAGAGGTATGTAGCACTGATATTGTGATTCCAACTCATTGAGGCTCATTTGAATGTTCAGTTAAACAGGGAGATGGAGACCTGCTGAAGATTATGGGTTTGCACACAATAAGCATTTTAATTATAATTTGAAGCTTTAAATGGAGCATTCACAGAACAGATAAAACTTGTAATATGCAGTGACTGTAAGGACAATGCGGACTTTTCTAACATTTCAATCATTGACTTCTTGTCTTCTGTCAGATTTACTCCACCTCAGCAGCTTTGTAGTGTCTGACAAAGCCCCAGGTTTAAAATCTTTTGTATAGAATTAAATCTATCAATAAAAGTCATTGATTGCTCGTCTGAATGATCTGCTCAGCATTGGCCAAGCTGGGTTGACGTCAGCGGTCATTGTTGCCGTGTCCTCCGGCAGTCAAATCAATTCCTCCTCTGGGAGCTCAAAGGAAAGTCAGTGAAATCTGTCCATCCATGAGGAATTATGTGATGAATAATTCAATTTTACACAAAGAGTAGGTTAAATCAGTCCAGTATTATAGCAAAGCATGAACATGAACCCTGAACTTTTATTTGTTTTGTCCTTACAAAAGAAACAAGAGAAAGGTCAATGACTTTCATTGTGATTCTTGTTTGTTTTAGGCAAATGTTTTACTAACAACCTCAAGAACAAAATGTGGTTCTTTGTTTAAACAACTCTGGTTTAAGACCTCCAAAATGCTTATGCAGAAGGAGGTGAACGAAAATCAATGAATGTGTTTATATGTGTGTATGTCTACATATATTTTATATATTTGCTTATGAGTTAATATGAGTATATAAGCATTCTGCATGTATGTGTATCTTTAAAATGAAGATTATGACTTCAGCCTGCTCTAGTGTAAAGTGTCTTGAGATAAGTTTATGAATTGGTGCTATACAAATAAAGAGTGATTACTGTAATTGATTGAGGGCCATCTGATCAAAAGTGACTCTACAATTCCAAAATTGTAAATGTGTATAACATTGTGATTTCTACAGTACATTTTGATTAGATTATTACCTCCACCAAGGAGGTTATAATTTCGTCTAAGTTTGTCAGTCTGTTTGTCTATTAGCAAAATTCTGCAAATATACTGGATGGATTTACAGTACATGAAATTTTTTACCAGAGCTGTGCTTTGGTCCAAGGAAGAACCCATTAAATTTTCATGCTGATCCACAAAAATAACATTCAAGTTTATAATGGCAAATCCAATTTGTTTATGGTATAATGGAAGTTGTTGTTCATTTGCAAACTGACATCCAGTTTTTCAAGCCCATGTCACTACATATCCCAGCTTCCCTTGCGATGCCACACAAGGAGTTCTCCACATCGCTCCGTCTGCACTCACAACTACTAGTAACATTACTGTGAGCCCATTAATGTTTATAAAAACATACGCAGCAGCTCTGCTTGTTTGTAGTCCCTCTAGACATGCCTGTTTCACTTGAAACAAGGTTGCAGATAATGCCAATACGGTAATAGTCCTTCATAGCAGAAGTCTGTGTGTGTGAGTAAAATCCTAACCCCCAAACTCCACATAGAGCAAAGACGCAGCACGTTGAAGCGCTGTGGTTTGCTCCGTCTGACAGGCTGGTGACATCACCCACTAGAAGCGCTTCAGCACGCACATCACCAACATCTGTACAAGCAGCACATGAACATTGGTTAAGTCAACAAGTTACAAGACCCACTACTAACTTGGTCAATCTGTTGGATGATATTTATGTCAACAATCATCACACTTCTTGCAGATTGATATTTTTCATTCCACAATGAGCATATAAAATAAATATAGTACTAATGTTGGGTGGAAATCACCATTTGTGGGTGGAACTGAGCTGCTTGGTGAAGATCTGCACTCTCTGAGTCCTTTTCTAGTTTATTATGTATTTATGGTCATACTTTTACTGCAGCATTCTGAAATTGTCACAGTGTAAATATTCTGATAGCCCAGGCTGTCCAGGGAAAAAACGTCTTTAACATGATTCTGCTTGAGAGTTGCAAGGGTTAATGGTGAATAAAAACATATTAATTAAAGTTTAAATAAAAAGATTGGTGGTTTGCTTCTTTTTTTGTGTGCGGATTTTGTCAAATAACTTCCAAAGTGATTTTATATGTAAACCAGGAAAGTTTACATTTGTGTTCTTCTTGTGTTAGCATGCCCTTCATGTTATACAAACTCTGTCTTTCCACACACTGACATATAGTCCACCTCTTCTTCTTCCACCTTCTGCTGCACTCCATCCCTGTCTATACCAATGACCAGCAGCATGATGAATGTTGTTGTCATTTCTACACAGCGCTGCACTTCTGGCAGGAGGGGAATCAATGTGAGGCCTCCGGAGACCCATCCTGCTTCTTCTGTACACACATTTACACTGCATACATTTACACAACACACACACTGACATCGGCGTGTAGATCCAAACCACCCCTCATTCATCATGCAGTCTGTCTGTGTTAGGACTTTGAAAGTGGATGAGGGGGAAAAGTCCTTTTTTCACCTTGATTTACAATGAATGAGTCAAGAACATGTCACATGTTTAGTCCTTTTGAAGGATTAAAGACTGAATTATTAAATGTGGTTTTAAAACAACTTAAAGAGTTAGTTCAGGTTTTTCAAAGCAGGATGCTAGAGGCCAGTGGCACTAGTAAATATGAGAGCCAATTAAAGAACTTGTGAGCTTTGTCCTCAGGGGGAAATATCCAGGGATGGGTGCTAGCCAGTACACAGTAGCAGTACATGGTGCGACCGAAGGCCTCGTCTATAACCCACTTGTCGGTTGAAACGACTCAAAAATCTGGGTCTAAAGTAAAATTTTTGACAGCATTGAACTTCTCCTTGACAAAAGTTATAAAAGTGACACCGTAAACACTTGATTATAAAGAACATTCAAACAACTTTTTATTTGCAATTTGGATAAGCATTTTTTCACAACTGAAATTAAAGTTCTCTGTGAACCTGCCCTGAATGAGATTAGCAGATGCAGTCGGTATTGTTGTCGACTGCAAGGGTATGTTCAAATCATGTTCACAAAAACCTTTCATTGTTCACAGATTGAATACCCCTGAAGTGGCAAAGCAGTATCACTCAGTTGGTACATATTTGCTTCATGCAAAACCATAATCCACCCACTTATTTTAGGCCTGGACCACACGGATATGGATATATTCCTAAACGCGCATTTTTCTGTCCAATTGGGCCTCTCAACCACACGAACACGGCAATTTCACCCACATAAACGGAGATTTTATAAAACGGATAAAAAAGTGAAGAAATAACAAAATATCCAGTTTAGTGGATCCGTGTAGCGGTGTTAAACGGAGCTGGTGTAGACGCGATGACGTCAAGCGCCTAGCAACAAGTCAGTGTAGCAACGGTTGCCAACAGGTTGTCAGGATATTTTGTGTAACAAGACTCCCAGTCGACATTTTCTTGGGCCTTTTTGTTTTTGTAATCTAATGTTACTCAAAGTAACAAGTACACCTCATTGACTGTCCACTCATAAGACTCAATTTTATGTTTTCTTTGCCATCTTCTTACTCCGTTGACTGCTTCTTCTTCCTGTTTCTGATTGCGCATGCTCATAACGTTCTTCCATGGTTTTCACATTTTGCTAACCTGCCACTTATCGGCCAGGCATGGCATTGCAATCTTCAGAGGCGATGGTTTTCAGTTTTGCCTCTTTGTATGGACAGAGATATTTCTGTGGTGTGGACAGAGATTTTTCTAATACAAGGACAAAGATATCCGGTCAAAAAAGTATCCATATACGTGTGGTCCAGGCCTTAGTCTTCCCATTTTTTATATTTGAATGTCTTGAAATATATGTTAATCTGGAGTTTTTTGGCAGAGGTGCATTTCACCTGAACTTTCCTTCGTGATGTCTGGGTTGGTTTGTCTGAATATTTATTTGACCCTGTCTGCATTTTACATTTTCTTCTACGGAGTAAACAGGCCTTGTTAGCGTTCTCCTGTTTTGATGTCATGTTGTCTGTTGAAATGTTTCATGACTAACTCAAAGGAAGAGTATGAAATTACTGAAAATACTGTACGCCTCATTTCTGCCAAGAATCGAATAATGAGATCAATACCACTCTCCTGTCTCAGAGCACACTTTGAATGTAGAGCCAACAGGCAATTATCTGAGTCCAGCATACACAGAAATACCCAGCAAAGCGCACATACAGGACTGAAACAGGGAAACAAGCTTGTGTTGCTCTGCAGATTAAACAAATCTGCCCGGAGCGCCTCTGAGCTATCATAACATGTTTCTGTGCCTAATTTGTTTTTACATTCAAACATGAAAATGTCAAAAACTCAGACAAACAGCCGTCTCTTGCTTCCTGTGGCATAAAAAAGTCATGATTTAAACTCTTCATTTATTTCTGCAGGAAAAATGGGCATGATGCTTTCTTTAAATGAAGGCAAAGTATGATAAAGAAGCAACTAATGACATTAGAACAGCTTTCCTCTCTTCATTTGACTCTTACATTTGTTAATAACATAGTTATCTGCATCTGTAAACCTATGGTTTAAAATTGTCTTTATCATTCTTATAAAAGCTAATAATTTTGATTTTTTTTCCCTATGATTTGACAAGGTGGCATTGATGTGAAATAGCAAATAACTGCAGAAATCACTTCATATCCTCCATCTGAATGTCTTTTCAATCACCTGAAAAACCTTTTAAATATATCCAGGGGTGGACAGTAATGAAGTAGGTTAACTTGAGTACTGTACTTAAGTACATTTTTTGAGTATCTGTACTTTACTTGATTTCTTTTTCTTTTTTTTTTTGAACTTGTGACTTTTACTTCACTACATTTACAAGAAAAATATCCTACTTTAACTCCGCTACATTTCTATAAATGGCCTCGTTACTCATTACTTTTAGGTACAGGTATGAAGTCAGCGGATGAAATTCATTTTCTTTTCTAAAATGTGATTTGTTCAAGCGGTGTTTTCTATACTTCGTGCATCCTGTTCTGCACTCCAGTCCAGTTGGTGGCAGTCATGCACTTTTGTGTTGGTTTGCCAACCGCCGTTAAACAACAGAGAAGAAGAAGAAGACGCGCATGCACTATTGCGATTGGGAAGGTAAAGGTTGAGCTAACGTTGGTGGTTACAGTTCGTCTTTGCAGTAATGATGGCTACTATGGCAGATAAAGACGACAATTCCACACCAGGGCGCCCATGGCCATATCTGAAGGGGGGGAGTAAAATAAACAAAAAAAAGAAAATGGCAATGGTTGTCCTTTTGTTGATTCATTAGTGTTTCAGTGTGCATTTCCATGGGCTTTGTAGCATATTTTCAAACCCTTTATTCTACATGATCTATAAGCAGGTCAGTGCATTCTGTAGATTGTTTCAGTCATTATGTTCTGTAAGGTCAACGGGAAAATGTACTTTTAATACATGAGTATTTTCAAAGCAGGTACTCTAGTACTTTAACTTAACCTTTAAGGTTACCTTTAAGGTTAGACTTAAAACATTCCTCTTTGATAAAGCTTTCAGTTAGGGACCAGCTTATAGTTTATAAATTAATTCATAAATTAGACTCATAGTTAAGATACAATAGGCCTAGACTGCCAGGGAGGATCTGGCACATTGGGCTCTATCACTCTCTCTCTCTCTCTCTCTCTCTCTCTCTCACTCTCTCTCTGCATCTGCTTTTGCCCCTTTTGTTTGCTCCTGTACTCTTGTACAGGCTCTTGTCTTGTAGGTGGCCTGGGATCCTTGGTGGAGATTTCCTGCTGCTGTGGAGTCACGAAGCCTCAAAAACTACAATTATAGACATGACACATAGTTGGCCATTTTATTAGGAACATTCCATTCCCATTATCATTATAGCTGTTCATGTAGATATTAGCATGATCTCCATATCCATGATCAATACAACTACAGTATCTATTTCTTATTACCACATAGACATGAGGTCCCTCTTGAAAATGGGATGTCACATCTCAAGAGGCCTTTAACACATTTATACTTAATGGAGACAAATATGGTTGGGATGCACTTGTGGTCTGGGCACCCATGAGTTCATCACTACCATAAAATTCTTATTTTAAGTAAGAATATCATTGGTTATACTTCTATAAAATGATCACCACAACTATTCAGACATGAGGACCCTTCTGAAAATGAGATGTAGCATCTCAAGAGGCTAACCTCTAATAAATCAGATGACAGGTCTGTGGTTCATGGACCTGTCCCTAACTTTAGTTCTTACTTTAGTCCACTTGTCTCCTCTTACCTCCCTTCCTTTGCCCAAACACCAAACACAGCATCGTGTGGATTTGCTGTTCATCATGAGACTGGGATCCACATTCAAGATTTCCTGCTGCTTAACAGAAGGTTTTTTCTTGCCGCCATGATGGAGGGATTCATGATTGGCTATATGGATTCATGTTGGGTGTTGGATGTTTATATTTGTATATGTATATGTGTATCTTTATATGTATATATGTATCTATGCATATATGTGTATCCACTAAATGAAGAGTTCTTGCTCTATTGTAAAGTGTCTTGAGATAACACTTGTTATGAATTGGCACTATACAAATAAAGATTGATTGATTGATTGATCGACTTGAGTACTGGCATTGAGTACTTTGTCCACCACTGAATATATCCTGCTCACGCCATGCTTCTCTAAATATGCTCTCTCTGTTTTGTTATGCCATCCTCAAATCAGTCAAAACACTGCGACAATAATGATGACCTGCAATGACAGCTCCCTGTGTGTTACAAGCTGTGAAATTTAGCTCCTTTTGTCCTCAAGTCCCCCGTCTTCCATATCAGAGTGATCACTCTCTTAGGTCTGTTCCCTCCTGTGTGTTCCCCTCAGACTTCCTGCCATTTAACAAAAGAAAAGCAAACACTGACAGCACCTGTCTCCTCTGATGAATAAAAGAAAACTTCACTTGTAACCTGAGCTGATTGATGTTGACAGAAAGCAGCAGGATATCAGAGAAAGCAACAGGTGATCCCTCTTTCATCTTAGCCGAGGCGCTCTGGTGGTGTGTGAAACCTGCAGTTTAGCTCTCACCTCTCCTCTCATTAAAGCAGACTCTCCCGTGACACTGCTGCTTTTATTTTGGCTCGCTCTGTTCAAGGCGTGGTCCTGATTTTACAGACATCTGGCTGCACTGCTTGTTTGAAACAGCGAGAGATAGTCGGTGGTTTCTTCTGTCTGACTGAGCTTGTATCACCCTTCACCAACCAAAGAAATCTCCAGGATGACTCCAGCTGGAGACTCATCTTCTCTGTTTCCTCCCATGTTGCTGTTTCCAGAGTGTGAGGAGAGATTTATGTGAGGAAATCTTGAACTTTAATGCCTAGAAATCCTGCAGTGTCCTCTGAGTAAACTGCACACAGCATGCTTGTGTTTACTCACCCGACCGTTCGATGCTGTGCGATGCCGAGAAGATGAAGGAGGGGAAAGATCTAATGATGTTCAGTGCAGCATTTCTCTGTGGGGGGCTCACTTGCTGCTGATTGTGATGCCATTAGTTTGTCAATGTTTTAAGGAAAAGATGGGTTCAAAGTAAACAACACATCATTTGGCGATGTTAAATGTAAACTGCATGTCTTATAAGTAAAAAAGTGTTAAAAATCAATGGCTTACACTTTAGGAGGAATATCTCTGATATCCTGCTGCACTGGTATTAGACTGTTTTATTACCTACATACAGCAATTGTCAGGGCCACCAAGTTTCCAACTTTTTTCTACATCTGCTTTAAATATGCCCCAGCAGGATATTTTTCTTACATTATATCTTACAAATAACAAGTAATTTCCTGTTCCACCGATACTTCAGCTGCTTTGAATAGTCACAGCACTGTATAAACTCAACTCCATTTACCAATTTTGGTGTAGCAGGGGATTGGACTTTTTCCATCTGACTTTGGGAGAGAAGCAGGGTACACCCTAACCAGCCAATCACAGGGCTACATATAAAGACAGACCCCATTCACACTCACACTCATACCTGCAGGCGATATAAAGACACCAACCATCCTAACAAGCATACTTTTTGGTCTACGAAATCAAATTAGTTGATTCTCAAGGCAAAGTGGATTTTTGTGCAAATTTAGATGAAAATCAGAGTGTTCTTAAGACTTCTTAACCCTCCTATTATCCTCAAATATTACTAACACAGTTTACCCTTGGGGTCAATCTGACCCCAGGGATATTTGCCTCCAGAAAATGATTTACAGCAAATTGTTGACCAAGTTTTTGTGTCAGGAACTTTGTCTATTTGTTGAATACATAATTAACCCCTTGATAATGAGACCTTGACCTGTCCTCAAGCGCCACCACCAAGCCAAACTTTTCAATCAGAAATAGTTTATCTTGAAAAGTTTTCATCCAAATCTTCTCAAATTTACTGACAACATTAATGACCACAAGAGAATGAACCCTATTGGTTTTGGTGATGATATGACCTTTCCTGCAGCGCCAGCATCAGGTCAAACTTTCAGTTTTAGAGTTAGTGCATCTTTCAAATCTCTCACCCAAATCCTTTCTAATTGGGGTACACATTCATGGCTCTCACAGAATGAACCATATTGATTGATGTTGGTAACCCCCAACATTTTTGGATTTTTTTTCTTTTTTTGTTTGTTTTTTTGTTTTTTTCTGATTTTTTTTATTTGTTTCTTTTTTTGGTTTGTTTTTTTGTTTTTTGTTTTTTTCATGATTTTTTTTATCTGTTTCTTTTGTGTGTGTGTGTGTGTTTGAGGGGGTTTACATGTTTGAAAATTCACCCATTTGTGAAACAGAAAATCATAATGAGAACATCAGTCAGATAGTCAGAACATGGAACAGTTCTTTAGTTCAGTTCTATTTGGCAGGTGTGAGTAGTAGGTCACACATACACACATAGACATACAAACAGACACACACAGACACACACACACACACACACACACATATTCATTCCCCCCATGTTCCCCCATGTCATGTATCAACTTAAAAGTCTCAACTCTGCACCTGCAGGTGTGGGAATGTTAGGTCACACATGGGTCACACACAGACAGACAAGTTTTACACAACTAAAACAGCTTGGGGTCAAATTGACCCCAGAGGAACGCCGATGCATGCAATATGTGTACAGCACAATGAAAAATACCATCATAATAATTTTATGCTAAATCAATAGTACCCATCAAAGTAGGAAAAGTCATGAAATATGAAGCCAAAAAAAAGTCAACTATTATTTTTTGAATGATAAACATTGAATGGGGTCAAATTGACCCCAAGGATAATAGGACGGTTAAGAGGCTCTGTGATCTCAAGCATTTATCTTCGACCTTGAAAATTTGCTCAGCTCATTTTTGTCATATTGGACATTTTTGCAAAGATAGACGAGAAACCCACTCCACATTCTTGTAATACTGAGCCCACAAAATGGCTATTCACAACAGCGTCACTTTTGAAAGCACTTTTTAATTTAGTTTTAGTAACAGTGTTTTCTCTAATATTTATTTTAGTTTTAGTCAGAATTTAGTCATCTAAAAGGTTTTAATTTTAGTCTAGTTTTAGTTGGTGAAATTTTCCAACACTGTAGTAAATGAATTCTACTGTAACTTTGAACAACTCAAGTATGATAAGATTAGACATTATTGAAGTTTTCTTGAATTTCTGGAGTCTGGATTTACACTTGGATAAAGTGAAACATCAAATTACCCTTGATTGAATGCGAGTTAAGTTTAAAAGTATAAATTCAGAAACAAATGAACATTTGTGTGTAATGCAATCACCTTTATATAGGCTACCTGGCAGAGCATCTCAGTTACAATGACAACAGCAAACCTGCTCTACATGAATATATCCATTTACAAAGAGAATAGCTTTGATTGGATCACTTCCTAATTTATCCCACCATCATAAGGCTAAGGCAGTTGTTATTTCATGTCCCTTTTAACTCATCCAACCTTTCCACACAACCAGAGGATCTGTAATTGGATGTATTCTAAACTTGTCCCTACTTTCTGCATGATGAAATTAGGTCTGATTGGATTAAGTCTTTGTCAAAAAAGTGTCTAGTTTTTAATCTGTTGATGAAAATGTCTGTTGATTTAGTTTTGATTTTAGTCCATGTGCACTTGTTTTTTTTTAGTTAAAGCCTAGTTTTCGTCAGTGGAAAAAGGGTTGTTGACAAAAGCTATGACGAAAATAACTAACACGTTTTCACAAGCAATGAGTTAACATGAGGCTCTGTGATCTTTTACCTTGGACCTACAGCCTCTAAATTCTAAAAACTGTATCCTTGAGTCAAAAATGACAAGCTCCATTGAAATCACTTGAGGTATTCTTAAGTTATCGCACTCATAAGTAAAGAATAACCATTAGATTCCATGTCCTTGACTTTTGTCCTTCAAAATTTCATAGATTCATTCTTAAATCCAGTTGTAGATATGGACAAAGATTTTAAAAATTACTTTAAGACTTCCAGAGCAATTAGGTTCACAAGGCACATTTCGTAATAGCGAGGATCATCATGTGAATCAAAGATTTGAGCCACATTGCCACCATGTGCACTGATGCAAAGTTCTTAATAGGTCATATTTAATGTATAACTTATGAATTAGTTATGCTAATAGAAGATTAGATCAGCTGAATTATGGTCATCTTTCCTTTAAGTTTGAGGGGGAATGAAAATCTAAATCCCTTCTGCACTTCAGACTTGATATCCTCCAGGACACATGTCCAGACTCAGAATCATCTTGAATATAATGCAGTCCCTTAATATATCCTCGCTCCCTCTCCTCTCTCTCTGTGACAAGTTGAGCATTATATGACATCTCATGAGACTCAGGGAAATGGGCCAGGCTGCTAAAGCAATATCACTTCAGTTATGAAGCCATCAGTGATAGACGTGGACTGAAAGAGCTCACTGGAAGCCGAGGGAAATGATTATGGGATTAACATTTAGGGAAAGTGTGTTTTAGCTGCATCAGTGAGGGAGACGATTAAAGTGGTATAAAACTTACAACAAGGAGTGATGAGGGAGGAGGAATTAAGATGCTTTAGGCAGAAGAAAGTCCCAGACATCTTATCTTAACATGCTGATCATGTCTGGACTGATAAAGGGAACAGGAAGGGGTTCGAGAGAGGAGAAACAGGGCTTTGGACAAGAGGTGTTATGATGCAGTAGGAACACAGTTTAATATATGTCAGGCTATTTTGGTCATAGTTTTTTGTATTGACTGGTTCTGACCATCAGGACAGTGTTTTTGGTATGCCATTCATATCAGTGATCCCTAAGCTCCATTTTATATGAGACTGTATAGCTACAGCAGTCATGGGGCAGGAGGGGCTCAAATAAACACACGTTCTGCATTGTATAACTCACCATAGTACAGGATGAGAGGGAGCTATGAGCATTTCCCTAAACCAAAACAAAGAGACATTCACGAGGACTCCCACTATTTTTAACAGCTACTTTACAGTGACATTTAGGAACAGTTGGCTGAAAGTCAGCAGTTGACATGGCAATGTATTAACCTACACCTCAGACGGCCCTTATAGAGGTAACTTGACACATCAGGTGGATTGTTTATATTTTCTACTAGTCCAACAGCCCATGGAGAGTGTACAGGAATACACAGAACCTTTTAAAAGCAAATCCAGCAGGTGAATGATTCATCAATCTATGGGCCATCAGATATTGTATTAGGTTGGTACTACTGCAGCTGTGTAAGAAACTAAATTTAAGTTAAAGTTAAACTAATTTTAAGCCACTACATTAAAAAAAAGTCATCTGAAGTGTAGTAAAAACATTATTTATCACAAGAAAAGCTTTCATTATTGTTGTTTGTCTTCACTTCAGAAAAAAAGGAGACCACGGTCTGATACAAGTGCTACTGAAGCTGTTAGCGTGAGAAGTCACTTCCTGTTTTCATTTCACTTGTAGTTCCCGACTCTTTCTGCTCAAAAGGATGCTGATTGGACTGTGCAGCTTTGGGATGCTCACGATAACTGTAGATCGGAGCTTGGAGAAATAGATCTGCCAGATTACACACATTGAATCAGGCAGATCCAGCTGATTTGCAAGGTTATAATAGAGAGGTCCATAAAAGTGAAAAGGTAGTATATCCTAAATTAAAGCAAGTATTACTAAACTTAAATTTTGACCCAAATACTGACATTTCCTACAAGCAATATCAAAAATACACATTCATTCAGGGGCACTTGAGTAAGATGTAGCCTGTTTTAAAATGTAAAGCTCCTTTCCCTAAAATGCTACAAGACTTTTTTTCCATAATTTAAGAGGTCAGTTGGACTAAAAAGTTTGGCCCACAGTGTGGCACTGTGTATTGCCATTTGTGGAGCAGAACCAAAATTAAGATGGCAGCAAATATAAGAGTGTAAAGACTGATGAGTTATTCAGAGGATATGACTCTAAAGTAAGCTGTTTGAAAACAAGCCAGGGAAGTAAATGTTGGCCAGGGGTACACTCCACTGTTTCAGATCCAGCACATGGGTTTGTTTATTCAAAGTAACTTCTGAGAAGGGCCTCCACTCTGCTGAGTTTTTTGAGGCTCAGCCATGTCCTTGTGCAGCCCTGATTACAACTTGCTAGCACAGTAAAGAAATAACTGTAAAAACAGCTTTTAACAGTGCTTACGGTTTGTGTTTATCTATTGGTCATTGGTGGAGAAATCAGTATCATAGTAGCCGTATGAAGTCTATAGATCAATACTTATATTTTACTTACTTATGTTTGGTCTGTCCAGACTACCAGGGAAACTCCCTCCACAGAACAGCCCTGCCCAACTGGATTGGGAAACCAGCAACTTTCCTGCCTGCAGCACAAGTAGTATCAGCTACACCATCATGCAGCCCTTCGAGCACACGTAGAGTCAAATGTAGTTAGATCCAAGTTCAGAGCACAGGTAGAAGTGTGTACAAGCGTGCATGTGAGCTCTTTATAAAATAACCTGCAATTTTGTGAGTCACCTGCGAAAACACGATGCTGAAGTATGAGTAAATTGGCTCTGGGAAACGTGTCCTCTGGAGTCATGTGTCAATTTAAATATCAATGTTCACATTCCTGTCCCACCGTAAATAACTTGATCATTTTATTCTATATGAGCCAGGGAGGAAAATTAGTCTTAATATAGTCTTGCTACACTGAACATTTTTTTTTCACTTATGACTCACATTTCTGATGGAAGCACACAGAGGCTTAAGGCTGAAAATCACCTTTTATTACCTCTGCAACTCTTCACTTTAATAAAGGCTCACAGCAGCCTCATGAAATGAGGAAAAACTGAATAAAACTGAACAGAGAGGTAAGATGAAATGCAATTATACCTGAAAATGGTAAAGTGGTGCTGGGGCAGGTCATTCCATTCATTCCTGATGGAAAATTTAGTTAAATGTGTGTGGATTAATGTCCATTATCTTTAGCCATTAAGGATAAACAGGATGTTCATGCATTTTATTTCATTGTGACACAATATGTGATTCAGATTTTCGGTCAGGCCGCTCTAAGAGAAGAGGGGTCATATCCTCGCTAAATAAATGTCACTTTGGGGTGTCAGTAGCCTTGTTGTTAAGGCCCCCATATTAGAAAGCTGTTGTCCTCAAACCAGGTACAAACGTCCTTTCTCCATTTTTTTTCATACAACAGTGCAATTGGTCACCTTCCATGTCAGTGACTGAGTTAATAACTTTTAACTGAATTAAAGTACAAAAAAGTTGTAATTGTAGCAGTGCAATTATGTAACAGAGAATTTTTTTTTGTTCGTTTCATTTAATGCAGATCAGCAATTCTAAAGATAAGAGTAAAATCTGTCCACATGTAAACCTTCAGGTTTTTTTTTACAAGAACAGCCTCGAATTGGCCTTTTTTTCAGATGGCACTGGTTTCAGCTATGGTTTCGGATGGAACCCAATTGTTTAAAAGCCTGAGCTACTACATATTTGTTGTGTACTATTTGTAAGCATGATGCCTGCCAATTATGTCTGTAGAACCTGTTGGCTGCGCAAACCCTTAGAATCTTAACAAACAGGATGCAGAAAACTGGTGGGGAAAGAGTCATGGTAGAGAGGGGAGGGGATGCAAGAGTCAAAACTGCTAGAGGAACTTTTGCTATCATGACCGTTCCATGAGCTGTTCAAAGTATTAGTACAGTTTGGAAATAGTCTGATTCAGCTGAATATTTCTGCTCTTTTAAAATTACTAATTGGTGAAGTATTTTATTTCTGGAAAGTCTGATGAGTAGGGATGGGTACCTTTCACATTTGAACTGATACCGTACCAATGCCTGGTACCTGGGAATCGGTTTCGGTACTCAACGGTACCAATTTTTGGTACTTTTGCATGTGTTTATGGGGTAATAAATATTAATTTGTTTAATATTAAGATCTCAAATTTTTTCACTGTAAATTTGTCTCTCAATATATAAATTGAACAGACATATATAAAAACAACATTCAACTGTTTGTATTGTAACATTGTAGTTTTTCCAAAAATGTCTTCAACATGAAAACCAGTAACTAAAATGAACCACAACTTAATAAATTAACTGCAGCCCTCACTTTAACTTTAGGGCAGTTTAACAATTGGTCCGACAGAGCTGTGAATAAAAAAGCATTTACATTAACGTTACAAAGTATGAGGAACTGACCTGATAATGATAACTAACACATGTTAAAATACCAAGCTAATACCATCTTAAACAAGAAGCTTATTTACCTGGACCATGTGAACATGATGATGCTTCACTTGCATCCTCCTTGTCGCATTTGCTGCCATCACCAAATGTTAAAGCCATCTCTTTTCCTGTGTTTCTGGCAGCAGACGACTAGTCACCATTGGACACAGGCGTGCTAACAGTGCTGAATGAATCTTTGTGGTCGTAGATCTGAGGCTATCAAAATTGTGCACTCTTCAGCTTTAAGGAAAATTTTGTGCGTCACAGGTGCTTCCTCAGATTTGAAGTATTTCCACCGCTGGCCTTACACTTTGAGTCACAAATATTGCAGCGAGCATAATCTGCATGACATTTAATAAAGTAGAGCCATACTTTCGAGCACTTTCTCTCAGCCATGCTTGCTTTGTTGACTGAGCCCGCAGCTGCTGACGTCATTACGCTATTGCTGTGCTGCGTTCAAGTCCGGTATGGAAATTCACCTACTCTACCCAATAGTATGCCTGCTTCTCCCACTCCCTCACAATCACAAGGATGCGTTTAGGTACTTAAACATGGCACCGTTTGATTTTACGTGAATCGGTACTCGGTAGTACCAACAGATTTCGGTCGGTACCTCTTAAAGTACAGAATTTGGTACCCATCCATACTGATGAGTCACCTTTACAACAAGGTATTATTTGGTGTCAGCCCTTGAACCATTTCCTGACTTAGAACCAAGTTTATTTTATTTTTTTTTAAATCTTTGGAAGTCAGAGACAGACTGTGAAGTGGGTGTCCAAGAGAGACAACACCCCAAGAAGTCCAGTTCCTCATCCTTGTGTTATTCATTCCACCAGTGCGGCATCCTTTCAAGTTGTACGTTGTCTCCAGTGATATCAAATACAAAACCAATTGGTATTAAAAGGAAGGAATGATTGACATCAATATTTTTCTTTTTAAGGAAGCATAGATAATGTTATTTGATTTAAGAATATCAATTTATCAAAGGGCTAGAACATAAAGGTGTTCATGGTACACACTGTAGTGGATGTCACACATATGGTATCTCTTTGTCTCTATTTCTGTCTTTCAGTATCTGTATGTAGGCGTTAGATAGAAGTACACATCACCTGTATTTTTCCGGTTTGAACTAAAGAAGAAAAAAAACTTGAAGCAGACCTAATTGGCTCTCAGAGGTCTCAACCCTGGACAGATTCTATCGATCTCCATGACAACTTCACTGACGAGAAGATAAAGCTCTGCCACTCCAGTATCTCTTGCATAACCTGTTCATGGTGCAGCAGAAAGCCCTGTTTCCTTCAGGTCTTTGTAATGATTGTTGCTTCTTGAATAACAGAGAAATATGAATGTATATGCAATAATGGAGCTCCAGGAAAAAGGAACAAAGGAACATAAAACAACTCCTGCACTCATTTCATGATTAGACTATACCTATTTTCATGGTTGAGCAGAAAATACATCTTTGCTGTTAGTATAAACTCGAAAAATGTCACTCCTAGTTATACAGCAATAATTAAGAACATCTGTTGTTACTGTTTTCAGAATTTACACTGTGGCTTTCCACAGCAGTTATGGACTTGCAAGCAGGAAAGTAATCTTACAGAGAAAAGTGAAAGGAATCAAAGGGCCTATGCCTGACAACAGAAAAAACTTTTGTCCACTCTTCTACAATAAAAGAAAATGTTTCCGTCTTCCTTTGTTTTTATCACAAAAACATTTTATAAAATAATTAAAAAGTTGCACTTTTGGTTTCTTAATTAACTTAACAGCCACTTTGTTAGCTTCTTCTGTTTGACTGCTCATTTAGCAAATAGCTAATCAGAAAATCATATGGCAAAAACTCAGTGCATTTAGGCATCAAGCCATGGCCAGAACAATCTAGTGAAATTCAAACTGAGCATCAGAATGAATGAAGAGGGACGTTGATTTAAGTGATTCTGAATGTGGTAGTTGGTACCGAAAAGCTTGCGTGAGTATTTCTGAAAGTGCTGATCTGCTGAGATTGTTACACACAACTATCTCTGAGTTTACAGGGAACTGTCAGAGAAAGAAAACTAGTGTTGAATCCTTATGACAAATGTCTTTTTTTGATGCTAGAGGTCAGAGGACAATGGTCAGAGTGGTGCGAGGTGATAGAGAGGCAACAGTAGCTCAAATAATCAACATGACACTGAGTTATATGTACTCCAAGTTTCCAATCCAATAGAGCACTTTTGGGATGTGGTAGAACTGTAGAATCACAGCACTGTGGACCAAAATCTCTGAGATTGCTCCAGCCCTTTGTTTAATCTAGACCATGAAGAATTAAGGCAGATCTGAGAGTAAAAGAGTGTCCAGTAGCATTAGCCTGGTGTGCCTTATAATGTCCCTATAAAGTTTTTTTTTTTTTTTACCTCCACCAAGGACGTTACGTTTTTGCTAGAGAATGTTTTTTGTCTGTTTGGTTGTTTGTTACAAGATTATGTAAAAACTACTGGACATATTTTGCTGAAAATTTCAGGAAATGTTGAAATGGGCCAACTTAAAATAAATGATTTGATTTTGGTGGCAATCCAGATAACCACCATTAGCGAACAATCGTTTTTGCTCAATAACTGGCAAACTTATAATGATATCAAGTTGATTTTGAGTGCTATGTGTGGGTTGACCTAATGAGCATTTTTGGTCAGTGGGAGGATGTCAGAGTTCCCAGAGAGAACCTAGAAAGGCCCTGACCAACACTGGGATCAAATCAGCACCTTCTTGCTGTGAGGCACTTGCACCACACGCTGCTCCACCATTCAGTCTCATATCAGATAAAAGCTTGACAAAGGTACATTTTTAATACTACAGCATTTAACACATTGATGAACAGTAAACATTTGGGAGTACTCGATTGTTGGACAAAGACTGCCCAGAGTGGTTGTCTGCAAGCTGTAATGATTCAGTAGGAAACAATAATGCCTCCACAGGGCTCTATCACTCAAAGAGACCCCCCACTCCCACCCCCTGAAACATGGCTTAGCTATCTCCAGCTCTGAACCCTGTGCATTAAAATGTCATTGAGGAGCCAAAGTGCAGCAAAAATGCCGGCTGTTAAATCAAACATCTCTGAGAGGAAACAGCAAATGACTGTGTTTGCATTTCATTAAACATCATTATGTCTTTAAGTGTTTGTATAAGTGCTTGATTATCCCATTTACGCACTCTCAGCGATGTTATGACATTTCTCCGTCTGGCTCAAGGCCAATTATATTTGTTTTGAATCATTGGTTTCATTTTGTGTTGGGATGGAAGCCCAGGAGACTAAAAAATGATAATGTTGTTAATGTGTGCTGATCATGTGCACTAAAGCGTTTTTATGCCCTACTCTTTAAAGTTATGTAGGTTAAGCTTTTATGCGGGCCCTTATGAGCACTGTTTACCTAAAGCTCTGTTAATTAACATGCTTCTTTGTATAAGGGAATTTATGGTGCTCATTTAGAGAGACATACCACTAATAGAAATAAGCAAGCACCGAATTAACTCCATTAACCTCTTTCATGTCAGTATTTATTTTTTTATAGCAAGCGTTTATCAGATGTTTTTATTATCTGCATTTTCCAAAGCAGATGGGACATACGCCTCCTTCAGTCCAATAAACAGACAGACAGAGAAAAGCATATAAAGAGCAATTTTCAGGCTCCTGTGGCAGACTGTATCAGGATAATGAGATTAATATAGCAGATTTCTAAATTGATACACAACATTTCTGAGCGTTTTTTATATTTATATTTTTGCTTTTGCTTCTCACTTGAAAATGGGAACTAGAAACCCCAATTCCAGTGAAATTGGGACACTGGATAAACACAAACAGCTTCAGTACAATATATATCTAATGTTCAGACCAATGAACTTTGTTGTTGTTGTTTTTTTTGCAGTATTTACTTATGTTGAATTTGCTGCCTGAAAAACCTGCAAAAAAAAAAAAGATGTGGCAGGGTCTTGTTTTATGTCACCTTTCCTTTTGACTCACAATATTGTCAAAAGGAAAGCCCAATAAGTTCTCGGAACTGACGACACTAAATGTTGAAGCTTTTTTGATGAAATTATGTCCCTTTCTTATTTAATGTTGCACAAAACGCCAGGGTTTTCACTGTCATAATTTGCAATTCATAATGTGGCACACAGGTCTGCCGAGTGCCCACACTCTTGAGGTTGTTGTTACATGAGCACAATGTGGCTTGCCATTATCATTGTCTTGCTTAAATAAATAGGGCATTCCCTGAAAAAGACGATGCTTCAATGTTAGCATATGCTGCTCTAAAACCTGTTTACCTTTCAGTATTAATGCTGCCTTCATAGATGTGCAAGTTACCCATGCCATGGACACCGACATACCCCATACCATCACAGATACTAACTTCTGAACACTTAACACTTAAGCCAAAGGACACAATGTACAGATACTAACTTCTGAACACTTAACACTTAAGCCAAAGGACACAATGTACATGATTTTGAAAATGGATTTGAAATGTGGACTAATCTGTCCACAGCACACTTCTCCACTTTACAGTCAGTCGATCTCACATGAGAATCCAGCACTGTTTCTGGGTATTGTTGAGAAATGGATTTTGCTTTGCATTGTAGATTTTTAACTTCGGTTATGTCCAAATATAGGCAGGTATGTTTTCAAAACAGAGGCTTCCCTGTAGGTTTTAAACTTCTGTTTACATATAAACTGCATTTGTGTCACTGAAAGTGCATATTTTGAAAAATCTGGTCAATATTTTGAAAACGGCTTTGATAATGTCTTTGTGGACAAGGAATATAGCCTTTTTTATTTGGGCCTCAGACATCACAATGTGAGTTGACCTCCCCTTGGGGTGATGTCACTCTTGTCACTGTTGTTTAGTTGCAAAGGATGATAAACAGTTGCTGTTTAAAAGTGTTGGTCTTATTTACAGGCCCGAATCCTCAGCAGTTAATTTCATCCACTATATAGTGCACTACAAAATACCCACAATGCACAGCAAATTTGAGTGTACATACGATGTACACTATACCGTACTCCCGTATACCACAATGCAATGCGGTCGTGTTTTTCCATAGAAGAAGAGAACGGAGGCTGTTAGGAGCTGCTTTCATTCATAAATGTAAATAAACGTTGGAGTATCTTTAAAACCTTCATAGCGTAGCTTTTTAACGTCTTTTAGCGGTTGTAAACAGCTTCGAAATCTGCTACTTATCCTCCCAAATGCCTGGTTTGTTTACGTGAATCTCGGCGCGTCCACTTACGTCACAGGAATACCCGGCTCATCAGCTGACGCTACGACGTTTAGAAAATTTCAGTGTAGTGTCCGAAATGTCGTTTGGTCATTCCCTATATAGTCCACTATATCGTTTACACTACATAGGGGATAGTGAGGTAGTGAATGAGTGAGTGATTTCGGACACAGCAACTGTTACCCACTTGTAGCCCATGGCCACTTGCTCTGCGGTTGCCATGGTGATGACAGATGTTGAAACAAACACAAGTGACCAAGAAATGTCAAGATTATCAGGTTTGTCTTGGATTGAAATAAAAGCAAAGAAATAATTACTCTGCTGCTATCACCAGTTCACACAGCAACATTAGCCAGACATGGTGGTAGAAAGAAAGGTGAAAATAAAACAGTTTTTGCACATTAACTTGTAAAAAAGGTGCTAATCATGCACATAGTTACAAGGTAATGAACAGCATTTAGCAGTGTATTTCTTGTGTTTTTGTCTGGACAGGAAGTTTTTTAATCGAAGGGGAAGTCTCATTTTATACTTACAATAATACTTGCCTACCTATGGCTATGACATAGCCTTGCACTTGTAGATTTTGTGTTAACTGATTGCAAACTTTGATGAGAAGAAAAAAAAGAGCTTGGATAGCAATATTAATAAAAAGCAGCAGTATAATCCTTCAGCATCATTTTTGAGATGATGTGATATGAGTGTATCAGACTTCAATTTGATCTGTACACCGCCGAATGTTGGCTGTAGCATGCACACAAGTACAATAATTCTGCCGAATATTGAAAAATGCAGTCACTCTGCGTTGTTTTTGTGGCTTGTTTTCACCTGAAATTCTCTATAGTACACAGAGAAGGTGACACCATCTGCAACAGTATAAGGCAACCATTTCTGTATAGAAGCAGAGCTGATTTTTTTTTTTTTTTACAGTCGTTTATTTTCAGACTAGAGCCATGTACATCATCCACTTCAAAAATCCAGCACTAAAGTCAGAGCATATTAAAACACAGTTTTACACTCGTTCCAAATTAGTTTATTACAAACATTGGAATCAATTAGTAAGAGCTTATTACATTAACCATTAAAACACAGGGAGGCTCTCCTTGTCCCTTTCTGCCATGAAGTAGGGTGCCCTTATTTGTTAATGCAGATCACGATCTCAATGGGAATATGTAGCTCGGCTGCTAATTGACTGCTTTAGGATGCATGGAAGATTGATGTGAATTAAACTGTACATTCATTCTCCTGAAACTTTTTTTTTTTTTGCTCAACAGCTCCTATAGTTCAAACCAGCCCCATAATGTTCAACTGTTTCTGCTGCATCTGCCCTATGAATCAATGCAACATAATCAGATGAAACTTGGATGAATTAATTTTCTGTTGCTGCATCAATAATTTCATCAGAATCACTGCAGAGCTCTTCAGCTCATAAACCTGGACACAGATTAGAGTGAATCAAACTGTGGAATAATAAGAAGTCCAGATGCCAGCAGTAAATCTGAACCACCACCTTTAGAGCGGCTCGCTGTGTTGGATTGTGATGGTGAAGGCGGAGGACGATGAGGGTGCCAAAGCGACCATATGGAGCAGATGTTCCCATCTAATCAGGCACTTCTACTGTGGCCTTTTTATTGCATCAATATCCAGCAGATTATATGGTTTTAATGGACAGGTGGCTGCATTCTCCAGCAGCAGGGAGGTTTCAATATCCTGCTGAGTGCATGGAGGCTGTTCTGGAACTGATTATAGATTAGGCACAAAAAGTCTCTGGACATTTCAAAGAGGATATTGACTTTTCAGAACTTTCCAACAATACAAAAGGCACTTTTAATTATTTTTTTCATTTTGGACTTAAAGGTGCTATGAGGAGAATCTATTTCCGAACACAAAGAGACTCTGCTACCCATGAGCATGCGCGGCGACTGTCGTAATGCTGCATTCCAGTAACCTCGTAACTGGGAGTGACATCATCTCCGACTTATCGGCATTCCAGTTGAAGAAAAAACATCCCTATCTACCAGGCTATTGTTAGCTGTTGTTAGCACGCCCTGCGTTGTTGTTCACAAATATCACATGAAGAATGTGATTATCACTATGGCAGCATTTTTGTAAAAATAAGTCTAACAATACTATGCATACAGCTGATCTAGAGCAACACACCTCAGTTAGAAGTGCAAATAAACGGATTATTATAGGAGCTAAATAGCTGTTCACACTGGGGGCATCCATCTTCGATTGTCAACTCGGGGGTGGCGAGGTTTCATGGAGTTCCCAGTAGGAAATTCCAACTTCAGGAGATGTTCCAGTTGCAGTTTCCTACTCGGAACCAGGAAATTCCTACTTCTGACTACAACTGGAACGCACCAAAAGACGTGACCCAAGCCAAAGCGTGTGTTTGTTGTTATGCTAATAAATGCAGCTCGGACCTTCCTCAGAACTCTGCATTGCTTTACAACTTCTTTTTTCAACAACTTACAGGATGCAAAGCGGCAAGGTAATGTATCTCTTTCTAGTTACATAGCGGTAGTTTTTGATGTGTGACAACAAGCAATTTTTTGAAAAACTTATCATAGTTTTGTAGCCGGCTGTTCAACCTGGCCACTTAGCTAAGGAATAGCATTTATAGATAACCTATTTTGATGCTATAAAACTCATCTTAAAGTGTGTATTTCGATCAGACATATATCTAAAAGTGAGACTTTTTTGTAATTACTTAGAAAACTCTTCATAGCCTCTTTAAACTTGTGCACAGCTATAATAAAAGTCTTAAATATCAGTAATCACAACTTAATCCTGAACAAAGGCCAGACAGCTACAACAGTTTCTTTCAGCTGACTAAAAAACTACTCATTAGGTCCTTAACTTTATTTCTAAAGTCATCCTGCTACATTATCAAGGGTTTAAAGTGGATGAATATATTTCACCAAGGGGTCTTTCAACCGTTTTGTGAGGATGACAATTTTTCCTTCTTCAAAAGCTAGGCTCTTATGAGTTTGTAGTGGTCATCAGGGTTCTTAGTCCAAGACCACAGTAAAAAAGCTAGGACATATAAGGTTTAATTTGAAGTACAGTGATGACGTAATTGGATTTTATGGTCCGACAGCAAAACCTGATTAATTCCTTTTAACCAGCAGTTTATTGAAAGACACCGAGTCACAAGACCCATGCGACAGCTGTATCGCTAAGCCCCAGTGTAGCTAATAACATCAGTGAGGTTCCACATGATGACATATCTTAATCTCTTTATTCCCATCAAAACCACAGTATCACAATTCACATGTATGTATTAAACCTTGGATGTTACTCTGAATTTAATTGAGAATTATATATTTTGATAGTCTTAATTTGATTTTATTTCTGTTCTGTATTTTTTGCAATATATTGTGAAACTACACAGTGATATATTATAATTTATAACCTTTTACATTTACATCCAAAAGAAGCTTTGGTACTGTTGTGTCAATGAATTAATGGCAAGATGGTGGCACATAGCTGAGTTTAAACCAGCATGCAACAAAAGCCCTAGTCTTCCACAACAAGGCAACACCTGAATCTGTGCCAATTGGAGTGGGGGAGTAATGGATTTAACTATTGTCTAAGGCTATGTTTACACGGACACTCCTGACTTTAAAGACGAAAAGGTTTTTCCTTAGCGTTTTCAAATTCTTCTGCATTCAGACGACGACGCTGTAGACGTATGGACCCGCTGCAGTGTGCATGCCGGTTAGGTAGATGCCAGTGTAGGTCTGCAGAGAGGCAGCGCTGCTACAACACAGGTACGAGGAAGAAAAATAACACAAACAACAATGGCGAATAGACGCACAGAGACGCAGGAGTTTCTTTTCTTGACAACAAATCAGTTTGGACAAAAAATCTGTCTGGATAGTTTTGTCTGGATAACAAACTGAGCACAGTAAGAGGCTCACACGTTACTCGGCAGACAGCCGAAGCTGTTGTTGTTCCTGGTATGCCTTCATGTGAAAGAGTACTGCGCATGCGGTGACGTCAACGTTTCACCCTGAAACGCTCTGATACAGGTTTACATGGAGCTGCATGGAGAGCGTATCGGAAACTTTCCACTCTGGAGCCCATTTTCAAAAGACTTTGTTTTCGGACAAAACGCAATGAGTTTCGATGTAGATGCAAGGCCAAAACGCCATGAAAACATATCGAATTTGACCGTTTTCAGCGCCGTGTAAAAACAACGCCATGCTCGGAGTTGGGGAGCAGCTTTGGCAATCTAAGTATGTCAAGTGTCATCATAGCATTAGCATTAATTTGCTGTTGTTGTCTTAAGATTTTTGCTTTTTCACACCTACATGAGGTGAGCCATATTTCCTTTGTATTTTATTTTCATGCATAACTCATTACAAATTCCACGTGCCCATCTTTAATGTAAGAACAAATACAGTTCACATAATAGATTTAAATGTCAACAGTGCATTCCTTCTGTCTCATTCCTGTGCTGCCATGTTTGTTTACTAATTCTCTCCTACGAAATGGATGTTACCTCTGCCAACCTTCCTGCAAAATGGCTCAACAGTACTATCATGTGTACTTGAAGAGTTACTGTTTTTATTTCTGCAGAATCAAAAGCTATTAAATGTTAGAAATTAATACATTAAATCATACTGATACTGATAGATAGATAGATAGATAGATAGATAGATAGATAGATAGATAGATAGATAGATAGATAGATAGATAGATAGATAGATAGATAGATAGATAGATAAGGTCATTGATTGTTTCCTCAAAGGAAAAAAAATGAATCTCATTCTAGTCAAATGTGTTAAGGTGATTTTCCATTAGCAGATTGGTATCTCTTGTGTTTAATGGCTGGGGATAATGGAGATTAAAATGCACACACCTACACATCTTGCACCAACTAAGCACAGGCTTCTGGGATGGCTGCAGCAGAGTAATGGGATTATAAATAACTGTAACAGCCAAATAAACGCTTGAAAGCTGCCTAAATATCAATAAGAACCTCACCTTCAAAATCATCTCATCTTTAGTTGAAAGGGTTTACTCTGGTTGATGGTTTCAGTATCTATCCTTGACAAGACAACAAAATATACAGCAGCTCCCAAACAGTAGTGTGAGCATGGCATAGTTAAATTTTTGTAGATGCTGTAGGTCTTGATAGTACTGCATTATAGACCAAAAAACTGAAACGTTCGTCTTGGTTTCTCAGTTTCTACAGTACAGTCTTTTGATTTTAAAAGTACATTTACACCGCACACTGCTTGGGTGACCTGGGTGACCACTCTCCATGCAAAGTTAATGTACAGCCACGGCGGAGTAGGGCCATACAATTGGATAGATGCAATCTGGGCAACTTGAGTACGCTACTGAGTTGCTTTGGATGCACGACCAGGTCGTGTGGCTTAGTCGAAGCTAAAAACTTTGAACTTTTTAGACTAGGTAGAGCGTGGCTGTGCTGTGACAGCCAATCAGCATTGAATAGGTGTGTGACGCCAGTGAAAGTAAACAACTGTTTTTATTGCGGATCACATACAGTGGTGATCCATGTTTGTGTGCGAACAGTAGTTAGTGAATACATTTGTCAACAGAAGTCACGGTCCTCTGAGGGCCTTGACCCGTTCATTAGCCTGAGGGAGACGAGCAGGGCCATCAGCTGCAGTGTTTTACGAAAGGTAGATGGGTAAAAAGGATACAGTTGGAATATGATCTATGATATAATATGACGTGACAGTGACAAATGATCTACTTTTAGGGCAGGCCATGCATCTTGAGAGAGCGACATGAAAGCTGTTGCTAAGTTGCATTTGGTGTGAACGCACTTGAACAAGTCTTCTCTGAGACTAAGATGAGCAATCCTAATTTATTTTCCAAGTCTTATGCTACGTTCACACCGCAAGCGACCCAGCTATCAAAATCGCGTCGCCCACTGACGTAGCGTCGCACGTCCATAAATACCTCATTGTGGTTACCGTTGCTGTCGGCCGTCGCTCGGTGATGTCACGTACACCCGAGATTCAATGCGATCATATCATATATCATATAATAGGATGTATAAGCGGACATTATTCCAGCTGTATCCTTTTCACTCACTTATCAATCACAAAACACTGCAGCTGATGATGCAGCAGCATTATCTCTGAGTTTCCTGCGGTCCGTCTAGGCGGAATAATGTCCTCACTGACTAATGTTTCCCACATGGACATGAATTGTTCCTCTGTAGTCCGGATGAAAAACTGTCTGTCACGGGCACTGTCACACACGCACACACCGCTGATTGGCTGTTGCTGCACAGCCACACACGACATCGTCTGAAAAGATCACCTTTTTTTCACTATGACATCACGCGACAAGGTATGTGGTAGTGTGAAAAGTGGCAGTCGCATCACAGGAGGGTTAGCCCCGCCCCATTGCGGCTGTATATTGACTTTGCATGGAGAGTGATCGCCGAGGTAGTACAAGTAGCGTGCGGTGTGACGCACCATTAGTCAAAGTATTAGCAATACATATAGTGTCCACTTTAGGCTGGTTGCAGAAACCTGAAATGCAAACAATTGTGTGCAGGGGAGAACATTTGGCCTTAATACACATTATCATAGCCTTCTTCGGTCTAAATGTTTTCTATTTAATTTTACTCACTGTGAGGGGGTGATTTTTTATATTCTGATTATTTTTCTTCCATTAAGGATTTAATAAGAATTTCAGATTTTGAACTTGCGGTGTTACTATTGGTCAGATAAGTCTTGCATGAGCATGGTCTCCCTACAGATGAAAGAGAATGTGGGCAAGCTCCAATGTAATGCCGCAAGCCACAGTCCTGGCATGTGTATTAGTCTGTTCACAAATAATCCTAAATCCAAACCTGCCTTAGGAAGTATGGGGGAATGTAAACATTTTTGGCTTTGAAACTTTCATTGAGCCAGTCTTACCCTAGACCCTGCACACATGTTCATGTCAGGTCAGAAGAAAAAATCTCTATCCATCACTGTTCATTTCATCATGCCACTTAACTATATTCAACCCTCTCTCTTATCCTGGTCTCATAAGCAGCCATTACAGCTTGTTGTAGCTTTTGGCCTGTTTTAGTCCCATTTGACATGCAGACTTGCTTCAGGTCACTGAAGTCAAGGAATATTCACATTATAGTAGTAAACGTAGACTCAAAACGTGTTCTGTGCTAATCTTGCTCTCTATGGTTGCACTCAGGACTCACAGAGACACAGATCAGCTCATTCCACCCTCGTTCTCACCGTCTCAGTTGTGACAATTCAATCTGTTCAGAGTCTTCCACAATGAATTATGGATGAACCCTGCAACCCTCTGAATGTTGTTGGGGATTGTCAATGATAGAGTGGCCTCTTTGCTTTATAACCGCCACTGATCGTGTCACAGGCTCAGTGTGGATTTGAAAGAGGTTCGGAGAAAAATCAAGGTAATTTGACAAGCATCAAAGCCCAGCATCCTGTTAGCCTTCATTCCCTACTGACATGACAATGGTTGACTGTTGTGAGAGGAAAGCCATTAGCTGTGTTTACTCTGGCATCGAGTCATGGCTGATAATTATTAAGCATCAGTCCACTCAAGCAGGCAATGTTCTGACAGGGCAGCCGGGTCAGGTAAATAAAAGCTATTGAATTTTGGAGAAATGTTTTTATGCACAGCCAAGAACTTATGTTATCACTAAAACATCAGCAGAAATCTGATAAAGTTTATCCTCCATAGCACTGATGATTACTTTTAGTGAAGCAAATATTTTTCTATTTATCAAAGAGCAGAGAGTTCTAGCCAAAGCCTCAAAATGTCAATTTTAGTCTAAATTGTTTCATATTGTATATTTAACACAGGAGGCAGTAGAATGTGATTTACTTTCAGTCAATTAATTTATCAACCTATCTTTGTGTAATGCAAATATACGGTAAATATTATTTCAATACATGACAAAATGAGCAGGACTAGGCAATGCTCTTTGTATTTTTTTTTTCTAATATACAATGTTCTTAATGGACTATCCCCACGGCCCTTAGGCAAATTCATAAACCAACTTTCTGAAAACAGTTCCTACACCAGAACTATAAAAGCTCTCCTGAGGGGAGAATGTGACATTCCTCGCAGGCTAAGTCCTTTGGTGATTTATCTGTCATGAGTGGAGCCTTATGGAACTATTGAGTGTCCCGCCTATTCCTTCTGTAAAGGAATACTCCAATAAGAGCACGTTTTATGTTCTTGTGTCTTACCTCACTCCTGAGTTCATGACAAGCAGGTAGACACCATTCTTTATACTGTGCATCCAGTCACAAGTAAGAAAAAGGAAAAAGATTGCCAACCACTAGTTACCACTAGTTAGCTTAGCTCAAACTCTGGGAGTCAGCTGGTAGTGCTAGCCTGCCTTTGCCTACAGTCATCAGATAAACTCTTCAGCATCTCTAAATGGTCCTTTGTGCTTGTTATGACTCCTTTACGTTATGCTATCTTCATGTTATCTTCATATTATATTTTTCTACTTCTAAACAAAGGCTTTGTTTTGCTATCTACTTCTATGGTGGTTTTCATGAGACATGTGATTTTCTCAAAGTAGTTAAGTCTTTTGAACTGCTCTAGTTCAAAGTTAGAGTCAGAGTTCGTCTTCTTTCAAGTAGATCTCATCCACCCCTGGAGCCCTGCCACTGAGGAGCATTTTGACTACCTCAGCCACATCAGCTCCAGAGATAGGTGAGCACACACAGAGTCCACAAGACAGTGACAGTGTTAATGGCACACTGCTTCCCCCTCTTGAGAAGCTTCGTATAGATTCTTTCATGTCTCTTTGAAACCGTCTGCAAATCATTCTCCATGGCCTCATGTAACACCTCCCATGCCTAGGTTTTTGCCTTGGCAACCCCTGAAGCCACATTCCGCGTGGGCAGCTGCTACCTGTCACCTGCTTCCGAAGTCCCACCGATAGGATGACTTCTTCAGCTTGACAGCATTCCTCACCACCGGTGGACATCAGTGGGTTCACAGCAGGCACCAACAACCTTAAGGCCATAGCCCTGATCAGCCACCTCAACAACAGAGGCCCGTCACAAGGCTCATTCAGTTTCAATGTCCACATTCTTTCTGATGGGAGACTCTGCTAGATGTTCCCAGCAGATCTGTAAGACACGCTTAGGCCTGCCAGGTCTGACATGCATCCTCCCCCACCATTGGGGCTAGCTCACCACCAAGTGGTGATCAGTTGACAGCTCCACCCATCTTTTCACCCAAGTGCCCAAGACATGAGGCCGCAAGTCCGATGACACTACTACATAGTCAATCATCAAACTTCCACCTAAGGTGTCCCGGTGTCAAGTGTACATATGGACACCCTTACATACAGAAGTCCGGTAACAAAGCACCACTCAGGTTCAGATGGTTCAGGTTCACCGTTATTGCCGATGTGAGTGTTGAAATCCACCAGTAAAAACCAGGGAATCCCCAAAGGGGGCACTCTCCAGCACCCACTCTAGGGAGCCTAAAAAAAGTGGATACTCTGAACTGCTGTTTGATGCAAAGGCACAAACAGTCAGGATCTATCCCCCCCACCTAAAGGCGGAGGGAGGCTACCCTTTTGTCTACTGGAGCAAAGCCCAACATACAGTAGCAGCGCCTGGGAGCAACAAGTACTGCCACCCCAGCCTGATGCCTCTCGCCATCTGCAACTTAAGAGTGGAAGAGTCCAGCCCATCTCAAGAGGACTGGTTCCAGAGCTCAAGCTGTGTGTCGAGGTGAGTCCAACTATATCTAGTCAGAATCGTTCAACCTCTTGCACCAACTCAGACTCCTTCCCCTCCAAAGAGGTGACATTCCATGTCCTGAGAGCTAGCCATGTCAGCCAGGGATCGAACTGCGAAGGTCCCTGCATTCGGCTGCCACCCAGTTCACCCTGCACCCGACCCTCATGGCCCCTCCCATGGGTGGTGAGTCCTTTGGAGGGTGGCCCATGTAAGGGAAAACAAGGTCCACTGATGTCTCTTTCCATAATAATCTTTGAGTCACGCTTTTTCTGGCCCCTCTGCCAGGACCTGTTTCACTTGGGTGACCCTACCAGGGACATAAAGTCCCAACAACATAGCTCATATTTTAAATAATAATATTTAATTAGTTTTCCAAAGAAAAGACTCTTATTCAGTGTTGTGACACATTCTGTTGCCCATGATGACCAGGTAAAAGCTAAACCAATGCTGTTTTTATACTTTCATATGAGCTGTATTTTGTGTTTTAGGCAAAGTCCCTAATATTTGCATGACATCCTTCTGAACTTGGATGTGTTACTTTTGGCTCGAGGCTCAACTGTGTCCTAATATGGGATGAACAGCTGTCCAACAAGTAAATAAAGTCATGTTTACATCATCCACTCAGACATTTTCCTCAAAGCAAAAAAGTGAAATATTTAGGCCCAGGATGCTCATTAATCATCATGTTTTGTAATCTGTGCCAAAGTGGCTTACAGCAGCTTAAACATGTTTATTCTCTGATGCACCATTATGAAACCACACAATTCAGAGAGAAAACCGCTGACTAAACATGAAGCAAAAGCAGTATGGAAAAGCAGACCAACAAAACGGAACACAGTTCTTTTAAACATTCAGCAGAAAAAGTACGAGTAATTGGCATCACAACATGAATGAGATGTAAGTATTTAAAAGATTTAAGTAATTGTCCAATTATTTCATCAAATCTGTTTCAAAAGAAAATTATGCAAAGTTCGGAGATGATCTTACTACACATTCTATCCAACTGTCAGTTCAAAGAAGTAATATTACTGCAGTTTGCCATAAAATATGACCCCAGCCTGCAGGATATCATTCATCCCTGGAAATAGTCTCTGGGGCTTAACTTTATGTTCAACACTGTCAGTGATGGAGAAGTCACTGCAGAAATGGGCAAAAATGAGACACATATGTCAGCAGAGGCTCCCAGAGGCTTTGTCAGGAGGAGTCAGAAAAGTTAAGAGGGGATCTTGCAAACATTGAGCCATTTATTTCTTTCACACAATGATTTGTGCTTGAATTTACAGTAAAGCACTGTAAACGTCTTTTTGTGGTCACATAACAGGCATAGGCTGGTTTGAAGATCTCTGCCACCCTGATGGATACCGTCAAATTTACATTTTCTATGACATTTTTTTTATCATTGTCAAACTCCCATAAAAATTAAAATCAAATAGCAATTTAATTGACAGCTCAGAATTCTACATATATCCTGTAGTGTAACTGTATTACAGTATTCTGTGGCATTTCAGCATGCTTAATAATAATTGAACCACATCAAGTATATGATGAGACCTCTCTGTACTGACAGAGAAGTCCACGACCTCCACAAAAAAACATACCTGAGATGTCAGAAAGTAATGATAGTCTTGAAGCATTAAAATAGTTAAAACTCCATGTTTAACACAGAGCTTCTTACACATCCTCCCCTAAGTAAAATATTTCCCCTGCTAATATTTCAATATATATCAATTTCAAATCTCTCCTTTAGGGGTGTTGAAATAATCCTTTAATCGATGTATTGTGATGTGGACATAGATGATTTTGCATTAATGCTGAGACAGCATGTGGTTGATTAATCAAGCAGAGGTTGATTCTGGACAGCAGTTTTATTTTGAGGGGAAAAACATGTATAGGTAGAAAAATCTATAAAATGCACTTTAAGTATTTTGGTTTATAGTGAAAATACATATTTTACAGAAATTATTTGCAAAAAGCACTTTATAATTAATAAAAATAAAATGAGTACTTGTACTTTATGTTGAAGTAATATACTGTAGATCATCAAGAATGCTGTCCATTGTGTTGCATCGCAACATTGAATTGAATTTAATCTTTTACTAAATAATCATATTCAAATTGAATTATGAGTCTAGAGAAGATACAGGCAGTGCAGATAGACCTGCTTGATTCAATGTCTGTATTCGGACAAGGTCTAACAATTATTATTGGTCCAAAGCAGGACAACCCAATCATTGTCCTTCAGATCAGCGGGAGGTGGGAGCTACTAGCGAGATGACAGCATACATAAGCACAGATGCTATAGTCTCAGTAGCAATTTTATCAGATCTGGATTGCATGTCTTTATAAAATAAAAAACAAATGGGGTTGCTGGTTTGGCGTAGTGGTTAGCACCCCATGTACTTGCTTCTGCCAGTCCAGGTTCGAATCCCGCCTGTGACCAGTTTGCAGAGTGTCTTCCCCTACTGTCTCTCCCCCTTTCACAAGCCTATCCACTGTCTCTCTCCTACCAATAAAGGCACAAAATGCCCAAAAATATACATTTAAAAAAAATAAAAATAAAAATAAAAAACAAATAACAAAATTACAAACCTCATAGAGAATAAATTTGTGCTATGCATCCCATTTTTTCAGAGAGATTTTTCTACATAGTGGCTCATGTTTCAACTAATTTCTCATCGGGAGGATAAAGTTATCTATTATCTTACCGTATCTATGTATCTATCTATCTGTCCTTAAGATCCTGTCAGAAGTGCCTGCCAAGTACATTATCTGATTGACCCATAATAAATTTGATTGACAGCAGGGCTGTCACTTTTCTTAAAATTGAACAAAATGAGCACTTGGCAAGACAGCCAGACAGCAGACGACTGATTTGTTGCAGTGTGCCAGCTGCTTTGCATATAATCAACACACAGTGGAACCCAAAGTGCTTCCACACTGTGCTCCTTATATGTTTTGGTGTTGTTACTTGCTGATCCTCTATTTCCTTGAAGTGTCTTCTTCTTTTGTTTTCTGGGTTTCTGACAGACTTGATGTAGCTGTTGTTGAGATCGAGAGAGCACAGCCCAGTTGGGTTGTGGTGGGAGTGTCCTCTGCTAGATCAACTGGTTCACTTCTCCGGGTTCGCTTGTGCTGTGCAGCTATTTAATTTGAATATTTATTTGAATACAAGTACAAAGTTTTACCCTTATGCTTGAGCAATTATTTGAATATCGGTTTAAGGTGACAACAGTTAGTAATGGAACTTTCTTCCAATCACCTGCCGGATTTGTTTTTTGGTTCTGCTTATTTCCAAACACTCTCTATGAGCTCTTTCCCTGATGGATTGGTAAAATATATTGGATGGTCTATCTGGTGTGTAAGGCTATTGTAATTACTGTACACACTGATAACTATTATTTAAGCTTTGTAATGAATTTAATGACTATCACTTTAAACAAGCTACATGGTGACATGTGTGTCCTTTGGGTTTAATACAACCTTTAGAAAATATGAGACATAATCTAACTTATAGGAGTTCATTTTTGGTTTAAGCAGGCTGCCAATCAAATAATGTTCAAATGTTTTCAGCACTCTGAAAATCTCAGTACAAGATGGTTGGTTTATTTCATTATCAGTATCTAACACTTAATGTAAGCAAGCAGAGACAGATGGTCATATTCACACTATTCTCACATTTAGTATATAAATGTATTTGTCACAGAAGTACACATAGCATATGTCTCCACTATGAATCTGTTTGCTCTTTATCTCCTGCTGTGAAATTCTATACATAAAAGCTTTGAATATGTTTCACGTTTTCCAATCTACCCGTACACTTCATGCCTCTTTGTGTGTCAGCCAGGCTCCTCTGTCTGGACTTGGATCGATTTTTGCCGAGCACTTTTTAAATCTATAACTCTGCAGGTTGCATGCACAGACATAGCAGCAGCGGTGGTTTGGTGCTGGCAGACAGCAGGTGTTACACTGATGCAACAAACACTGAAGAAAAGAAAGTCAGTGGGCAAAGACCAGGGCATCACAGTCAATAAAATGAAAAGACCTTCTTTCACCCTCTTCCCTTTCTGGGCTATTTTTCTTCTGTAAACTAACTTCAAATATCTACAAGGTCGTTTAGTGTTCAGAAAAAGTCTAAAGTCTTGATGTGAGGACAGTTTATTATTGCACATTATGACATCATCCATGGACAGTGATGCCTGCTGACTCAAAAATATTGTACCGTAATTTTATCATGCATTTCTTTGCTTTTAATTAAGCTCTAATTTTCAGGTGCTCATGATATACTATACAGGGAAAATACCTAAAATAATAAGTCGTGCCAACATCATAATTGCGACGCAACTGAAATAGAAAGCCAAAATGTGATGAAGGGGACGCAAAAAATCTGTGCTGTGATTATTTGTGATTATCAGCATTTTGATAGCTGCTCTCTGATTGGTAGGTACTCAACGACTGAGCATGCTTGGGCAGAAATTTCATTGATAAAAACTTTAAGTCAAGGTAATTTTAGAGTTGTCTGCGAGTAATGTTTGGGCAAAATTTGGGTGCATGTGATATTCAAGTACAGTGTTTTTCGGGAAAAAATCGTGAAAATATGAAGTGTTTGTTACCGTGTGTTTGTGGAAGTCGAGAAATTAAAGGTAGCCTACTTTTTCAGAGCCCAAATAGTGAGGTAAATCAGGAGACTATATTAAGTTTTAATTAGAGGTGCAAAAAAATATCTATACAGCAATATATCACAATACTTTGACCACTGATACAATATGGATATTGCAAATCTTAATATTGATTTTTTTGTAAAAACAAAAAGTGAAAAGAATTCACTCGGCTGAATTCTTAATGGCCCATCAGAGAAGAGAGGCGGGAGCTGTAAAATGCGGACGTGACGACAACCGGAAGTTGAGAAGGAGAGATGCTGATTAGCCTATTGTCCTCATGGCTACCTAGTAAAACTTGGCGAAATCTGCCCTCCTCAGAAGTTTACTTGTAGGGATTGCCTTTGAAGAGGTTCATGTCACATATAAGTGTTAAATGAATCATCTGTGTGGTACAATTTAGTGTGAGAAGATAGTAAAAGGCCATTAGCTGTTAGCAGCTAAGTTAGCGACTAACGGCTAAAGGTCATTAACTGTTGTTAGCTGTTAGCGGCTAAGTTAGCCGCTATGGCTAACATCCGTGAACTGTTGTTAACTGTTGTTAGCTATTAGCCGCTACATTAGCCGCTATGTATGCTACATTATAGGAGGCAACCCTCCTTGATGTGGATTGGTCTGTGATGAATGCGACGAGCCAAACCATTGTTCAATCACAAGCTTGTGTTTTTTTTTAATGTTCTGCCCCTAAAAACAAATTCAGAGGGCTCCTACCTAGATTCACTCATGAAATATTTCTGTGGCAGATATATTGAGCTGTCCATCTGGCTTGTCAGGTTAGTAGGATATCGCAATATATCACAATATTGTGATATCGTGATATATTGTGATATTATCATATCGTGAGGTTCTTGCCAATACTCACCCCTCGTTTTAATGATTTTCAAAGGTAAAAAATTGATAATTTGCCATCAAACACATAAAAAAGAGTTTTGAGTCAGGCAGGTGCTTTATTGAAAAATGCACTTACTGGCCACTTTAGTAGGTACACCATGCTAGTGCCAGATGGACCCCGTTTCCCTTCAAAACCTTCTTATTTCTTAATGGCATAGATTGAGCAGGTGCTAGGAACATTCCTCAGAGGTTTTGATTCATAATTACATAAAGCCATCACAGTTGCTGCATGTTTGTCGACTGCACATTCATGACTTCAGTGTCCTATATCCCAAAGGTGCGCCACTGGATTGAGATCAGTGAGTTGGTCATCAGAGTGCAGTTAACTACGTCATGTTCAAAAATGTGTTCTAATTTTGACTCTTGACATGTTGGATGTAGACATTAGAAGTTGGGCACCCTATGGGATAGACATGATCAGCTCTACTTACTTGGGTAAAGGGCAGGGTGGATCCAAGCTTTCATGTTATTTGCAACAGATTTTTACCCCACCATTTGAATGTGGAAGCTGAGATTGAGGCTCAGCAGACTAGGCAACATTTTACCAATCTTCTTTTGTCCAATTTTGGTGAGTCAGTCTAGCTTTTAGGCAGTTCTCAGATGACAGGAGTGAGACCCAGTGTGGTCCTTTGCTGCTGTAGACCATCTGGTTGAAGATGTAAAGCCCCAGTCACACATTCCCGTTTCTCATGGCGATTGTGCACGGTTGCCATAATCCTGATGAAACGTGCATTTGGTTGTTGTGCATGCACTGCTTGATCTGGATCAGTGTTGTATAGTTCTGGACAATTGCTGGGGAAATAGGAAGGGTCCTGATTGTTTTGAACTGTTCAAAACTGTTGTGGAAAATCGGCACTCTCAGTATAGCGAGGTCAAAGCCGAATGCAGTCCTAAGGCAAACGGTATTAGCGTGGCATCTACGGGGCTCACTTGGGTTGATCCAGAATGTTGTCTGAGGATGATTGACAAGGACATATCCGATTGTAGCCCGACTGTGTCCCATTCAGTGATTTCACAGTGTTGTTCTTACGTATCTCGTACAGGAAGTAAACATGTCAAAAACGCAAGCAACAGGGCTCAATCGGGGCTTACATGATGCAAACTGGGCTCAAGCGGGGCTGACATCATGTCAGTCGGAAAACTCATGGAATCCTTGTCGTGTCATTGTACTGACCTAACTGAAGTGGGACAAAAGTCCCAGAAGCGCTGTAGAAGCTTAACAGGTGGTGGGGTGCGTCTGGGGGAGACAGTCATTTCTTCCCATATCGTGCTGATCAAACCAGGCTTGCCAGTTGTGTATTGTCGGCCATTGCCATGAGAAACAGAAAGGTGTGACAGGGACTTAACATGCCGTGCATTCAGACATTACTTTATGCATAACTTGGTTGTGATGATTTGCTATCTGAGATAATGTTGCCTCTCTATCATTTCTAACAGCTAGTTGTCCTGTTACTGGTAAAACGTGACTTAGATGTCAACAAAAAAACAAACTGATGTAGGTGATGCAATTTTTATAAACTGGAATGCTTAGAATGCCAACCTTCATAAAGGCCTTTATTAGCCGAGTTATTATCAAAAATGTGGAAAATTGCCCCATCTCACAATTTGACCAAATCCTTTGAACATGGTCTTTGATCTGCATACAAACAACTTAAGACTTTGTTTGGTCTATTAATGGATGTTAATCAGCTGCACTAGCAGTTAGCTGAGCGATCATCAGCGTTTTCATAATCAGAAACAGCTCATCATAAAATATTAGATTTGGGAGGGAAAGCACATTACATTGCTTGAAAGAAATGTAATTATTGATGTTTTAGTTACCTTTGCCAAGGAGGTCATGTTTTCGGGAGTTTGTCTGTCTGTCTGTCTGTCTGTGAACAAATAACTAAAAATGGATGGATTTTGATGAAATTTTCAGGAAATGTTCAGCATGGGAAAACAAAGAAGTGATTCAATTTTGGTGTTGATCCGGATCAGCGTCTGGCTGTCATGATGAAAAATTTGATTTTTATGAATAACCACTGAACTATAAATAGATACCATAATGAATCCAATTGCTAATGGTATGTTTTCATGGTCAAGGAATCTAAATATTTCGATGAAATAAAGGTAGGACTAATATTTCTGGTGAAAATCACAATATGGGTGAGGACTGTGGCGCTGGCGGAGGTCTGCGCTCTCTGTGCTTTTCTAGTTTTGTAATCTATTAGCAATAGTTGCTATGATCCAAACATTAACACTGAAGTTGTGTACTTTACTCACTAGTTTGATTAACAAAGTAAAAAAGAAGAATCAGACAGGTCTAGCAGCCAGCCACACTACAAACTATTACCTATAACAGCACACAGAACTAATTTCATAAAATGTTCATTTCATTGATTTCATAAATTCAACTCTTGTTTGAAAACCCCAATCTTCCCTATTTTAAATGGATTATTATGTGCTTTATAATTTAGAATTTCAAAAGTTATACTCCAACTTAATGTAGGCTCCATTTAGTTTTTTAGCTTAGGGCCTCCAAATGATAAAAAGCATCCGTGTCAAATATCCCTTGTAGCCCTTCTGGAAACAGTGGTGGCTTATTTCTGAGGTGCATGAAGGCAACACAAGTTTTCAGGAGGTCAACAAACTTTTTAAGATGGTCTAGCTTCCCTCAGACTGATAAAATGTCATTACATATACTAACTGTGGCCCTACAATCAAGGAAGCTGATTTTTAAGTGTCGTTGCAACTCATGAAAAGCCTCTGTAGCCTCTGTCTGGTAGACCCCCACCTCCTCACCCCGTGCTCCGGCGGAAGCTCAGCGGTTCGCTCCCTCTAGCGGCGGAGCTAACAGCCGCTCAGCGTCACGGCGTCCCTCGGTCCGTCCCCCCAGTCAGAGTGAAAGTTCTCTCCGCCTGGGAAAGCGGGGGTTCGGGACTCGCCAGTTTCAACCACCGCTGCTCTGTTTCTCTAACGCTTTTCTTTCTCCGGGAGAGATGAGGCGGAAGGAGAAGAGGCTGCTGCAGTTCGCCGGGCTGCTCATCGCGGCTCTTCTTTTCCTCCCAAACGTCGGCCTGTGGTCTTTGTACCGGGACGGAGTCTTCGACAACTCGCCCGAATCACAGAGCGGTCCGGGCGGCATCCCCCAGATTCAGGTAGGGGCTCGGCTACGGGTGGCTTCTACCCGCTAACACGGCTCTGTATCGCTGTTTTGGTCATGATTGTCACGACTCTACCTCCCAAAATCCCCTAAAATGTGAGTTTATCCGCTCAGAAGAGGGCAAAGATTGTTACGTCTGCGTACTTCCCACTCGCCTCAACCATTCACTCACATAACCGCCAACCTTTACATTCCCATACACTGTGTGTTAGCGGGGGGCAAAACATGGACCTTATTTTAGCACCATGTCAGCTCGGATGGTCCCTAGTTACAGCGCAGGATTGACGAGCAGCCACGTAGCTAACCCGGAGCTGGGTGTAGCAGTAAAGTTACAATAACACAGACTTCAGGAAGTTGTCAAAATATACGAGGCAGGCGGTGATGCGTTCACAGGTTGACAAGAGGGACGTCAGCACGCGTTTTAAAGGGGCAAGATGGGGTCGTTTTTCCTGCTGGTGGACTCATGATCATCGTCTGTGGGTCAGAGACGCTCCACTACCCATTTCACTCTTATTTTCAGTGATGGGGAAGCCACTTGTAACATGTAGTCGGCTAAAGTTAGCAATTACTCAAGAGAAAATCTTCACCTCACTAAAGCTACAGCCTGGAGAAGCTGCAAGCCAAGTTACAGCAACACGACATTTTGCCTTTTGTATATATTAAGATGTAATATAAAAATATAAGCAAATGTTGATTCTAATAAAAATATGAAAAAATTGATTAGAATGCTATCATTATTGATAATTTAATTTACAGCACAATTTCTTACATTTAGCTCAAGTTGACCACTTTTTTTCAAAAACGTCTTTTATGAAATATACTGCCCATTTTTGCATTTTTGGCATAACCTGGTTTTTAATTGGCAGCACTAAGTGCTCCTGAAAGGAACTGCCCACTTATATAGTTAATTTTTGCATGAATTTGGATAAAAGTGTATATGTATCTGCTGATGTTAATATGTATCCACACAGTAGAGGCAAGTAAAGACTGTTTTAACAGATATTTTTGGTTCTTTGTCAGTCCTAAAATATGGAAATATATTTTTGACATCCAAGATATGAAATAAATACAAAGCACTTGGAGAGAGCAAGCCTCCACAAGGTAGCAACCATATTGCTGTTACATATAAGCAATAGTTCCATGATAAAGTTACCATCATAATATGATTTCTTGACCCTGATAACCCAGTCATGGCACCCAGAATCATGTTGATATCATTATTAGTTTGCAAGTTATTGGGCAAAAGTGATTGTTTGAAAATGGCTGTTATCTGGATCCCCACTAAAATCTATTCATTTTTAAAGTTGGGCCATTCCCAACATCTCCTGAAAATTTTGTAGTTTTTGCATGATTTTGCTAACAAATAAACAAATGGACAAACATAACCTCCTTGACGGAGATCATCAGTCCTAGAGCTGGAGAGTAATGTGCTGTTAGCTACATGAACTCACACGCATGATGGCCGCCATGCGTCTCCTGCATCGATTCAGTGCATCATCTGTGTGTCGACCAGAACTTACTTACAGGGACAATTTGCAAGTATATTTCTGGCTTGCTGACAACAACAAAAAATAAGCAACCTGTACAGGAGGTTGATCAGCTTATCATAGTGGCTCACACTGTCCCTGTCCCCACTACTCTGATATCCAACTTGTCTATTGTTTCTTCTTGCATTGAGCATCTCATAGTCAGCTGCTGATCGAATCTAATGTCTTGCTTGCTGGTGATAGTTAGCTTTAAATATGTTTTATTTAGTAAACGCCTGTAAGAGTGTTCATTGTATGCTGTATAAAAAAACACAGTCACTTTCTAGTGTGTCCACTCATGTCTTACTCATCCATCAAGTTTGTTTTTATACTTTGAACATGAAATCTTAGTGAGTTAGTAAGTACGCTATGCACTACCTGATAAATAAAAGGAGTTAACTACTGTAAAGCTATTTGACTACTAATGATGCTATCTGTAGTCATGCTACAGCTCATCACTGCTATACGTAATAACACCCACAAAAGATTTGTTGTACATATAAACAGAGACCTTGTGCATAAAACTAGCTTAGTTAGAAGCTTAAATTAAAAGTTTTTTTCATTGTCAGTCAATCGAGTGTCACTGAAATTACTTAATTTTGAGTTTAGTGGCCAGCAGAAAACTAATTGTCTTCTGACTCCAAAACAGCATGATAAAAGTTGCTTGTTCTGCTGGATGCCCATAGTTCTAAGTCTTTAATCAGAGGTACTTAAAGCTTACTGCAAACCCACTCACACAGCAGTAGCTTGGAAGCTGTACACATTTTTGTGAAGGAGACCCAAATTGGCAGTTTTTTGCTTCCATCAAACAACGCACAGAGAGCATGACATGTTTGAAGTCTTCTGACCAACTTTGTATATGTTTAGGGAGTACTGCACATGCATACATTTCAGTTGCAGTGTCAAAACGATAGATTGTTAAGGCACTGTTGAGGTCTGTTAATGTCAAGTTGGCTGCTTAGCCTGGTAGTGTTACTGTAAAGAAAACTGAGAAATGCCATCTGTTCTGTTACACTCCAAACTAATAAAAAACTTAGATTTTTAGTATTGTGACAGAAAATTAAAACCCTTTAGCTTTGTATTTTTTTAATGGCACATATGCTACTTTATTTCTGTATTCAAATTTGGAGGACTCTTGTCATCCCACAGCCTAGTTTACAGCCGATAATCTGGAACTCTGCAGCAAACAGACAGAATAATAGACAAGATAACCTTTATAGCTTGTATCAGTCTCACCATGAATGGGGTGGAGACACTGCTGTGTGCACAGACTGTGCAAACAAGTGTGTTTCACTTTATAAACAGTTAATTACACCTGTTTAAATCAAACAATGCAACACCACTAATAAGTATTTGGATGTTCTTCTCTTTGTCCTAAAATGCATCATAGCAGGATGTGTACTCAGTGTGATGTCCTCCTATTTGTCAGCTTGTTAGTTGAATTTGTGTGAACTCAAAACGAGGTTGCATCATAAAGGTTGGAAGACCTGGTTTGGTTTGAGGGTGCATTTTTTACTTGTTATGGTTAGCTGTCTCACTGTGCTTGTCAGCCTTTCAAATGTTGAGTAACATAGGCACCCACTATTAGCTGTGGCTATACCTGTGTTCGTCCCCCTCCCATGCTCCATTGCTGCACTGTGACCAAATACAGAACCCAGCATTGAGGATATCATCAGTTAGCTAAAGCAGCTTGACAGTATTTTGGGATATAAGTTTTTTCAACTGGGACTGGGATGGTTTGAGTTGATAACGTCACAGGGAACGTACTCGTAGGTCAGAATTTCCTACTTGTGACTGGAACGTGTCCAGCTTGGGTGTGATGTCATTCCCACTCCCCTCTGCCCAGTTCTGATGTAAAAGGAACTCACCATGAGGATGCATCAGATTGCATGCATATTGATTTTAGTGATGTGCAACCACATTTGGCACACACTTGTAAACGCTGAACTGTAAAGAGGACCAAACCTAAATCAAACAAAACCAGTGTGGAATAGTTTTCTTAAGTTAGAAAGACAAATATAACACTCTAGGAATTACTTTACATAAAAGGAAGTATGTGTAAATAAAGGTGTATACATATTCTAGCGGCACATGCCTCACAGCAAGGAGGTTGCTGATTCGAAACCCCTGGGTAGGTTCGGTCAGGGCCTTTCTGTGTGGAGTTACATGCTCTCCCCATGCATGTGTGGGTTGTCTCCGGGCACTCTAGCTTCCTCTAACATTCCAACATCATGCTAATTAGGTTGATTGATGTCTCCAAAAAGTTGACTGAAGGTGTGAGTCTCAGTGTGAATAGTTGTCTCTCTATGTGGCCCTACAAATGGCAGACTCCAGCCGATCGCAGGGTGTTAATGTTAAAGGAGTGAAGTGTGAACTGCTGTCCAAGGGCTGCCTTTGTCTGTGGCTGTCATAGTCACAACATACGTTGAAGCAGACAGGAGTATTTATTAATGCTTTTTCTTTATAACATCTAAATATCATTAGATTTGTCTCCAATTGAAATCAAAACAGACATTTGCTGAGACTGTGTGCCAACTTGGTCACAATTAAAACTGTAACTTAGACTTTGAGCTGGTGGAATAAGTTTGCATAGAGTTCTCTGGCCCTTAAAATTGTCATATGTTATCTACATTTATTAGTTTATTTTTACACTATTTATGTCGAAGGAGATGTTTTGTAAAACTGATAACCTGACATGCCAGATAGACAGTTTAATATATGTTCTTTTTTAAGATTATTTTTGGGCATTTGTGCCTTTATTGATTGGAGGGACAGACAGTAGATAGGCTTGTGAAAGAGGATGAGAGAGAGAGAGTAGGGGAGGATACTGAATACTGGCCACAGGCTGGATTTGAACCCGGACCGGCAGGTTGTATACCAGCCAGTTAGCCATCACCCACTTTAATATTCTTCAGAACATTTCAATAGTTATCTGAGCAACAGCCCAAGGAAAGTGTAGAATCAGATGTTGAAGTAGGTATGTGCTTCTGCTGCTTTGTAAATGACAACAATTGAGCCAAATACATTTGTATAAGCATTAACCTTTGTCATTAAGTAACTATGTATGATTTTGGATAAAATTTGTTATTTTAAGTTAAAATGATATTTCAATAGTATTACGTTGGTTGTACCACCTGACATGGAAATTGTATCAGCCTACCGATGAACTAAAAATATGAATGTTTTTTTTAACATAGCTCTCCAATCTTGTTGTACATTTTGTATGATGACGGGGCAGTCTGATTCTGAGTAGAGTTATTCTTAAAACTGCCCTATGACGCATAACAAATCCTGTATAAACATGCCTTGATCCACATCTGTATTTGACTTACCACTAAATGCTAGTCACCTCTTTCCTGTGCCATGGCAGCCATTCCCAGAAAATCATCAAAATCTGTTAAGAACATTCTTCTTCATAGACAACAGAAGAACAGATAAGCAAGGAAACATTCAGACACCAACAAATGGATTCACTTTTGCCTTGTGCCATATCCAACAACCCTGGAGATTTTCATCAAAATCCATTTAGAGGCTTTTGAGTAAAAATATAATGACACCGAGCTGGATTAGGATCGCCAGACAATCTAATCACTCCTTGTGGCTTGACCAACATTCCCTGAAAGTTACATCAAAATCTGTTCATAAGTTTTTGGGATATCACGCTGACAAACAAACCATTTATTTTTCATTTATCTTGAGCTTGTTTAGTTGGATGAAATTAAATCTTCAGAGCAAATGTTTTTCAACTGGAAAAGAGATGAATCATTCGGCTGTTCACAAGGGAGCTGGATATGTGGTTTTGTTGGTCCTCAGGAGATTTCAAAAACACTCACCAGAACGGACCCCATTAAGCAAACAATACTCGCTCCTCTCATTCAAATGAGGCAGATCTGCTGAATGGACGCTTTCTCTGATGGTATGCTTGTGTGTGTTTGTGTGAGTGTGTGCCCATTTGTGGTGGTTGAAAGCTATTGATGTTAGCCCAAATCCAGGAAGCTTGTTTCACTGACCTGGCTGTAGAAGTTCAGAGAGAGAGCAACCTGATACACGTGTTTAAAATGCTTTAAACAATCATTAAAGCGTTCTCCAAACATTACTCCCATTATCACTTCATCCTCCAGTCTGGGAATGTTGACAAATCCCCATCAAAAGTCCTCCTCAGTGGTGTTTTCTGTGTCTTGTTATCAGTAGCTCCAGCTAATTTTCTGTCTGAACTGTGCGAATGATAAAGCCAGCTTACTCTGCTCAGATCTTTTCCATGGATTACTTTTCCCCAGCTCAACTTTGATGATTTAAATGACAGGAGTTGTTATGAACGGGATTAAAGGACGTCTGCGAAGCCAGGGAAAGCCTGTTACACATTAGCAAAGTATGAGATAACAGCTGTCAAACTCCAGAGCGGTCTGATAACAGAGAGGCTGATTAAAAAGAAGATGCTGATGTTCTCCAATATCAGAGAGGCTTTTAAAGGAAGAGTGCACCAAATATCAGGAAAAGAAAAAAAAATTGCAAACTAGTTTATGTCAATGACTGTGGCTAAAAATGACAGACGACATAACTGAAATGTGCAAATCATTGTTTTCTATCCATCAGCTGTCAGTCAGCTGACGTTAGACTAACACGCTCTGACACAGTTTGTCTCATTATCCACAAAGATCCCAGATAAAAGCTCAGCACCCTCATTCTAAAAATATGTGAAGGCTGACACAGGGCTTCTGTACTTGACTGTAATGTGATATTTTTTTTCCAAAAACATAATTTTTAACCAACAAAACTGAACTTCATGCTAGTTAAGCCAAACTAGATCCCACTGCTTAGATTTATGTCAATTTTTAGCATCTATCACGACTTTTTTTTGTTGTTCTGTCCAAATGAAGGTCATTGACATTGTACGATGATCCATAAGGCTGAAAGTTGGATCCGTCCAGTGCACCGCAGCTTTCATCAATTGATTGTGTTACAGAACCGGTGATTCAGTGATTACTGGTTTATTTGTAATTTATCAACTTTTATGCTACGGCCACACGGACGCAAGTTGGCGTATTAAAACGTGCCTCGCGTATCGCCCGAGCCTGGACGCTGGACCATTTTGACAAGCTGAGGGGCGATGCGCGTCACTACGCAGGCGGAGTAGAGAGCCGGAGCCAATCCAAATCCAGCTGGAAATGAATATTTACAGAACTTACCTTCAAAAGATGTCTCCTCAGCGACTTTCACCCTAGCCTGCTCCTTTTTGTTCCGGTCTCTGTCGAGCACACTCGTCGAATCGTATAGCTCCGGATGATGGCAAACAGCGCAGGTCAACCTCCCCTCCATCTTTGAGAGGGTTTTGAGTAGGAGCAGGAGGCAGGAGCATCACACGTCATCAAATCAATGACGTCGGGGGGAACGTCATCCCTGATTGGCTGCCGCGGCACAGCGTCACGCGAATTTGCGTTGAAAGTTCAATATTTTCAACTTGAGCGTAGAGGCGTTTGACGCCCCAAACGCGCCGGATGCTCCATACGCGCATTGCTAAACGCGTCCAAACACGTCTTTGCATTGACCTTGTATGTAATCTCAACGCACTTCTTTGCGAATTTGCGTGCGATGTGGCCGTAGCATTATGCTTTTAAAGAAATGTGTGTCAGGTTGTAAGTCAACCTTCAAATAAAAGATAATACTCATGGATGCTTTACCCTCCTGTCTCTAACTATTCAGAGCTCCCCTTTTTTGTGTTTGTAAAAAAAACAAAACAAAGAGAAACAAATATTTAATTTTTTGAGGTATTAAATTTTGTTTTCTCTTCTTTTCTTTGTGTTTAGACATCAGTTCTGTTATTTCCAATGGACATCAAAGCTCTGCAGTACATCTGCTCTGAAACAGTCACACTGGGTCTCTTCTCAGGGTTCCCACATACCCAGGAAAACCTGAAAAAATAATGACCAATTTTCAAGTCATGGAAAACATATGGAAAATGACACAAGCAGTAAAATGTCCTGGAAAAGACTGAATTTTCCTGGAAAATCTTTTATCCTCACTCTGCTTCTCTCTACTTTGTTAGTGAATGCAAATGGGTTAAAAAAATTATGCTTAGCCTATATGTCTGTTCTCAGCTGTCAAAATTCAGCTGCAGAGTTTCTCACAGCGCTCCATGTGACTCTACCAGCCAATGAAATTTCGTACCGCCATAGTCCCGCTACTCAGGGTTTTCATATGACTTTGTCGCTAGATTTAGAAACTTTTCAGACCCCAGTAAGGGCTTATTTTTCCCCAAAGAAGTGACCAAACTGTTGACTTTCAGTTCAAAAATGTTCCTGTATTGTACATCGTATCTATTGTATGTTGTGTGTGTGCATGTGTGTGTGGGTTGAAGGGATGAGGGGTGTAAATGTCATGAAAAAGTCCTGGAAAATAATTTCTAGGAAAAAGTAGGAACCCTGCTTTTGCATCCAAAGAGCTGCTGCTGGATACAGAGGTGAAACTCTGAAGCTTTTCGTCCCTGCTCTATGCTACTGTGCTCCTCTCAGCTCTGTAATTGATGCTGCTGATACACCTCTATCCTCGAACACTGAAGGACATAAACTGCTACATGAGTTGTTTATCTGAGTACGCACTTCTGCCATGTATATTTGACATCGATTGCTGCCTGTTGACGTACACCCAGCCAAACTCAAAGGCTTTAGTTGTGAAGTGAACATTGCATTTTGACCATAAAATACTGGTGTCGATATCAGAATCAGCAATGATAAATTCTAGAAATAACAGAGTTTGGGATAATGGCAAAATCAAATACTGTGCAACCTGATTTGAAAGCTGTGACAGGCGTTATGAGCGCTTGGCTAAGCGAGCTGCAGAGTGAGTGTTGATATTTAGGATAGCAGGGAAGTGTTTTTACCATCTGCAAGTATGTTTATTGGGCTTCTCCTAGAAAATACACTCAGAGGCTCTAAGCAGACACACAACAGCAGGATTGTCTCTGTGCTCAACCACAGAGTCTGTTTGAAATGCAACTGCAACACTAAATAGGTGGTATTTTCTAACTCTGACCTGCATTCACACAGCTGAGGGAGGGAGACGTACCCTCTTTGTCCTCCTGAATTCTAAACTACTGGCTGTTTGTGTCAACAAACTGCTAGCCCATTTGACCATTTGTAGGAAACAGCACAGCTCAGCAGAAACGGTCACACTGTCTTGTGGTGTGATTTTCAAAATAAAACTTATCATATAGGCACTGTTTGAATCAAAAGTTTGACTTTCAATCAATGTGGCTGGATAATTCATCAACAAACTGATATAAAGATGCATAATAATGTTTTTTACACCACTTTGCCAAACAGAAATGATGAATATAGGATGTATTGTTTCTATTTCAATGTAAAGTTTGGCCAAATAGGTGTACAATCACCCACATAAAACGTAACTTTTCTTTTTATTAAGCTTAAATAAAGCTCTTTATATTAATGTCTCCCCTTCATGGAGGCTGAATTAAACATCAGCCATGTTGTCTACAGGTGGGTTTTGGGGACAAAAAGAGCAAAACACATGCTTGAATACAAGTCTTGCCTCTGGTCCTGAAATCTACCTAGATGGCATGCGAAGATGTAGAGTGAGCGAGCAGGTATTACAAAAGAAGTCGGTGCAGTGTTTGTAAATGATGCCCTGTTCACAATCCTTTTTGGTCTTCACTGGCTCTCATCTCTTAGTAATGTGATGTTTACATAACGGATGGGCTCATTCCAAAATCAGAACACAAGATGTCGCTAAAATGCCAATTTCTATGCACTGCACCTTTAAGTTTTTTCTTGTGCTGTGCAGGCCTTCTGTACAGTGAATGTCTCAGGCCTCCCCATCTGAGCCTGCTGCAGTGCTGTGCTAGTCTGATTTTCTGAAGTCCTGCAGGTTGATCTTGCCAACCTCCATTCTCCCAAGACTTCACTCGGCTAAAAACTTAATCGCCCAATCAGGATAAAGAGGCGGGAGCTGCAGATGTGATGACAGCGGAAAGTGACTGCATATTTGAAAACAATGGCAGCTTCTGAAACATTCTCAGTGGATGCAGATATCTGTGGTTTTATCAGAAATTTACTCAATTTCTTTTTTGAAACAGAGTAAAGAACATCACTTCAAGCTTTTATTATGGGAAACAATGTTTTTGCTCTTCCAACGATTGGCTTCTGTTAGAGTTTGGTCTACCAGCGGGCTCCTCTGGTTGTGAAAAAGATGAGAAGGAATCCAAACCCCGTTGTGATAATTGTCTCTCGGCTGGTTGCCCTCATGGACAGTCACATTAGAGAAGCTGGGGGCTTGGGATCACTGCTGGGAAACTGGGACAGAATGTGAAATCCTCTGCAGATGATGCCCGTTAGTTTATGGTGGTTGTGGTTACTCAGAAATACTTGGTAAAATATCCTCTCCTCAGAAGTTTACCAGGAGAATTTGGTGGGGGTTGTCGTAAACGTGATTTATGTCACAGATAAGTGGTAAATTACACTTCACTGTGGCTAAGCTAATGACTAACATCTGGCTCTACCTGCTATGTCATACTGTGGCTTGATATGGATTGATCTGTGATAATTGTGATGAGCAGAACAATTGTCAAATCACTGGCTGCTGTTGTTTTTGAAGGTTCTACCCCTGGAAACATTTTCAAACAGCTCTTTTCCCAGATAGGCTAGTGAAATGTTATATATGAGTGTATGAAACAGTCATGGCATGTCAGATTAATCTGAAGCACAAGGCACAAGTTTTAAACCTTGAATCTGAGTTAAATCTGAAGCCTCATAACCCTTTAACACTAAAATTACCAGGTCAATGCGTGCAAATCCTTTCTCACAGCCAACAGACCTGGGTCCAACTGGCAGCAGACGAGCTGCATGGCTGTTTTTTTTCCTGTGGTGTGTCAAGCTGATGTCATCACGTTGATGACATTATCCCTGTACCGAAACACGTCCATGTAAACAATGGAAAGGAGCATGGACGCCGTAGACACTTTGGTCAGCTGTTTTTTATACTTTGTACTTTCATCCCTCTAAACTAAGCCCAGACTGAACAACATTTGAGCACAGATGACACGAAGGTGGGTGGAATTTGTTGCTGGGACAGCAAAGAGTCATGTAAGTCAGTCGACCGAGTCAAAATGCAGATTAGAGCCTTTCAAACTGACAACAGGAGCCGATTGTTACCGGGTTTCAACTGTTATTTGGCCAGTCTGAAAGGGGTATTACAGGGAGTCCCAGTCACGTCTTTAGTTACCTCTGTGTGCTACATAAGTTTTACTCTAGTCCAACCGTTGTAAAGGAGTCCCCGTCTCTGACTGTCAACTATCGTATTGCAGACTGCAAATAGGAAGAGAGAATGTTTCTAGACTGGACTGAAACTGCACTTTGTGTACTTGAATGCCGTAGAGTTCTGTACTGCTCTCATGTGCATTGATACTAAGACGAAAATGGTACAAATTCGAAAAAAAAAAAACGCCCAATCCTTATTTTTCCCTCCTGATGTTAAAAATTGTTTATGTTCCTCAGGCAATGAATATTGAAGCCATGCCTGCCTTTTCTCAAATCACCCTGGGAGTTGCACCTCTTACATTTGAAACCACTTCACAACACTCAAATGGGGTACTAATTGATCTAATCCAGATCAAGGTGGACACGTAGAAAACATGAATTTAATATGTTTACTGCATGGAGCACTCTCGGGTCTGGTTTCATGATTGCAGGACCAAATTGCTGGTTGTTTCTCCTCCATAACTGGATGAAATCAGCTCTGATAGAAGCCCAGAAGATGAAGTGTGCCTCTGAAAGCAAAGTTGGCTCAAATTCACAGCTCTGTCACAGAGAAATGAGACTCATACAGGCTTCTGCACACTGAAGGCTACATTTATGAGCCACACGCTGTAGGCTGGATTATAGTTCATTTATCACTGCAGGACCTTGTGCTTTTTGGCCTCTGACACGCGTACAGTCCACCCCCTGATTCTCACACGCTTCTCTATGGTGCTTTTAGAACCCGTGGAAGGTCAGCGAGTGGCAGTCTGGTCTTATAAATGAGCTCGAAGTAAACAAGGACACCCATGAAGAACATCTGAGGACGTGGAGAATTCTCTGATAGAAATACTCAGAGACCATCTTTCCAATTCTTATTCTAGCCTTAGAAGTCACAGATTGTCAAACCACTGCTTGCCAGGCAAATGATTATTCTCCAACTGGTTTTGTGAATAAACACCCCCAGTGCTTCAGGCTGATTTGAAATTCCCCGGCTGTCTGCTTGTGATGTATTCCTGCCCCACAGTCACAATGCAAATCAGATATTTGTCTGACCCCTCTGTCCTCCAGGGCTCCCATGGGCCTTATAAACATTGAAAGTCTGACATTTGTCCTTTTGAGGGAAAAAATAAACAACCCCTCTGTTTTTTATTCATTCAGTTAAACTGCAGGAACCCTTTTGAAGAACACATATTGGTTAATAGCTGCTTTAATAAGGCTGCAAGTGTGCAGAGACTTGATAAGACCCCATAAGTCATTTAATGTAATAATTTGCTTCGTAGCATACTCTGCTTTACAAAGAAAGGCTAATATTTTCTTAGCTTTTATGTAAGGATAAAAAAGAACTTCTGTAGTTATGTTCGACCAGTTGATTACTAGGAACTTTCAGTGGTCATTACCTCTGCCAGCGAGACTGTGTTGTTGCTGGAGTTTGTGCGGCTGTTTGTCTGTCTGCCAGAACAATTACTAAGCTGATAAAAATGTGTGGAACGATTTTGATTAAATTTTCAGCAAGTGCTAATCATGGCAGGATGGCATAGTGGTGCAGCAGATGCCTCACAGCAAGAAGGTCTCTGGTTCAATCCCTGGGTTGGGCAGGGCCTTTCTGTGCGGAGTTCACGTGCTCTTCCTGTGCATGCATGGGTTCTCTTCGCTTCCTCCCACCAGTGTAAATTTTGACAGTACTTTTTCATTTAGTTTTAGTCTTTTGCCTAAAAAAGTGCTGCCACAAACGACTATTTTAATAGTCGACGAGTCAACGACTATTTTTACGATTAGTCGACTAGTCACATCATGCATGAACTGCAGTGTACCACACTAGCATGCAGCTGGTGGCCCAAATCGCTAACAATGAGCAGACCTGGCAGCTATGGCGCCTGTGTAGTTGAGCATGCGCCCCATGCGTGAGTGTATTTTGGGGGTGTGCTGGGTTGATTCTTGCGAGCGTGGTAACCAGAAAACTGGATTAGGAAAGGACAAACTACCAACCACACTCCTGTCTTGCTTTGTAGTGGGCAGCTGGGTGATAATCGTGGGATTCACACAAGTAGAAGAGCAAGCCCAAGTCACTTTTAATGAGTGGACTTGGCAACACAATAACTGTTGTCTCAGTCTGCGCTCAGCCTGCTCCCTCACGCTTTGTTCTTCCCACATGGCTGTAGTAATAAACTTTTAGTAGACGCACAATAGTAAAACACTGGAATCAGGCACATTTCGGGGAAAGCGTTAACCTGGGACAAGTCATCCAAAACAGGGACTGTCCCCGGAAAATCGGGGATGTCTGGTCACCATACTGCTGACGCTAATGTTAGCAGCTAACTAGCCAATTAGCTTATCGAGACGACTGTCCCTCTTTGTCAGAAATTAAATCAACCATGACGTGCTTCCTTTTCAGATGCTTATGCATCGTCGTCGTACTGCCGTGGAAGGCAAGTTCCACTTTGCAGATTTTGCATTAGAAATTCTTCTCTTTTGTTTTGGTAAGCTGCACCCAAACTTTCGAGCCCCATTGCCGGTCAGCCATGATGCTGTTTGGACATAACTCTGCCGGTGACAGCACTGCTGACCCAGATTACCACTACTGCGCATGTGTCAAGGACAGAAAGGCGGACAAGACAGCAGAAGTATTGCGACAGTGTTGAGTGTGTGTTCTTTCTGTCTTTTAGTTTTAGTCATAATTTAATCATCTAAATTGTTTGAATTTTAGTCTAGTTTTAGTTGATGCAATTACACAGCATTTTAGTGGAGTAAAGTTCAAGACATCTTTTGTTTCCTTGTATTTCTGAAGTCATGTTATACACTTGTATCCCACCACCATGAAGCTAAGTCAGTTGTGATTGGATGTCCTGCTTAACTCGTCCAATCTTTCCACACAACCAAAGTGGCTGTGATTCCTAACTTGTCTTTGCTTTCGACATGACAAAATTAAATCTGACTGGATTTAGTCCCTGTCAAACATTTTTATCCAGTTTAAAAACTAAGACGATAATTAAGTTAAAATGAAAATTCAATTGACACTGCCTCCCACAGACCAAAATCATAATGACACAGACCAAAAACATGCTTGAGCTCTTTTTGTTTAGATTTCCTCATTAAAGCCTGACAGACACCTCATATGAGACTTAAAGAATACTGGTAACATTTTAGAGATCATATATTTGGGTGTTTTGTGCCTTAATTGACAGGGGAGAGAGAAAGGGTAGATTGACTTGTGAAAGGGGGCAGAAGAGAGAGTAGATTAAAGACACTCTGCAAACCATCCACCGGCTGGATTCAAACCCTATGTGGCAGAAGCACGTAAATGGGTTATGCCTACTTGCTTACCACTCTGCCAATCTAGCACCCACTGATTACATTTAAAATAAGAAAATGCTGAGATAAAAGGGGTTTGGCACCTCACTTCAGCTCATTTGTTCTCTGTATTTATACCCTCTAAATAACTGCATGTCTTCATCTGATCACCATCTACAGCAAAAATCACACAACAGTACCATCCTGCAGAAGTGCCTGATGATAAATCTGTGTTAACAGTTTTTCCACTGTCTTTTCGTGCTATTATAAGATTTTATACGTTCCCATTATCACCATTTCAAACATGCCTGTACTTTTGTGTTGATGCGCGGTAGGGAAATAAAAGGAGCATAGCATAATTTTTAACTGTTCAGTTCCCTCTTCAGAATGCAAGGTTTAAAACAACGTAAGTAACTGCACAGCATTGTTGTAAATGTGTGCTGTCTCCTTTGCAAGTCTGATGTCAGCAAATATCAGCACATAATGTGAGCTTGATTGCTTTGCAGAGTTTCCCCTGCTGTCTAAGGTTTTATCACAGGGAGGCCTGAACGATATATTACGTTTTCATCATCGGCATATGAAAATGCACAATGAGCCTTATGAGGAGGATAACTTTGAGACTATAAAATAAATAAAAAACAGCATAAATAATGTTGCGAGTTTTGTCTTTGAGCAGATCCGCTGAGTGTTCTTGCTCCGCTGCTTTAAACGTTTGTGTCACAGGTTTATATGACATTTCTCTGCACTCTTGTAGTTTTTTTTTAACTCATCTGCTGTGATTGTAGACTGAAGAAGAACTTAAAAATATAGGAGAAACTTAAAGCTCATCAAGACTTTTTAAAATGCTGATAGATGGAGAAAGAGACATTTTCAGAGTGCCTTCGATACAGGTGTTTTTTTTGTTGTTGTTGTCTTTTTTAACATTGTTCGATTTGATTTGTATGAGTAATTCATACATTTATAATTGTAAGCTGCTCAGGTCTTACACTAATATGAGTGTGACTTGTTGAGAAAAAAACTGAAATGATGTCGGAAGCATTTCCAATCAAACTACTGCTTTCATGCCTGGAAAGCATTTTCTTTTTTGCTGTGCAACTGCTTTTTTTGTGTCAAAAATAAAAATATCCAACTGTTCAGTTCAAAATGCAAAGTCAACGCACTTGTTTTCATTTTATCGCTGGAGCTATCAGAAACATGCAGGCTGTAGGTAAACATGGGGAATGTGGAATATGTTGATAAACTTGAGCCTTTTCAATGACCAAATGGAGCCCACCTCCAAGGTGTAAATTTTGTTGACTAATTATTTTCGTCACAGTTTTCATTTTCGCTAACAAACTTTTTTCCCCTGACAGAAACTACACAATAACTAATAAAAACAAGTGCACATGGACAAAAAAATTAGAACTTACTCAACTGACATGTTCATCAACTAATAAAATCTACACTAAAATGTTTGATAGAGATTTAGTCCAATCAGACCTTATTTAGTCATGTAGAAAGTAGAGAAAAGTTAGGAATATATCCAATCACAACTACTTGAAAATTGCGGAATGGTTGGATGAGTGAAGAGGGACATCCAATCACAGCTGCCTGAGCTTGGTGGCGGTGGGATTAGTTGAAGAGTGTTCCAATCAGAGCTGCTCTCTTTATGAATGGATACATTCATGTAGAGCAGGTTCACTGTTTGATGTCAATTCTGGTATCATAACTGAGATGCTCAGCCTGGTAGCTACATTAAAGGTGACTACATTACACAGAAAAGTTACATTTGTTTCTGTTAATTTATACTTTCAAACATGAATAGCATTTAGTTAAGGGTTGTTAGATGTTTCATTTTATGCAAGTGCAAAACACGACTTCAGAAATTAAAGGAAGCATAAAAAATGCCTTATATTTCACACTTCAGATCTAAGTGGACTTAGTTTACAGTTAATTTCATCGGTTAAATGTGAAATTTCATCAAACTAAAAGTAGACTAAAATAAAACAATTTAAATGACTTAATTCCGACTAATACTGAAAGATATTGTGGACTAAAGACTATCAATAAAACTAAACTAGTTAGTGCTGACAAATGAACACTGCACCCCTAATGTTGTTTTTCATGATAGCTGCCCTTGTCAAGTGGCAGAGCTCTGCTTGTTCAGTCTGTTTTTATCACTAAGTTTACCTCTCATATGTGCACGCAGACCCTCTTCATTGATGCTTCCTGCTTGTTTACCCCGTAGAACAAGGAAGGAGAGAACTACACTACACATTCAGTTACAGCTACATCAATGAATGAACACACAGAGACTAACACAAGTTATGTATCAAATTATAGGATTGTTTGAAGTTTGGAACACCTAAAAAACTATTATGTGTGACCTTTTAATTTAACACTGTTGCTGCAAACAAGCAAAAAGAAGTCCCTGATATGACGGTATGCTAGTATTGCCCTGCTGTAAAACCAAGCATGAGAGGTGTATGCTGGAAATGTTTCAATACGTCGCTCACTGCTGGGGCTTCTGCAAAACTCTGATAAACTACTTTTGAAAGGTAAAACATCAAATGCATTCATTAATTAGGCTGCAAGTGTGTGGAGACACGATAAGGCCTATTAAAAGCATTAAATGGAATCGACATTGCAGCCACCAGTTATTATGAATATATTTTAGGGGCCCATATTAGAAGGAACACCTCACAGCTTTTTTTGTATACAATGTTGCTGTTAATTATGCAGCCACTTGATAAAGTGTTGTTAATGTTTCTGCTGCAGCGTTCGACTCTGTTCGTTTTCAGTGGATGGGTTTGACATGTCTCTCATCACTAAAAAAGAACTCTAGGATTTGAGCCAGACTCCTCATATAAGCTTGTGGTAATGTCCTCAATTCTGGCATCTCTGTGCTGTCATCTGTAAGGCCTTATCCCTGTGCTCCCTCTTGGCTTGTCTGACCTGCAGCTTCCTGCCTGTTCCCTCTCTGTTGCTATTCTGATAAACATTAAAGTTGAATAACCGTTTAGCCTGTGGTTGTATGAAAAAAGAGAAAGAAAAAGCGTCTCCCTTCTGCTCTATTGACATCGTGTAGGAGAGAGGGAATGATGTTTTCTGCCAATAGCAAGCAGTGATTTCAGAGCGCTCTGCAAACCTCAAGGCTGCACCTCCAGGAAGCGTAAATCCAAAGTGCACAGAAACAAAATTGAAATCGAATAGATTCAGGCTGCCCTCGCAGAAAAAAAACAGCTCAGTGTCAGATCGCAGTGCACACGCTTGTAGGAAAAATGAGCCTCCTCAAGGCATATTTTGGAGAGGGGAGTAATTTCAGGCTGCAGTGAATTTTCTGCAAACAAGTGGGAAATGGGAGCACTCTGCAATTAAGGAAATCACATCAACTCTATGAATCCTGGGAGGTTAAGAGCAATTAGAGCGGCTGTGAGAGGAGGATTTAGACAATTTAACATGCTTTATGATAACTGTTGTGAGAGTTTATCAGGGTCGATCACAGTGCTGTTTATTAACTTTATGCATTAATGGTGTCTTAGCACTATAGGACCTACCTGTTTATATTACTTTCTTGGGACATTCAAGATTAATATAATATCTTGAAAGATGTGCTTAAGCTTGCTAGTTTTAAAACAAACTAATAAAAAAGCACTCACACTGAAGAACCAAGGGTCATTTAAGGGCACCTTGATGATGAAAAATATTGAAAATATTGACTTTTTTCTTAATAATCCAAATAGGGATGTACAATGATGTCAAAACACTATTGGTATCAGCAGATATGAAAAGATTTTGCAGATTCTTAAAAAAATATTATTTGGACCACATATGGGCCATAAAGCCCATAATATTAGCAGGATGTAAAATTGCCAAATCTTAACTCATCTTCACAGAACATCCAATTGTATTAATCAAAAGTGTAACTTGTAAAGACTAAATGTGTCTTTACTCAATTCTCATGTCTTTCTTACATAAATAGACGGCCTCCATGAAAGTAAGAAGTCCATTTTAGTAAAGTGACATACTGGTATCAGCAGTCATGAGATTGGAAATGTCAACCTATTGAGTATTAGGCAGAAATCCAATATTGTGTGTCCCTAGACTCAATAAATGTTGTTGTTATGTATGAGGCAGCCATGGCTGTGTACCACGCTCCATAAAGAAAAGGTTAGACAGCCCTATGCTAAACCAAACCATAATAATTAATATATAAATTCTTGGACATATTTTTCACATGGGTTACACATTGGTATCTGTATAATGGTATGAAATTGGTAGTGGATGATAATTGCTTTAAAGGTAAATATTGGTATTAGTAATAGAACAAATTCAGTGGATATTAGAGCCTTATATATCAGCACTAATTTTTGCATATTAACCTGAAGTTTAAAGTTTAAAGCTTATACAGGGGCATATGTTCTGTCAATAGATCAGTCAATCAGTGTTTGCAGTTTGAAATGGTAGACAAAGCTTAATTTAACTGTAAAAATACATTTTGCATGTAATGTGGATGTTATCCGAAAAACTACTTTTCATTATCTCTCAGTATCAGTAATGACCCTATCAAAACTTATTTTAGATTCTGGCATTTGATATCAGTATGTCAGTGTCATATATACATTGTCATATTTCCTCATTTCTCACTTTTATCATGCAGTTTGTTTTCCATGACTGTGCAGATGTGATCTGAATTGCTCTGAGGCTTATGAGAATTCAGTTTTTTCAATTTTCGTGCGTACAGAGGAAGGCATACAGGGAGGCTGAGGAAATACCTGATGAGTAAATATCATTCATGTAATCCAAAAAGATCATTTAAACTGTAGCAGTGTCAAATATTAAATTTTTATTGATGCACTGTTATGTGAATGTAGATGAAAATACATCGATGCAGAGTTAATTGTTTAGTTTTGTAGAGGCCGTTGCCAGGCGACAGAATCAATTTTTTTTCCAATGAGAAAAAGCATGTAAAAGGACATGAGACTCCTAAATGTTTTTTTTTTTTAACAATGAAAACAAAAACAATAAAACTCTTTTATATATTAGCTATAGTTAATCTCAAGTGACATTTCCAATTAATCATAGGTGTTCATATTATCTGGTTGCCTGTATATTTTTAGTCTCAAAAGAAGCTCAGCCTCTTTTAAACAGTGTGTGCCAGTTTGCGTCATCTCAAACTTTCCTCTTTTGTCAATGGAGTTTAAAGGAGACTCAGGTCACCTCAATAACTAAACAACTGATGTCAGCGCTCGGCCTAAAAGGCAACATGCTGCCTCATTGAATGAATTTTTTGGAAAGACATACTGTTGACATTTACCACATTTACAACTACTTCCAAACCCTTGTGTGCAAAACCAAACAGGAACATATTGCGCCCTTTTGTTATTCTTTTGTTTTTATATTCTTATGTATCTTTTAAAACAGATTTTGATACAGTAATCTCACTAATAAAGCAAAGACAAAACTATAGCACAATAAGCATGAACAGTCTTAAAAAGATATTTCACAATAATGGACATCATTATGAGACTGGGATTATTTCCTTGGCTGTTATCATGGCTCTAAAATTCATTATTGTTCCATCCTGATCCATAAAGTAACCCATGCATCCCTCCCCACCAGGATCATGTCTTTTCTTTACTTGCGAACATCATTATCAAGGAGAATAAACTTGTGTTGACATTCAGTTTCATCACAGCAGGAAGCAGCAGTCCGTCAGCTTCAGGATTTAGTGATCAGCAGACAAGCTGTTAACGTCAGAACCTGATGCAGTCTCTCCGAGCTGAGGGCTCGCCGCACTGCTAGACTGGGAAATGAGATTTCACCTTTAATGTGTAAAGCCTCCTGGAAACGAGGGAGACTGAGGGATGAAAGTCATTTGCAAAGACAAGTGGAGTTACTCGCCGCAGACTTAAGTCGTTGCACTCTATCAGTCAGAGCTGGGAGAGAGAGAGGATGAGGCAGAGGATGAAACACCTTGGGAGAAAAAGGCAGAGTGAGCGGGTAAAAGACGTGTTTGTTCACAGGCTGACTATGATGGAGAGCATTTCCCCCTCGGGTCCCCCACACAAGGCAGACGTTGACTCGCTGCTGGCTGCTCTGTATGCCTGTCAGGGATGTGCTGGCCCAGATCAGTGTGAGGAGCCAAATGAGGGACAGGTGCAGCAGACAGAGCGACGAGTCAGCCTTTTAATTACAGACACGTGCGTTATGGAGCTGCTCTTTTTTATGTTCAGATGATTAGGATTATCCCAGGAGGCCAATTTAAGGCCAGTACTGTGGGGCATATCGCAGAGAAGAGGACTCGATGTGGTGCTGTGTGTCAAACATACTTGATTTAGTTTGCAGCTTAAATATGTTTTAGTTTAGGGCTGAATGATATGGACCAAGTAACTCAATCTGTTATTGGCTACATTTAAATTAGAGCTTTAATTCCCCTTTAATTCAGAATAAAACTTAAATCCTCTTTAAAATGATTTAAAATGACCTTGTAAATACATAATTCCGAATGAAAATGAACTTTCCAAATTAAAGATGCTATGAGGAGTTTCTAAGTAAATACAAAAAAGTCTCACTTTTGGTTATATGCCTGATCTAAATACACACTTTAAGATGAGTTTTATAGCATCAAAATAGGTTATCTATGAATGCTATTCCGGCTACAAAACTATGATAAGTTTTCCAAAAATTGCTTGTTGTCACACATCAAAAACTACCGCTACGTAACTAGAAAGAGATACATTACCTTGTCGCTTTGCATCCTGTAAGTTTTTGAAAAAATAATTTGTAAAGCAATGCAGAGTTCTGAGGAAGGTCCAAGCTGCATTTATTAGCATCACAACAAACACACGCTTTGGCTTGGGTCACGTCTTTTGGTGCATTCCAATTGTAGTCAGAAGTAGGAATTTCTGAGTTCCGAGTAGGAAACTGCAACTGGAACGTCTCCCGAAGACAGAATTTCCTACTGGGAACTCGGTGAAACCTCGCCACCACCGAGTTTACAATTGAAGATGGATGCCCCCAGTGTGAACAGTTATTTAGCTCCTGTAATAATCAATTTATTTGCACTTCTGACTGGGGTGCTACTGGGGTGACAGGGCGTGCTAACAACAGCTAAACAATAGCCTGGTAGATTGACATGTTTTTTCCGACTTCAAATGGAACGCCAATAAGTTGAAGATGATGTCACTCCCAGTTCCGAGGTTACTGGAACGCAGCATTATGACAGTCGCCGTGCGTTCTCATGGGTAGCAGTCTTTATGTCTTCGGAAATAGATTCTCCTCATAGCACCTTTAAACTTTATTCTGCAGTAGGTGGCTGGTTTATTCTGAATCAAAATCTGAATTTGAATCATTTTTAGATCTTGTATATGTTCATTCAGCTTTAAATTAATTCTGGCTGTTCTACGCATGCTCGTTCACTAGTCCTGTCGGAATTACGAATATTCCGCAAGCAGAATGGCTGCCCAAGCATTAGACTCGAGCCTAGACAGTCTATCTAATTAGAGCCTTGAAGATGTGAAAATAATGAAAATAGTAGATTGACGTAAGCATAAAAATGCAGAGCTTTTATAAATTGTAGCACCCAAGTTGGACGAGGTTTTCCTGACTGAGACGCTGGAGATGCTGAACTGGATTTTGTTTTCTTCTGGAGTTTGATCCATTCCCAACCTTCACACCTCAAGCTGAACTGGATTGAATGTGAATAAATGTGTTTTCCATGTAAACCTCAAATCAGAAGTACTATTTCCATTTGACCTTGAAGGAGAAAACTCCAAAAAAATAATTCCTAATGATTAAATACTGAATACTTATTTCCAATTTAATCATGTACATCTTGTAACCGTGCCCACTTTGGCTTGTGGGTTTCAAAAAATTAATCATCAACTGACGGTACATTTAATTCTTTTGGAACTTAAACATCAGACTTGGGAGTTATGTCACATCCCGCTTTGATTCGTTCGAGTTACGAACTGCTTAAGTTTGGGTATTTGAAGAATCCGACTTCAGGGTAGGACATTCTGACCAGTGACACATCTTACATGCAACTCAGAGAATCTGACCTCTGAGATCAACTGGGATGCACCACTGTTTTCTTTTACTACCCACTGTATTTTATAGGGGGAGAAAAATATTGATGTGGCAAATATATCAGTGGTAAGTGGAATCCATTTCTGGATTCACTGGCTACCTTGTTAATTGTTTTCAAGCCCGATATGCTTCTAGGTGAGGTGATAATTCCACTGGGTGAAGGGAAATGGCACCAAAACACTGGCAGCTGCCAACCTGCAAGCCATTTGGATCTCAGCGTGACTGCAAACAAATCTTATCCTGTGATATCCCATGATTCCTAGCCCCAGCTCAACCCAAAACATGACTTGAAATACAGAAGCATAATTTATTGTGATGTAGTTGTATAAGACATAATATGTGTTTCCATGGCAATAATAATGCAATGGCTGACATTTCATCTCGGTCACTGCCTAACAAGTGCTGTTCGAATAAAAAAACCCCCAAAAAACCATGGTAACGCTCTGGCTTAAAAACTGCATGAAACATTTTCATGGTACTGTAAGTGCTAATCTAAAACAAATATAGCAAACACAATAGTCATTAAAATGTTCTGCATTTATATCTTTCAATGTGTAAACACAGTTAGGATTGTGGAAACGCAGGGTAGGGCATGTGCCTCTTTCTTGTTCAAACTTTGTGTTCAGGGCCTTTCTGTGTGGAGTGGAGTTTGCATGTTTCTCCCTGTGCATGCATGGGTTCTCTTTGCGTACTCCAGCATGCTTGTTAGATTATTTGGTGATCTGCCTCCCTCTGTGGCCTTCCTCTGGCTGGCGACTGGTTTAGGGTGTGCCCTGCCCTTTGCTCAATGTCAGCTAAAATAGGGTCCAGTAGGGTTAAATGATTTATCGTTTTCAGATCGAAGTTGCAATTCAGACAACGCAATCATGTGACTGCCAAAGCTTCCGTTTTTTGCAGCACGTCTGACTGACTCAGGATCTGTTGTGGTCAGCAATACAAAGCCTCTGTTCTGTGAAGTATCCCTTAATTAATATAAACAGATTTATCATCAGTATCAGATGATGAATAATGTGTTATGTGCTGTTGATTGTTTCATTACTGTCGTCTATATTGCATACATAGTGAATATTGCTCTGAAGCTTGATTTGAAGAAAATTGTGAATTGAAATTGTAATGCCTGCCAGAAAAATCACAATGAGATCTTCTCCTGAAATTGTTCATCCCCAGTGCCCTGCTCCTGTAAACTCAAAAGGAACAAGCTGTGTAGATAATGGATGGTCGATGGATTGAGTAGGTATCTTAATTTAAAGAAAAGGGAATGAACAGCTAAGGTGGGCGGAGCTGACAGAGTGTCAGTCTCTAAACTTTTATTTTTGACATTGTATCGATTTTAAGACCTCGGGGGTAAATTCTAAATATTATTTATTTAAGTGTGACCACTTTTGATTGGTAAGCCAATGGCAGGTGCCTAAAGCTAATACACAGGCATGTTGACTTGGAGCTTCTTTCTGGTGCTGTTGTGGGACGGCTTTGTGTATAATTCTGAAAACTACATATGTTGTCTTTCCAAGCTGCTCTGTGTGTGTGAAGTGTTTTTTTTTTTTCCCTGTGGAAACACTCTCTGACCTTTGCTCTCTATATTATTGCCTGCTGGTAATCTCAATGAAGCAGCAGTAAAAGGTCGCCAAATGCTAACTGCTGTTATCATTGCAGTTTTTAATCAGATAAATGGCTGAACTGTAAAATGCTCCTTATTAACTCCACCATTGAGAACATGCTATTAGCTGCAGGCTGATAAATGCCCCCTCCTTTTCTTCTTTGTGCTCGGTTTTATCATTGTTGGACTGGATATCGTGTCTCCCTTTTCCCCTGCTGTAAAACTTTGTGTACTTGACCACAGCGCTGACCTGTGATTGGTTTTTCTTTCATAGGGGAGGTTCAGGCCTGTACTTTTCTTTGGAGAGATTACTCTGTTATTCTTCCAGCTGAACGCTTTGACACGTGTAGCGTGTCTGTCTTTTTTGGTCGTTCTCGGTTTTAAAAGGCAGTCTGCTGTGGGCTTAAAGCATATGAGATAAAAGCATGTTTTTTGTGTGTCTGTGTACACAAGACAAAGCAGAGTGTTCTCCACATTACCTGACTGGCTGCACAGCATTTGCTATCAGGTGATGAGACAAAGCAGTCCAGGCTCAGTGGCTTTGACTAAGCATCATTGGAAGAGAGAGTAGTTTGTATGTTGACAGAGATAAACCATTTAACCTAAAGCAGGCTTTCACAGCTGTATGTTTTTCCTACAAACTGTGTCTACTTGCAGCTAGGGGTGTGTACAGATAATCGGCCAAATGGTTCAGTTCAGATAACAAGAAGAACAGCAACAGATTTCCAAGTCTTTTCTGCCACACTTCATTTTGTCAGGTGGACTAAAGCCTGTAATTGATGTGTAATATGGACTTCTGCCACTAGTTGAGGCTGAAGTTTCTATATTTTTTTGTCTTCCACCAATGACCTGGAAATACACTGCTGCACTTTAAATAGAATGTTGCAGAAAGTAGTCCAAAACCATGGTATTGATTAATGTTAAATGGGAGATAATGAAATGCTTTTGATCCAGAACAGTTCTTGTGTGTTTAAAATTACGTTTGCTAACAATCTGAAAAGGACTACAAAATGGCCAAGGACCCAACTGCAAGCAGTTCTAACCTTTTTTTTTTTTTCTTTTTCTTTTTTTTTAAATTTATAATTCATACCATATTGCCACAACCTATGACACCAACTGGTGCCCATGGCTGTGGAAATATTTAACTTAGGGCACAGGTTATTCGATTAAAGGGAAATCTTCAAACAAGGGGTTATAAAAGACGTTACATCTTGGTGTTACTGTAGTTGCTTCCAAGTGGAACTGCCCCATTGTAATTCATTTGTAGCTAAATAATAGCATTTTCCTCCTACTGTAATGTTTCAGCTTTAAAAAGTATGACATGGTGGGTCTATAGTTATATCACAATGAACAGAACATGTAAGTTGCAATTGAGCTCACAGGTGCAACGCTAACTTTTCATTTGCCTACAAAAATTCGTCATCCCTGCACCACTATATAATAACATTTTCCTTTAGGCTGTTCAGAAGGATAGGTAACTATAAATAAATAGAAAGCTTCAGTTAGCCTGCATCAGTTAGCAAAATGAACGAAGAGATGTGTAATCAGATTCCACATGGACTTGTAGACCTTAATCTTTCAAAAGAACTGGAGGCTCGTTGTGCTACCCATGCTAATGTTTGCCACACTCTGTTTGATATTGTCAGTGAACATCACATTGCCCTGCTCACTGTTGTGATATTATGCTTCATTCAAACCCACAATAACCAAATGTTTTTTAAACTTATTTTTGGGCATTTTGTGCCTTTTATTCATAGGAGAGAGACAGTGGATAGGCTTGTGAAAGGGGGTGAGAGAGCAGGGGAAGACACCCTGCAAACTGGCCACAGGCTGGGTTTGAACCCGGGCCGGAAGAAGTGTGTAGATGGGACGTGCCTGGTTGCTAACCACTCCCCTAAACCAGCACCCCAACCAGGCGTTTTTTACTTGATGTTTGATTGGCCATTTTGAACAATTGGTAGGTTGTCATTGTCCTTTCATGATAAGACACTTTTGTTTAGATTGTGCAGATCCTATACTCCTAAGAGAAAGGTTTTACATAGTAGCTGTTCTACAAGTTGTTTTTTTTTTTTTAACAGAGTCAAACCAGAAGTTGTTTTGGAGTTTTGGTAAGCAGCTAGACTTTATACTCTTAATTTTTTTTTACTTGATCTAAAATGCCTGGCTAAGTTGCTCTCCCAATGAAGATGGCATTAGTTCCCAACTTGGTGTTAAACCAAGACAAGCAAACCTGGTTTGCTTGTCTTGGTTGATCCTTGCAAGGTTCAGATGGCTTTCACACTCAACACTGACCAAGCTCTGATTCACTCGGAAGCAAACCCAGCCCCTCCTTTTAAGCAGACCGCTTTTGGTCGGCATCAGAGTTCACGTGAGCTTTCACTACTCCACACCAAAGCAAACAAAAAATAGTGAACTAGCGTTCATTGGTTCTGACAGAACATGTTAGGTCTAGTAATGATGGAAGTTGTTCAAGGCTTTGTTTGGTTACAGTACTCACAATTCACAGCTTCACTGAAACAGCAAGTAAGCATATTCATCCATTTACAATTTATACAGCTTGTCCCTTTGGGGTCAGGGGAGGGGTGTTGCTGGAGCCCCTCTGACCTACAGAGACAGAAAACCATTCACATATGCACTAACACCACAGGGCAATGTAGTGTCACTAGTTAAACTCACAACGTGCTTTTAGTTTGTGGGAGGAAACGGGGGGACATGCAAAGTTCACAGAGAAAAGTCTCTATCGAGGAGTCAAAACAGCACCCTTCTAGCTGTGAGGGGTCAGCACAACCTGCTGGACCGCTGTATAGTCGAGGCAAGTAAAACAAACAGAAAGTGAAGGTCTACAAGTTTCTGTAAAAAAACATCAGACCTCTGTCCCACCGCAACTCCCAAAAAGCAGTTTGAAAATTGACAGACTGTTCCCTGAAGAAATGGATGCATTTTTTGCTCCAGTAGACCGTGACCCTCCTTACAGAGTTACCCATAGGACCAGCAGGTGATGTCACTGCAAGAGTTTTAGGAGGATTTGATCATTTCAGACACACTCAGAAATGTACGTCTTTCCCTCATATGTCTTCATCCTGGATTGTAGTCAAGGGAGATTTCCTTCTTTTGTCTTTTCACCCTCGCCTTGTAAAATATTTTCATTGCAGTTGATTAGGGTTGTAAAATGATGCATGAAGAGACAAGCTGTGTGGGTGAGGAGAAGGTAAATGAAACAAGCCATAAACACTGGGATTTTGTCCAGGCTCAGGAAATGGATGAGGTGGCAGCTGATGCAAAGCAGGAACAGTCGTGTTTAATGTCAACATTGACACGGCTGTCATTCTGCTCTGCTGAAAGCCTCAGAGTGGTTATGTATGGTTTCTTCTCTGCAAAGTCACACTGGGTTAAACCTAGAATTCTTTAGCAGTTTAAGTGTTGTGGAATAATTAAGCAAATACTTTTCCGAAAAGTTAGACGTTCATTTGTCCTACACTTCATTCTCGGGTTGGAAAATATATCACACATTTAAAATAGATGGTTAATTTTCAGAAAAATAAATGATAATCTATAAAAAATTGTTTCAGGGTAATACAACATTGACTGGACTCTATTCAGCAGGACACGCTGAATTTTTTACCCTTGGCCCCATCCGTACACCAGGAAGTCAGTAAATGAATGCAGTCATAATGGCAAAAGATATCAGTTAGAATGAAGAAAAGGGCCTTATACATGACAGGATCAGCTTCAAAACTGCCAGAGGACTCTCTCCACAGACCAAAGCTTATCTGAGTATTTACTCTCTGTGTGACTTGAGCATCACACTGGCTTCATGTTGTATTATGATCAGCTACTTGAAAAGGCTGATTCAGCTCCTCTCCCCTCACTCAGATGAGGATCCATTTCCATTAAGCAGCATCTTGAAACACCTATTACTTCTACCCTGATGTAAACTATGGATGATTGTACTTCTTTTTATATGTTTTTGAAATTCATGAGGACTCTTGTACCACTGACTAACCAGGTTCATGTTTGGATTTGTTTACAAACATGAAGCAGAGAGCAGAGAGTACTCACCCACGCTGATCAAGAGGACACTTTTACTCGTTTTTTCAGATTAAAAGTCACAGAAAATCAAGGGAGAAGTCAAAGGCAACACACATCCTTTTAATTGAATCATTTTATCCTTTTCTCCACTTGTTCTCTGTTGCAATCCAATGTTTTATTCCAACAGGAGATAAAGTTGCCTTTGCTAAAGCCAGTACAAATTACAGAATAAAAGTATAATCAAGACAAATTTCAAAATAAACAATATTTTCAAATTGAGAGCCTTTTCTGGTTTACTCACATAGAGAAATCAACTGAAGGTGAACTCCTGAAGAGTATAAACTCAGTCACACCTTTAGACTTCACTGAGTAAATTTGTGCTTCTGCACACTTCTGTATCAGATGGTGCATTGGTTAGAGAACTCTGCAGCTGCTCCCTGCCTTCAAGTCAGTGTTTTGGAACATATTTGTTTCACTGGAGCATCAATTTAAAGTAGAGTAATAAAACACAACCATTTGCATTCACCTGGTTAGTCTATCATTTTACTGATAAGAATTGCTGTATTTTTTTAAATCATTTTTCTCTCAACCATAAAACAAAACATTAAAAAACCTGGTAAGAATATTGTAAATATGTGAGTAAATGCAGTTCATGTTTAGTTAACAACAAAGAGTTGGAGATTAATAGTGATTAAATATTTGTATCTCTTGACAGTCTGATTATTTTTAGTTATATAGTTTGAATTCTCCCCTGCATGCTATGTTCTTTCGGGCCTGTTAACTATCTTTAGCTAGCAGCAGGACAGAAAGGGGTTATTTAAAGGTTCTTATCAGATTTTCGTATGAGCGTTGAGAATGTTTAATATGTAGGACACTTGCACTGTTTGTAAGGGGATGTGTGTGCGTCTGTGAGTCTGCTGCTCCGGTTGTGAAAGCAAACACACAGAGCACATGTGTTTCAGGAGTTCCTGCTCAGTTTGAAATAGAGCACATCACCCAAGGCAAACAAAGGTCCAATCATCTGTTGATCACACTGATAATTTACATAATTTTCCTTTGATGTTAGGTGTGTTAAACAGCTTTTTTTCCCACCCTGATGATCTCTGAAAAGGATCGAAGCTGACGACAGCTGAGCATCTCAGTGTTTGTCTAATGGATTGAAGCGATAACTGATTGGGAGGCTTGCTGGCTCGAGCAGTAAGCGCAGCAGGCAGTCATAGCGACAAGATTAAATGCAAAGCATAAAGTTGAACATCTAACAGAAATGGATTTGTGGCAAAACAAGAGCAACCACTCAACTTGTTCGGTAAAACATATTTTAACCAGCTGGCAAGAAGAGCCACAGAGTGCCACACGCAGAAACATGTACTTATGTCAAGTTTCTGACTTCTGTTAAGTGCACCCACCAGCTAATACCCTTAAATAGCAGGTTAAGGTAGGTTTCAGCTAAAAAAAAATTAAAATACCCAAGTATGATTTATTGGTCCACTGTGCTCAGCCTTAATCAGCCTAAGGCATTCAATCATAAATACTGGCATTATGAACACTAAATATACTTAAGCCTTCCTCTGTGGTGTAATTAGACTTTTTTCTCCTTGATCATTATGTTTGTCTTAGTCAGCACATTTAGAGAGGATCAGACTGCATATTCAGACACACCTGAAATATACACACCATAGTGTATTACAGCACCCTTGCTAAATGTGGCATTTAAAGCTGATGTGGCAACAACGTCTGGGTGGTGCAGCCAATGCTGAGTGTTGCAAGCTGCTTTGCATGACTATTGGAGAGCTTAATTTGAAGCATCTGTTGTTGTAATGTGTATTTTGGATAAGAGATTTGCTGCTTTTTTTCTGCCATCTAAAAGCGTTCCATTCATACTAATTTTTTAAAAACCTGAAGTGACACCAAGTACACGTCCCAAAAATCATCGTGTTAATGATTTTAAAATCCATTTCCCAACATTCATGATTTCAATAAATTCATGAATTCAAATCTTTGTGAGTTTGCAAAAACAGCTGTTTTAGAGGCAACCAAACATAGATGTGACCACATACATTTTTTAATCATTTAGGCGTTTTGTCCACATAGATACTGTTATGGATGCCTGAAAATGCTCACTTTGAAAACGGTCCCAGAGTGGATAAATAAAAGAAGCTTGCCTTGCATTTTTTTTTTTTTTTTACAACAAATACAGATATTTTTCAAAACCATGGCATCGTAGCCCCACCACTCCCTTAAACCACATACGAGAACCCTGACAACAATGAAATCGATGGTGGAATGTGTTAGTCTTGCAGAAGTTACTGTCTTGTTACGACTTCAACAGCAAAATCTTCTGCTTCTCTACTATTACCATGAGCAAGAAGAGCAAACAATGAACAACTTGCGCCAATGTTTTTACGTGTCAGCACAAGTATGTGCATGCTCCATGTTTTCTCTGGTTTTGGTGAACGTCTGCAGCAGTGTTACAGCACCACCTACAGGCCTGCATATATACAACTGTGTTCAGTGTTTTCATGTGGACACATTTTTGAAATGTTGCCTTCTTCACAAACATGTTTTCTCGGTGTGGGCAGGCCTTCAGCAACTTCATGAGTCTCTTTCCAGAACATGCTCAGAGGACGCCTTTGTTCACCAATCTCATTTTGAGCAAACACATTATCATACATACAGAGTTAAGTCACAAAGAGCTTCCTCAAATGGTGTATGCACATTAATACTGAATGATAAATGTAATAGCTGTAAAAGTTTGATGAAGTCTTTTTCAAACATGAATCAGACTAGAATAAAAATTTTCTCAAATGTACTCCATCACAGATAATTAAACCTTCTGAAACTTACTAAAAACAAGCCAAGTGTTTTTCAACTTTGGAGGCCGGACGCTGTGATCTGGTTGCACGTCCAACGTGACCCCAGAGCTCCCATCTACAGGGATATGCTGGGATATGTCTCCCAAGAAGCAACCAAGTCGCCCCAATTGCGTCCATCGCATCCTGAGATCTTGTCCTTGTCCTGGCCTTACGCTCAGTGTCACAAATATTGCAGGGACGTAATCTCCATCACATTTAATAAAGTGGAGCCATACTTTAGAGCGCTTTCTCTCAGCCATGCTTGCTTTGTTGACTGAGCCCACGGCTGCTGACGTCATTACGCTATTGCTGTGCTGCATTCAAGTCCGGTATGGAAATTCACCTACTCTACCAATAGTATGCCTGCTTCTTTCACTCCCTCACAGTCACAAGGATGCGTTTAGGTACCTAAACATGGCACCGTTTGATTTTATGTGAATCAGTACTCAGTAGTACCAACATAATTCTGTCGGTACCTCTTAAAGTACAGAATTTGGTACCCATCCCTAACTGTCCTGTCAAATGTATTTTTGGGCATTTTGTGCCTTTATTGACAGGAGAAAATGACAGTGGATAGGCTCATGAAAGGGGGTGAGAGAGTAGGAGAAGACACTCTGGATTCAGGCTGGATTCCAACCCAGGCCGGCAGAAGTATGTGTTTGGGACATGCCTGGTTGCTAACCACTCCGCCAAACCAGCACCTCATTCTGTCATCTTTTTAAATTAAAGCTTTCTCGATTAGTTATTTAAAAAGAGTGTAAACAAAGTGTGATCAAGATGTTTTAATTGATGAAAGATGCCTATGACAAGACTGAGTAGTTTATCACGACCAGTTCCGTACAAGACTGACAACGGAACACAAGGCATTTTTTCAGTTATACAGACATGTGTGAAACAAATATGGCAGTCGTAATCAAAGACATCAGAGGTATGTGTTTACAATTATCACTTCAAACATGGTCAGGGCCTATACAGCTTCTTCACTGCTCCCTATTTATAGATGATAGCCAGACGTTCTGTCTGTGTTTGTCTTCAGACACACTTGGAAACAGATGCAGGTTGTTTATGTGGGCTTGATACATAGGAAACTTAAATCTGGGTGCATGGGTAGCAAACTAAAATTATACTTTTGATAGGATAAGTCCATGATTAAATATAGATACATGGATTGGCCCATGACTTTAAAATTCATGCTGTCAAAAAGTAACTTTTTTTTTCTTTGTGAGAAAGTATCCATGACCCAGTGGTTGGTTGGATTTTTTTGCTCTGTGTGTTTTAACATGTTTCATACCATGTGTCTCATAAATTTGTAGATAAAAAGGAGGCTTGGCTGCTTCGTCCCTTCGGCTTATAAAATATGTAATAATTTCCAGGTTTCAGTGTTGATAGCAACAGAATCAAGTAAAATAATGTGAGGAAATGCCGGACACCAAATGTAACTCAAGCCTGCTCTCTTTTTTATACACCATTTATATCTTTCTTTGATTTTTTTTATTTACTGATCAATCACTGCAGAACAAAAAACTTTTTTTTTTTTCTAGCAGATGAATGTGTCTCGTGTTTGGAAATAGAACTTCTCTAGTCTGGTCTTCACTTTGTAGCTGCTGTTTGTTCTTCTTACTTTGAAATAATGCATTCAGTCTGAAGGACGGACATGATGTCAGTTTAAAAAGTTTCTCCAAGTTTCTTGTTTCAAGCATCAAATTGATATGAGAAAAATGCAGACATAAAAGCATAAAACAACGCAGAGTTCACATCGAAAGCTTTGATATTTTTATGTTCATCCAAAAGACTCTCAAGGTTTTTCTCTACAGCTCAATCATTTGAAGAGCTTGTGAACATTACAACAGCTGTGCAGACAGGTCCATATCTGGTATCTTTATAAAGCCATAAAACATATCAACTCTGAAAAAGGATTTACTGTAAAATGGTGGACACAACCTTCCAGAACAGAGACATGCAGCTTATTTGTGACTCAATGTTGTGGCTGCCTGCAGAAATGTGATTGCAGAAGTAGCTTTTCAAGCATCCATGTGTGACTGACGTGTGAGTTTAAGCTCATGACAAATTTGACATGCTGAGGAGAAAATAACTAAATCCCTCACTGCTCTACAATGCTATCAGTGCTCACTGCCACACCACAGTCAACAAGTTTGTGACTGTCAGAAAACTGAGGAAAGTAACTTCTAAAGTGGGAGAAACCTGCAGTTGTTTCTTTTTACAGAATCTTAAAGGTGGTTTTCAGACTTTTGTGTTGCCTGTGGTCAGTTTGATGTTTGGAAGGGCGAATCAAAGCTCTGTGATTTAGTGGTTGCAAGCACTTTTAAATTGCTCCAGTTTGAAGCTGATGAGCTGCTGTATCAAAGTATTGCAGAGAATAAGGTTGGTAAAACATCAGATTTTAAACCTTATGTGCACCTACACAGGTGGCAAAAATTGTTGATCCCCTTCTTTTAAAGACAGAAAAACCTACATGGTCACCGAAATAACTTGAAAGTGACAAAAGTACTGTAGTTATAAAAATATTACTGAAAATTAACAAATGAAAATCAGACATTGGTTTTGAATTGTGGTTTCTAGGTGGCAAATTGAAGAGACAGATAATGCAAATGGTAACCAAAGAGCCCAGAATAACTACCAAAGACATTAGAGGTGAAATCTAAGGTCAAGGTACATCAGTTTGCACCATTCGTCATAATATGAGCCAAAATGGACTTCATGTAGGACACCACTGTTGAAAGCAAATCATAACAAAGCAAGACTTGAATTTGCCAAAATGCATATTGGCAAGTCACAAAGCTTCTGGGAGAATGTCCTCTAGACAGATGAGACAAATCTGGAGCTTTCTGACAAGACACATCAGCTTTATCTTCACAGACCCAAAAATGAAGCATACAAAGAAAAGAACACTACCTATTTTTAAACATGGAGGAGGCTCAGTTATATTCTGTGGCTGCTTTGCTGCATCTGGCACAGAGTGTCTTGAATCTGTGCAGGGAACAATGAAATCTCAAGACTAAGGCATTCTGGATGTGCTGCCAAGTGTCAGAAAGCTTGGTCTCAGTCGCAGGCCATGGATCCTCCAACAAGATAATGACCCAAAACACACAGCTACACCCAATAATGGCTCAAAACAAAATGTTGGGCTATTCTGAAGTGGCCTTGTATGATCCCTGATCTAAATCCTATTGAACATTTGTGAAAAGAGCTGAAACATGCAGTCTGGAGAACACACCCTTCAAACCTGAGACAGCTGGAGCAGTTTGCTCATGAGCAGTGGGCCAAAATACCTGTCGAAAGGTCCAGAAGTGTCATTGAAAGTTACAGAAATTGCCTGGTTGCAGTTATTACCTTAAAAGGTTGTGCAACAAAATATTAAGTAAAGGGGACCATCATTTTTGTCCAGGCAAGTTTTCGTATTTTGTTTTTTTATAATAATGCTGTTGAATCCCAATTTAAAAACAATGTCTGATTTTCATTAGTTAATTTTTAGTAAATTTTTATCTACTATTACCTTTGTCGATTTCATGTTATGTCAGTTATCATGTGGGTTTTTCTTTCTTTCACAGAAGGATACCAACAATTTTTGCCATGTCTGTATCTCAAAAAAATACAAACAAAAAAACTGTTGAAACATTAGTTGGGCCTTATAAAATCTGTTTTATTTTTTCCCATATTCCGTTTTTTTCTGTTTACATTTTTTGAGAATTTGGTTTTAAGGATTTTACGCAGATTTAACCCCAAAACACAGTTACGAGTAAAGACATGCTATCACTCACTCTTCAGGTGATCCTCACATGTAACATTTCATCGCCTCACTCATAATAATCGACAGCAAACTGCTCTGCCCCGTACTTTAGAGGTGGCCTGGAGTTTCGTAGCATCTTTACTAGCTTAGCCGCTACTCAAGGATGCTCAAGTAGCTTGCACAGTGCCACTCATCACCCTACTCATTGCCCCACAATGCCAGCGATCTTTGCAAATAAATGGTCGCTGGATGCAGAGGATACACACTCTGCTTTGGGGTGTAAACACATGATCAGCTGGTGTCTCAGATGGCCGCTGTGACATGTTGACATTGTAAATGAGGGGAAGACGAGGGGGAGAGGAAGTGAAGCATGCATTGTCCACAGCCTAAGTAACCCCCTCAGAGCATTTTCCTGAGAGGTACGTTCCGTTTTAGTCCGAAAATTAAAACGCTTTTTAGTAGAATGTCTACAGTTTCTGTGATATTCTGTGTTTCTTGAATTCTGCGTTAATGCTCAATTCCATGTTTCCGTCCACAATTCCGTGATCGTGGATTTTACAAGGCCTTACATTTGTACTTGTGAGGAGATGTCAACTCTGTATGCCAAAATCAGCTTTTATTAAATGTATGTTTATTGCATTTGTTTATTAGTAGTACTACATAAAGAATATTGACAAAAGACGAGACACAGTAAAAAAAACATTCACAGAAAGACATCATCTTAGGATGCAAGTCTATATATCTAAAAATTTTAAATTTCTAAAACAGAACTTCACATTGAGTGCCTTTACATAGCCCAGAATATGTTGCTCAGAAATTGCTACACATATAATATACATACAATCCTTGACAGTCAAAAATCAAAACAAGCTGTAACCTTCTCCCTCTCTTGAAATGCCATGAAAATCAAATGTGGAATATTTACCTATGGTTGTAGAGAGTCCTGCAAACCAAACTTGAGAACTTCGTTGAGTCACAGATTTCTAGAATTTGGCTCTGTTGTGTTTTGCTTGTAATAAGCAAAACACAATCAGCTTTACCGTATGCCTGCTTTGGCAAAATACTCTCAAAATAAGAGTGGACAGAGGTAGAGGTAGTCCTTTTCCACAAACAATGTAGTGATATAACTTTGATATATCACATCATGACTTTTTGGTTTTATTGCTTATTTTGCTTGCTGCTCTTCACTCTGCTCATATCACACTCACAGGTCACTTTATTAGGTACGCCCTTTTGCCCTCAGAACTGTTCTAGGTGGCCTTTTTGGTTTTAACAAAGAGCTAGAAACATTCTTCAAAGAGTTTTGGTTCATATAGACATGATAACCGCACAGAGTTCCTGCAGATTTGTCAGCTTCTAATTCATGATTCAAATATCCCATTCAACCACTTACCAAATGAGCTCTATTGGATTGAGATTGAGTGACTGTGGAGACCACTAGAGTACAGTTTTATAAAACCAGTCTTAGATAATTTGATCTTTGTAACATGATGTAGTAGCTGTTAGAAGTAGTGGCTATCAAGGGATAGACTTTGTCAGCAACAACACTCATGTTGGCTGTGGTGGCTGAAAGACGTGCAGTTGGTTCCAAGGGGCCCAAAGTGTGCCAAAAAATGTCCCCCACACCATGACACCACCAGCAGACTGAGGCCCCGTTTACACGACAGCGTTGTCAACAGAAAGCAGAGGATTTCCGCTGCAGTGTGCATGCCAGGCCAGTAGTTGGCGGTGTAGGTTTGTAGAGAAACAGTGGTGTTACAACATGTGCATGCTTTCCGGTGAAGACAGACATTTTACAATAGTATAAACAACAATGGCGGGTGGATGAATGAGTTTTTTGTCTGGACAACAAATCTGTATGGATATTTTTGTCATGTAAGCAGCACACATGTTGCTTGGTAGACGGCTGAAGCTGCTGCTCTTGTTGTCGTTCCTGGGATGTGCGTGCAGCCTTCATCTGAAAGGGTACTGCCCATTTGCTGCGCGTCAGCATTCTATTTAAAATATGAAATGTTTTTGAAACTTTTCACTCTGGATCCTGGTTTCAAACGTTTGGGGATTTGGACACTCCGCACACCATTCTCATGCAAATAGAAGGCAAAAACACAATTAAAACTCTCTGTTTGCATCTTTTTTTGTTGTTGTGTTGCAGGGATGGGACGATACACTTAAACTCACGATACAATGCACCTCCGATATGCCCGGGTCACGATACAATAGGACACGTCACGATACAATATCAAAAAAGTAAAAAAGAAAAAAAATTACTGTGTAATTACAACTTGGTTTATTTTTGTTTGAGTTGCACACAGGAAAACACAAGGCCCAACAAGCCAAACACAAACAACAACACTCTCCAACCCTAGAGAGGTTAGATAGAGTGTATGCTAACGAGCAGTAGGCTTGTTTTCGCTGTCTACGTCTTTTTTAATGAGAAATACTGCCAGACAGATGACTTGTATCCTGGCGGAGCGTCCTCAATTTCAACCTCATTCCACTCCATCAATCGGCTTTTTGGAGGCAAGTGCTAATGTTTGTTGTCATCACTTCTGGTCACATACGCTATTGCCGGATGTGGCATCTTTATTTCGCGATCCATTTTTTTCAAAGTCGATGCGTTTTGTCACAAACTGTATCCCGATATATTGCCAAACGATATTTCTTCCCACCCCTATTGTGTTGTGGGCCTGAACTGTCGATACAAGACAGGAAGGATACATGCTTTCATGTCATTTAAGCCAAATTTGGACCTCGCCATCTGAATGCAGCAGCAGAATTTGAGACTCACGCAACATCTTAAAATCTTCTGTTATTCAACTTGGTTAACCGCTGTGAAATATTTCCTGCTCTTAACTGACAGCTGTGGCATTTGATTTTTGTCCTCTGCTGCTGAACCTCATCTGCAGACGAAGTGTTGTGTGTTCAGAAATTATCTTTTGCATATGTTGGTTATTGCAAGGAGTTACATGTGCTACTGGTGCCTGTCTGTCATCTCCAATCACTCAGTTCGTTCTCCTCTGACCTCTGGCATCAACAAGGCAGCTTCGCCTTAAGAACTGTTAATTCATGGATATTTTTGTCTTTTTTGGACCATTTTCTGTGAACCTTTGAGATAGTTGTGCTTGGAATCTCAATAAATCAGCAGTTTCGGAAATACTCAGACCAGTATGCCTGGCACCAACAACTTATCCGGATTCAATGTTTCTTAAATCACTTTTCTCACCGGCTCTGATGATAAGTCTGAATCTGGGCATCCCCTCACAAATCAGTCTTTGTTTATCGGGTAACAAGTCATAACCACCAAAGTTTTGGCACCCCACGATGATAACAACATTGTAGTTTAGATACACTTTGCATGATCACACTGGTGTTAGCTGGTAACACATTAAACCAAGTTGACAGTCAGTGGAAATCACCTAGTAAATAGCTCTCATCCCTTTTGGCAGGTGTCATTCTCAAAAGTTGCTCCATGTGTCTGCACAACAACAGCTAGCTGAGGCTGACGGTAAAGCACAAACAGATTAAAGGCATTCTCATAGCGTGAAACCAGCAGTTGAGCTCATGAACCAAACTGTTAGGGGGCTGTTTCTGCTTTTGTATTTCAATCATGAATCTGATGAATCATTACTGTTCCTATTGTTAGATCTGTTTTCTCCACAGGTGAACTGACGCTTGTCGCTAGTCCCTGTTAGCAGCAGTGATGTGAGGCAGCAGGTTATTACAGATTTAGCCTGTTATCCTGTCATGCAGCAGGTGCTTTTTACGCCTACACGCTTGCTTTGTTCTGATTCAGCTGAAAAAAAAAAAGCTACAAATTTGCTGTGGAGCAGTTCATGTTCACACTGCAGTATTTTGAAGCGGACCGAGTCCAGGCTGAGACCTGCTAAAGGCCTTACAAGCCATTACGTCACAACCAGTGCTGCTATGACTTCAAGGTGCCCTGTGGATCATGGGAACAAAACTGGCAGACTAAACTACCACAGAATGAACCACTGAAGACTACTAACGAGGATTAATCATCAATCATTGTGTGACATACTTTATGGTATATGGTGAGCAAACTACATGAAGAAGAAGGACATTTAGAGCTTGGTGTCTACAGTGAACCATAGAAGACACCATATAGCATGATAACATATTCCGCTGTAACACCAGTGGAATCATCTGGGATATTCTGAGACTAAACAGACTTCCTTGCTAATAGTTAAGTTGTATGCTGTTATTGCAGTTTGAACGTTGACAAGTTTGTCTACATTAACAATGAATTCTAAGCTATTTTCAGTCTATGTTAACATGGAACTCTCTGATCAGTATTTAATCTCATAGAAAAAATACAAACGTGCTTGTGCAAAAGCTGACAATCAGTCACAATGAAAAGGGACATTTTTCAGTTTTTGTTTTTAAATATTGCAGCAGCTTACAATTACAGTTAAATTCCCATGTTTTCATTTTTAAATCTTCTACAAAACTAATTCTAAATAATAGATTTAATCAATATATTGTCCAGAAACAGGACTTAATTCTGGGAACTGAACATTTTTTTGAATTAGTCAGTACTTTGTTAAGCTGGGCATTTAATCAGCTTTCAGTTTCCATTACTAAAAACTACCCCCCCCCACACACACACACACACACACACACACACACAGTTATGAAAAACTGAACAATTGAGATTGATCTTGGACTATGCCACATGACCTGCTGCATGCTGTGTGGATTGTTTTTTAATCATTATTTTCATTTCCAGTGCCTGGTTTCATCCATCATTATTTTCAGGCACTTGTATTTCTTCACACATATTTTCATTTGTAGTTCTTACGTGTTCAGAGCGTGTTAGGAGCAATTGTTGTTTATGGTGCATTTAATAAAACCAGTGTGCAATCGTTGATCAGTCGTTTATAATCATTACCTTTGTATCCATCAGAATAGTTGCCATTATGTTTTTTTCAGTAATCTGGCAGTGGAAGTACTTTGTCTTCAGCCTGGCTGCCTGATGGCTGTAACTCAGTCATTTTTACTACATTTGCTTCTTCTACTTGTTCAGCAGGGTGATGAGTTAATTCCTTGCTCTGTCTGTGCCGGGTGCTGGTGTCCTCACCACAAACAACGGCTCCAGGAGTTGATTTGAAGCGTGCCGAGACCACCTGTATCAGTTAAGCTCTGCGCAGTTATTTGTTCCAAAACAGAAATCGATTGCTATGTGTTCGGACGAGCTGAGTATTATAGACCCAATTGTATTAGAGCAAACTTATAGACTGATTCAGGAGTGGAAAGGATGCAAATGTAGCCCGAACTAGTTCTCCTGTTACATTCTTCATCCCACATTAGTCTTTCATATCCGACGGTCGTCATTTGAACTTTGAGCTATCATGCGGTAGTCTGATTGTCCCCTCTCTGACAAATGTTGATAATTGCCTTTCAGTGGAGCTGTAAAAGCTCTCCCCACTGAGCTCATTGATTCTCTGCTTCTGTGGTGAGAAGCAACAGCGGACCTCCAACCTGCCTCAGCACAGTGAGGCTCCGCACGGCAGGACGGACGATGCGGCCGCTGGGAGATGTATAGCGGGATAGCAGCATGATTAGGGTCGCTGAGAGGGCTGCTTTGCCGATCATTATGTAAGCCACATCTGTCCTGTGTCCCCTCGGTGTTACCAGGCCTCCCACGCGCGATGCTGCCAAGCCCAGCAGCAGCATGAAAATACAGGGCTCTGGATTCTGCTTACAGAGAGGAATCCAGGGGAGCGAGCGAGCACAGTCCTGGCTGCGTGTGGCTAAAACACAGGGCTGATGATGGAGAGGTAACTTTGGGAATAGTGTTTATATAATAGCATAATGAGTGACTAGCCAAGTGCTTTCAATTCCAGAACAAATACCTTCAGACAGATGCAGTAAATCACATTTTTCTTGAGCAAAGGGCTTCAGGACATTGTTTTTTGCTTTTTGAGGAAGAGCTTAGCTTGTAAGTTGCCTTATATTTGTCCAAAATGTCCATCAACCAGGGCCAACAATAAAAGAATCATTGCAGTGAAGCAAATCTTGACAAACATTGTGCAGTTCACTTTGATTAAAGACTGCTGAGTAATAGATTTTGAAGCTTCTAAAAAAGAAACTGAAAAATGTTTCATCGCTAATCCATCACAATGGCTCTACAAGCCAGGCAGCACAGTTGCCTTGGCTGATGTTGATGTTTTGCTTTGTTGATAGTGACGCATCAATTTAATCAATGAAAATCATTTATTCTTAGTAGCCAACCCCCCAAAAAAATCCCTTTGATATGCATGCTCCATTGTAGGGCTTTGAATAGACTTTAACACCTTCTACATACTTCGATCAGATACAGAATGCAGTGAGCACTACATAATAGATACTGCGTTTAGTAGGAATCAGGCATTTCATTAGGCCTGCATAAGAGACAAAGATGCAATATGGGATAACAATGTTCAGTACTGTCGTGATAATTCTCACAACACTTAAACCTGTGTGAGTTAAGTGCAAGTTTTAGCTTCAAAGTCTTAGGATTTTTTTTTTTTTCAAATTGAGCCGGAGCACTGCTCTGTCATATACCTGGTTTATCTGTCCCTTCAGATGTGTAAACCTTGTATGCAGATTTGAAATCATCATGTAGGGTGTTTTCCAAATATGTGAAAACTTACACTTTGTATTTAAGAGGTACACAAAGTCCAAATGAAGACCAAAGCCGGACTCAGATCCACATAATCATTGATTGTTGTGTTAATGCATCACACCCTTTACTAAAACAACCAATCAGATCATTTCAAATTATTTTCTGGAATAAGTGGTAACACTCATCAAGCCAGAAGAATGTTTGAAAAGAGGTTGGAAAGTTTTACTCATTTATTTGTTATCCTAAACAATGGTCATTTTGCTGTCCCCTATCTGTGCCCTGATATAACCAAGAGCCAAAATCGCATCTTTCCCTGGAGTAAAGCCGTGTTGAGGTAAGTTGTTCCCCCAAAGATCCTGTTTAATTAAGATTTTTCTAGTAGTACAGTAAAGTGTTTTGACGGTACAATGCAAGTAACGCTGCTTAAAAACACATTGTCAGACAATTTTAGCTTGAAGAATAGTTTGGTTATTCATTAAAGTTTTTCTTCTAGTTTTAGAGCTTTTTTTTTTAGCTCCCAGTTCCTGTAAAGCTGCTGATGTGGTAATAAGACAAGGGTTAATGGTGAGATAAGAAGCCTGTTAGGTCACAAATGGTGTAGTTCACACCTTCCAACCAATAAAACTCTTGGATTGCTGGTTAAACATAAACAAACCTGAAGACAGGTGGGATATGGACTAACAAGGAACAATGACTTACAGTTGTTGTTTAATATAACTATGCAAAGCATTTGAGAGAGTATCCAAACAACACTGCAAAAATATAGCATTTATTTTAGTGTTCCCCCCCAAGAATTATTCTCTGAAATTTTACTGTTTATTGTACCCCCTAACTTTGAAGAGGGATTTTCGCCCCTGCACTTTTCAGACTCTTTTTGACATAATTAGTATCATGGAACTTGGCTCTGAGTTTGAGACCAGTACCAGGGTTCACACTCTGCATAGCAGAACACCAGTTTCCAGTTACGGGGTATTTTGGCACTTTCAGCCCTGGAACCATCTCCAAACTTTATCATGTATCATGAGACTGGTGAAGCCAAAGACAGATATGCCAAGAGGGCATTCCAGGGTTGAAGAAAAACAAAAACCAAGAAGACTTGCCTCACTGGGATTCATAGGTTCTCTTGGTGGATAAGAGGGGAATTGACATATATTTGGGGCACTACCCTCACATTTAGCTCTGCTGCTTATTCCACCAATGCACAATCCTTACAAATTATACACCCTTGCAAAGGTGAATAATTGGGCTATTAAACAATAGTAAACACAATACTTCTAGGTGTTATAAATTAGTAGTACTAATAAACCCAAAATATTTTCTATTTTACAAATACTTTTAGCTGAACCATATTCAAACCACAGTTTTTTAGCTTTTTTGCAAAATTTGTTACATTTTCTCTACAATATACTTTTTGAAAGTTAGGATTAGCTGTTTGGTAGTCAGACAGACCCTTTATGGAATTAAGAATTAGTTTAAAAGACTTGTAAATAAAGTGAAAGTATTTTGGTATGTGGGAGAGTTGTGCAGGCACTTGCAGACAGTGCTAATTAGACCTAATTTTGTCAAAGTGGGGACAAGCTAGGAATATATTCATGCAGCTACTTTGGTCGTGTGCAAAGGTTGGATGAGTTAAGAAGGACATCCAATCACAGCTGCCTCAGCTTCATGGTTTACAGTAACCAAATGTAAAACATGACTTCAAAAATTAAAGGAAACATGAAATAAAGGCTTTACCTTTTACAAGTCATATTTTAGACGACTAAATTTACAGTTAATTTCATGGACTAAAATGTTCTGACACTTCATAAACTAAAACCAGGTTAAAATGAAAACAATTTAGATGACTAAGTTATTACTAAAACTAAAAGATATTTTAGGCAAAAGACTAAAACTAAATTAAAAAGTGCTGTCAAAGGTAACGCTGCTTGCAGGTCCAGTACTTAAAGTGACACTCAGTGTCTGCAGTGTTTGTTGTGCCTTGAAAAGAGCAGGAAAGCGTATGAATATAAGCACTATGATGTCTTTGTTTGAGTAATATGTTGACAATAGGACTTTCAATGTTTAAAAAGAAAAGATGCACACATGGATTGGTTTGGTCAGTCTTGAGTGAAATCCAACATTTAAAAAGACACAGGAAATGTACCTCTCAACATATTTGCTCACAGATTTCCAATACCTCAGAATCCATATACAAATGGAACAGGTGCCCAGAAGTAAAGAGCAGCACCATGAGCCTGTAGCAGACTATTTCACAGGAGAGAGGCAACACTTTGAGCTGGCAGCATCTTAACTGGGCACTTAATGACCACTGTACAGTATTTGCCTGCTCCCTTTCCCTCTGACATTATAATAAGGAGCTTATTTGAGCAGCACTCCGCTCTGATGGGTTTGGACGTGAGCCAGAGGAAGCCGTGACCATAGCAGCAGCACCACAGCTGTAAATTATCACTGAAGCCTCCTAAAATGTCCATCACGCAGTCTCCTGTTAAAAATCGTTTTTTAACTTGACTGCCCTGCTGTTGTTTTTGCTGTGAGCTGCCTCAGATGCCCTCAGAGTGTGAAGTTATACTAAGTTAAGGAGAAAGTGCTTCATCCTTCATAGTTATTGCCTCTTTTATTTGATAAATGAATTCATTCATCCATATAGTTTAAGCATTTTTGAAGCATTGGTCCAGTGAGGACTTACTTTGCCATCACTTTTAAAATTCAGCAACGTGGTTCCATTTGGTATGAAGTTGCAACCCAGGCTCTTTGTACATGGAGACACACTGACATAAACAGAGAGGCTTTTCCTTTGCATATTCAAAGTTGATCCATGTTCAGACACAGAAGCTGGAAATGAATGAAACCACTTTAGTGTGCATGCCAATCCAGTAGATAGCGATGTAATACATGTACAAAGAAGAAAAGCTTTTCACGAACAACAATGGCGAGTGGACACACAACGATATAGGAGTTTCTTTTCTGGACAAGAAATCTGTTTGGACAACAATCTGACTGGATAGTTTTGTATAACAAACCGAGCACCATAAACAAAGGGACATTTTTTTAAATAACTGCGCTGTGGTTGGATGAAGCATGAAAATAGCTGCTCTCTGATTGGTCGGTACACTATGCCTGAGCACACTCAGGCCAAAATCGAGTGATTGCGCATGGGTGAAGCAAAAGGTGTTTCCACATCTGTTTGAGAGAGAAAATAATACATGGTATGTGCTGTGAAAATACAGATATTTCAATGATTAAAACTTTGAATAAAGATCATTTTGGAGTTGTCTGAGAGAGTAACCCCCAAATTCCACTGCACATGAAAGCGCCTCTGGGACCCTCTGACCGACTGCTGACCTGATGCTCGTGCCTCAGGTTTTGACAAAATGACAAACAATTGAGGAAAATTACGTGCAAGAGTCCGTGCAGTTGTGTTTTATATTAAAACTTCCAGTTACTCCACACAGTGACTTCCTGTCTGGTGCTTTCTTAACGACAGTGAATTTACGAGGTTTACGCTTTCGCGTCCAATAGAATTTGGGGTTAAGGTTTGGGTGTGTTGTATTGAAGTACACTGTTTTTCCAGGCAAATATCAGGAAAATATGGGGTGTGTTATAATTGAGTGTATGTTATACTTAAGAAATTTTGGTAGCGATTATAAGTCATGTGCAGTTGGAATGGTGTACCTAATAAAATGGCCATAAGTGTAGATTGAGGGAAAAGGAGTGCTTTTCATTTTCTCTGCAGCAGCCCGCTGAAGCGTTGGCAAAGGGCTGTTGCTGGCATTATTGGTGTGGGAGATAAACACTGACTCACAGTTTTTCTGCAGAATAAACATCCTGCGAGGGGTGAGACTGTTCGCACAACATGAAAGTCTTAAACTGCCAGTTATTTTTCCTGTCTGTGTGTCGTGCATCCAAGGATGAGGCACAGTTGTGCGCCTGCAGGAGCCAGAGAAGCAGCCATCTGTCATGGCCTTTGTCCAGTCCTCTGCCTGCTATCTGTGGTCGCAGCAGAGCTGTGGATAATGACTCCTGAAGGGAGATGAGGTGCTGCGTGGCAGCCCTGCTCTCCTTCTCTTCCAGGGAGGTCTCAGTGCCTCAAACTGTGCTCCAGGATCCTCAAACTTAGGCGGCAGACGGCAGAGGATCGGGAACCCAGGGGAAAGGCAAAGATTTGAAATAGATGTACAGTCAAAACCTCCTAAATGTTTTTTTTTTCCTGTAACTCAATATTTCTCTGAGGTTAGAGAAAAATACAACACCAAACAACAGAAGAGAGGAAGGGAAACAGCGTCTGCCAGAAGCTCTCTCTTAAACCTTGTCTAAAGGTGTGTGGCAGTACTTTTCCGGCCTCCTCCCTTTGCCCTTTTCTCAAAATGTTTTTGCTTCTGTTTCTCTCAGCAACATCTGAATCATCGCAAGCTTGATAACATTTATTGATAAGCAAAAACAATAAAAATAAAATCAGTTTATATGAATCCTTTATTTGATTTTGCTGCTGTTTTACTGTTTAAAAATGGATTGGTTGGTATTACAGTCAAACTGTATATGGTAGACATTAAATGTAGCTACAGTATTACTCTAATAAACAATAAATGGACTTGAGCTTCAGTACTTTTCTGACACTCAAAGCAGCTTCATGCTGCAGGCCACATCTGCTCATCCATAACCAGACACTCTCATATCCACTCACTGATGGTTTAGAGTTTCTATGTTTGTTTTCAGTCAGTTTCACCTAAAACATTTCATAGACCCTCTATATGCCACTGATTCAGCCGTGGGAGCAACGTGGGGTTTCGCCCAAGGTCACATTACAATGTGACAGCCTGAGCTGAGCTCAAACTTTCAACTTTCTGATGACTGATGAAGCAATAGTGGATGGTGCCACTAGTGGCATTGACTGTAATATAGCCGCCCTAGCCTGCCTTACCCAAGGACACATTTACATGTGAGGGTTGAGGTTGAGCTGGAACCCTCCACCTTATGATTGGGGGTAGAGTGTACTACTAGACATAGCCATGTCGTGTATGACAAAAGTACTCCTGATTAAACTGACAATTACTAAACTTGCTTTTGATAATCTGCACTTTGTATTGCAATTCTTCAAGTGTTTTTACATCTAAAAGTCCAGATCAAAGTCAATGTGTTATTTTTTATTTTTTTTTACATATAAAACATTTGGTATGGTATGTTATAGTTTCACATTGTCATTATTGCAAACAGACAAATGGACAGACTACATGCTTTGTGTGTCTCTGTAGTTTACATTGACTGGTGGTTTGCTGATGGGCATCTGGCATTAACATGTTGAATAAAGCTGGTCTTGTATGTTGTAAAACATGAAATAAATCATCATACCCATCATCATATTGTCCTTGGTTTTCTACTACTAACAGCAACATCTTGAAACCTGTACCTAAGGCTGGTCTGAGTTGGTCTTGTGAGTTTTATTATAAGATGAAAATCTGACATCCAACCATATATCTTGAAGGCAGATAGTCTCCTTGTCTTCTCATGGCCTTCCGCAGCTCATGTTGTTTTGGTTATGGATTTCCTTTATCAGGTGGTCATGTTGCAATTTCCTGTCATTGATAGAAAGATCTGAACCCTTCAAAATAGTGCTTTCAAACTGGGCATGAACCAGACCATGGTTCTGTTTGGTCTGGGCCAAGACCACCCCTTCTGACCAAGGTCCAGGGGAGGTCCTGCCTTGCACCTATGGCCAGATGAGTTTTAGTGTCATTCCAGATTGACCCAAGAAGTTGTTGGCACTGTTCATGTGTGTACCATGGACAATTTTTTGAAAGTGAGACCTAGTAATGAATGTCTCTGTGTTATGAGCTGGTCTGACCGGAGCAAATTGACTTGTCTGTGAAGCAGTTGAGGAGAGAACAAAGTGCAGGGAAGCTGCGGGGTGAAGAGGAACAGGAAAGACAGGTAATTGTGTCTCTTTGGGGGTTAAGGTAGATCTTTCTTAAATCTGACAAAACTGAAAGAGGACAGAAGAAAAAACTTGCTCCTTGTTCTCTCGGCTACTGTCAGCTCTCAGCAGGAGGGGAGGGAGAGAAAAGGGGAGTATTGACCCAAGGTGGTATGATTGGTCCTCCTCGGAGAATGAATGGGTGGCTCTGTTCTTGTCAGACACGCTGCCTCTCTTCTTATACCAGCTCCTCCACTCCGCTGAAGGCTGAAAACTCTCCATATGGGTCATTTTCTCTGCCTTGTATGAAAATACAGCACTCCATGAAATCCAGGCTGCTACAGGAGGAGGTCAGATGGGCATTTTTTTTTACAACAGAATGTTCCATGAATCACTTCAACATTTTTATGCCTCTGTTCCAAGACCGGCAGAGGCTGAATGCATTATGTTACAGTGTTCAAACATGTCATATCTTGTGAATGTAGTTTCTGTAAAACTCTTAAAAGGAGTTTATTTAAACTTCAACCTCATGATCATGTAGATTTAAGAATGAAATAATTTGATTTTGGGGGTTAGAGATCAAAGTCATGATGTCTTGTGTTTGATGGATCTCAAGAACTCTTAAAGAGATTCCTGACAAACTCGACACATTAGGCTACTGTGACTCCAAGTTGAGCCAAAAGTCAAAGTCAAAAGTCTAATGCTGCGTTCACACAGCAAGCGACCCAGCTACCAAAATCGCGTCGCCCACTGCGTCCATTTATGCGTCCATAAATACCTCATTTTGGTCACCGTTGCCATTGGCCGTCGCTCGGTGATGTCACGTCTGCTCGAGTTTCACCGCGATCATATCATATATCACATAATAGGATGTATAAGCGGACATTATTCCAGGTGTATCCTTTTCATTCACTTATCTACCACAAAACACTGCAGCTGATGCCCTGCAGCAGCATTATCTGTGAGTTTACCGTGGTCCGTCTAGGCGGAACTAATGTCCTCACTGACATTTGTTCCGCCTAGACCGAACTCATCCGCCCTGTAGTCCGGATGAATAACTGTCTAGGGTACCGTCACACGTACACACACCGCAGATTGGCTGATGCTGCACAGCCACACACGACATCGCTTGAATAGATCAACCTTTTTTTTAACTTTGACATCGCGCGACGAGTGAAGTGGTCGTCTTGTACGCGTCTGTTGCATCCCGAGAGGGTTAGCCCCGCCCCATCGCGGCTGTACGTTGACTTTGAATGGAGAGTGATCGCTGAGGTAGTACAAGTAGCGTCCGGTGTGAACGCACCTTAAGCCACCAAGCCACATGTTTGACCTCAGCTAGAACAAAAAATGTCCACCATGAGACAGGTATGACCCGATAATACTTGAAGGTAAACAGTCATAAAGTCAAGGTCATAGAGCCCCTTGGTCATATTATGCCTCAAATGTGATCTTGTGAACCCGATATCTTATAAACACTAGAAACGAAATTCCTCATTCTTAACACGTGCCTTTTGTGACTCCTTAACTAACTGATTATGTTTAGGAAGTCAGAGGCTAAAAGTCAATTTAAGGGAGAACTGTGGTCATTGTTTTCTTAGAAATACAATTTTTCAGAAGCTGTAAGACATTTTTGTCAATATTTGCTTAAATGTTTCTTAATTTTGAGGATAAGTTAGTTCAGCTTTAACGGTCATTGGACAAAGGTCATGAAATCTAATGGCTGTCTTTTGCTCATGAAAAGTAAAACTTAACCACACTGAAATATTAATTGATAAGACTTTGGAGATTTGAGGTTATTGGACATTATGTGTGGTTAAGAAATGAAGAGAGTCATGAGTTCAAGATTTTAATTTTTTGATTGTTTGAATGATACAACAAGGGACAGATAAAGTTCTTATTGGCCAAAACATAAGGAGTAGTTGCTTTATGTCTGACAAAGCCAATAAATCACATCTCCCTGAAACTCTGGTAATGATAAAACAGAGGAGCATACTGATTCTAGTCGACATTTTGAGTTATTAAGTCAAAGTACACCTGATTTAGGACATTGTATTGTGTCATAAAAACTGCAGTCAACGGTCCAGCGGTTTTCCTCTGTGTGACCTCGTTGGAGGGATTTACAGATTACAGAGTGCCTCTGAAACGCTGGCTGCCTAACCTCATTTCCATGCTGCTGTGGTCTTCTGTTAATCTGCCCAACAGCAGATTATGTTTGCTGTTCGGTCAGATACGGTGGGATTGGTGCTGCCGCTGTGGCTTTAGGCTTCTGGCAGCTGTTGTTGGACATGACGCGACTAAGCAGCGTGGACATGCCAGAGAAGACATGGACAAGGTTGCCTCTGCTGATAGACCTGCTTCCTTTCGTTCTGAAGTCGAGAGCGTCTGTCAGGTGGTTTATTTGGCAGATGTTTACATGTCTCCTCTGCATGATAAAATACTTCCCTGTGCAAAACAACACAGCAGCATCAGGACTTCTCCCCCTATCTCTGGGAGCAACACTGGTGGCTGCCTGAAATGTCTGATTCTCCCTCCCCCAATGAGCCTTTATTCTTGGACGTTCTATCACTGTGACATTGAAGCTGATAGATCATGCCATCCACAACAATGAAAAATTAATAGTTCAGATTAATTGTTTTCTTTGCCACATGACATGTTGCAATCCATTTGTCTTCTTTTCAACGATCATCAGTTTAGGTATTTCAAGTTTTTAGCAATATCATGATTTTAAGAGCATTTAAGTTTATAGTGAATTCAAGAAGATATTGTGTTCCATAATGGTGATCTCAATATTTAGGGCCCGAGCCGAAAGGCCGGATCGGCCGGCGAAGGCCCTATTGGAATCGCTAGGATTATTCTTTCTTTCTTTCTTTCTTTCTTTCCGCCGCTATAACCCCAAATTGCGTGCCTTCAACTTGAGATAAACGCGAACGCACCTAGGCCCAAAAATTAGTCCCCCGAGAAAATTTATGAATCCAGTGTTTGCACAAAAAAAAGTGTGCCATAGCGCCCCCTAGTGGCCTTAAACTGCAGCCCCTCCGGAGACTTTCACCGATTGACCTGAAATTTTTAGGGCATAACTATCATGCCTGGCCCTACAAAAAAGTCTCTTACAACCAAAGTCAATTCCAAACAGGAAGTTCGCAAATTGGCGTTGAAAGTCGCATTTTGGCGATTTGCAAGGTACGTATTTGAACGAACTCCTCCTAGGGTTTTTATCAGATCAACTCCAGATTTGGACTGTCTATACTACGGACATTGACAATGAAAAGTTATTAAAAGAATTTTCGTAGCTCAATGGGCGTGGCCACAAACCACGCCCAAATTTGGTGAATTTTTCACTATCTCCAATTTGCATGAAATTTTTTGGGCATAATCCCCAGGCCAAGACGATCACAAATATATAAATTGTCATAGGGAATTCGGAACAGGAAGTTCGTAAATTAACGTTGAAATTCCGATTTTTGCAATTCTAAGGCTCGCATTTGAACGAACTCCTCCTAGGTTTTTCATTGGATCAACTCCAGATTGGGATTATGTATACTAGACACATTGACGATGAAAAGTTATTAAAAGATTTTTCGTAAGTCAATGGGCGTGGCCAGGAAGGACGGCCAAAGTTCGCCATTTTTGGAAAACACATAAACCTTAATAACTCTCCAGTAAAATGTTAGATTAGGACCAAAATATGTACACATGTTCACTGTCCATGCCTGAGTATATCTGTATTCTTTGTTTCACTCTCAAATATAGCGCCCCCTGCTGGTAACAGGAAGTCTGATGTTTTACTCTATCATTAAAATCTCCTCCGTTTTTCAACATTTTTCTTTCAAATATTCTCAGAAAGGGTCTTCACACCTTCATGAAGCATCAGTGTTCAGGTCGTGTCCTTAGGTGAAACGGTTTGGCGATGGCAAAGCCTCAAACTTCACTGATCACCATGAACCTGGAAATCACTCTTATTTCCTTCATTTAAGGTCCAATCTGCTTCAAAATCCACAAACATGATCAATGTCTAGCTCCTAAAATATCTATGAGCTCAATTCTCTGATACTGCAATCGCACCAAGCTCTAGAAATTACATAAATTACATACTTAAGTGATGAATACCCCAATCTTCCCCAAATTCAACACACATGATCACAGCTCCACTCTGGAGTTTTTTTTTTTTTTCTTAAAACATATATTTGTGTTATAGGAATAGCACCATCTCATAGACACAAGCAGTGTTAATGCCAAAAACACTTAAACATGCTTTAAATCATCCTCCCCTCCCCCTCCTCAGACTGAGCTGAGGTTACCTCTCACACCAATTAACCCACCCCCCTTCTTCACCCCACACCAACCTCAGAGATCTGTCAGCCAAGCTTCCACCTCCCTGCTTAGAGTGACACACCATAGATTCTTGACATGTCATCATCTTTATTCACTGAGTTACACTGAGGTTAAAAGTGTTCAAGAGACATTTGTGATATTGGTCGCATCACATGGTCTGATATAATGCTCATAGGCTCTGTATGTTGCTGTTTGAAGTGGTGGACTCTGTATGTTGCTGTTTTAAGTTGTGGAAGACATTTTCTCATGCTGGTGATCTGACACTGTTAATCCTAATTATTGAGCCATTATTTTTGTCTTTTATTGACCAACTCTTCTTGGCCCAGCTCCACACTGAATCATTGCCATCATTCATCTGTATGCTGTACAGGCCTAACCATATCTATGTTGTGGCTATTTGCTGAGGCAGGTATTGCTTCACATGAAGTGCCTGTGACATAGGAACAGTGCCACTGGGCATTAGCTGTGTTTCATATTTCAAATACCTGCTTGTATATGGTGGCAGCAACATGCAGCGGTTGTGACGTGGGGCCAGCAACATTTAGCAGCACCACCGTTTCGCAACAGCAGCATTTGGTGGAAGCAATATGTGGCGGAGTCAATAAGGCCAAATGGACGCATGGGAGGCGAGGGCCCGATCATCGCCGCTTGCGGCTTTAATTAGGGCCCGAGCCGAATGGCCGGCGAAGGCCCTATTGTAATCGCTAAATTGTTCTCCCCCCACTTTAAGCCCAAATTGCGTGCCTTCAACTTCAGATAAACGCGAACGCGCCTATCCCCACAGTTCAGTCACGGCGAAAAATTTTTGAATCCACTGTTTGCACAAAAATAAGTGCGCCACAGCGCCCCCTAGTGGCCTTAAACTGCAGCCCATCCGGCTACTTTCACGGATCGACCTGAAATTTTTAGGGCATAACTATCATGCCTGGACCTACAAAAAAGTGTCTTGCCCCCATCGTCTATTACATACAGGAAGTTCGCAAATTAGCGTTGAAAGTCGCATTTTGGCGATTTGCAGGGTACGTATTTGAACGAACTCCTCCTGGGTTTTTTATCGGATCAACTCCAAATTTGGATTGTGTATACTAGACACATTGACGATGAAAAGTTATTAAAAGAATTTTCGTAGGTCAATGGGCGTGGCCAGAAAACACGCCCAAATTTGGCCAATTTTTCACTAACTCCAATTTGCAAGAAATTTTTTGGCCATAACCCCCATGCCAAGTCGATCACAGATATATAAATTGTCATAGGGAATTCGGAACAGGAAGTTCGTAAATTAACGTTGAAATTCCGATTTTCGCGATTCTAAGGCTCTTTTTTGCGGAAACACCTCCTAGGTTTTTTATTGGATCAATTCCAGATTTGGTTGGTGTATACTAGACACATTGACGATGAAAAGTTATTAAAACATTTTTCGTAAGTCAATGGGTGTGGCCAGGAAGGATGCCCAAAGTTGACCATTTTTGGAAAACACGTAAACCTTAATAACTCTCTAGTAATATGTTAGATCTGGACCAAAACAAGTACACATGTTCACTGTCTCTGCCTGACTTCATCTATGTACTTTGTTTCACACTCAAATATAGCGCCCCCTGCTGGTAACAGGAAGTCTGATGTTTTACTCTATCATTAAAATCTCCTCTGTTTTTCAACATATTTCTTTCAAATATTCTCAGAAAGGGTCTTCACACCTTCATGAAGCATCAGTGTTGAGGTCGTGTCCTTAGGTGAAACGGTGTGGCGATGGCGAAGCCTCAAACTTCACTGACCGCCATGAACCTGGAAATCACTCTAATTCCTTCATCTAAGGTCCAATCTGCATCAAAACTCACAAGCATGATCAAGGTCCACCTCCAAACACATCTATAAGCTCGTTTCTCTGCTACTGCAATCGCACCAAGCTCTAGAAATTACATTAATTACATAAAATATGCATATTATAAATTATCCAATCTACCCCAAATTCAACAAACATGATCACGGTTCCACTCTGCACTTTTTCTTTTTGGTTCCCTGAAAAGAAGGTTATGTTTTTGGGAGAGGTGTTGTCTGTCTGTCCATCCGTCTGTCTGTTCGTAAGTCTGTCTGTCCGTCTGTCACTCTGTGAACAAAATAACTCAAAAAGTAATGGGTGGATTTGGATGAAATTTTCAGAAAATGTTTAGCATGGGAAAGGGAAGAACTGATTCACTTTTGTGGCTGATCCATATAAGCGTCTGGCCGCCATGGCAAAAAAAGTGATTTTTTTTAATAACTACAGAACTAATATAGATATCATTATGAATCCAGTTGCCAATGGTATGTTTTCATGGTCAAAGAATCTAAATATTTAGATGAAAAAAAGTTAGAACTAATATTTATGTTACAAATCACAATATGGCAAAGGACTTTTGCGCTGCCGGAGGTTCCTATGTTTCGCAACAGCAGCATTTGGCGGAAGCAATATGCGGCGGTAGCGGCAGGGCCCAACGGGCGCGTGGGGGGCGAGGGCCCGATCATCGCCGCTTGCGGCTTTAATTATCAATATAATTACAAATATGATTTTGCCATGATCAAGCAGCCCTACTACGATGTTTGTTTACACTTCAATTTGCATTTGGCTGCACAATATAAGAAGCTGTGATGGTGCAAAATAGTATATTATATCATTTATCTTGTGCTTTTCCTATCCTAGAGATAATTTACCACACATTTGAAATGATCTTATCCTGCCATAATTAAGCCTCCATTCATGATCAGCATTATCTGATAAGCTTTAACTGTATCATTCTTTAATTTTTACATAATAACTCATCAATTTTAGCAGTGATTCTTATAACTGAAACACATCACCTCTCATTTCAGTGTGTTAGTTGTTTGTTTTTTTTTCAAAACTAAAGGTCACCAGACTGTAATACATATTATTTATCAGGCCATATAGTTAAGCAAAATACAATTAATAGTACAGCTTCACTTTTAAATTACATTTTGTTTTGTGAAAAAAAAAAAAAAATTGGTGTCAATTAGTGCGTCTTTCATTATTCGCAATTGATGTTAGAAATAAAGGCCAGGTCCCCCCAAGATGCATTACAAAGACCATAGCCTAGGGTAAATGCCAAGTAAGCTAAGCCTCAGATTTTTATATATTAGAATGAAAATGTTCCCTCCAAACCCACCTACTCTACCAAATGCATCACTATTACCTTAACCCTTTAAGGCCCAAGACCATAGATTATAGCCAGAAAATTCAATTTTTTTGGAGCTGAAATATTTGTTTCACTTTCTGCTAAAATCCATAAAAATCAAAATGTCCATAAAATTCAACATAGATTTTTCGTATCTCATTTGATACATAAGGTGTTTTTGGCAACTGATAATCCATTTGAAGACATTTTTATCATTTATCTGATGGTGTTCAGATGTTTTTTTTTTGTAATTTGTTGATCATATTGAGTAGATAGAGGTATTATAAAAGTATGTATCAAATATGATACAATTGGCTTTATAGGGTTAACAGTGAATCTAGCTTTTATGAAAAAGGCTGTGATTTCCAATATTTGTTCCGGATGGAACTGATCCAGGTCCAGATCTTACTCATGATATATATTTTGTTAAATCATCTTCTTGAGTATTAGACAAATATACTAAGTTCCCCAGTCCTCCTCAGCTCACACCTCATCATACTGTACATCGCTACATTTCCCTTCCACCAGTGTAACACTGGAGGCCTGTTGTAGTTGATGATAGTTAACTAACCATTTATTTTTCTAGGAGTTCTTCAGCTCCCTTGTGCCATAGGCTTTAAAACTGATTCAACTGTTATCAGTCTTATTGGTATCATTACCTAATCACAACTTTTTTGGCTTATACATGCTGGGTTCACCATTGTATTCGTTATGATGGGTCTTATTAACAGCACAGTAGTTTTGGGTTGAAAGGCTTTTAACACTATCTGTTTTAATCTCACTGATTCCCATAACCACAACCATGAGTCTCCTTTTTTAACAACAAAGTTATTATCACTGAATCAGGGGCCTAGTATGTAAATATTTTAGTGAAAATACAGACGGTCAAGTTTTCTTATTTATTTGAGGAGTATTTCAGTTTTGTTACCTCAGTGTTGTGGTACTGTTTAAAGGTGTGTCTGATTTTTTTTTTTTAATTATCATAAGTTGCTGACCATGAGGGGGTGTCACGATAATGAGAGGTTTTTTTTAAGTATTTATCTAAAAAGAAAAACAGAAATGTGTGTAGCTCGGCAAAAGTCTGTTCATATACATTTCAAACGAACATTTCTGTTTAATCTTGCAGTGTTTTTTTGGTGTTTCAGGAGTATTGTATCAAATGTTATTTCTTATTGACTAGACTGGTAAAAAAAGTATTGAAAATCTGATGGATTATTCATTTATGTTTTGAAATTTTTAGTCTTTGTTACCAAGGCATTCAATCTTAAGGTCTCCCCCCAAAACTGACCCAGTGTCTTTTTTTAATTTGTCCTGTTCAGAACAGCATGATAATAACATATTATTCTTTCTGTGATACTGTACGTCTGTACACGCCATTTTTCAGTTTTAAAGCTACAGTAGCTAATGTGATATCACTGTCAACAGTAATGACTTTCAATGTGCTTGTGAAAGTAGAGCCTATGATAACATTTTTGCAGAGTGATTTAAGTGTAATTATTTTTCTTCTAAATCACAAATTCAGTTTGTGTCTCCCTGCATGGCACCTTCATTCTTTCTTTTTTTTTTTAAGTGTTTTTTTTTTAACAGTTTATGTATAGTGATTTTTCAGTGAAATTACAACAGATATGAGACAACAAACAAGACAGTGATCAAAACATAGACAGCAAAAGGAAGATAAACTCAAAAAAAAAAAAAAAAAAAAGGTGACAAAGACATGTGAGTTTTAATAAAATAGAATGAAAATCAAAGAAGGGGGCAATAGCTAAACCAACCACATGCTCCACTGTACAACCATCTGCGAGTAGGGTAAGTGATAAAAGAGGGCATCACTGGTCATTCAGTTGCCCTAGCACCGGGTTCCATATCTTGAAAAATTTCAAGCTGTTACCAGAAAGTTCATATCTCATTCTCTCCACGTGGAGCACAATGATCAGTTCCCTCAACCAAGTCTCAAATTTGGGAGATGGAGCAGACTTCCACAGTTTCAGAATACATCTTTTAGCAATCATCATACCATGAATCAAAGCAGTCTGTGAATTACAGTCCAGGCTTTTCAAAGTGTTGGAGTGTCCCAGCAGAGCAGTTTCAGGGTCAGGTGTTAGAGTGACATTAAGGGCAGAAGAGACCCATTGAAAAATGACGGACCAAAAGTTATGTAAACTTGGGCAGGACCAGAAGTGGTGTGCAAGAGTACCTTCTGCAGCATTACATTTATTACACAGTGGAGAGAAACTGGGAAAGATTTTATTTAATCTGACTTTAGAGTAATGTAATCTATTAACTATTTTATACTGGATCAATTGGAGTCTAGCATTAATTGAGCAAGATTTAATATTGGCTAGTACAGCCTCCCATGATTCATGCTCAATCTCAATACCAAGCTCACCCTCCCAGGCTTGTTTTATCTTAGTAGTTGATGAATCCAGAGTGCTTGAAAAGTAACCGACTAACGTTGAGATCAAATGTTTTGCATCAGGGGGGCCTAGAAGAGACTTGAACAGTGTAATATTTTCAGGTGGTAATTCATATGACTTAGTTGCTTGTCTGACATAGTGCCTCACTTGTAAATATCTGAAAAAATGAGATTTTGGAAGAGAAAATTTGGATTGTAGCAGGTTAAAGGAACCAAGGTACCCATCAAAATAAAGATCCTTTAAAGGAAAAGTTCGGTTCCTGCAGCTTTTACATTGTTTATAGAATGAAGTAGAACAATATACTCACCCAGAAGGCTTTCCTGATGCAAACGGTGCTTCGGGAGATATTTAGATCCAAAATCGAGCAGCGGACACCGATATAATGGTAGCCTGTAGGGCATAGATCGCCGCTCCTAAAAACTGCATTAATCGTCCAAAAACTCATGTTTTTCACCAATATTCCATCATGATTCGCGCCGAATGGACCGCCATTGCAGCCTGTGTCTCTCCACACAGCGCTGTGTGGCTGAAGTTACCTCTGAACTGACGAGTCTGTTTACATGCTCTTCGCGCATGCGCAGTACTCTCTGGAGCGTTGCGATCGCTTCCTCATTTCAATGAGCTCCTTATCTGTATACTGTGGCTCCAAACTGTAAGGACGTCCATCATATTCAAAGTCCTCCTCCACAACATCCTTCATCCCATAGATATTTCCATTTTGCACAAAACTGGAAGAAGAAAGTTCATTGTAGCTGCCGATCTTCCCTGAAACAATGAGTCAAGACTGCAAGATGCGCAAAGAGCATGTAAACAGCTCGTCAGTTCAGAGGTTAGTTCAGCCACACAGCGCTGTGTGGAGAGACACAGGCTGCAATGGCGGTCCATTTGGCGCGAATCATGATGGAATATTGGTGAAAACATGAGTTTTTGGACGATTAATGCAGTTTTTAGGAGCGGCGATCTATGCCCTACAGGCTACCATTATATCGGTGTCCGCTGCTCGATTTTGGATCTATATATCTCCCGAAGCACCGTTTGCATCAGGAAAGCCTTCTGGGTGAGTATATTGTTGTTCTTCATTCTATAAACAATGTAAAAGCTGCAGGAACCAAACTTTTCCTTTAAGGTAACAATGCCCTTCCTGCTCCACTCTTTGAATGCTATGTCTGTGAGAGATGGTAAAAAGGCATGGTTCTGCCAGATTGGAGTGTTGACAGAGGTGTCTGGAAGTCCACAATCTTTTCTAATTTGATTCCAAATCCTCTGCGTATTCGACAGAATAAAATGATCTTTCCTATGAACTGCAGGGGGCCTTGGGGAAGAGAAGAGGAGAGCAGGGAGAGAAATCTTGCTAGTTAGGTTCTTTTCAATGGCTAACCATGGAGGTAGGATGGGCCCATCTACTCTCTCAAAGCCATACTTCCAGTACACCACAACTCTGACATTGGCGGCCAAGTAGTAATGCAAAAAACATGGGAGACCCAGACCTCCACATTCCCTAGGTTTTTGAAGGTGGATTTTAGAAATCCTATGCGCTTCGTACCTCCAGACAAAGGGTAAGATAATGCAGTCAAGAAGCTTAAAGAAGGATTTAGAAATAAAAACAGGGATATTCTGAAATAAATACAAAAATCTCAGTAGTGAGACCATTTTGATAGTGTTGACCCTTCCAATTAAGGACAAAGGCAGTGTTCTCCATTTTTCAATGTTTTCTTTCAGTTTGTTTACTCTTTCCATGAAGTTTAGTTTGAAAAACTAAACTAAACTAAACTTATTTCTTTTTGAATGAACCCTTGAAGCTAACACCTGTAATGTTTTGACAACAAAAAACAGTTTATAAAACCCACTTGACTGTTTTAGTGGTCATACAGCAGAGTAGATTGAAGAGCACTGGCTTAATGAGTAAATTGTTTTTGTTTTGAAGGCTAATATGGTTCAGTCCGTTCTTTTCATTTCCTCCTAATTTCCTCTGACATTTCTTCCAAGCCAACATAATATTAATAGAGGGTAGGACACTCTTAAATTTCTTACTCAAATTGCAGGATACTGTACTTTACCTGATGCATCACTGTTTAAAATGCAATTTTTATGGGCACACCTTCCTGGCACCAAGTTGAACCCACCTTTGCCATCAGAGCTGCCCTAATTTGTAGTGAAAAAGATCAACAAGGTGCTGGGGAATTGGTCAGATTTTGATCCTTACTGACATGGTAACAACACTCAGTGTTGCAGATTTGTCTGCTGCACATGCACAATGGGAATGTCCCTTTCCAGATCCCATAGGAGTTCTTCTATCATTGAGATCTAGAGACGGAGGAGGCTGTTAAAGCACGGTGAACTGAATGTCATGTTTATGAAACCAGTTTGAGTATCATAACTGGTAGGAGGGACCCAAGATGTTTGAAGGTGAAAACTCAGCCTGAGCCGTGGATACAAAGTCAAATGTTGACTATGTTGCTGCAGAAGCTTAGACTCATCAGACCAGGCAACATTTTTCCAATTTTCTTTTGTCAAATTTTGGAGAGTCTGTGAAAGCAAAAGTCTCAGTTTTCTATTATCAGCAGGCAGGGGTGAAACAGGGGTTGGGCCTCTGCTGCTGTAGCCCATCTGCTTCAAGATTTGACTTATTAAACATTTAAAAATTGTCTTCTTTATAAGGTACCTTGGTTGTAACAAGCAGCTATTTGAGTTACTGTTGTAGGGCCCTATAAAACCTGTCATTTTAGATTCCAGTTTAGTTTCTCATATTCTGTTTTATTATTTAACACAATTTAACCCAGAGCCACAGGAAAATAATGAAATATAGACACTCCCTCTTCAGGTGGTCCTCGCATGTATTGCTTTGGCTCCACTTAATAATATGTACAATCTGTACAATGTTTGAGCGCCTGACACATCAAATCATTGGGAAGGCGGGCGGCTTCATTGCCAATGTGGGGAGGAGAACAGGGAGGGGAGGCAAAGTGTGCATTGTCCACAGCCTTAGTGACCCCCTCTGAGCATTTTCCTAGGAGATATGTTCCTTTTTATTCAGGAATTAAAAAAGCTTTTATGTAAAATATTTGCAATTTCCATGATATTCCATGTTTGTATTAAATTCGGCTTTTAATGTCTATTTCCATGATTCCATCCATATCAAACGACAACATGTTGGCCTGGAGACGGCTCACTCATTATGCCCTCTTTTTCAATCCATTCTCTGTAAACTCTAAAGATGGTTGTCCATAGAAAACCCAGTTGTTCAGCAGTTTCTGAAAAATTCAAACCAGCTGGTCTTGCACCAAGAGCGATGTAATTTGTTATTGTCAATGGATCACTTTTCTTTCCCCATTCTGATGCTTGTTTTAAATTACAGGACTTTGCCTTGGCCTTTTTTTGTACTGAAGTGCAAAAGTTTCTGTTGTTTAGCTCATTAGCTAATTAGCTACTTGAGTTAACAAGCAGATCCATTCGTTCATCCAATTAAATTGAATGTTTATCTAATTGTAATGTTTACATCTGGTGGTAGAAGAAGTCATCAATCCATTGAAGCAGGCATGTCAAAAATACCCACATCTCCTCTTTTCCCTCTACATAAGAGGCAGTATTTTAGCTAATTGCTATATTTTGAGAATTGTTTTTCAGCCATTTAATGTTTTTTTTAATAAATATGCCAAACTAGTTCCCAACAGTCCCTGTTCTGCCTTTAACTCTGGATGTGTAAAAACAGAAGTGTGTAGAGTAGGGACTTTTTCTCAGTGATTCATGGACAGATGAATGTTATTTTTGATTGACATGAGGCATGATGATTACCTCAGGAGGTATAACTCACTTCACCTTTTACATTTTTATGTATCATGTCTTTATTTTTAGATTTGACAGATACATGAGTCAGAGATATAGCCAAAGTTTAGACTCAGCAACCCTTATCTCCTCATCTAACTTTCTTAAAAGTCCTACACAGGTGGATCTTAGAATATGTCCACTGTTTCCTTGTACCAGACCATCAAAATGTCTTATTTTACTTTCCCAGATCCATTTGTTTACTCGAGAGCCGGGGTCTGCAACTTTTTCTATCAAAAGAGCAATTTTTATCCAATTCCTTCACAAAATATGTAGAGGGCTTCAAATCACATTTGAACCTTAAATTGAAAATAGTGGTGCCCATTGATCCTACATCATTGAAAGGGCATTAGCTCAACCAGCAAACTGTTTAATTACTTGACCTGACAGCTTTTACTGGGCTTTTGTTTTAACTTGACATTGTTGTGGCTGTTATGCCATATGATGATGCATTTGTTGATTTACTACTACTAAAATGAATACAACAATCTCTGTATTTTTTATTTATTGCAGAGCCCTGTTATCAGACAATCAACTCGGCTATAATTGTCATACTAATTGCTGTTATTTGCAGTAGTATTATTTTGTATTTATTGTCATTGTTGTTAAGTGTTTTTTTTGTTGTAAATCAGTGTTTTTGACCCACAGAGCAGAACACTCAGCATATTTTTCTGTTTGACTGTGATTTCAGTCCTTAGTCCTCTAGAATTTACTCACCAAGAGGGAAATTTACCTGCCATTGTTGCTTCGTTGGTTTCAATTGCAGATCCTACTTATGTAGCATTAAGGTTTTATGACTTGTTATCATGAAGAATAACAGCATGGTACAACAGCTTAACAGTGTTCTGTTATTTACTCATCTGGATTATGTTGTGGGCTTTTCTGGGCTCCTCGGGTGTGTGATCCTTGTTTAATCTATTTTTATGATGTGAAAAGAACCACTTGCTTGATCACTTAAATACACTTCCACTTTACACTTCTAATGCTAAGAGCCACTCCTTTCAAAATATGATGAAATGAAGCTTTGAACATTTTATCATTATCCAAGACTTAGACAATCACACTGACAGATGAGTGGAGCATTCACTCTTTAGGTAGCTTACAGCTTGCCAAACCCTGGACATATTTTTTTACAGAGGATATAAGACACATTTTGTGCTGTTTGTCTCACTACTTAGCTTGAAATGAACTTGGACCCGCTATAGGTGGCTTCATAGCCTGATGAAGAAGCAGAAAAGTCATCTTAATCAACAACATGCTTTTACTGACTTTATTCAGTTGAGCAACCTCCAAATAAACCACCCAACAAGTACCATACAGAAAAGACAACTGTTTCACACAGGCTGATAACTCATCCACATTAACATGAACGTTATGCAATTGATGAAATTGCAGAGAAAACAAACACATTTACTCTCCAAACTGCTTTTTCATTGTCAAAGACGCTGTATTTATGAGATGATTGACTCAGAGTAGTGATTAGCCGTGTAAGAGGAGATGCTGTTATTAAATGTATAATTACAGTAAAGTCCTGTTTGTTTGGGAACTGCTCCAGCACCGTGCAGTGCATATTTGGTTTACTCATACAAGCTAAGCCCTCTGCTGCTCATCTCCCTTTTAAACAAGGCTAAATATACTTATATTAGAGACTAAAATAACTTAAGGTCCCATATTTTGCTCCTTTTCCGCAGTTTCACATGGAACCTTGACTTCTTCATGAAATGTTAGAAACAAGCATAGGTCCAAAAGCCAATGAATGAAACACAGCTGAATTCATTCCATGTTCACATAATCTCTTTGTTCAGAATGGCTGGTTTTGAGGGTGGTCGCCTTCATATGCTAATTAGCCAGAGCCGAGCTGTGGCCAATACATTACATACGAGGACTTGACAATGCAGTGTATATTAGAGCGCACTGCTGCTCCAGCCCCTTGACACTCACTGTCCTGAACTTGCATGAACCCCAAATTCATGCTCGTTACCAGATAACAGCGAAGCTTGTTCCATCACAGGCTAGCACACAGCATGCTGACCTCTGCCTAGTCACCACAGTGGGGCACAGCTGTGACTTAGCCTACCTAACATTAGCAGAAATGGTGGGGTAATGGGGCAGGTACAGGACTGAGTATATTCATCCAACTGTTAAACTTCTATTGACTAATGTAAGAATGCTCATATAATAGAGTTTATCCATCAGACTTTCAACAAGTTATGTGAATATTGGCCAACCTGTTGTGCAGTTACCTTTTGGTTCAATTCCCCCTTCTGTTAGCATTAACTTGAAGCATTGAGCAAAATATGTACTGCACAGCATTAAAATATTCACATTTCCATTATCAGGTTTGGTGACAGGTTATTGGTACTGAACCTGGAGTCAGAAAAAGTCTAGTTGTCAGTCCTGTGTTAAACTGACTGAAGTTGAAGAAGCAGCTGGACATGAAGTAATTGGCACACACTTACAGAATTTAGCCCTTCGGAAAGACAATTAATCCACTGGGCCCTTTGGTCCTCCAAGGCTGGTAGCCAACATGGGAAGATGTATGTGGCAGTTTACAACCAACAACCGAACAGTGATAGGTTTTGAGTTGAGACAAAGTACATTGAGTACTTTGCACAGAAATTACTCCAGCTGAGGGGTGGGGATATTTGGGTAGAATTAGGTTTGAAAGTGAAAATGCTTGTTGCGTAACAGTATATCCATAGACTTAACAGCTTGCCAAATACCTTGAGTTTACATTTATGCACCCTGCTAAAAACAGGTTTTGTTGTCTACTTTCACATGTTGTGGGCTGGGATGATGGCCAAATACCCCAAAAAATGTTCAAGAGCATTCAAAAAGCTTTTTTGCATTATATGCCTCCTTTAAAACTGGATAGAGATGAATTAATTTATGAAAAAAGAAAGGTTTACTTTCATTACTAAGGAGGAGTACACTACAGCTACATTAAACTGTCTCATCAGAAGAAACATTTTGATTAACCAAATTAGATGCGGTGATCAGATGCATAAACAGAACAGGCATTTTCCAGATTGTGCAGCACAGAAATTATTACTCCCGGGCCAAAGTTTGGCCCATTGGCCTCTGTTTGCTCCCTCCTGCAGTAGTCTGAACCACAGGTAATCCAGTTTTAGTGATTAGCGACCAGGAGCAACATTTCTACCACGAGCTAATGTAGTATAAATTGGTTGATAACAATTGATTGTGGATCCATATGAGCATCCCAACTGAATACACATTTGGTGTGGATGTCAAAAGGATGATGTCTTTTTCTCGTCACAAAAAACTGTGTCCACAGTCTGTAAGCCTTTGTAGGCAGTTGAATTATCTGTAGACGGTTTAATTCTGTTTGCACGGGCAGGAACAAGCTGTTAGTCTCCCATTGGGGTTAGATTAGGCAAAGTTTAAAAGTCTAATGCAAATAAACCCACATATTTGGTAAGTGACACACTCCGTCTGTCTTCTGTGGGTACTTGTGCAAACACTGACTGACATGTGGCCTTTTGTCATCAGTTAAATAGAGCCCTAACAGGCAACATTAAATTTAATGAGTGAGCACAGTGCCAGGTGACAGGGTTACACTCCCGTCCTCTCAGCTCCTCTCTCATCTTTTTACATAATTTCAGCCTTACATGCTTTACGCTCGTGTCGCTTTAAAGACATTTTGGGCTCTGTCAGTTAATCGCTGGATAGAGATCATATAGCCTGGATCGTGTTTTTTTTTCCCCTTACGATGTCTTATCAGCAGTTTGCTCTGTGTCTTGAATATTAATAGAGCGTGAAAAATTGCCCAGAGTAAAATGAGTTTGTGGCATGGTGGAGCTTTGTGATGATGGTGATTAGCAGAGAAGAGGGAGGCAGCACTTTGCTGAGCGTATTACAGCGGAGAAGCAGATGACTGTGTTTGGTGCAGGCTTATTTTCTTAGCTCAGTTTTAGTGCCTCAGCCGGGCTGGTGTGTGTGCATGTTTGTAATTTGGCTGTAAAAGTGAAGTCTTGTAAGCTGATGGAGATAGAGCTGTTTTTTATCCTGAATGATCCCTTTGTTACAGAAACTTGAACTAGGGATGGGAATCCCGTCAAGTTGTACTTAAGGTGATGCTTATTCAAATGAGATATTGCAGTTCTTTTTTATAATACAGACTGCATCAGGGATGAGAATTGATAAGATTTTATGGCTACCAATGCTATTACGATCATGCTTATCGATCCAATAATTTAATGAATCCCCTATTGATCCCTGCAGATTTTACATGGCAACAAAGTGAAACACACATTACAGCATAGATAACTGCTTCTGCAAGTTGCTGGTGTTTCCACTCACTTAAGGTTGTGCTGTAGGGATGGGACGATACACTTAAACTCAGCTGCACCTCGATATGCCCGGGTCATCATACAATACGTCACAATACTATATCAAAAAAGTAAAAAAGGAAAAATATTGCTGTGTAATTACAACTTATTTGTTTTTATTTGAGTTGCACACAGGAAAACACAAGGCCCAACAGGCCCAACACAAACAATAACACTCTCTCTAACCCTAGAGAGGTTAGTGAGAGTGTATGCTAACGAGCGGTAGGCTCGTTTTTGCCAGGGTCGTCTTCACATTTTTATGGTGGTGGTTCATGTTTGTCGTGTTGGAGGCGATGTACAGAATGACAGCATAGCAAAGTTTACATACAGTCTTAGCCTTGTCAGTTACTCCATTGTTGTCTTCGTCTTCTTGAATGAGAAAGCCAAAATACTGCCAGACAGATGACTTGTTTCCAGGCGGAGCACCCTGAGATTGATCATTTAAATCTGTGAACATGACTTGTTTTATTTTAACATTGATACCTTTAATACTACTTCTTTTGATCCAAGTCTTATCCATGCTACTGCTACTGCCACTGTTTCATTGTTTGATTGACAAAGCAAACCAAAAATATTGTTTATTGGAAGTGGTTTGCTCTGAGTTAAGATTTATGTTTGTCATGTTCTGTTTTTTAATGATTTTTCTATATTTATATGAATAATTATACCATGATGACTCAAATTATTGTAAATTGATAGAAAATATGCAAATTTCACCTTAGGGCATCTGTCCTCCTGTTTTCTACTCAAACTGAGTGTTTTTTTTTTTTTTGAGTTTCCTGATAACCTAGAAAAAGAACGCTGATGGAGAATCTAAAGGAGAGCTTTTTGGACAACCAAAAAAAAAAAATGTGTTTTTTTTTTTACCGTTTAACGTATTGATAATCTTGAAAATAGAGGGTCTGAGAGTCAAGAGTATTGAAGCGTTGCTGATAATCTAGAAAATAAAAGTCTTATAATCTAAAGATTTGCATCCCAACCTGGGTATCTCTGTGACTGGATAATATATTTTTTTTGCAAGTTTCAGGTTGAACAGAAAAACAACCAGAGAACTTTAGGTGATTACAATTTCTATTTTCCCATAAACAGAGTCAGTGTTTAACTGTTGTTAAATTAACTAATGGTACTTGGTTAAATGTCTTATTATGCTTTCTTTCTGAGTTTATGAATTTACCAGTGCTTCCAAAGAAATCCAATGCATTAAGGGAGTTTCTGGGATCACAAAGTAAGTCAATGATTGAGACTTGGGGAAAACATTCTCGTAACAGAAGTGTTCATTGAATTAAAAATGAAAAATAACAATTGAGGAGGTTGTTATAGGGTAATATGATGGTTTCAGTGGGCCCTGGGTTAAGGTCAGTTTTCAGTATGGACCACAGGATGCTTGAGTTTCAGAAAAGCGAATGTGTTGAGTACAAGCCCTGCTGAAAATTAAGAAAAATGAAGGGCTTGTGTAGAACCTTACAAAAATAAGGCTAACTGTGAATTGAAAGAGCATGTAAAATGGATGGATTGCTAAGAAATCTAGAGAATAGAAGGATCAGACATTATTTCAAGGATAGAAGGCTTACCTATTTTTACCTCAAGACACCGAAACTATTACTAGAGACCTACATTTGCCTTGTTTATGCAGATATGTATGCCCACATTGGTAGAATATGGCACAGACAGATAAACACAGTATGGTTACTCTGCCTGTTTGGGTTTTTCATGGTAAAAGCATAATTTGGCCTTTATGTGGAGATTGGAGGAACACCCCAAGTCTGTTGGAGATGTTTTTTGTGTTTTCTCTGGATGTGTTGGTAAGATTGTGGAGGTCATGATGTCAAAGTAATTTGCTCTCATGTTCATCCCTAGCTTATCAGTGAGAGCAAGAAAGAGAGCAGTCGGATTTGTTTTGCACAAGAGCAATCAACTAATCCAGGAAAGGACAGAAGAAAGAAAAATCGCTGTGTCATTTTTCAGTCTCATTCAGCCCTAGTGGAAGGGCTCTCACTTAGCCAGAGAACATCTAAAGTGTGTGCATGTCAAGCGGTTATTACAGTAGAGTGAGTCTGAATTAAAGGTTTTCAAGGATAGAAGGCTTACCTATTTTTACCCTCAAGACAGGATAGAAGGCTTACTTCTACCTACATTTGCCTTTGTTTATGCAGATATGTATGCCCACATTGCCTTATGGCACAGACAGATGTGCACAGTGCATTGGTAGAATATGGCACAGACAGATAAACACAGTATGGTTACTCTGCCTGTTTGTTTTTCGGGAGTAAAAGCATAATAATTGACGCGTTTTTTTGTGTTTTGGGGAGATTGGAGGATCACACCCAGAGTCTGTGTTTTTTTGGAGGCTATTTCTCTCGATGTGTTGGTAAGATTTGCTGATTGTCAAAGTTCATGATGCTCATCCCTGAAGTTCATCCCTTGCTCTCATCATCCCTTGTGCGAGAGCAAGAAGAGATGGTGGAGGGGGGGTGAGGAGAAGGGGAGAGCGGGAAAGAAAAGCAGAGCTGAATGAATTTTTATTTCAGGCGCCTTTGCAGCAGCTCTGTGTTTGAGCTGGGGACAGGCAGAACAATTTTAGATTGTTATTCAGGTACCAATATGGCACCTATAAAAAGGGATATAAATGAATAATTTCATTTATACAGATACTTTGACCAAATCTGCCTATTGATCCATTTTTTACTTTGTTATAATTTTTAAAGGGACAGGGTCTGTCATGAAAACAGTACAAACTAGAAAAATGTCTCAATACAAACCTCCACCAAGTTAGCTCACATTTGCTAAGTGATCGTTCATGATAAAGTTACCATCACAATATAATTCCTTGACCCTGAAAACTCACACCTAGCACTCAGAATAATCTCTATCATTATTAGGTAGACAGTTATTCTGCAAAAATGATTGTTCGCCAATGGCGGTTATCTAGATCACAACCAAAATCTAATCATTTTTAAGTTGGGCCATTACCAACATCTCCTGAAAATTTTAGCACAACTCATCAAGTATTTGTGGATTCATGCTAACAAAGAAACAGACAAACATACAAACACAAGCAATAACACGACCTCCTAGGTGGAGGTAATAACAATACTTCCAAGAAAAATGACTTTTAATTGGCTGTAACTGTGTCAAAAGTCTTTTTAAAGCATCACTAAATACAACACATAAGGTATATTACTAACATAATTTCACAGATGCACTGATTACTCCTCCATTGCTTGATTGTGATTTTGTCTCCTGCCCAGACCTGCCAATACCAAATTTTGGCAATGCAGATTTACAAAAAGCAATTATTAGCTTAAAAATATGTTAAAACCATTTATTTTATGGATAATTGATTCAATATTCATGATAGAATTTTGACTGTTAATGAACTTCTTATACCAAAATCTTCAAAATTACACCAAGGGGGACCACTATCTTTCATTGTGACTACAATTTATCAATTTTAACACACATTTTTGCTTTTTTTTTTTTTAAATGTATATTTTTGGGCATTTTGTGCCTTTATTGATAGGAGAGAGACAGTGGATAGGCTTGTGAAAGGGGGAGGGAGAGTAGGGGAAGACACTCTGCAAACTGGTCACAGGCAGGATTCAAACCTGGACCAGCAGAAGCATGTACATGGGGTGCTAACCACTACACCAAACCAGCACCCCACATTTTTGCTATTGTTATACAGCTGATACAAAATGCCAAAATATTCTATTTATCTGTGAAAACACCAGTACACACAGAGTGTTTCCATCTTGTGAGCAAGGAAACAAACAATAGCTGCACTGCGATTGGTCAAAGAAATCGGCATGTTGATTGCTGCTCTCTGATTGGTCAGTAAACTATAACTGAGTGCACTTTGGAAGAAATCAGGTAATTGAGCCTGCTTGAAGCAAAAGGTGGTTCCACATCCATTTAAGAAAGAAAACAGTACGGTATTTGTTGTGAAAATACTGAAATTTCATTGATTATAACTTTGTACAAGGGTAATTTTTTAGTTGTCTGAAAGAGTTCAATTTGGAAAAAAAATGGGTGCATTTTATACTATATAGTAATGTTTTTTGGCAGGGAAAAAAAAAAGTGAAATTATGGGGTGATTGTTATAATGCAGCGCAGTCATAATCAAGAAATTTCAGTAATTTCCTCCAGATAATTTTGAGTCTTTGAAATAGTAATTTCCTCTCTTCTTTGTCTTTTTTATATGGCACAGCCTTTGGTTAAACATTCTTTTGTTTTAATTTTGTAAATCAAAGTTGGAAAAAAATGCATGAAGTTATCAATTACCATAAAAAAGACATTTACCTTGTGAATAAAGTTTAAACAGGTAACACAATCCCCCATATCCCTTTGCACAGCTTTTATTGAAGTTTTTCATAAACTGAGCCATAAAACAAAGGTAACTGCTTCACCCTTCAGCTCCATTTTTTCTTATTCTGATGAAAATAATCATCATCAGATGAATAACTTCAGCCAGTGCTTTACTTAAAGGATAAGTTCAGTTTCTACAGCTTTTACATTGTTTATAGAATGAAGTAGAACAATATACTCACCCAGAAGGCTTTCCTGATCCAAACAGTGCTTCGGGAGATATTTAGATCCAAAATCGAGCGGCGGACATCCGTATAATGGTAGCACACGGGGCATGTTAGCGCGCTCCTAAAAATGCATTAATCGTCCAAAAACTCATTAGTTTCATCAATATTTCATCATGGTCCGCTTGGGCTTCTCCCCCGTTACAGTCTGTGTCGCCCCCGACATGTTTTTGTAACTGTGCCGACCTCTGAACTGAAGAACGCTTGCCTCCGGGCATGCACAGTACTCTCTGGAGAGCTGCCTCCGCGTCCTCCTTTCAATGAGCTCCTCATCTGTAAACTCTGGCTCGAAACTGTAAGGACCCCCATCATATTCAAAGTTCTCCTCCACAACATCTTCATCCGATAGATATTCGTCCATTTTGCACAAAACTGGAAGAAGACAGTCGTTGTATAGCCGGCTGTCTTCCCCTGAAATAATGAGCTGTACTGCGCATGCGCGGAGGCAAGCGCTCTTCTTCTTCAGTTCAGAGGTCAGTACAGTCACACAACCATAGACTGTAAAAAACATGGATGTATATATAATATAATACATATATATATATATATATATATATATATATATATATATGGCTGCAGTATAGGTCAACTCTCCGCTCTATTCATCTGAACGAGCTGAAACGATTTCAATATTCATACACCTCGTACAAAATATCCTCGAGAAAATTTTTCCCATCCGTATGCTGTGGTGATATGATTATACATATAAATATTATTGGGCTGCTATACAGTTGTTTCCTTTTTCTGAAAAGCTTTTTTTCATCAGTTATTAGAGTTTAATAAAGAGAGGGACAGAAAGGAGAGAGTCCACAGAAGAAACGCAGAGAGTGTCTAAGTGTGTCGCTACTACAAGAAGGGATTTGAAACACAGTGCAGTGTGTCTGATGTCAAACAGAGTTAGCTCAGCTTAGCATGATAGCATGGCTGCAACTATTACTATTACAGCATTTTAAATTTGCACAGACATGCGCCCATGGTGGAGGACACAGGATTTAAGAACATGATCAAGGCTTCAATCCAAACTACACTGAAGCACTGTTTGCATCAGGAAAGCCTTCTGGGTGAGTATATTGTTCTACTTCATTCTATAAACAATGTGAAAGCTGCAGAAACCAAACTTTAAGTATTTAAGTATTGTTTTTAATCATCTGCCATCTCTCCTGTCTTCAATCAGTGAGAAGTAACTGTGGATTTAAAAAAAGGTTTTATCCTGCCTTTTATCTACTAAGTATCAACAGGATATTTACTCTTTCTCCTCTCAGTCTGACTGCAGCTCAGTCTTTTTCAGCAAAACATCAGGAGATTTGCTGCTCCAGGAGCCTCAATATGCTGTTCAGCTGTATAGGTTATATTTGTATATTTATTTACACTTTAATTACAGATTTTTACCCCCATGATCGAACGTATATTTATATTTATCAAGTATTAGGTAACAGCCCTAGAATACACCAAGATCTTTGAAGGATGTTTGCAGCACCTCATTGAATCTTGTTATTGAGAATGAAAGGAGTTCTTAAGACAAAAGATGGGCCAGTCTGGTGCTGGCATGATGTACTTTATAAATTAGCCAGTGAGTGTTCTTTATAATATTCACAACTGAAGAGAAACTGAAATCCTTTGTAGTAAACCCAAGTCAAGCCTAGCTGTGCCAGTACCACAAATGGAAATGCACCAAAAATGAGCTTTTTAATCAAAAAACAAAGTATTTCATTTATGGATGGCTTGCACAGCACTCAAGGTCACCTTACAGGTCACGCTTCAAACAATTAAAAGAAACACAAACCTTAATAATCAACATCACTTCAGTCGGGGTCTAAATTGAGCTATTTTAGCTTGTGAAACATTACCAGAACACTCACAGTACTCTCTGAACTCTGAGTGTATAAAATGAACATTAGTTTGTTCTTCAGTGTCATATTCTTCCCTGTCAGCTCCTTTGTTAATAATTCATAGTATTCATGCAGCCAGTGGCGTCATTTGTATTTAAATCTTTTTCACTAATTGCCCATCACCCATTGAGCTAATTATTTCTCCATTGTGCTGTGATCCTGTCATTCACGTTGCACAGTCACTGAACGTCACCTTGTGTGTAGAATGAGTAAGTGGAAATGGGAGCAGCCTCTTCTGTCTGTGCATGCTGAGCTGCAGTGTGTGTGCATATGTGTGGCTGTGTATATATAAGGCCTCCATGGAGCTGTGCGTCACAGCATTGATATTCTCCTCACAGGGTCGTCAAGCATGAAATAGAAGAGCACACTTTCTGTGGATAAACTGCAGAACGCTGCTGGAGAGCGAGAGGCTGATGCTCTGGAGAAATCTCTGTGCTCACTCTTATACTTACAGAGAACAAGCAACAATATAAAAAAACCTCACTGTGTGTGTGCTGTTGTGTAACCATGCACAAGGTCCTGAAGCTGCACATCGATTGTTTTGTTAATGTCGTCTCTAAAACAATCCAGCTTTTGGATGTGTCTTTAGATCATCTTTTAGATCGCTGATATCAGTTTGAAAGCCTCTCTTTAATGTTCAGGATGCGTTCAAGTCATCCAAACATTTGCAGCTCTGCAGTTGGAGGTTTCGGATGGGTGGGGGAGTCAAACACATCTGGCACTTAAAACTTGGCTGCAGAACAGTGTTACGATTCACTGGCTTGTTTTAACATAGTGGGCTCCAGGTCCAGTCAACAGAGCTGCGCAGAGGATGAGTTGATCTGTTATATTTGAGATTAATGTGCGACTTTTGTTGCGATATCTTGTTAATAGATGCTAAGAAAAATCCAGGTAATGGGAGTGTTTTTGTGATGGATTCCTCAATATTCAAGTTGTGATTTAATAAAACTGCAAAAAGACAAGGTTCTACTGATTTTCTGAAAATCCTCACCAGTTAATTTGGTCAACTAATTATTTTTTGGTATAATTTTCATCAACAACCTTGTTTCCCCTGTCGAAAGCTTGACTATAACTAGAAAAAAACAAGTGTATCTTGACAAAAACTGAAACTAAATTCGCTAACATTTTCATCAACAGACAAAAACTAGACTAAAATATTTTATAGAGACTAAATCCAATCAGACCTAATTATCTCCGCCAGGACGTTATGTCATTGCCAGGGTCTGTTTGTTTTTTTGTTAGTAACATAACTCAAAAAGTTATGGACGGATTTCAATGAAATTTTCAAGAAATTCCCAGATTGGGACAAGGAACAAATGATTAGATTTTGGGAGTGATCCGGATCACCTTCCTAATCCAGCATGATAAAAAATGTAATTTTCATGAATAACTACTGAACTAAAACAGATATCATTATGAATCCAATTGCAAATGGTATGTTTTCTTGGTCAGGGAATCTAAATATTTAGAGGACATAAAGGTAGGACTAATATTTATGGTGGAAATCACAATATGGATGAGGACTATGGCGATGGCCGAGGTCTGCGCTCTTGAGTGCCTTTCTAATTTTGTCATGTAGAAAGTAAGAGAGCTACTATGTTTGTGTAGAAAGGTTCAATGAGTTAAGCTGGACATCCAGTCGCAACTGCCTTTGCTTCATGGTTTTATCCAAGTGTAAAACATAACCTCAGAAACTCAAGAAAACATAAAAATGCCTCCCAATTTGCACCTCATATAATTTAGTTGATCAATTTTAAATTGGATTTTGTCGACTAAAATGTAATGAAATTTCATCTGCTGAAACTAGATTGAAATTAAAACAATTTAGATGACTAACGTATGACTAAAATTAAAAGATATTTTAGGCAAAAGACTACAACTTAAACTAAATTAAAAAGTGTCAAAATTAAGACTTATTTACACCCTGGCAAGTGTCTTCCTATGTGTGTTCGCAAGTCAATGAATGACAAATTGTATTAAAGATGCTACATTTTCACAAATACTGTCTGATGTAGGGACCTGGCCAACTTAACAGATGCCTTAGGAAGTAGGGCTTAATGATTTTAGGTAAAAATGTAATTGTGATTTTTCTGGCAGATATTGCAGTTTAATTTGATTCACGATTATTATTATTTTTTTCAATCAAGCTTCAGTGCGGTATTCACTTTGTTTGCAGTTTAAGCAGCAGTAAGGAAATCAATAATCAAAAGCACATAACACATTATTAATCATTTAATATTGATGATGAATAATGTATTTCATTATTGAAGGGATACTCCAGCTTTTACTCCTAAACAGAGGCTTTGTATTGTTGATCTGCTTACCTGCACTTCTGTGAATGCAAATTGCCTGCAGATTTGTAAACTGGCATGTGTAGAATAGTTGACACAACACATCTTAGGTCAGTTATTAAGTCCCCCAGAATGATTTGACCTCCAAAGTTTAGCTTATTTAAAGCATGTGATTGCTTGGTGCTGTGCCCAACCATCATACACTTCCTTGTTCATAAGGTTGTAGAAAATCAGAACCAAGCATAGATTCATAATGTTACCATAATTTGTTTTAAAATTTAGAATTCAATGAGTGTCTGGTGGCAATGGGCTCTAATTTTGTAGACCAGGCGCACCTGCCCTGCCCTGCGCCTCGCCTGTGCGGACGGGGTGTGTCCAGCAAAAATCACAATATGGACGAGGACTGTGGCGCTGGCAGAGGTCTGCGCTCTTGAGTGCCTCTCTAATTTTGTCATGTAGAATGTACAAGACCAGCTAGGAATCTCAGCTACTTTGTTTGTGTGGAATGGTTGGATGTTTCCAGCAGTGCGCAGAGAGGCGCACCAACGCCCACGTCCCTGCCCCTCTGCGCAAGTCCAAGAGAGGGAGGAGAAAAGGTGTGAGTGGGTTTAACACAGTCAAGTGCTGTCTTCACCAATCAAATCAACGCCTCTCCTTGCCTTTAAATGTGCTTCAGCTGAGGCACAGATGTGACGGGACAATTAATATAGATACAAATGTATATGCTGGTTCAGACGGGAACATTAAATAGTGATTTCTGTGATTGTTTATTACATTAAAATGTTCATGACACTCTGGAAACCTGCCTCTGAGGCTTTGTTGACGTGTGCGCACATGTGCACCTGTCATCAAATTACAGCTGCGGAGGGTGCTCTTCGCCTGTGCCGAGAATAGACCAGTTTGGAGCTGGCGAGCTTTCAGCGCACCCTCCGCAGAGTTTTTTGGCATGAAATTGTCACTGCGCCAACCTGAATCTGTCGGCACCTCCTCCTGGTGCGCCATCACCTCCCTCTGGTGCACTGTCACACCCATCTCTGTGCAGACGGTCGACCAAATTGGCATCGCATGGCGGTGCGCCGGACGAAATTAACGCTGAGCAGGGTGCGCCAGGCTTGCGCACCCTGTGCTGCGCCACGAAATTAGGACCCAATGTCTTAACAAACAAATGAAAACAACCCTCATAGTCAGTAAAGTCAGAGCCATGACTTCTACTTTGCCGACTCTTACAGCAAGCTTTACCTAAATGTGTGTTATAAGTAGTGATGCAATAATGTCATCCTGCTCAGGCCCAGCATTGTTGCTAAGTATTTTAGCTGTGTGAATTGTGCTTTGGGACCATTTAGGGCAAGTGGGCCTGGTGTTAGGAAGCCCTTAAAGGGATACTTCAGTATTCTTGATGTTGTGTTGTCTGAGGTACGTGGTCATGGTCAGTGAAGTGGCTGAAAGGGCTCCCAGCAGTACTGGTAAAATACACACATCACATTCATGATTATTATGAATATTGAATGACTTTTCTAAAAGTGCAGGTTCTCTTTTATAGCACAGACCCCTTTCTTACCTACAGTATGTTACAGCATTAGCTGGGGACGGAACAAAAGAGTAATGTTCGGCATTTTGTCGTAAACAAGCTGCTTCAGACCTTTGGTGGTAAAATGAAAGTGAGAATTCTGATTTTTTTTGTCCTTATTCTTGTTTGTATTCTCTCCAGGGGGTAAATCGGATGGTAAAAGACAACCTGGTGGGACGTGATGGTGTAAGGAGAAAGGACTGGCACGACTATGAGGCGATCAAAAGGGATACCACCAGATCTGGTATGTTCACACCTCCTTGTTATTCAGTCAATGAGAGCTGCATGGCATATTTATTGTGTTCACCGTGTTCCAGATTTACAATAATTCCATATATTAAACAGACTTTTTCATTATTTATGCACATATATCCTCTCAAACACTATTTCTTATTCCCCTTGTGTGAGATATTAATTCCTGGCTGTGCAGCTGCTCTGTAAATCTGTACTCTGAATGTAGTTCCAACATCAGAAATATTGTTATCTGCTAAAACAAACACCAAGTCACTTTTTATTTTCTGCTCAGGGAAATCAGCCTCCACCCAAACATTGTAAATTAGACCAAATAGATTTTTTTTCTCTCAGGGTAAACAGGGTGGTGTCTTTTTTACTTTAAATCAATGCAATCTTAAGTTAAAAATATGAAGCTTAAATTTGGTGATGATTTTTTTTCCGTCGCTGTTTTTTTCTAACTTTCTTTTCTCATCTTCAATTAAATCTAAGTGTGTTTTTTAATCATTTGTGCTAATTTGGAAGGTAAATCCTATAAATGTGAATATATGTCTGTGTGTGTGTTTGATGCATCCAGGCAACGGTGAGCAGGGGAAGCCGTTCCCTCTGACAGACGCTGACCGTGTCGACCAGGCTTACAGAGAAAATGGGTTCAATATTTACGTCAGCGACCGGATCTCCCTCAACCGCTCTGTCCCTGACATCAGACACCCAAAGTGAGTCCACTTTGTGTTTGTTATGTGTTTGAACATGAGTTAGTCGAGGTGCCCATGAGTCCATTTAAATAAGTCACACTTCCAAACACAATGTCGTCAATAAGTATGACCTTTTTAAACTCTGCTTTCTGTTCATATAAATCATAAGTTTAGGTGTTCCTCAAGTCTTTCCATTAAGAATCCATTTAAGATTACACTAGAGTACATTAGATTAGATAGTACTCTATTAATCCCCCCTCAGGGAAAACTAGGATTCCAGTGGCAATAAATACATTTTTACAGATAAAAGATGTGTAAAAAAGACTAGATAGATCTATACAAATATGTAAAAAAAATATATGTATGAATATAAATTAAATAGAATAATAAAAATATGTGGCGACTGGTTGGCTACTGCTCCTTCTCGTCCTGTTTTTTTTTTTTTTTTTTTATTGAGTTGATGTGTTTGCTTATGTAGCAAAACAGAAAAAAAAGATTTTTTCATTTTTTTGTTTTTTATGACAACAAAGTGGGCAGAGATGTTACGCAATTTTTGTCACTCCAAGAAATGCCGATATCCAGTATGCTGATATTTCCAAACTCATTTTTGCTCAAAGCCTCTGTCATCAAAATGTACCCTTTTCCTTTGTGGTGTCAGTTTGTCATTTGTGACAGAAACAGATGTAAAGCAGGAAAAATGTTTTTTTTTTCTTAAATGAATGATACTTTTGAATTGTAAAAGTGCACATTCAGTGATTTTGAGGTAAACCATGGAGGTACATTTGTCCATTGTGGGTATTAAAGGTTTCTGTGTGAGGCTTAAATCTTGGTTTAAAATATCAGCTCATATGTGCTAATCTCAAATTTGTTTGAGTAATATTGTGCATCCCTATGAAAACTCCTTTGTAGACACAGGATTTTAAAACACACTGTGAACACAATGTGGATGCAGCTTGCGTGAAGAGTGTGGTGTCCTTGTGTCGTTATTGATATTTTAAAATCTTTTTTAAGAACTGCTGATACCCCATTTTCCTATATTTTTGCTTTTTAGGACTCTCTTATTTGATTTCATCCAACTGACTTTTTTCAGGCTTTAAATCTTTTTAACCACCATGATGCACCAGTGGCTGCTGCCCTGTGTGAGCTTGTTTTAGCCATAGTAGCTACACCGACTGATCACTCTCACTGTGCATTTCACCTCCTGCTTTTTACTTGAGCACAGACACTTCAAAATAATCATTGCTGTTTGCCTTTTTGATTTATATGCCAATCAGTTATGGATTTCCACTTGAGGGACTGATCATTAGCATAAAGTGCTCCACCTGCTGTGCTAATGCTGTTGGCTGGGCTAACTTTTAGCTCCGAAACAGGGCTGCCTATAGGATATGAGGGCAAAGAATTAACTCTTTTATCGTCTGTCCTCTATTTCCTCGACACAGCCAAAATAAAACAGAACCAAGTTCATGCTACACTCCAGGTTCAGAGACACCACTGACAGTACTTCACACAAACTATAACTTTCAGAGGACACACCACTGAAAGAGTCACTGAATTCAAATGTCTTGAATTTCAGAAACAAACAGACTTTCCGATGCTCAGCAGAAACCATTTCATTGAAACTGTATTTGTGTCTGTTTTAGTCTATGGTGACATAATTTACAGAAACACCTCTGCCTCCACTCTCAAACCTCTGGACTCCATTTATCACTCAGCCCTCAGATTTATTACTGGTGACAGTTACTCCACTCCTCATTGTATTTTATGTGACAAAGTGGGCCGGACACCTCTGAGTGCGAGACGTGACAGGCATTTCTCTTCATTCATTTTTAAAGCTTTGATTGGTAAAATGTCTCTGTATATCACATCTGTTAAATCCATCTACTCATCACTGCTCAACACATTCTGGTAACTGGCTGATGTTAAAGTAACACAAACAAATGCTTGATTTGGAAAAATTGCCGTTAGCTTCTCTGTTGCTTTCACCTGAAACACTTTTTAAAAAAGGCTTAAACTTTCAACTCTTGCGCCTGTATCAGCTCAAAACTATGATATTTAACTGTTTTGAAGTCTGTTTGTACCTTCCTTTAAATTGTTTTATCAGGTGCTTATTGATTTCATGGTTGTACTCTCAATGTCATTAAAACTAGAAAAGCACTCAGCCATATTGTGATTTTGACCATAAATATTAGTCCTACCTTTATTTCATTGAAATATTTAGATTCCTTGACCATGAAAACATAGCATTAGCAACTGGATTCATAATGATATCTATTAAGTTCAGTAGTTATTCACAGAAATCACATTTTTCGCCATGTCGGCCAGACGCTGATCGGGATCAACACCAAAATCGAATCACTTCTTCCTTTTCCCATGCTGAACATTTCCTGGAAATTTCATCAAAATCTATCCATTACTGTTTGAGTTATTTTGTTCACAGACAGACAGACAAACTCTCCTGAAAACTTAACTTCCTTGGCGGAGGTAGCAATTATATTTGAAACTGATTCACCATTCACCATACATACCCTATTTATCATTAAAGTATGCTTATTCCAGAATTTAATTTTGTCTGCTTTGCACTAAGAGGCTGGATAATTTGATGTAGCAAGAAAAACACAACAATCTGTGCTCATGATATACAGCTTGTGTGTTTATGTTTGCATACATATCTCAAGACACTTTTCATAACCATGCTGATTAACCTCTTAAAGGTTTATTCTCACGCATCAGCCTGTGCACGTTTCCTTTTTCCCCTATTATACCTCATAATTTTTTTGACGTACCGCTGTGACATTCATGAAATATTGATTGGCAAAATGAATGATCAGCCCATTTAAAAGTTTAAGAAGTTTAAAAAAGCAACAAAAATTTAAAATGTTAGAACAAAACTGTCAGATCAGGTGAATTTATGAGTGGATGTGACAACAACAGTGATATTTTCCCCACTCACAGATTCTGTGAACTATAAAAGACGAATCATTTTGAATCTTTTTTTTTTAAGATTCACAATTATTTTTTTAAGTTACAAAGTTAGAAGTTTGATGAAAATCAATTGATGGAGATTAAAACACAGGGTAACACTTTACTTGAAGGTCTAGTTTATAATGCATTAGAAACATGCATAAGACATTATAATGCATGCATAATGCTTCATAAGTGTCATTATAATGGTGTCTAACCATATATAAGAACTTGTACCAAGGTTTATAAAGTATTGCAAGTGTGGACGTAATGTATTATAACCGAGCCTTTATAATGTTTTATACCTGCATACTCAAGTGACAAGCGTTTTGAATGAAGAATCTGAAGTCCTGGGTCACATTATAACCATCCTTACTCTAACCAGTAGTAAAGAAAGGTTGTAATGCCTTATGAGGATGACTTTTAGAGTTTTTAGTAAAGTGACAACACTGTATAAAGTTGTTAGCATTTGCATGATATGATAACACAATTACAATCACTAAGGAGCAGTATTTTGCTGGCTGGAAGTAAAATGTCAGTTAAAAATTAAACACCGTAATGATCTTTAAAACAACCTTATTTTGCAAAAACAAAATATAAAGGATGTTGCAGATTATTCTTTACATATCAATACAATTGAAATCTGTAAAAAAAAACTTGCATAGTTCACAAATTAAAATTCTTGCACCTGAGAGGACTGATTTTTGTAAGGCATTACGCCCTTTCTGTAACCGAGAATTTAGTGTCTGTTCTATGTTGAGCAGTTCTATGTGTATCTTTACTACTAGCTAAAGTAAGGATGGTTATAATGTGACCCAGGACTTCAGATTCTTCATTCAAAACGCTTGTCACTTGAGTATGCAGGTATAAAACATTATAAAGGCTTGATTATAATACATTATGTCCACACTTGTAATACTTTATAAACCTTGGTCCAAGTTCTTATACATGGTTATACACCATTATAATGGCACTTATGAAGCATTATGCATTCATTATAACGTCTTATGCATGTGTTTCTAATGCATTATAAACTAGATCTTCAAGTAAAGTGTTACCAAACACAGACACAGTTGTAGTTTGCTAAAACTTGTAGTTTGTAGTTCTCAATGCACACCTTTCCTCACCTCAATCTACCGATACAGATATAGCAAATGGATATGAAAAAAATATATATACAGTTATACGGAAATGAGAAGATGATTTAATATGAAAGCAAGAAAGACTCAGCTAACACACCAGAACAACACATCCTTTGTTCAGTAAGCACAGAGAGGAGAAAGCTGTGCAAGGAAGTAGTTTAGTTTAGTTTATGAGAAGTTAATTTAACTGGGGTACAAGGGAATGCGAATAGGTTACAGTACCATACAAACTAAGTCCCTGGTCCAGTAGCCTCTCACACAATATTTGAGAGTGGAAATACGTGCCAAATCATTTTTTTTTTTTTTTCAGTAACTTAACAGTAACACGCATAGCCGCGGGAACACATTCTCAGCAGGGGGTGCTGTGCTGACAGTCTGAGATATACATATATATATATATATATATATATGTATATACACACATGCATATATATGTATATATCTATATATATATATATATATTTATATATATATATATGTGTGTGTGTGTGTGTGTGTGTGTGTGTGTGTGTGTGTGTGTATGTGTATGTATGTATGTATGTATGTATGTATATAACACAACAGACAGACACAGAAAAAAACTTTAAAATCACCGCTGATTTAATAACAATGAACTGGCCATATGGCCTGCAAAAATCTCAACTCCCACATCAATAGATGCCAGCTATGCATTGCATAGCCTATTATTAGAAACAACTAGAAAATATTTAAAGATGACATGACAGACAACAGATCAGTTCTCAATGAAAACATAAGGGAACTTAACTATAAATTCACCGCTGATTTACGAACAATGAACCGGCCACAAAGCCATAAAAAAAAAACGTAATTCCCACAACAATAGATGCTATGCATTACATACATCATGAAACAGGAACAAACAATGTGCCACAGAGTCCGTGTCCGTGGCATCTGACAGCGGAGCTGTCCATGTAACTGCGGTGCTGAACACCGTGCGTAAAGGTGCGCACTGCGCGGCGGCAGCATTTGAAAGGAAAAGGGTATATAACACAACAGAGACGGACACATATGCGATTTTAGCAGATGAGTGCAAAGACTTATCAAAAAGAGAGCTAGTGGCAGTATGTGTCAGATATCTGCATAATGGCACATTGAAAGAACGGGCTGTGAAATTTGTGGAAACAGATAACATCTCTGCAGAGGCAATATCCGCTAAGATTTTGGAAGTGATAGAACCGTTACAGCTAGACCCGGGGCTGTGTGTCGGATTTGGGTTTGACAGCGCATCAGTCGTGTCGAGGAGCAGAGGAGGAGTACACATGATACTGAAGAAGACGTTTCCCCACGCTTTATATGTGCATTGCAACTCACACAGACTTAACCTTGTCCTGTGCACAGCAGCTAAAGTGTCTCCCGGGGTATCAACATTTTTCGACATAACAAACAGCTTGCATACGTTCATGACGGGGGCGCACAGACATGCCAAATTTCTAGAAATTCAAAAGTACATGCGACCGGGGCAAAAATCACTAGAGCTGGAGAGATCCTGTAATGTGCGGTGGAGCTCATGGTCAAATGCAGTCAGTAAGGTGCTGACGCTCCTGGGACCTATTTTGTAAACCCTCGCCACATTCTCTGAAAGTTCAGGCCAAACAAAACTTGAAGCTGACTCCCTACTGCACCAAATACAAACGAAAAAATTTTTGTTTCTGCTGGTCACATTCAACCAGTTATTTGAAGTCAGTGACTACGCCACTAAGGGCTTACAATCTTCCGCATTATCAGTTACAGATTGCATTGATCTGATTGAAGGGCTCAAGGACAGCTACACTGAATTCAGGAGTAAAAATTATGCATTTGATAAAGCAATGGCACTGACAGAGGAGCTGATGAATAAACATGAGATTGTGCACTGGGATATCAGTGGATCACACAAGAGGAAGCCAGCCAGGATGGATAATATGCACGTCGATTTTACTCTGGGCAAATCATCACATGTAGAGCAAAAGTCAGACCTAAAGAAACTGTGGAATGACATACTGGACAAGCAGATGATGGAGCTGGAAAACTCGTTTCAAGCCCGACACATACGGCTTTATGAGAGCCGCTGCTGCCTGCTTGCCACGGTCAGACACCTTTGGTGACAAGGCTCTCATCCAGCCTGCCTGCACGCACTTTTCCATTCCCGTGGAAGATGCAGGGTACAGTGTGTTTGTGCAGCAGCTTAAAAGAAAGGTAAAAGCCAACACCAACAACGAGAAAAAAGAAACACTCGTAGAAGTGCTCGACGCATGCCCCTGTGATATTTTCCCTCACATGAACCGCCTCCTGCGGGCCCTCCTCACATCCCCCATGACGACATGTAGTGTAGAGAGACTATTTTCAGCTGTCAATCGGATAAAAACAGGCACCAGAGCAACAATGTTAACAGACTGAACTCTTTGTCCCTGCTTTCATTCGAAAGGGATTTGACTGATTCACTTGAACATGAAGAAATTCTTGCTGTATTCAGCATGAAACCTACCGTCTCCTGCTGTAACACAAGTCCCGAATTAAATGATATGCATGTGTAATTATTTATCAACTATCTCGAAATGTTATGCTGTTGTTTCTATGGTTAGATATGTTATTCCATTAATTATTCAGAAGAAATAGGTTACAGCAGAAAAGGCTAGTTTTGGATTGTTTTCCTACAGTTTGTGTTGCAGCTGCGTCGGATTCTGCTATGATATGTAATTAGTGTTCTGTCGTTCTGAATGTTTATGATATTGTTCAATTGTTCTGCACAGTTCACTGCCCGCTGGGCTTGATAAATAAATGGAGAGAGAAACAAACCCTCCAAAGATATAATCCCGTTTCAGTGATTTTATGTATTTGACAATTTAGCAAATTGAGACAAACTAAGTTTCACTGCCAAGGTGTGTGTGTTTGTCCGCTTCAGCACTGAGCTGAGGACAGCGACAAAAGAGTCACGCAGGTGGGCGACTCAACTGTGTTGCTGTCTACAGAAAACTGCTGAAACGGAGACGAAGGGGAACCTTTTTCCTTTTTATAAAACTGGTCTAAAGCTTTTTTTTTTTTTTTTTAACTGGCCCATCCAGTTTTCTGGAGGCCCACCCACAATCAAAGTCCTGGCGCCGCTACTGCGTGACACTTGACCTTACCTGTGCTCAAGTGAAGCATTTCAATGTTTTTTTTTTATATAATAAACATTAAACCAGATAACTACAATTTATAGTAAATTTTAAACATTTCATTTTTTCCTTCCACATTTTTTCTCAATTTATTCCATGTTTTTTTTTTTCTTTTAAATACATTTTTGAGGTGCTGCAGCACCCCCAGCACCCCTACTTCCCGCGGTACTGACTTGACGACATGTCACAATTTGCCACACACAGGGAGGCCAGATTACCTTGCAGTTGGTGTTTGTTTTGGTCTTGTATACTGAAGAGGGCCTCTGACTGAGTTGTCTGTGTCACAAATCCCTCTGTTGTGCTGCTTTTATTTACCTATTACTGCAGCTGGGAGTTAAAAGCTGTGAGCTGTTGGTGTGAACGCAAACCCTAACATGTTATATAGTGATGACATAAACATCCAAATCATTTCAGAAAAAAAAATGCTGGTTATGGTGCTAACACGTCTTTATGTCAATCTCTGTTATTCATTTTTTTTCTCATTTTGTGGGAGATGTGTACGTATTTCCCCAGACAAAAAAACGCTTCTGATTGAGCCCCCTTTTTCCTAGAAAAGATGCCATTTTTCCACTTCAAAGAATAAACATAGAACTGTTGTTTATGTGAGCGTTTTGATCTGAAATGGAGCAGGCTGAAGTGTTAGGAGCACAAAGAGAGTATAGGTTTTTATTCCAGCCAACGACTGCGGCAGGTTATTTCACAGATTGGCTTTCCATCAAGCTCTGAGCAGAAATGAATCACCTGCTGCACTCTCTGGCTGGACTAAGAAAAGTCTCCCAGGCCTTTGTGGCAGATGGTTGTTTTTACCCCCCAAAAAAGGTTGACTGCTGAAGGATTGGAGAGGCTAGACCGAGAACTGGACAAACCAATAAAGTCTGCTTTCCATTTTCTGTGGAGAGGAACTAAGTGCTGGTACTGGCATGTGTTTTTCTTTAGAGAGAGCTATTTCATTTTAGATTCTGATTGTGAGACAAAATTGTTGGAGTGAGTAATTCACTTTACCCAACAATTCAGCAAGGCTAAATGGCTTGTTTTGGCCCATTCAGAGTCATCCTTGGAGATAAAAAACTTTCAACTGGATATGTCAGTTGAAAGAATTAAATTGTAAGACCTAAGAACAGAAACATTTGGGCTGTTTAACTGCCAGAACCACAGATAAAAGGGAACAGTTTGAGCAACAAGCAGTCTTTAAAAATACCGCAGATGTGTAAATGTTGAAGGAGGTAACTTTCACAAATGTAGTTCAGATAAGTGTTGAACTTCGGTGTTACTTTTTTAATTCAATTTGCATTTCTCACAGGAAATATATAATTTTCTGCATATCAGTTGTATATTCCGATTCTTTGTTTGTACATGTGTCTGTGTGTGTTATTTAGAGATCATATAACTCTGTTACAACCTCATATTTAAGACAATATTTGATGAAATTGGGTCCTGTCTCTGCCTGTTGGGTGTCATAGTGGGGTCAGAGTGTCCTTCTCTGGGAGCTGGCTCTTTTTGTAACAACCCATCTCCATAGCAAATATGTGGTCATGGAGCCTAAATCTTATCAAGACTTTTCTCAGTGAATTATTTTTGACAGAATATAGTTCTCTCTCTCTCCATTTAGAGTAAAAGCTACTAAGGCTACTCAAAACATTGTGTTGAAAAACCATCCAAATTGTCCTTATCAGTTGACGTTTAACAGTAACATGATTAAGTACAAAAAAGTGGTGTTGTGAAATGAAAACAAGAAACTCTGTGAGCATCCTCACTTTATGTTGCAGAAACCATGCCTTTATATTACTGTTTGAAAGCCCAATTAAGTTCTTACAAAGCTCTATAAATGGAATACCTTGGATAAAAACACAGTTTGTTGCACAGAGCATGAAAAAAATGAGCATATCTTTTCACAGGATGTCATAAAACCTCATATTAAAATATTGCCTTGTTGTAAACTGTGATTTTTATCAGAAGAGAGTGCTGAATAGCAGATGCTGGAGACCTGTGGATTGAGTACACAGGGCTCAGCTCTGATTCACAACACACACTGTGAAAATAAACACACCAGCAACACTGCAGGTATCGTCTGCTAAACAGCCTCAGACCTGCTGACCTTATTTCGCACAAATCGGCCTTCAGTGCTTTTCCTTTTACCTGACAGAGACCTTTTTTTTGACCCTGTCACTTTCATGTCAGGCCAAGCATTAAACGTGTTTCTATCTCAAGTTTGGTGGAAAACGGCTCACCTTCTCCCAGATTTTTCCTCTTTCCTGCATCCTGTAACCTTACATAGAAGGGATGGGCAGCTTCAGTTGCTTAAGCCCTTCCTTCTCATGCAAGCAACCCTAATATTATCAGAATAATACAGTGGCAGCCTGTCTAAATAATTCCCTGACAGGGTCGTGCACACTTCAGAATTTTCTTTTTAGCGTTTTAACAAATATCAGAGGTTAAAAACAGTGAAAAAACATGAAGAACATTCTAATCTCCTGGACCTGACGGAGCTGCTCTATCCAGGACTCTGTGGAGGGGGAGGGAGGTATTATCTATGATGTTCTACAGGCTGGACACCATCTGCCCCTCTGACACCTCTGTCAGAGAGTCCAGTCACACCCCCACAACTTCACTGGCCTCAGTTTATTGAGGCCACTTTTACTGGACAGCGTTCTCACCAGAAATGTAAAGGTTTGTTGTTTGCTTGCCAGGCCAGTAGTTTGAGATGTAGGGTTGTAGAGGTGTTAGAACACATGTAAGCTTTCCAGCGAAGACAAACTTCTCACAAACAACAATGAGAAGTGGAATTACAAAGACTCAGGAGTTTCGAATCTGGACAACAAATATGTCTGGATCTTTTTGTCTGGATTTCAAACTGAGCACAGTAAGTAGCATATGTTTATCAGTAGATGGCCAAAGCTATTATTGTATATGCGCAACCTTCATCGGAAAGAGTACTATGCATGGCCTGCTCGTAGGGATGTAATGGTTACTGATATAATGGTAAACCGTGGTAAAATTTCCCACGGTAATCATTACGGTGTCCTTTTAAAATTACCATTATACCGTGTTTGATCACCACACTGTGTCAATAACTCACGGTGATGTTGCTCTTTGCCTGAAAAAGGCGAAACTCTGTGCGTCTGCCCCTCGATGAGCAGCCGTGTGTCGCAAACAGAGGCGCGCATATGTAGCTTGTTGTACAAATGAAGTACAAATTATTTTTTGTCTATTCTTGTAATTACACACAGCTTAAGCATTTATCACAAAATGACAAATGCTTGCAAGAATTGTTCACTTTTATTTCTAATGATGTTTTTTTTTTTTTTTTTTACAAATTTACTTATAGGACATTTCCTGACACAATTGTTGACAAAAAAAAAGACAAAAGGAGGGTGTATTAAGGGGGTAAAATAATTTCAAGACTGTGTAAAAGTACTTTTTTCAACATTTTGAGCACACTGCAACAATACCGTGATAATGATAACGGTAATCATTTTGGCCACAATAACTGTGATATGAAATTTTCATACCGTTACATCCCTACCTGCTCGTCATCATTTTTCCTGTTGTTCCTGGGTTAGCGTGCAACATACATCTTAACGAGTATTGCAAATGCACTGCTCATCGTTTTCCTTAAAAACCCAGATTCCAGCTTACACAGATGCCAAAATGTCTTCAGAACATTACACTCCTGGAAGCTGGTTTCAAAAGTTTGCGGATTCAGGCACACTTGGCACCATTTTCTTGTAACCAGAATGCAACGAAAAACACTGTTTTTTTTGTTTGTTTGTTTTGTCGTGTAAACGGGACCTGAGTCTGTTGGTCTTGCATCGCTCAATAAGGAGTTCACTTTGCTGGAAAGGGGTGGAGCAGTGGTAGAGGGGGCAGGGCAGCACACAACGACAAAAATACAAAGTTATCATCCACGATAGTATAGCTAACAAACAAGTTTTATCCTTATGTCAGTGATATGTTTTAAGAAGTACTTCAACAGCATTGACAGAAGAGTTGAGAGAATCATTGTTGTGCGTAGAGGTAGATGAAGCAGCATCACTGTTGGCATAAGGATTACACCAGAGAAAGAAAGCTGCAGAGTTATTGTTCAATACCCAGTAGTGCGAGGCAGCTCGTTGGACGCGCAGGAAAACTGTTGGCTATTGTTTTGGAGGCTGGAGCAGATAATAAATGATAACTTTGTTTACTTAAGCACTGCACATGACAAATTTATATGGATGTATATATAATATCTCTGTGTGTGTGTGTGTAATGTCTTAAACTCTTGTGGATGAAGAGTGAAGCCACTGACAGCCTTTGACTGATTTAACCCCTAGTTTGATCATCAGTCATTTCTAAGTCAAGTTTGTGATCACTGTTTGCATGTCTCATCACTGGGGTCACTTTCGGCTTTGAGCAGACGATAATGTCCCCACTCTACCTATGCATATGAGGCTTTTTGTTATAAGGCCAAAATGTAAACAAGGTGTGGAAAATTTCCCAAAATAGCTGCATTGAGGCTCGCACAGCTCATGGAGATATCTTAGTCTGAGGAGGAAGGATTGCATTTATATTGTGATTTATACAATGTCCTTTTGTCCCATTTGCAAACTTTTGAATGTTACAAAAGCAGCATAGCCCTGTTGTGATTCAGTTTACAAAACATCACAGCGCTCACTGCTGTATGACCTACTTCATTGAACTGACATATTATCTCACCCAGTTATAACAGATAAACATTTTCTGATACCTGATGTTACACCACTTAATGAACCATGTCCATGGTCTGTAAACATGTGCTTAAAGTTTGTAAGATGTGCTGAAAATTTGATAATCCTCATTTGTTGTGGGATGGCAATCCAGCTTTCAGGTCACCAATTCTATCATGTGCAACCCCCCATCTCCCTACGTGTCAGTATTAAACCACTCCGATGTCCATAGGCTTATGTTTACAGGTACTAATTGTTCACAGCTTATGGGAAGCTCTCATATGATTGAAGATGAATTCACAAACCAGATCTTGGCCACATCTGCACCCACCAGTGAAAGGAAGTCAACGTCTGACTCGTCAAGGGAGTATCAGCATGTCCAACACGAAAATCCTCTCTCCAAATTACTTGTCAAGACCATTTTCTCAAAGGAACTGACATGAACTCCAACAGTAGCACCCATCCTCTCAGTGGGATGTGGGCGGCCTGCTGGATGGTGCTGAGGAGCAGGTGTGTCTGTTTGATTGGTCAAAGTGACAGCAGAGTGACAGCTGTCTGACAACCAGGAGCCACATCAATCCTCTGTCGGCCCCCCAGACCTCCCTGAAGCTTTCATTCATTTGTCTCTCCCTCAACATGTGCCTGACTGACACAATAAGGAGACAGAGAGAGGGAGAGACAGGCTTGAGAGACACAGAGATAATTACTGTCTCTGCAGATTCCTTCCTGACTCCTCGATAAGACAGAGAAACAAAGAGAGGAATGGACGGGTGAGGTAGGAGGCAGCATGCTTCATTACATCTTATTAAAAGAGCAACACGGTGCTCAGGTTGTACTGTTTGGGAGCACTGTGGTTCAGTGCAGTCAAGAGCACTGGTTCTTTGTGGAGGTTTCTTCTACTCTGTAGTGTCTAATTTTTTAGTTTTACTAATACACAACTTGATATTATAATCTAATTCTACATACATGTTTTGGCCAACAATGTCATACATGGTCAATACTTAGCGAAATAGCTAAAGTGGTTGATTTGTGGTTGTTTACAATAATTACAGGTGGTAGATATTGACTTTTGGTGGGTGTTTTAGCTGATGAAGCTCCATTAAATCTGTGGAGGAATTAATGTGCTGATGAGCTTTTAGAATGTTAGATAATACGATGCCAAAGCACATTTTTACACTAAAATGTCCACATAATTGCAACAAAAAAATGTAATGGATTTACAAGGGATGAGGTTTTATGCAACATTCAGTCCACACTCTAATTTTCCTGATAAAGGAGTAATGTTACAAAGTTAAAATATCATTCAGCTGCGTTTGTCCAGAGTGACAAACACAAGTATAATCTAAGAAATAATGTAGAATGGAGGGAACAACATTAGTAAGTAGCAAACTGCTTCAAGCCTGATTGGATGCAGATGCTGTCATGTAGAGTTAGAGACAGTGTCTATTTATTTTTTTTAACCAAGCAATTGACACAAACCTTGTCAAGTCTTCCCATATCCTCACATCATTGACATAAGCATCATATTAAACATCGACATACTCAAAAAGCTGGGTCAAAAGCCTTCTAAATTCTACCGGTGAACACTACAGAGGAGAAGAATCATACTAGGTGTGCAAGTGTTCAATCGAGAAGTCTTCTCATTTCTTTCAAAAGAAGATAGGAACCTTGAGGATCAAATGGAGTTTAGTTATTCATTCCACCATATGGGAATAGCAGAGAAGAAAAGTCTAGCTTGTGAGTTTGAGCAATGCTGCAATGAAAGCACCAGGCAGAGAGTAATGGGTCTGGATAAGGGATTCCAGGTAGGTAAGAATCGTTTCTGTCACTGTAAGCCAGAAGTAGAGCTTTGAATTTGATGTGAGCTGCATTTGGTAGCCACTGAAGAGAAATTAACACCAGAATGACATCTGCTGTTTTGGGGCTGGTTGAAGACCAGATGTGCTGCTGCATTCTTGATCATCTGTAGGGGTTTGAATGTACATGCAGGGTGTTGCTAGTAGGGAGAAATTACCATAAGCTGTGTTGCCTTTTCTTTCAGGAAGAGTCTGATCTTCCTGATGTTATAGAGGAAATATCAACAATACCAAATAATCGAGGCCACATGATCCTTAAAGATCAGCTGGACATTAATCATGACACACAGACTTTGTGGGTTTGATTTTGTTGGATCCAAGCTGGACATTGATCCGTGGTTGCATGAAAGGACTGACTGGAAGGACAGTAAGCTCAGACAGATTTAGTATAAAGTGGCGCTCCTTCAACGGCATGGAGATATTAGCAAGGCATGATGAGGTCCGTGCTGAGACAGTTGTGTTATCAGGTAAGAAAGATGGGAAGTACAGAGTGTTGTCAGCATAGCAGTGGTAGTAGAATCATTGTGAGCAAATGAATGCACTGCTAATGTTATGAGCAGTTCACTTTTTTTTCTGAATATGTATACTGCCTGGCCAAAAAGAAAAGTTGCCACCATAAAACACACTCTATTATTTTGTTAAGACTGTATTTAGCTTTGATTACAGCGTGCATTCACTGTTGCGATGAGCTTCTACAGTGTTGCAAGATTTGTCAAAGATCATAGCGCTGCCTCCACAGGCTTGTACAGCAGGCACTAGGCATGATGGGTGCATCACTTTACCTGTCTCTCATCTTACCTGGATGCACCCATCACTCTGGAACAGGGTAAATCTGGACCCATAAGCCCATTTGCCTTTTTTTTACAGTCATCCAGAGTCCAATCTTTATGCTCCCTTGCAAACTGAAGCCTTTTTCCCAGTTAGCCTTATTGATTAGTGGTTTTCTTAAGGCTGCACAGCTGTTCAGTCCCAATCCCTTGAGTTCCATTCACATTTATGTATGGAAATGCTCTTACTTTCACTAATAAACATACCTCTGAGTTCTGTTGTTGTTTTTCTTCGATTTGAATTGACCACATGTTGAAGTGAGGATTTTTTGATGGTTCCCCACTATCCTTAAGGTGCGTTCACACTGGACGCTACTTGTACTACCTCAGTGACCACTCTCCATTCAAAGTCAATGTACAGCCGCAATGGGTCAGGGCTAACCCTTCCGTGACGCGACAGCCGCTTTTCACACTATCACATAGCTTGTCACGTGATGTCAAAAAAAAAAAAAAAGTTGATCTTTTCAGACGATGTTGTGTGTGGCTGTGCGACAACAGCCAATCAGCGGTATGTGCGTGTGTGACAGACAGTTTTTCATCCGGACTACAGAGGAACAATTTATGTCCGTGTGGGAAACAGTAGTCAGTGAGGACATTAGTTCCGCCTAGATGGACCGCGGGAAACTCCCAGATAATGCTGCTGCAGGGTATTAGCTGCAGTGTTTTGTGGTTGATATGTGAATGAAAAGGATACAGCTGAAGTAATGTCCGCTTGTACATCCTATTATATGATATATGATATGATCGCGGTGAAACTCGAGCGGACGTGACGTCACCGAGCAACGCCTGATGGCAACAGTGACCAAAATGAGGTATTTATGGACGTGCAACGATACGTCAGTGGGTGACGTGATTTTGGTAGCTGGGTCGCTTGCGGTGTGAACGCAGCATTACAGTTTTTAATAATGGGATGGACAGTTCTTAACCCAGTTTTAGTGGTTTGTGCAATCTCCTTAGACATTTTATCTGCTTGATGCATGCCAATGATTTGACCCCTCTTATCAGACAGACAACTTTTCCAAAACCACAGTATATGTCTTTAGACATGGTTGTGGTAAAATAGCTTGTCTCCAGCTGAATGATAATCGCCCATGCAGTAATTATCCAATAGGATGCTTGTACCTGTTTCCTTAGTAAAATCCAGTTGGCAACTTTTTTTTTTTTTTTTTTTTGTCTGGCCAGGCAGTGTATTTTTAATAAAGACACAAAATTGTAAACACCAAGACTGAACGATTATTGTTATTCTCACTGCTATTGTACTGCGCACATGTGCAGTAGTCTTGTTGCTGGACATGTGATGTCACTGTTTCAAGGCAATGTATCAACTTGTATTTAGTTAATGGAGATCCAGAGCACCTGATGCATGTATTTATGACCAACAATTAGTAAAAGCCTGTCTGATATCAGTCAGAGAAATGACCACGACAGAATATATTTCCTGTGTACATATTTAACAGTAATGGTGCTTCAGGCATAGACACCAACATGATTCACAAAAAGGCATTACACTGTTGAACAAGATCTTCAATGAGTTTTCTTCTAATAACAGAATAGTGTCATTTTGCTTGTCAGTGCTCTGACAAAATATCTCGTGGTTAGTAGCTGATATTGCAGTTGTAAACAACAGTTCTGTCTACCATCCTCACTTAATTCCTCATGTGTTTTCATGTGTCTGTGCAGCTGTAAACAGAAACTGTATGCAGAGAAGCTGCCCAACACCAGCATCATCATCCCGTTTCATAACGAGGGCTGGTCGTCTCTGCTAAGAACTGTTCACAGCGTGCTCAACCGCTCCCCTCCTCAGCTCATCGCAGAGATCATCCTGGTCGACGACTTCAGCGACAAAGGTAGGCAGAGAGACACACACTCCTCTTTCTCATCATGCAACACACCTGAGCCACTGCTTATGCACACATTCACACAGGTACAGTAGCACAGCAGTAATTAATATTTGCTTAACAGTAATAACTATCCCTCTTCCTTTCATGCAAACACACTCATACTGTACACACACACCAGTGAGTCACCTGTTTGGTAGCGTTGATGAGTGTTGCACAAATAATGAGCCTCTCAGAAACTAAAGCAGAAACACACCTCGACACCGCTCCTTGTAAAAACTCAACATGTTCTTTTGTGTACCATGAAAAAACAACGAATGGTAAAGAGAGTAAAAACACACTTGTGCGAACAAACAACACACACCAGTGAGTCAGTGTTTGAGGAATGAATCTCCCAGGACCTGTTGTTTGTTTCTTAACCTGGACTTGAAAACAGGAAGCATCACCGAGCTCAGTCTACTACATTTTACACTATCACATAACAATGGTCATTTGAAATGTACAGGAAATATCTTTAAGGTGGTAAATAGTGCATGATGAATGTTTTATCTAGGTGTAGTTATGAAGTTATACGTTTTATGGACTGGATGAAAAAATGGACAACATAACAGCTACCTTGAAATGAAACCTTAATTGTTGGCTACAGCACTGCACAAATACTCAGCCTTGTACATGTTAATATATGGGCTTTAGGTCAGAATAGAAGAAAAAAAAATGTTGCTAGTTAATCGATTACATTTTGTTAAATTATAGGGCAGATCTCGGGTATGTCTTTCCGAGGAAGTTGGAGCAGAAGCAGGTAGTTTCCAGGGTTACTCACTGGAGATAGGACGATCATACAATATCCAAGTTAACCATATTTAAAAAAGTCACAATCAATTAACCCTCAAGTCTCTCCAAAATGGAGGGTTTTCCTATGCTTAAACCTTGGGTATATAACTGCAGTGGAAGCAGTTTTTCTCTCCCTTCCCCTTCCATGGTTGTATTCCTACCCACGCCCCTACCCTCATACACAATTAATTATGCCTTTAGTTAGCACTGGACCTTGGAAGAGGAGAGTGGGAGTTATTTCATATCCCAGTTTGACGCGTTCCAGTTAAGAGCTGGTTAAGTAAGTTTAGCTAGCTGAAGACGTCCAATTTGGAAGTGATGCATTCCGACCAAAGGGGGCATTCCCACTGACTTAGTTTAATGCAATTTGCAACTAGGACTATCCCAGTTCCAATAACAACTGGTACGCACCATTTACACCTGGGGCAACCATCTTTGATTGTCAACTTGGGATGGTGAGGATTCTCCAACTTTCCGACTTGAAAATTCCAATCTCAAAGGGGTGTTCTGGTTGAAATTTCTCACTCAGAACCCAGAAATCCCAACCTCCAGTACAAATGGAACACACCACTGTGTCTGTGTCCCTTAAAAAGCTAGTAGAATTATGCTAGTATTAGCTCAAAGAGCCACAAAGCGTGTCCACAACAATAACATGCCTATGAAACCTTAGTCATTTAGATATAGCAAACACACATACTGAAGTAGAGGATCCTATAAGAGCACTGTTTCTGAGCCCTGATTGGCTGACAAGTGGGTGTCCCTTCATAAATTTTCTAAAGGCTGCATACAGAAAAAGGAGGGGGCAAAAATGTCTAATGATCACTGTCTAATGTCACTGGCTTATTTTAATAAGCCAGTGACACAAAAAATGACCTAAGCATACTGGAACATTGCTTCTGGTGCTTCACAACCTGCATGAACCATAAACAAAGTAACACTGTGTACCCCAGCATCATTTGTGATCAGTGGCCACAGACAGGCCACGCTGCTTCAGCTCAACTACTGCCGAGGGGCACAGCAGTTGGATGCTGTATCCACCAACGGAAAGCAGAAAGTCAGCACTGACAACACCAACACAGCAAAGTGGAAACTTGAAGGAAGATAAACACCTGTCTGCAACACCAAATGGGAAAACCTGCAGCTAATTTATTATTTATTGACCTTTATTTAACCAGGTAAAGCACACTGAGATTAAAAATAACTTTATCAAGAGTGTCCTGGCCAAGAGTCAACAGTTTTAGACAAACACACGCAGTCATATAATAAAAACAAGACAACAAACACATAAAACAAGACTTAAATACAATAATGTTCTTATCACATCAACCTTATAACAGGTAAAACAAATAAAATTACACACAATTACAGATTACAAATGTTTTGATGAGTTACACATATCATTGATCCAACTTAAAAGTTATTGGGGCTCAAATTTGGGGGTAACAATTCTCAACTACATCATTTTTTTCGTTTAGGAATATGTAATTATGTAATTTTATCTTCATTTTTTTTCCACCTTTTAAGCATTTTCTTTACATTATTTGGTTTATAAATATTGATATGAATATAATTTTTTATTACAAAGCTCATCCCCCTGTCCCAAAGCCTCACTCTGCCTCCCTGGATAAAACAGTATCATTATGATTGTGTTGTGAGCCAAAGACTTCAGTGACCTCCGAGCAGATGGGGATGATGAGGGCATAGCATGACCCCAATCGTGTAAGCGAGGTTAGAGGGAGCCGCGTTGGATTGGTATTCTCACGGGCAGCTTAATCAGTCCGAACGCAGGAGTTAATTTACAGCTTTAAACCCTCACATAATAAGTCGGAGGGGCAAGTGCAATAATATCACTGGGGTCTGAGTGGAGGGGAGAACAAGATATTCATCATGAAGGCCGCAGTGTGATGCATAATTTCCTGCTCACTTTCCCATTTCCTATGGTATTAAATTATGCAAAATATACAGTACTTACAAAGAGAAGAAGGCTTGATCATAGGCAAAACTTTATATGGATATTCTGAAGAAGTATTAGCGTAAGTATGTCTATTGAATATTCTGTGGGTTTGAACACATCATCTGTTTTGTTGAGAAAGGCCCGATTGGGGTGAGTCATGAATCCGACTCTGTTCTGCTTAATAAATAGACTGTAACTTGATAAAAAAAATGCCCTCGTCAATATGAAACATTAGAGGGAATAAAAATGTCTCCTGCAGCAAGAAGATTAAGTCATGAAGGAAATATTTTCCAGACTGCTGTTTGGACGGCAGCACAAATCTTCAGCTAGTGGCAGAAGAAGTGAGCTTTATTTCAGCTAACAAACCAGTACATTGATTATTCCACACAAACAACCTTGTGTATCTGTTTGGTCCTGTATTTGTGTAAACGCATCAGTGCAAACTCAAGAATGGTATGCTGCCAAAGTACTCAATTTCCTGAGTACCTATTTTTGATGACCTTACTCGAAGGGCTATATGCAGATTGATTTTATGTTGCCTGATATACCAGATAATTCTTCATTTCCAAAGTATTTTTCAAAAGAAAGGCTCAGATCTGTTTAAAAAAAAGCATCTGTTTTCTGTGAGGCTGCAAAAATGTTATTTTCTTTCTTTCTTTCTTTCTTTCATTATACATCAGAAAGCACAATCAGATTCAGGTTTACTTTATTTGGACCTGTGGGTAAACATGTTTTGCATCTAGTAAGATGTAACCAGCCTTCATAGCACAAATTACAAAACAGATGTAACAGGAAGCAGCATGTTACCATGGTGCTTGACTAATTACAATCAGTGTACATTAGAGGTCTTTAATGTTTTCTTTACACCATCTTAACATTATTTCATTACTCAGTCCTCTGGGAATCTGTTGGTAAGTTGGGTCAATATTCTGTGTGTGTCTGTTTCACAAATTCCAGTTTTAAAGGACATTTACTCAGTTTTTCTCTTACATAAAAGATAAAACATGATGCTTCATTTGTCTACTGTATCTTATGATGTCATTCAATCATGATTGTTTCACTCCTAAAGGAAAGTCATGGTAGATGAGGAACATACTCTGTCTCCTGAAAAATGTGTATGATAGAAGTCATCAGGTCTTAATTTTTTCAGAGGGAAAATCAGGGAAAACTAGAAAAGCACTCAGAGAGCGCAGGCCTCCGCCAGCGCCACAGTCCTCACTGATATTATGATTTTCACCATGTTTTAGTCCTACCTTTATTTCATCTAAATATTAAGATTCCTTGAACATGAAAACATACCATGAGCAATTGAATTCATAATGCTATCTGTTTTATTTTAGTAGTTATTCACGAAAATCACAGTTTTTGTCATGGCGGATCCAGACAGTGGGCCGGATCACTCCAAAATTTTTGCATTTGTTCCTTGTCCCAATTCTGACATTTGCTGAAAATTTAATTGAAATCTGTTTATAACGTCTTGAGTTATGTTGCTAACAGAGAAACAAACTAACTTACTAACTAACTAACAAACAAACAGACGCCAGCAATCACATAACGCCCTGCCAGAGATAATATGGTACCTTGGACCATATTGGACCTTGGTATATGGTATGTTCTACAATTCAAGGTGCCAACAGGTCAGGAACCAAAATGGTGGGCTGCCACAGCATGTGGGTCAATCTCTCTCAATCCTGTTTGATACAGAACAAGACCATTTTAAGAGCCATAAACAAGGCAGTTTGGTTGAAAAACTGATACAGAGGTCTTCGGTAAACAATACAAAATTATAGCAGTCATGGACAATTCATCACATTTTTAGTCACTTATTACCAAACTAGTTGATAAAAATTCTCATTACCACAACACCCCCAAAGCACCCTAACCCAGTTGACCATTGAGTAAACATAACTGGTCCGTCTGGGAAACAGCCCAGAGAAAGTGTTTGGGGAGGGCAGAACCTTTTAAAATATATCTAACAGACGATTGGAGGATGGGTCTGTCAATCACATTCATTACAGGCCAATCAAAAGGTGTGGTAGGCAGGTGCCAATGCTGCAATTTAAAATATTAAAGCTAAGCCACTTCATAGAACAAACTATTGCAAAAGCATGTTTGAAGTGGTCTGAAAATATCATTTCTATCTAGAGGTGCTTTCAGTTTTGTTCGTTCTTCATGTTTTAAAGACTTGTAGTCTGGATCTGATAAAACTGCTGCTGAAACTATTAGCGTTGATGCTAATCTCTCCACAAGCGTTCACTTCCTGCTGTGCTCTTACTCATCACTCCCACGTTTTCCTGCGCTGAAGAATGCTGATTGGATCCTGCTGCTTTTGGCCGCTCTGTAGATTGGAGCTTGGTAAGATGGATCTGCCTGATTACAGATATTGAATCAGGCAGATCCATCTGCTGCACATGGTTAGAAACTCCCAAAACACTTTAAAAACAGACTGAACTTGAACTTTTAAAGTAAATTATCAACAGACTCAAACAGAGCTACACAAATCTTTTTTATTATTATTTTTGTTTTTCAATTTTTAAAAATAAATGATCGTTTTCAGATTTCTTTCATTACTGCATGGCCCCCTGATGATCTGCAACCTGTTCTTTCTGCTAATTAATTTAAGCCTCTGTGCTCTGATGCAAGAGTCTGACAGACAACCAAATTATAGAGCTCAGATCAGGCATAAAGCAGGATTTAAATACTCCCAGTGTCCCCAACACCTCTGCTTTATCCCCACAGAGCACAAACATTCCCAGTCCTTACCTAATGCTCCATCCGAGTGGCATATTTGCTCTCTCACTGTACATGCACGTTAAATTTAAAGAGACTGTGAGGAGTTTCTAAGTAATTACAAAAAAGTCTCACTTTTGTATATATGCCTGATCGAAATACACACTTTAAGATGAGTTTTATAGCATCAAAATAGGTTATCTATAAATGCTACTCCTTAGCCTTCTTGTCGGATCGGACAGGACAGGGCTGGACTGGATACTCAACTTCGGGAACAAGACAATTAAAACTAGAGCAAATTTATATTATTTTATTATTTATATTACATGTCTTAGAGCACCAGGCTGTAAGTAGCGATATATAGCCGGCTACAACTACGATAATTTTTCCAAAAATTGCTTGTTGTCACACATCAAAAACTACCGCCACGTAACTAGAAAGAGATACATTACCTCGTCGCTTTGCATCCTGTATGTTGTTGAAAAAAGAAGTTGTAAAACAATGCAGAGTTCTGATGAAGGTCCGGGCTACAACACAACAAACACACGCTTTGGCTTCGGTAACGTGTTGTGGTGCATTCCAGTTGAAGTCAGAAGTAGGAATTTTCGAGTTCCGAGTAGGAAACTGCAGCTGGAACATCACTGAAGTCCAAATTTCCTACTGGGAACTCGGTGAAACCTCGCCACCCCTGAGTTGACAATTGAAGATGGATACCCCCAGTCCAACGGTTATTTAGCTCCTGTAATAATCCATTTATTTGCACTTCTGACTGGGGTGTGTCACTCTAGATCAGCTGTATACATAGTATTGTGAGACTTATATTTACAAAAATGCTGCCATAGTGATAATCACATTCTTCATACAACAACGGGCGTGCTAACAACAGCTAACAATAGCCTGGTAGATCGGCATGTTTTTTTCCGGCTTCAACTCGAACACCGATAAGTCCGAGATGATGTCACCCCCATTTCCGAGGTTACTGGAACGCAGCATTACGACAGTCGCCGCGCATGCTCATGGGTAGCAGAGTCCTTTTTTCGCCGGTAATAAATTCTCCTCACAGTCCCTTTAAAAGAGATATATGATCAAACAAAAGTGTGTATAACTAAAAGTCCTGCTTTCTAAAAGGTTTCTCAATCAAAATGGCTCTGTAGTTGACAAGAAGCAGACCAGAGAGCAGCCTGTCTGTCTGCCCAACCAAAGTGCACTTCATTAAGCCATGTGAACTTCATTTGCTTGTGTATATTTCTTATTTTCATGTAACATAGGTACACAACTCGCCAACAGATGCGTTTTTATCACACCCTCTGAGCTGTTCCTGTTGATGCTGATGATCTCTATCTCACTCAGTAACATTATAACCCTGTTACATTAATTAATGCTGTTTCCTTTGGTACCTCACAGCCGACATGAGGAAGATAAACTATTGATGAGATGCTTTCAGACTGCAGTTTTATTTTCTGAGGTGCTAATTAGTACTGTGTCTCTATGCTGTGTAATTATAGCCTCGCTGCAGAGGATCGGCCAGCTTCCTCTTCTTTCCAAATCATAATTAATACAATGTTTCATATTTGACTCAAAGGATACCTGATGCCTTATACCTCTGCGTTAAAGTTAACTTTGTGATCTATTTATGCAGACAACTTTTCCTTTCTGTGTTCAGGAGAGTCTCTTGTGTGATGTGAACTATTTTACTTTCTCTTAATAACATCAGACTGTGAAAAAAAAAAATGACAAATGTGTGTTTTGAGGTGAGAAGTGTGTCTAAGAACACAGAGAACAGAGGAGCAGAGCGTGGAGCCAGATGGGGATGGTTGTGTCGGGGATCATCAGATTCATAGTGGGGGTTAGATAGCTCTTATCAGGAGTCTCTGTAGATGTTTATCCCCCTCTGTGCACAGCTTCTCTATTCTCTTCCCTTCACAGACTTCTGTAAACTGCCCGTTCTAACTTTGGAAAGAATAAGTTTGTCTTAAGCAAGAAAAGGTCATAAAAGCTTGAGATTAAAAGCAACGATTTCAACAACCCCAAATACAACAACTGTTACATAAATGCAACCATTTACTTCTGTCAAATGGTAATTAAGGACACTAGAAACCATATTCCACACTAGTTCTCATAATTCAGCGCGTTATGTTCACAATAGTTGAACAAGATTTTCAGTTCAGTTTAAGAAGTGGCCGCCACACTTTGGGCAGCTCGTAATTGAAGAGTTGCGAGATGGATGTGTCTCATTACTGACATTAAATTGGGCTGATCCATCAGCACAGCAAGGTTTGTCACCCAGCACTGCAAAGAAGAGTACAAGTAACACACAGTAATAACGATAATATGTTTATGATGAGTTATTAAAGCTTGTAGTCAGTGCAACAAACACAAATACACGTAAAACTGCAGGTCATCTATTTAAGGATAAAGCAGATGAAATATGGCCTTAATGACCATCTAATATCATATATCTGTCCGAGCTTATTAAACACAAAGCACAAATAAAACATCAGGATCTTACAAAATAACTCCAGTATATATTCTAGTAATTATAATTACAATAATAATTAATAAAATTATGACTAAGACGGAGTTGAAATATGTTTTCATTTTCTTGAGATTAAAACATCTGACTGCAAACATTAATAAACAAACATTGCAATACATGTAAAGCAGATTAGTAATAAAAAAATAACTCAAATTAAATCTGTATCACACTTACAACCAGTAGAACTCAAGTTTATTCACCACGAAAGAAACATTTTCCCGGGTAGATTAATTAAGTTGATTTTGTTAGTTTTCGTGTTGAAGTAATAATGAACTAGAAAAGCACTCGGAGAGCGCAGACCTCCACCAGCACCACAGTCCTCAGCCATATTGTGATTTTGACCATAAATATTAGTCCTACCTTTATTTCATCGAAATATTTAGATACCTTGACCATGAAAACATACCATTAGCAATTGGATTCATAATGATATCTATTTTAGTTCAGTAGTTATTCACAGAAATCACAGTTTTCGCCATGCCAGCCAGACGGTGATCCGGATCAACACCAAAATCGAATCATTTTTTCCTTTTCCCATGCTGAACATTTTCTGGAAATTTCATCAAAATCCATCCATTACTTTTTGAGTTATTTTGTTCACAGGCGGACGGACAGACAGACAAACTCTCCCAAAAACATAACCTCCTTAGCGGAGGTAATGATGTAAGACTTTTAAAATGGCATCCAACATGATTTCTAAAATCAAAGTCACTAACTAATGTCACCAAGGCTATGTCCATGTCATAGATTTGGTGGTTTTCACTATTTTTTTTTCATTTATCATGAGGCTTTAATTCAAATTACATGACTGTGTAATATTTAAGACAAGCAATTAACTGTAGATTTGTAAATATGGTTATGGTATTTGATTCCTTTGCCTGTGAAAAGTTAACATATGTTTAAAATGGGATGTTTTACCAATTGACAAAACATTCAGCACACATGCATATGTGCAGGCAGCAGCAAAAACTCTCACTGGTTTTATTTAAATAGCACAATAGCTGTTTCTGCCAAATGATGCGACCTGTGAGAGGAAAGTAGATTCACACAGTTTTAGCACAATCTGTTGTTTTGGTTAGCAGCATTTGGTGGGAATCTCACCTGTGATCCTGAGGTGGTGTTTTGTTATTGTATTTTTCAACTCACATTTGGGCGGATAAACTTGAAATAGTTTTTTTTTTTTTTTTTCCAGCTTATTTTATCTCATGTCAATATATCATCTTCTCAGTGTAGAGTGATTCTCTTCAGGAAAATTACACAATCACAGAAGGCCTGCTGCTTCTATTTCCTCTTATTTTCATGTCTCTACTTTCCTAATTTTCTCTTGCTGATACATTTTTCCATTTTTTCTTGCTCATAATTGTGTTCTCTTGTCTGATATTGAATTCATATTTTATTATAGATTGTCCCTGTTTATATCTCAGGTTTGTCAGTTATCCCTTGAAAGTTATTTTTCCCCTTGTATTGTAAACTTTGAATGGTTTGCAATAAAGTGTAAACAGGGCTGTTACACTCCAAAACTTTGCCTGACCATTTCAGTGCAGGTTCACCTGCTAACAATCGGCGCCTTTCCCCCAGCCAGCAGACTCAGGTCTTATCGGCAGCAGACCAGCTGCATGGCTGTTTTTTTTCCTCAGGTGCGTCAAGCTGATGTCATCACATTGATGACATCATCCCCGCATTGAAACGGTGCCCATGGTGACTCTTCTTCCAAAAGCAGCATGGTCCAATCAGTCTTTCAGAGCTAGAATAGGTAGAAGCAACAAGTGAGACAACAGGATGTGACTTCTAGTTCAGAGATTAGCATGGATGCTATCGGCTTCAGCAGCAGTTTTGTCAGATCTTGACTGCATTTCTTTATTAAATGAAAAAAAAAAACAATGCTGAAAGCTTTTCTCAATAGAAAGGATATCTTTGCTCCTCTTCTAAATGTTTTGGCGAGTATTTGCTCTACAAAGTGTCCACTTTCACACTGAAATTAGCGGATCAATGCAGGTTTTTTCAAAGTGGGTTAACCTGCTAACAATCAGCAAGCGTCTCTTTTCCCACTGCCAGCAGATCCAGGTCTAACCGGCTGCAGACGAGCTGTGTGGCTGATGTTTTCCTCTGGTGCATTAAGCTGATGTCATCATGTTGATGACACCAGCTTCATGCACGGAAACTGTTTTTTTGGACAGTCTGAATGGGGTAGTACTCTTCGTATTTTACGCCACAGCAGTAATGCCCAACCACTACATTATCTAATTGCCCTGTAATAAATGTGATTGATGGACCAATCCTCCAATCATCTACCAGATATGTTTTGAAAGGTTCTGCCCTCCCCAAATACTTTCTATGGGCTGTTTCCCGGACAAACTAGTGAGCTAAATTCTCTACAGTACTCAATGGTCCATTTGTCGTGTCAGGTTATCATGATCATTCCTTTCATGTACACTAGGTATGCTACTAATATTTTGATGGATTTGTCTCAAACTTTGCATATATTTGCAAAGCTATCAATGATACAGCAGTGTAATTTGTTGACAATTTCTACCTAACAAAAAGTTATTGCTTCTTGAATAAATAGTAAATGTACTTTTAACACAAAGGCAAAAGATTTTTCTCAACCACTCATCTTTGGCGTTGATTTGATAACATTTAATACTCATAGACTAGAATGGATTTCTGCAGAAAAATAGCAGCATGTCAACCAACACCTTAGTTTAGTTTCAGCCATGAAAACATTGTCATCACTGTCTTTTTCTGTTTTTGTCATTTAATGAGCTAATTTTTCTGATAATATTCTCCATATTTTAATTGCACAGCCCATGTTCTCATCCTTTGAACACCCTCTTCACATCCTTCCTTTTTTGTTTTTAGTGTCTCCTCTTCGTCTTTGTGTCTCTCTTGGGTAAACTGAATGTGGGTGTGATATCCTCCTGCAGCAGGGAGGAGAAACACAAAGCTCTTAAATCTGCCTCTGACAGATCCGTCAGCTGCACTGACTGCTGGGATTGTTGGCTGTCATGTTACTGACCTAACTTCTGCTCTCTCTGCTAATCTCTGCTGCTATTGACTGTACTCGCTGAAGATTGTTGGCTACAGTAAATGTCACTGTCAGTCCCTCAATCAAAAACTGAGGCTTAGACCTTCTTTTTACTGTCCCCACTGACATTCAGATATCATAAAGTCAAAGATCTATCATCAAAGAGGAAAAAGGGACCGATGTTTCCTCCCAAACCACCATGATAGAAGATAATATATTGCAGACAACCTTGCTGTGTTCGAGTTTGAGCTACAACTGTTTTGTTGTTCCAGAAATGACATTAGATGAGCTGTAGTTACATGGATGTGGATGATTATTTGAATAATCTCGCTATGCAGAGGCCTCAATCATATTTTTATGCCTCAGGGCCACAGACAGCAAAAGCCAGCGGCTTTCTTTGAGGGCTGTATGGATCTCCATTTGCAAAGTTGACTTTCATCTTGGCAATTTACATTCAATACAATGCCTTTTTGCCTTTTTATAAAATGACAGTCTTACTTAAATAATTTTTTTTTAGCCTTATAAAAGGAAAAAGAAATGTATGGGTTTCATATGCTTCATTCTATTTGATCTTGAAGTGTAAATACCTTAGTTGCATATTAGATACATAACAGGGATTGCCCTCTTTGATTGAATTTCTACTATTTATTAGCTCATAACTTGAATGATCTTAACTGGGATGTGATATCATTCTCAGCACTGACAACTGAACCCTTAGGTTGATGTAACATACCATTTGACTTCACCTTTGATAATAAGCTCAGATTGCACTTTGAGTTTCATATATCCATTGGTGTCTCCTCAACGTGATAAGAGTTCCACTATGTACAAGACAGAGACTCTACGGCTTTTAGACTTCCCTCCCTCTGCACTTGTTTACAGTAGCTGCAGGAAATGGCTTGTTGGACCCCCTCAAATAGACCCCTCAGTAGTACTTCCTACTATTGAGTGTTTAGCACTTGAACCCTTGAAGTGGCTCTTCTGGAATGCCAATGGCAGTGCAAAGACAGGAAATCAGGAATGTTCCAGGGATGAATACTTACTTTTAGATTTAAGATTTGCTTAGAAATGGAACCAACATATGAGACAAAAAAAGTCTACATCAAAACTCTACTTCAGTGTCTTGATATTGACAATAGTTGGTTGAGGATTTTGGGATGGTCCACAGTGGGGCGGCGGGGGGGGGTGCGGGGTTGCGGGGGGGTGGTCCGTCAATAATGCTCCATAATATCATAATTAAAGAGCATTTAGATCTGCATAAATAGTGAGCACTGTGGGCACACAACTACAACATTCTACAAAAAAAATAAAATAAACTGCATAAAGTATAAAAAGTATTTAAAAAAAAACCCAGGAAGAATGTAACATTTCATGTAACCATGTAAGCTCAGCAGGTGGAGAGAAGATGAATCATAAAGTTATAGCAAGTGACTGACAATGAGGAGAAACTACATGCTGAAAGTTTCCTACACTGCTAGCTGTGCTTCCCTTCTTGGTAAGGGCAGTTGGCTTAAAAATGCTGAGATCTTTGCTTGGAGAGATTGTTTGGTAAGCTTCAGGTCATCCATTAATGTTTGTTTAAATTGTTTTTTTTTATTATATTTTTTTTACCGTTATGGTCGCTCCTTCATCCGCCGCCTGAGTGTGAGTGTGTGTGTATGTCTGTATGTGTAGTGTGTGTGTGTCTTTATCATCCCCTTCACACAACGCGCCGCTTCCAGTCATTTCAATGAGGGACAGGCGGCTGACAGCACGCGGTTTGGACTGCCGTGGTAGGAGCGGTTGCCGCCGAAGAGCACATGCACAGATTTTGGCCTGCTGCTCAGAGTCCGGCGTTTTGAACTTTCTGGCTGTAGTCGCCTGGCAGCAGCAAATCATATCGAGCTATCGAAGAACTGGACGTGGGGAAGCATTTCTACTGAATTATTTTTAGGGAAGGGAGTGTCATAGTAGTATGTCAGAGTGAGCATCTTCAGAGTAGATGATCTTTGTAATGTTAACGCTGCTAAGGGGGAGCCCGGGGATTGGCTGAGGGTTACGGAAGTGTAGACTGAGAGAGAGAACTGCTAACTGTATGACACGCTGTTTGAGTCTGTTAATAAAAAGAATTAACGATTCAGAAGTTATCGGCTCGTTCTATGACAGGGAGTGTTGTGAGACACTTTCAGGTGGCCTCTGCTCTGACGTTCGCTGAATCACCGTCTCGGCCCGTGCTGGCAGCAGCCTCTTAAAAAAAAAAAGCATGTCGGGGGGGGGGCTCCCCCTGCAGAGAGACGGTTTGGTTGCCGCGCAGCTAATCGGTGTTGCACAAGAGGAGCGGGGGAGGAGGCGTTTGTCAGAGCGGAGAGGAAAAATGCATTTTATTAAATGTAAGCAAACCATAGTGACACAACTATGGGCAAGATAGTTATCTGCCTCAGCACCCGCGACATCCGATTTAATGCAGGACTCTGATGTGAAGGCGGTGACATGATGCTGCAGTAGTGTATTTACAGTTTTGAAAAAAAATTTGCAGGAGCGGCGGAAAGGATTTAGGAGCGGCGGCCCGCCGCTCCTAAATGAATGTAGAGGAAACACTGGTCCATCAGATTTGAGGATCCTTGATAAACCCTTTCTACATTGGTTCCTCCCTTGGTAGGGATAATAAAGAAGCCTATGTGTGGCTTATTAACACATATAGACACAAAACAAGAGCAAACCACCAAACATTGGCAATGGTGGTACTTAAAGGTTATCAGCACTGTATTCTATGTGAGACAGACTTTGAGACGATGAGGCAGGGAAGCAAATGAGAACAACTTATGGTTCTACATGATTCAATAATCTCCTTCTCTCTTTAAGATTCAAAAATAACATTTTTGGCTGACTGAAAGTGGACTAAAGACTGAAGTTGGCGCTCAAGCCAATTGAACAAATACAGAGTTGTTGACTGCATAGGGCAAAGCAGTACTCAAATGTCCAATTACCACAGAGTAGACAAACCAAACAATTAGGGGTCCCACGTGGGTAAGGGAGCCTTAAAATGACCTTAGAGTGTCTCAGAAAGAGATGAATGCAAGTGGTACTCAGATGATAACAATTAGAAGGTTTTATGAACATCAGTGATTGTGACATGCTTTAGAAATAATTGCAATTGATCACCCAGGGCCAGGACAAAATGTGGGCTCTTGAATTGTAGTATTCTCTGCACTACTTTTTTTTTTTTTACCAAAGACTATTTCAGTCTTTTTAAGGTCTGAAAGTCAAGAACAAGGGGAAGTAAATATGACCTAACTAGCATATCACAATCAATTTTTTTTGGCTCCCTGTGGTATCTGTTTTTATATTGCTGTTTTGGAAAATTAAAGAAGATCAAGTGGACTTATATTTTCAAGCCCCATGACACTCGTCTTCCTCTCATGCAGGCTAACAGCATTTGCTCACTTCTTTACATCATGTTGGACGAAAACAAGCAAGGCATGAGTTAAAACACACATTCAAGTAGCTTTTGGAATAGGGACTAAATATCCATTTGGATGAAAGATCAAACTGTACGTCTGTTTTAGCAAACACGCTGTGATTAACTGCAGATATATAAAAGATGCTCTGCAAAGCTAACAAGCTTGATGTGCTGATATTAAACATTTTCATTCTGTATATTTACTTAACTGTTTTTTTTTTAACCAGGAAAGTCTCACTGAGATTAAGAATCTAATTTGCAAGAATGTCTTGGCCAAGAAACACAGCAGAGCAAGACATAATAATTAAACTCTCATGGATAAACACATATGAACAATTTTGTCACAAAGTAGAAAGTCAAGAGTCCACGTATCTACAACCTTCCTGTCCCAGATTACAGCCTTTAGGAACGGAAGATTTGAAGCTTATTGTACTCAAATCAAGACGAACTTTGGGGACTGACAGTAAGAATACCTCTTGTGACAGAGTCAAAGAGCGAAGTTGAAAACTGCAGAGAAGAGAGCACAGCTTTGCAGCACTGAACAGTCATCTTCTGTCACACAGGTCAAAACATTGCAAAACCTTAAATTCATATCACCAGTGCAGTATGTCAATGTGGAATTAACAGATGCTGAATCTCCAAGAAACCAGTTTGCTGGAAAAGATTTGTCACCAAAGACAGCTCCGTATTTCCCTTTCATATCTCCTCTCTGGCATGTTATTGGGCTCAGACATCTTCATCGCAGAGTTTCATTAAACCAGGGACAGCGTGAAGCCAGATGTATCCATCATGGTTAACCGTGGAGTGTGACAGAACCGATCCCTCTCAGCAGGGCCGCAGAGCAGCTCTGCAGTCTCACCTCCCACCATGGAAACCTGTCAGCATCTGTAGATTGATCGTCCAATTACTCAGTCACCGTCCGGTCTCTGATGGGGTCAATTAGACAAGAGCGTGAACATCTACAGAAATAGACATGTTTTAGAAATGGAGTATCTTACCATGCTATGGTTCTGCCTTCAAGTGTTGGGGTTAACAGATGTTTTCTCCAGCATGTTATCAGAGTAACTCGGTTGCTCATGTGTTGCGAGTAATACAAACAGACAAGGTTTTCAGTAGTGATTATCATGTTTTTGCAAAGAAAATGAAAATGCAGCAGGGTGGAGACAGATGATTAAAAGGCAAGAGAAAGACAAAGCTTTCAGCCGCCATGATAATTCCTGCTGTTATTCTCATGAGAGGGGAAACAGGGAGGGATTTTGACTGACAGTGAGAGCAACCAATAGCACTGAATAGGTGTTTTACCTGCCTCAATGTCGAAAAACATGGGAAGCATCACAGGAAAGCCTTCACTCAGTTGTAAAGGACTTCTTCCCACTGTAGAAAAGGAGAAAAGGATGACAATGGAAGTGGAGCACGACTACTAATGCTTGAGCTGGTGGCAGACCAAGCCAACAGCAGTGCATCCGAGTTGACCAGTTTGGTTTGCAGTAGGTGTGAAAGCCATCCAGCTCGAACAAGGACCAAACAAGGCTGGCAAACAAAAGAAAGTGTTTTGTATACCACAGCAGTAAGCAGTTATATTAAGTATAGTAACCTCTACAATTCCGATCACTCAAGTCGATATACATGTGCCACCAGATGCAGCTAAACACAGCTTTAGCTTAATTTTATGACACACAAAACTTCTGACCTGCTTTAAGTTAAACTTTACTACTCGAAGTCTGTTATTGTTGTAGTTTTTGGGTCATAGAATGCAGCAAGAGCCCTGACTAGTAGCAGAGTCCTTTATTATACATCATTTGACAGCTTTGGTCTGCCAAACCAAACAGTGTCAGCAGAACTTCACCAGGAGTTTGTGACACCTGTATTAGACTTTCTGTTGGGAGGTCCTGAAAGGTGTTTGATTGTTGATGGGACACACTGCCTGAAATGAGACAATTACTTTTCGGAGGCAACAAAAACTCTATTTACAGCAAACCCCCATGATCCCGCAGTTCGGTTTTCGCTGTCCTGGTATTTCATATTTTATTCTGTTGACATTTTGCACACTCTCACCATTTTGCAGCATTCTGCAGTATTGTTTATGAGTCTGTACATACCGATTCACCCAGCCAGAGTGTCGGTATTATTTTCTCGGCCGCAGATTTGCTGTTATGTATCACGTGGCTTTGCATCTCGCAGGGAGGAGAGATGCTTCTCTACAGTGATACTAGTACAACATTTTTGCGTTTTCTATTACTGTTGCTCTCTCAATATTTTTTTGATATTTTTGAACGTATTTTTGTTGTTTTAAATGTGTGTTTAAAGACCTCAAAAATTTTTGAAAGTACTTTAAAGGTTATAAATACTGTATATGTCAAGGGTATATTTAAATAGGTTTGTTCTATTTTGTGGATTTTCACATATCGTTGGTGGGTCTAGAACCTGGGGACCACTGTACTCTATCATTGTGCTCAGATCATCTGGTCTGACCCATGCATAGGTCACTAATACCCCTTTTCCACCAAGCTGGTTCCAGGGCTGGTTCGGAGCTAGAGCCAGACTTAGCACCAGTTCTTTGGTTTTCCACAGACTAAGCACCGGTTGCTGGCTCTCAAAACCTGTGCTTGGCAAGCACTAACTCTTTGCTGGGCCAGCAGAAAGAACCACGTTACGTCGGTGGCTACGGCTTACATCAGGGGGTGGGGGCGGGATTATTGACCAACCAAAGCAGAGTAAAAACACGGAAGCACTCTTACCCGTCTTCTCAAGCGTGATCGCTGTTCGTTGCATAATTGTCGAGCAGCATTAACTTGCTGGATCGCCAACTTTTGCTCTCCAAGGAAGGCTCGAAAAGCCAACGGCAACACTTGAACCGCAACGTAGTCCACCATCTTTTTTGTGGCAATTGAATCTGGCGTTAGTTGGTATGGGAAACTGGCGTGACGTATTCAGACGTATACATCGGCGTGATGACGTAGCCCTCTGGTCGGCACCCCTTTGTGGAAAAGCAAACGGTTCTTAACCGGTTCGCACTTGAACCAACTGCGAACCGGCTCTAGCACCAGCCCTGGAACCAGCTTGGTGGAAAAGGGGTATAAGATCCCAAAATATAAATGGAGAAAAGTACATGAAATCTGTTTGAAACATCTTTTCAAGAAACAGGCTGAACACGTTTTATGGCTCAGCGTCAAACAAAAGAAAACAGAAAGGGAGTTATCTCAGAGTAAGAAGGTCGAAGAAAGCTCAATTAGAGAGGTTTAACAATAAAAAGAAACAGTACAATGGATAGATGAGCCATGTCAGTGGAACCAGTTCTACCTGCTAACCTGCCCAGCTACAGTCCATGATGAGCTTCAGCTGTGTGAGGACGGCAGGGGGAGGAGGTGTGAGTGAGGAGAGCGGTGATGGTGAGGGGAGGTCAGCTCACTCTTCATTAGGCTGTAATTGAATTTCCTCAGCTCGTGCACGGAGGAGGATGTTGAGCCCCGGTTCTCCCTGCAGGGGAGCGTCGGCTCGCTTAGATTTCTCAACCTCCCTGACACTTTCAAGGTTAGCTCAGCTAATGGGGCTGCTCTCTCTCCACTGAATTCTCCACTCGCCATCTGTCAATCTGCATGTCTGAGCATGTAGGTCTGCAGGTGCACGCTCCACCATGTCAGGCTGCTGGAAATGAGTGGAGCTGAATACTAGTGACCCTCATCAGTGCAAACAAGACAAACTCTGAACCTGATAACTGCTGACATGTTTTCATGTGAGTCAGGGAGCGATGTGCAGAATGACAATTTTAGACATGAACACAGAGGCATAAAAACACCCAGTCCTTTTTCCCTAAAGTACAAAGTCTTCAGGGAAAAGTGCTTCAGTTTTAGTGTGGTGTTTTCAAGGTTTAAAAAGTGCATGACTTTGGGACTGAGTGCTTAAATGTGCTTGAATGTTAATATTAGTCTCAAAAGTTAGATCAGTTAGACAGAAAACAAATTCAGCTCTGCTTTGCTCAAGCTTTGTTTGCCCCCCTGGGTCTTTGACTGACATCTGTCAGTCTGTAGATGTATAAGCTCACCCACAATGACGCACTGAGGGAAATGTCTCTGGAGTGTAACTGTTTTCCTGCCTCTGACTATTGCCAACATGATACTGATGCATACAGATCAACTTTACCATTCTTAATTGCCTTACAGTGTCAAAGGGTCACCAAACATATAATGGGTCTGACTAATTCCTGGAAGACTCACAACCTTCCCTCTGCAGTTCAAATGCAACGGAAAAACAACAAATAACTTACTTACAACTTACACTGTACAGATTATATGAACAACAAAGATGCATATAGTTGACTCAGCTAACACAAGCTCATTGGGACATGAGCAATCCAGAATGCTTTTCATTAAGTCATGATGAAGTCAATAATAGCTGATGTGATTGAAAATGATCAATAAAGGTACTATAGTAAGTAGAGCTGAAACGATTCCTCGAATATTCGCGAGTACTCGATTACAAAATATCCTTGAATTAAATTTTGTACCTCGAAGCCTCGTTTTATATATAATTATACATATAAATATATATCTGGACTACTATACAGTGCACGGTGTTTGACACGGACGGTCATTTCTGTGGCACAACGCGCCTGCTACCTCCGCTGCTGCGCGGCTTGTACAATCATGAAGGAAGAGAAAAGAGAGGGACAGAAAGGAGAGAGTCCACAGAGAGTGTCCCAAGTGTGTGGTCACTACAAGAAGGGACAAAAAGAAAACACAGTGCAGTGTGTCTGATGTCAAATAGAGTTAGCCTAGCACGTAGCTTAGCATGATAGCACGTTGTTAGGGCTGCAACTATTATTATTACAGCTTTTTAAATATGCTCATCACAGACACGTGTCCTCTTTCCATGGTGGAGGACACAGGATTTAAGAACATGATCAAGGATTTCAATCCAAACTACACAATGCCCTCCAGAACACACTTCACAAATATTGCAGAATTATATTACTGCTTTGTAAATCAGTATTGTATTGGCTTTGTTTTAAGCCAGTACGGGTTTAAACTTTGAAAGTTGTTAAAATAAAAACCCTTTTCTGAGGAATAAACGGCATTTGGGTGCTCAATTTGAAAGCCCTAACACGTTGCATTGTATACAATTGATTTATTTGTTTAAAAACAAAAAAGTGTATTTTGTTAGAGTACTCGAGTACTCGAAGAAATAATCAACAGAGTACTCGATTCCAAAAATACTCGATAGTTGCAGCTCTAATAGTAAGTACAGAACAGACTGTTATGAGTTGTTTGCATTTTAATGAGTCCTTAAAATGAATTTTTCAAAGGAAAATTGTTTTATTTTCTATTTAAAATGACATCTTTGTAAAAGAGCCTCTAAATCATGAAAATCGATGCTAACAGTCATGTGCAGTTCAGAAAGAGAGATTGAGCCGACTGTGCTGCATCACATCTTTTTAAAATCTGTCAATAAGCTTTGCACATCATTTTCATCTGCCTTTTCCACATCACAAGAAAGTATGAAAAGTGATTTTTTTTTTCAGTCAATTTGCTTCACTTTGCTCTATTCAAAGGGAGGCTTTGTTTTTCTTTTTGAGGCTTTATGAATTCACCTTGAGACAAAGTATGAGAGCACATGGTGCTCTTTTTAGCTATTTGCAGCAACAGTTAATTTATTTTGTAAGACTCTAGTTTGTGAGGGGTTTTGTATGACATTAGAGACAAGCAGCACATCCATTTAGAAAGATGAACAGACTGTATGGCTTATAAAAGTACATGAACTGTGTCAATAAAATAGAAATACAGAAATTAATTTTAAAGTGGATATTAAGCTCCATTTAATGTAAATAATTTATTCTATTTACCAGACTATTTCAGTGTAAAATTGTCATTCAGGTGAAAACTTTTGATGGATTCAGTTTTGTTTCTTTCCACTGACATTTGTCAATACTTTAAGGCTCTGTTTGCAAAACCCCAAAAATTTTGAATAATTAATGTTTAAAATAATAAAGTGTAAAGCATAACATTATCTCTTAAAATGATCTTGAGTCAAGTGCATGAATTTGACCTTGGACTTGGTGTATGAACTCTGATATACGAACATGTTCTTGAGTACTTGACCTACAAGAGTGCATTTTGATTCCTCCAATTTAAACCGCAAATAATTAAGGGTTAAACTGAGGTAAAGTGTGTGGTGTAACCCTACTGCTAATTGGTTCATTAATGCTGAAAACAGGGTCACATAGAGAGACAAACAAGCATCCACGCTCACACTCATACTTAAGGGAAATTTGGAGTCACTAGTTAACCTAATTAGCATGTTTCTGGTCTGTGTGAGGAAGCTGGAGTGCCAAAAGAGAACTCACACATGCATGGGGAGAACATGCAAACTCCACAGAGAAAGGCAGATCCCCACTACCTGCTGCACCACCTCTGACAAACTTTTCTTTGTATAAATATAAAATAATTATTATTTATTTCGGCTTTTCTATCTCTTACTATTGTAGCTGTAACTATGTGGCCACGGATACATGATGTTTTTTAATTCAGAATTAAGTATTCAGAATTAAACAGTTCATAATTAAAGTATTCTCCTTTGTGCTAACATGGAAATAATATTTCCAAATTGAGGTTTACATGGAAAACATGTTTATTCGCCTTTGTTGAAGGCCTAGGGGTTGGGAATGGTTCTGATTGGGCAGGGGGGCGGACGTGACATAATGCCGTATTTGTGTCTACTGAAAGGAAAATTCCAGCATCTCTGCCATAACCTGACATGCCAGATGGACAGCTCCATATATCCGCCACGGAAATATTTCACTAGTACATCTGGGAAAGAGCCGTTTGGAAATGGTTTCAGAGGCGGAACCATCCAAAATAACAGCAGCTTGTGATTGGATCATCATCTTTCCTATAAGACACGCTTCAAATTAAGTTATTTGCTCTTCTTTCAAAGAATAAATTGAGTCCATTTTTAAAAAAAAAAAAAAAAAAAAAAAAAAAAGAGTCAAATATTGAGGCCGTTTCAGAATCCACCATTGTTTTCAAATAGGTAGTCACTCCCTGTTGTCGCCACATCCACAGCACCCACCTCTCCACCCTGATTGAGCCGTTAAGCATTCAGCCAAGTGAAGTTGTTGGACAATGGGGGTTGGCAAGATAGACATGCAGGATTTCAGACAATGAATTAGGCAGGTCCGCCTGCTTTGCAAGCCCATCTCTGTCAGGGATATCTCTTCCAACTCAGACACAACAATTTATAAAAGGCCTACATTTAATGCTTATGTCCATCCACTCTTTCATTATTTCCAAATCTTCTAAGGCTCTAATTAAATAAATTGTTTCGGCTTGAGTCCAACACTTGCTTTGGGCAGCCGTCCTATTCCTGTCAACGTCCGATGTGTCATTGCGACCAGACAAAGCAACGAGCATGTGGAGAACAATCAGAATCAATTTAAAGTGGAATGGACATACATGATCGAGGAATTGTTTAATTCAGATTTAAAATCAGAAATAACCAGCCCCTAACTTTGGAATTAAGTTTTATTTGGAATTATATTTTTCATCAGGATTTAGGTGTTTAAATGGTATTTTTTTATATTTTTAAAGAGGATTTAAGTTTTATTTTAAATTAAAGGGATTGTGAGGAGTTTCAAAGTAATTACAAAAAAGTCTCACTTTTAGATATGTGCCAGTTTGAAATACACACTTTAAGATGAGTTTTATAGCATCTAATAGGTTATCTATAAATGCTATTCCTTAGCCTTCTGGTCGGGTCGGACAGGGCTGGACTGGCCTGGATACTCAACTTAGGGAACGAGACAATTAAAACTAGAGCAAATTTATATTATTCAGACACGTCTTAGACTTTAAGTAGTGATGTATATCTGGCTACAAAACTACGATACTTAAGTTTTCCAAAAATTGCTTGTTGTCACACATCAAAAACTACCGCTACGTAACTAGAAAGAAATACATTACCTCGTCACTTTGCATCCTGGAAGTTGTTGAAAAAAGAAGTTGTAAAACAATGCAGAGTCTTACTGAAGGTCTGAGCTGCATTTATTAGCATCACAACAAACACACGCTTTGGCTTGGGTCACGTCTTTTGGTGCGTTCCAGTTGTAGTCAGAAGTAGGAATTTCCAAGTTCCAAGTAGGAAACTGCAACTGTAAGTTTAGCTCCTGTAATAATCCATTTATTTGCACTTCTTACTGGGGTGTGTTGCTCTAGATCAGCTGTATACATAGTATTGTTAGACTTAAATTTACAAAAATGCTGCCATAGTGATAATCACATTCTTCATGTGATATTTGTGAACAACAACGCAGGGCGTGCTAACAACAGCTAACAATAGCCTGGTAGATTGGCATGTTTTTTTCCGACTTCAACCGGAATGCCGATAAGTCGGAGATGATGTCACTCCCACTTCTGAGGTTACTGGAATGCAGCATTACAACAGTCGCTGCGCATGCTCATGGGTAGCAGAGTCTTAATGTCGCCGGTAGTAGATTCTCCTCATAGCACCTTTATAGCGGGATTAAAGCTCTCATGTAAACGTGATAATAGCGTCCTTCTTTTCCCTTCAGTTGTGTGAAGCAGCTACTAAAATCATTAATAGTCTGTTTTGGCAGTTCTAATGAAAGATAGATGCATTTGACCTTAATGAAGCAAACAAGAGCTTTTGTTGTAAAAGCTGTCAGTCATGAGTTTAGGCACACTTTAGTTGTGTTAGGGGATGGCAGCCGAAATAGACGGAGAGAAAGATCTGGTGTGTCAATATACCTGCTAGCATAGAGCAAGCAAGGTAGCTTTTGTCCTGTCTTAAAGATTCAATTTGGAAGGCTCACCTGTAGGAGCAACTCACCATTTATTTGCACCATAGTTTCTTTACATCATGCCCTTGTCCTTCCTTGTCTTTGCCGCCTCTCTACAGCCTTTTTTTTTTTTCAGATAAAAGCAAAAGTGTCCATTAAACATTATAATTAAATTTCACCTTGTGCCAATGAGAAAAGAGAGTGATGAGTTGGTAACCTAAAATCTTAGATGTCCTTTTTTTATCCAGCCCTTTAAACATCAAAACCTTTCAAAGGTTTTGGACAATTCATTCATCCTTGCACATACCTGAGGTCGAATTAAAGAGCATTGCAAATAATTTCATTCACTGGCACAGGAGGAGCCGACAGTGGAATTTTTGCGCTCTCTCTTTGTCTCTCATAAATGTTATATACATGGACAGCCACTCTCAGTCATGGGTCAGGGTTTCTCCTTTTCTGCTCTGTTCAAAGAAACCTCCTCAGTCACTCTGAGCCTTGGAGTGGTTCAAATTTTCTCTGATAATTCAGTTTCCTCTAATAAAGCTGTGTTTGGAGGGTCGGGGGGTAAAGTGCCGTGGTGCTTTTATACACAGGAGGCGGCGTGAAGCAGCCGACCACGTTATCGTGTTGTAACAAGTGTTTGTTTTTTTTTCCATCCTTTTTAATTGGAGTGTACTTTTGAGATGAGAGCTGCTCTCATGGGAGGCTGACTTCATTAGCACCTGTAAGTGTCCAGGCGTGTTAGCAGGGAGAGGGAGATGGAGAGAGAAATGCATGCTGGGAGGACTGTCTTTCCTAAAGATCTATGAAAGGTCTTTTCAAATATGGCTTTGCATTATGCGTATTATGAGTTTTTTATGTTGCTCTTGTTGTTGTTTTAATGTTCTGTTCATTAAATCTTACAGTTGTCTTTTTAACCTTGCCATTTTCCAGTGTTTAATATTTTATCTTTTTAAGTTTTGTCATATTTTTGCTAATTCCATGTCCTTTTTTCAGTTTCCTTTCTTTGAGAATTCAGTTTTTAATATTTTTCTCAAATTTAACCCTCGGACACTGGAAAAAGTAATGACATATAATCACTTACTCTACTGATGGTCCTTACACATATCTTTGCGGATCCAGTCAACATAATGTTGAAAAAAATTGGCAGAAAATTGATCACCTGGCAAATAATGATCATTGGGAAGCTGCTCTGCCTTGTTCTTGTTAGCCAGGAGGACATGTATGCATTGTTAATGAAGGAAGGAGGAAGGGGAGGGGAAGTGAAGAGTACATTGTCCCCAGCCTTATTGACCCCTTTGGAGCATTTTCCCAATAGAAACATTACTGTTTATTAAAAACAAAAGCTTCACGTGAAATGTCTTCTATTTCCGTGATAATCCACATTTATATTGAATTCTACTTTTTATGTTCAAATATGTGGTCCTGTCCACGATTCCGGGATTAATTATGTTATTTTGTTTTTTGAAATTTAAGCAATGAAAGTCTTAAAATAATAATGTCATGTAGACCAAAACTCCATCAAATTATCTGGAAAATTGAAAAGTATTTAAAGGTGCATTCAGCGATCTTCTAATCTTCTAATCTGAAGCAGTATTTGCGAAATTCACCGTAATTCTCCTCTCCATCCACAAGATGTCACCACTGACAGCATGTTGAAAAAAAAATTTGGTCTCAATATCAGCCTTGACTCAGAACTTCAGCCGGTAAATACTGTGGCTCGGTCCGAGTTACCAAAACAAAGTGTTGTTGTGATGTTTTCAACAACTGCAGCCGAGTTGTCTGACCAGTCGGGGTTTCCTTAGCTACGTCAGCTACGCAGTTTCTACGGCCGTTTCCATGACGATGCACGTCAATCAGCTTTTGGGAGGCGGGTCTAAATTTGAATATAAACAAACCCTCCACTTGTTTTCTCCCACATCGCTGACTGCACCTTTAAGTGAACATGTGTGCTTTCTTGCTTCTGTGATACTCTCCCTGTCTTCGGACACTTGGTATCCTTTTAACTGAAAAGCATTTCGAGCCTTGACTTGTTACTTTTAAATGAGATACAATCTCATTTCATAAAATCCACATTTTATCACAGATCAGTGCAAGTGCAAAACTGTTTATTTTGTCACTCTGCAGTTGCTATTTGCTGACCCTCCTCTTTCCAAAGATTCAAGGGAGAATAAGATGACCCGCCTCACTGTAAAATCTGCTTCTGAAAACAATTTTATGTCTGCAACCTGCCCTTAAAACAAACAAATAAACCAGCCACCATTCCATCTGTCTGTTCAGCCCACAGCTGACCCTGGGGAAAGAGCACAAATAGATATGTCTTTGCTGCTACAGTAAACATTGAAGCACAGTGTTGTAAAGCTGTAGTCACACCTACTTCCTAAGGGAGCATGGAAAGACACTGCCCTTGCAGACTTAAAATACAAACACATAAGCTGTTTGTCTTGAATAGGACTAAATCAGAATCCATTAGGAGGCATGACTAAATATGAAATATGAAATTCTTGGAAAAAAAAGTTAAACACTTTCCATTCATTTTCCTGAAATGTCATTCAGAATTATGATTCCACTTTTTTTTCAAATGGAAGACTTTGCGTCTATGTGATGTCAGAACAAATCATTTAGGATTCTATGGTTATGTTGTCTTACACAGTCATCACCTAGTCTAATCACAGCAATCTCAAACTAACTTAGCACAGGATTGTGATGATCCATCTTAAATCCAGTCTTTCTGGCTGACATAAGAAGTACGAAAAAATAAATCAGAGGAAAACAGAGTTTAAGTGACCTCATAAAGACTGAGGAGGAACAGTGACAGATATAGAGTCACAGTGAGTCACTGTTAACACGGCAGCGCTGCTGTTGTGCTCCCTCTAAATCTCTAAAGCTCATTCTGTCGAGCGGCTCTCGTGCTGCTCCTGTCTGCTGCTGTAAAAATATCCCCCCTGAGGATTGTTAGTCCTTCAGAGAGTTATTGTCGGTCTGAATAGCAGCCTGCCGGCACAGACCTAAGAGTTCAAGTTTTCCACACAGATGCTGTCAATTCATACTTCAGACTTCAGATATCAGGGGGCGAGGGAAAACAGAAAGACTCCTCAACAACTCTCCTGGCCCACGATCCTATTGGTAGAATTTAAAATTTACAGCTGCTGTTTTTATTAGGTACCTACACTGTCTGGCCAAAAAAAAACTGGATTTAACTACGTAAGCAAATAGATTTGAGCCACCTATTGAATAATTACTGCATGGGCGATTATCGTTCAGCATGCATCAAGTTATTTAACCCCAGCTGATGCAATGACTAGTATCTCATTTCTTAAGCAGCCATGTTAAAACACAAATCCTGTGGTCATGGACAAGATTTTAGTCTGTTTAAGATGTCATGTATCTAGCAGGGAAGCCATCTAAGGAGTTTGCAGAAACGACTAAAATTGGGTTCAGAACTTCCCAACACATTATTAAAGGGACTGTAAGGAGAATCTGTTTTCGGCGACATTAAGACTCTGCTACCCATGAGCACGCGCAGCGACTGTTGTAATGCTGCGTTCCAGTAACCTCGGAACTGGGAGTGACATCATCTCCGACTTATCAGCATTCCAGTTGAAGTTGGAAAAAAACATGCCGAGCTTCCAGGCTATTGTTAGCTGTTGTTAGCACGCCCTGTGTTGTTGTATGAAAAATGTGATTATCACTATGGCAGCATTTTTGTAAATATAAGTCTAACACTACTATACAGCTGATCTAGAGGGACACACCCCAGTCAGAAGTGCTAATAAATTGATTATTACAAGAGCTAAATAACTGTTCACACTGGGGGCATCCATCTTGGATTGTCAACTCAGGGGTCGTGAGGTTTCACTGAGTTCCCAGTAGGAAATTCCGACTTTGGGGGGTGTTCCAGTTTCAGTTTCCTACTTGGAACTTGGAAATTCCTACTTCTGACTAAAACTTGAACGCACCACAAGCCAAAGCGTGTGTGTGATGCTACTAGAATTGCAGCTCAGACCTTCCTCAGAACTCTGCATTGCTTTACAACTTCTTTTTTCAACAACTTACAGGATGCAAAGTGACGAGGTAATATTTCTCTTTCTAGTTTCAAGTGGTAGTTTTTGATGTGTGATAACAAGCAGTTTTTGGAAAACTTAGTACCATAGTTTTGTAGCCAGCTATATATTGCTACTTACAGCCCGGTGCTCTAAGACGTGTCCAAATAATATAAATTTGCTCTAATTTTAATTGTCTTGTTCCCAAAGTTGAGTATCCAGGCCAGTCCAGCCCTGTCCAACCCGACCAGAAGGCTAAGGAATAGCATTTGTAGATAACCTATTTTGATGCTATAAAACTCATCTTAAAGTGTGTATTTCAATCAGCCATATATCTAAAAATGAGACTTTTTAATAATTACTTAGAAACTCCTCACAGTCCCTTTAAAAACTGGAAGGATAGTGGGGAACCATCTTCTTCGAGGAATAAATGTGGTCTGAAAAAAATCCTCAGTGATCACTTATATGTTTGGCCAAATCAAAAAAAAGAAAAACTGCAGTAGAACTCAGCGGTTATGTTTAATAGAAAAAGTAAGAGGGAACTCAAGGGATTGGGACTGAACAACTGTGTAGCCTTAAGAAAAACAATATTTTGTAAGGCTAACCAGAAAAAGGGCTTCAGAATGCTAGGGAGCATAAAGATTGGATTCTGGAGAACTGGGGGCAGTGCTATGATCTGGGTTTGCTGCAGCTGGTCAGGTTGAGGTTCAGCAACATTGTGTGCCCAAAGAATGAGGTCAGCTGACTACCTGAATATTCTGAATGACCAGGTTATTTCATCAATGGATGTTTTTCTTCCCTAATTGCATGGGGATATTCCAAGATGACAATACCAGAATTCATCAGGCTCAAATTGTGAAAGAGCGCTTCAGGGAGCATGAGACATCATTTTTACACATGGATTGGCCACCACAGAGTCCAGACCTGAACCCCATTGAGAGAATTTGGGCTGTGCTGGAGTAGGCTTTGCAGAGTGGTCAGACTCTCCCATTATCAACACAAGACCTTTGGGAAAAATTAATGCAACACTGGATGGAAATCTTGTGACATTGCTGAAGCTTATCGAAACAATGGCACATTGAATGCTGTAATCAAAGCTTTTGGTGACAACTTTTATTTTTTTCTTTATTTTTTGTTGGCAAGACAGTATATATTTTTTATTATAACACTGAAGTGCAGAAGCAGTAAATTAATTGGTTGACATGTATTTTCTTCTTCTAAAGTTGATGTAAGACACAAAAGGTAAACACAATTAAATGTCTGGGGACCAAACTCACGAAACAGTCAACATTGACCACATTTGTCAGACATGTGATCAGTTTATCAGTGTCAAATAGTGCAGCCAACATTAGCAGTGGTAGAAACGTGAACCTTCTGTCTTCAATGATTGCTCAATTTCTACATGTCTGCTGAAAAACACTACTCAGGTTGAGTTTGTTTTGCACTTAATTTGGTGGTCAGTCAATCAGTCGGTCAGTCGGCTAATCTGTCATTTAGGTTCAGGTTGCTTGTTTTTACCTCTGCCAAGCAGGCCTGTGCTCAAAATATCGATACGGCAAAATATCGTATTGCACTCCTTTGGGATACGTGTATCGATACGGATTCTACAGAATAGATACGGCCTAAATATTTTGACAGTTGTTGTAAATACACTTCGGGTAATGTTAACAGTGGCACAGTTCAAGGTAGAAGACGAGCTACATAATAGAGCATATGTTCTAAATTTGAACTTAGGTCTACCATCTTTGAGGATCTGAATTTATGTCTCTCAAGTTGTAGAACCATTTAAAACTCATCCTTGTCCTTTTTCTTCTTATAAGAAAAAACTAAACTTGTCAAGAATTTTGCTTAAAGCATAGTCAATGTTCACAATTTACGTGTATTGGGATACGTATTGTATCGTGAAGTTGCTGGAAATACCCAGCCCTGCTGCCAAGGAGGTTAGGTTTGTTTGTTAGCAAGGTTACGCCAAAAAATGCTAAAATGATTCTGCTGAAATTTGCAGGAGATGTTGTTAATGGCCCAACTTGAATATGATTACATTTTGGTGGAGATCCAGATCCAGATTACCGCCATTAGCAAATCGTGTTTGCTCATTAACTGTCTAACTAATAGTGATAACAACATGATTCTTAGTGCTATGTGTGAGTTTTTAGGGTCATGGAACCATACCATGGTGCTAACCTTATCATGGGACTGTTGATTATAGATGTACAGAAAATACGAGCTACCTTGGCTAAAGTTTGTGCTCTTCGAATGCTTTCTAGTTTGTTCGGAAACTGGCTGTTCAGATTGTTTGTTGGTTTGCTCTCTAGTTGGTCAGTAGTTTCAGTAATTGCAGATTTGGAATTGCTCTGTAGTTGGTCAGTAGTTTCATTAGTTACAGATGTGGAAAGTTATTTTATTCATATGTCAATCAGTCATTTTTTTATGTTTACTAAACTTGGCTGCTTGTTAGTTAGTTAGTTAGTTAGTTAGTTAGTTAGTTAGTTGGTTGGTTGGTTACCCATTCCCACATCAATGTATATAAGCTGACGTTGACCAGTGTTGAGAAATCATCAAAATTTCAGTGTGACTACACTCCAAAGATCAATTTTTCAAGTCTAGTTGTGACAGCCTCTCTTCTGTACATGATTTGGTCTTATGATGTAATATTTTGATTTCTCACAGTGCCTGATAAGCAGTAAATAAGTCTTCAATCATTTGTAATGATCCAGTTATTAAACCATAACTTTTGTCCAGGGCACATTTATCACGAGTCAAGCTTTGATATTTCCCCATCTCTATTTTTGACTTTTTAACACATAATTTTCCCTCCGTTGTATATTGTCTTTGTTAAAATATGAGATATATTTTGACATGAGACCAGTTATTGGATTTCATTAAGACTGATTTGATTTGTGTCTCTTACTGGAAACACAGCACTGCTCTTGTGCTGTGACGTTATTCTGAGATTCAGTGGTGGCGGGAAGAAAGAAATTGTGACTCTCTATGTTTAAAATTACCATATTTAAATATGTCAAATACATTTGAATGACCTTGAAAATTGTCATTGCACAAAATGTCAGACCACTTAGAAAATGTCAACCCTGACAGAGCCGTCAGTTTAGTGTTTATATCGTCTGAGTGTCTCTGCATCAGAACTTTGCTTTCATCACTCAACACTTTGAAGGCAGTGTGCACATCTGTAATACATCTCTTATCACTACCCACAAGCTTTTTCAGCTCTGTGTATTTTATGGAAGAAGAGAGGGGGGAGTGTGTCTTTAAAAATCCCCCTTTCCTCCCTCCAGACCGGCTTATATCATCACAGACTTTCCTTTTTTTAATGACGGTTGCAAAAATAAAAAGCAGCTTCAAATGTTTCCCAGTGCTGGCACCCGGCAAAGCAGGAGGATATGTGGTGGAGCTCACAGTAGCAGCTGAATATTCTGCAGGAATAAATTAGCAGCTTGGCTCTTTGGTGTGGTGCCAAGACTTCTGGGAAGTAATCCAGCACCTTGGAAAGACAAAGATTTGGATGCCATATTGGATCCAGTGTAATTTGAGGTTAATTGAATTGAAAATCCTCCCAAGCTTGCCCCTCTCCCCCAATATATAAATATATAAATGATTAAATATGTGGTAGGGAGTGATTAACTGGTTGAGCTGGAGTAATGAAAAGACAATGTGCCATTAGGTTTGTTAAAGTATTTACCCTTAACTGGGACTGATCCAAACAATTCAATACTTTGATTATGGCAACCGAACATTAGTGGCAGTCAGAAAAAATGTCTCCATCCTTGAAAATCGTCTGGTTAATGATTCTGGAACATTTTTCCCTTCAAATGGAGTCTTGTCAGTCTTTCACTTTACTTATTCAGACCTTCCAGATTTTCATTAGACTATTTTGTGTTAAGGCAAGACATATGAGATTTTGTGGCAGTGTCTTTTATAGATTTGAAAAATAATCCTCAGTTTGACACCACATGTGCAAGTAAAGTTGCAAAGCATGTTGCCATAGTTTATGGTGTTTTATGTCTGCCATTAAAGAAAATGAAGCTGTGATTTGTATCTTAATGGTTTTTTTCAGAATATGATTTAAAAAGAGCAAATGTATTATATGTGAACAAAATACTTTAGAACACTGCTTTTCCCAGACCAGCAGTGATTTTCACTGATGATGTGAACGTTTTATGTTGCATGTCCTTTCAACCCAATGAAACAGAATTTCAGATGATTGGACAAAGTTCTTCTAAAGTCACAGTAGTTTGACAAATCAGGAAGGTTGTGCCAAATTTTTAAGGATCAGCTGAATGTCCTTGAAATGAGGTAAGGATAAAATCATGATTTCCCGGGGGTCTGCTTATTGATGCATTGCCTCATCTTCATAAATGAAACAGGTAATACTTGAATATCCTTTTGGATACATAAGAAATCCATCCTTGTATCCATCTATCTGTCAATTTACCTGTATGTCCTTACCTCGATCTATCTGTCTGCCCGTCCACCCATCAATTTGTCTATCTTTTCATACTCCAAATCAAAACCTGTAGATCAGTTGAAAAATTGGAAGAATTTGCGTTTTGTATCTGTTAAATCTTCAGATGGTTTTAGGTAGTGATTCAAGGGCAACAAAGCAGAAATTGGAGCCAGGAAAAGAAACACTTTCAGCTGGCAATTTATTGAAAACTGCAGTTAAACTAAAACATGCTTCTATCAGCTGTTTAAAAGTTAAACACCACAGGTTTTAGAAGCCAAAATCTGCACAAAACTTTGGATTCCGTGTCATTTTCTGTCAGTTTGAATACTGTAATGACCTCCTGATGGCAGCAAAGGTTGCTGTCTTTGAACATGGTAAGATTGTTGAGCTGCATAAGCAAGGCTTCTCACAATGTGCCATCACTGCTGAGGTTGGACACAGCGAGATAGTCATTTTCAAGATCCTTAGTGTTGTGGAACGACAAAGGCAAGTGGTGAACGCCAAAAAGAATTCACCAACTATGAGCTGGAGGGTCCAATTGGCTGTCCGTCAAGACATGGGACAATCCTTGACCCAAATTTGGGGCTGTTGCTGATGCCGACTGCAGTCTAACAGCCATCAGGCAACATCTTCAAGGGAAGAGTTTATAATGCAATAAACTAGAGCCCGACCAATTTAATCAGCCGATCATAGCCCTTTTGAAAGTAGAGAGAGTTTTGCCGATGTTACGCCGATATATTCTTAATTTCTCATAAAACAGTAAACACTGTTCGGTGTCCAAGCCGCGCAGAATGATGACACGGAAGACGACTGCGACGCGCGTTGGTGGCGGCTCTTGTTAGCTCTCTGCTGATGCTGTGTGTGTGTGTGGATGACTCGCCTACACTCACACGGAGTTGTTCTTTTAAGCCTGAAAGTCCGACATGACGAGCCACTTTCAGCGGTGCTGTGTGCACAATGTTCCGCTGCTGCTGAACAGAGAGAGATCACTAGTCTCTCTGCTAGTTCAGCTACCAAAGCAGCTTGACGGACAGACCAGGCACCACCGAACAGTTTTCTGACCGACGCCTCCTCTGTCGTTGTCAATACTGACAAATTGGACCTTCTGGTGGCAGGGGATCAGTCTAGCCATGACTGTTTTATTGTGATTATGATGGAAATCTGGCTTTATCCGCTTGTTCCCAACACGGCAGCTAAGCTAACTAGCTAGCGAGCTATCTGTGCTAGCGTTAGCTCACTGATGTCACAGACGCCATAGACGTCATCAGCAGACTCATCTAAAGGGAGACTTCATCGTAGCTGGGGACTTTAATCAGCCAGTTTAAATAAGTTTGTGAAATATGTGCGGTGTCCCACAAAATATTTTGATTTCCTCACGCAAATTACCTCATGTTGATGATAAAAAAGTGTTTTTTCCTGAACTAATACCTGCTTCTGGTACACTAATGAGGACTAAAAGGCAGATGTGGCATATAGTTCATGAACAATCTCTATATTTACATTTTAGATAGGTCATTTGTTTTATTTTGCAGGAGTTTGCCTCAGTTAAACACACTCTTTAATATTGTACCTGAAAGCTGCAGAGGAGGAAAATAAAAGATGCCTATGAAAAGAATGTTACCTTAGGTGTTTTTGTTTCTTTCCTGTTTACAACTTTTTAAAAAGTTGTTCTATCTTTACTATAATCTTCATCTAATTTTCATCAACAAGAAGTACAAGATACAGAATCACTCTTTTTTTAAGGTAAAGTATAACAAATACTAAAGGACAAAGTATTGTGTGTATATATATATATAAATATAAATATAAATATATATATATATTTATACATATATATATATGTATAAATATATATATATATATATATACACACATATATATACATATATATATACACATATATATATGTATATATATATATACATATATATATATATATATATATATATATATATATATATATATATATATATATATATATATATATATCGCCTATTAATTGGTAATCGGTATTTTTTTCTGACAAATATCGGTATCAGCATCGGCCTCAAAAATTTCATATCGGTCGGGCCCTACAATAAACGTCTCTAAAGTTCACATTTCCTATAATGTCACTAAATTGCCAGTTTTGACTTAACAAGGCAACACCAAACATGGGGCATCGAAAGGAAGTTTTAATCTCTGATGAGAAAAATTTACAGTCCTGATGGCTTCCAACATAACGGGTATGACACGGTGATCCCAGGTGTTTTCAACTGATCTTAAAATTTTATTGAGAGTGTATCTAACTTGATGCAACCTCAAGTCATCTCTGTTAAACATCTCCTGACATTGGATGCATTATGTTACCTAAACCACAGTAAAAAGTAAAGTAATGATTTTTACACATTCTCTGTAAATACTCATGGGACACTGCTTGTCATGCTGCTCCATGTGTCTTGTTCTTTGTTTAGTTAAAGTGTTTGTGACAAAATTCCAATTAACACCTTGGATTAAGAATGTGATGCCTCCCAGCAGCACAAACAGATGGAGGTCAGCAAATGTTCATCTGTTTGCTAAATGGGGTTCTGCGGAAATGACCCAGGCAGCGATGCTGTCTGAGCCCCCATCATGTCCCGGACTTCACAATCTAATAATGACTAATGTGTTTGCAGACATCAGCCTGCTCTCGTTAGGGTGATTTATTGCCTCGACAATTTTCAGTAAACCAGAGGAGCCCTATTTCAATTTATTCAGGTCAAATTAACCATTCATAATTAGACGCCGTAACCTTTCATGCTCCCCCTCTCCGTCGCTGAATGTGCCGTACATGCAATGCAAATGTCCATTGTTTAATCTGGCTGCCTGTCATTAGGAAGGTTATGTAAGAATCATCTCATACAGGGTAAAAGCCTAGCAAGAATCAATCTCCTAATGGTTAATAGCTAATGGGCTGATTAATGGCTGCACTATGAAGGTGACGGCTCGCCCTTTCCCGGAAACATGGCACCAACCCTATGGAGACCTTCAGCCTGTTTCAGTGTCAGAGCCATGCAGCACACAATCAGTCTCTGGCGAGGCTGTTTAATAAGGGAGAAATCATGTCACACAGTTAGAGGTGAGTTATTATTTTTGCAAACTTAATGATGCAGGAAAAGTGACGTCATTATGGAGGTGCCAGGTTCAGACAAATGATCATTGTTCAGCCCTCACTGTGCATGTCAATGCTGTAGCTACAGCAAGGAAAGAATAGATGTATTAAGTGAAAACTGGAAATGAGACGCAACAACACAAGAAAATGTAAGATTTCTTTTACATGGAAAGTGAGAGCAGCCAGAGGTTTGATTAACATGTCTAAGCGTACACATTGTTTTCTTGCAAAAGGTAATGTATGTAATGCCACCTTCAAGCATAAGTGATCTTAAATTCCGATGTAATATTCACAGAAACTGTAGTAAATGAATTAAGATTGCATTCAGCCACAGTGCTATAACCAGGGTCCATTCCTAATTGTACCTTAAGACATTCATATCTACTCCATGTTCAGCCAATATGGCTGATCTTGTGATAAACAGATACTTTTCTTCTATTTGTAAACCCCTGTAAGTGTGTTTTACATGTCTCCTATGAAGACAGAGTAGTTCTTTGCATGTGATAACAATGTCCATGACATCAGGACTTCTCACTCTTATCTTGGGAACAGCACTAGTAGATGCATGAAGCAGCAAATGTGCAAAAGTCTTCTGGACAAGTCAGCAGGGCCTACTATTGATGCTGTTCTGTCTCTGTGTTTCATTTGTATTTTGTGCTGCTAACCTGTGATGTACCAATATTAATCCCTGCCTGTGGTCTGCTCTGACACCCAAACATTCTCCTGTAACTCCCAGAACCCCATCAATTGATGTGTACAAGTGATATAGAGATCCACTGTCTCCTCCTCACGTCCTCTTTTTACCTCTCTTTTAGACTCTAAGAACAGTCCAAGAATGATTTGCAAAAAGACCACAGCTCAAAATAGGAGTTTCTTTGTCCAGGCCTTTTCTGTCTCTTTCCGGCTGTCACATGGGGGCTGTGTCCTCAGGCAAGACACTTAACCTTAAATCTGCATCACTGGCATGTAAATGGGTAAAACTGGGCATGAGTATGTTAGATAATACTTAGGGACTAAATAAATGGAGACTCGGAACCATCTGTTGGTGTAGATGGGTTTGGATATGAAGATGTGACCTGCAGTGTAAAGCAACTCTGAGTTGTCGAAGAGGCGAAACAGGTGCTATGTAAGCTAAAGTCCATTTGCCATGTACCAATCAATTGAAACAACAGTAAAAATGTATTTGGTCCTGACTCATCATCAGCTGGTGGTCATTTTTAAAGGGATACGGCAGCTTTTTTTAAAAATTTGGTTTCGTGTCTTGCCTCACTCCTGAGTCCATGACGAGCAAGATAGATACCATTCTTTGTTTCGATTGTGCATGCAGTGACAAGAAAGAAATGAGGAAAGCTAATTAGCCTATCTCAAACACTGGGAGTTAATGGAAGATGTTAGACTGCCTCTGCCTACAATCATCAAATAAACTCTTCAGCGACTATAAACCATCTTGCGTTCTGGTTGTTGCTAAATTTTTTGTGATGTTAACTTCTGTTTTCCCCTACTCATAAACAGAGGCTTTGTTGTTTTTGGTCTATTTCCTGAGTGGTTTGCTAGATATGTTTGTTGTGAACCAAACAAGTCTTTTGAACAGCTCTTTTAGGTGAACGATGAGAACCAATTCGCATTTGTGAGTGAGCCGTTCGTTTGCAAGCAATTCTGAAATTGATGGAAAATTTGCATTGGAATAAAAGCACAAATGAACAATTCACGCACAACTGCAAATTGTTTCTCATGGTTTACTTAAAAGACTTGTTCAAAAGATTCAACTTCCCATTGACCCCCAGTGTTTCAGCTAAGCTAATTAACGGTGGGCAAGCTTTGCCTGTCACTGTCTTGTTACTGCACTTGCATTCGAAAGAATGGTGTCAAGCTGCTTGTCACGGACTTGAGAGGGAGGCAAGATATGAAAAGAAAAAAAGTTGGCAGATCCCTTTAAATATTATGACGTGGCAGGAGCTCCAACAGAGCGTCTAAAGCATAATACAAATTTAGGTTGGTCAGGTGTACTCAGTATGTGAACACAGGAAAGTATTTTTAGCATTAGTGTCTGTAAACATACTCACCAAAATCCAATATATAAACCTGAGTAGAGGCAAAATACTTGCACAGAGAACTCATCAGCCTGCTAGTGATTCCTGCTCTTGTATAATTCAGGTCACTCTAATCTAATACTATCTGGTCTTTCACCAAACATCTGATCAGGTCTAGCTGCAGATTTTGAATGCTTCCTTACTTATGGTGACACAGTGTCCTAGTCAGATTCATAAAAAAATAATCCAAAAGAAAATGAAAGGACTGAAGGATGTAGGGAGACAATGACTGAAGGGACAGAGAGACAGTTTCGAGGACCCTCATACTTCATATTTGTTAAATTTGGCTCATCCCACTGTCTTCAATTTCTCAGCTGTCCATTGGGATCAGGAGTTCTTTCCCACGAGGCAGATACTGCCAAACAGCTTCAAAAACAGAGGAACGAGCTGAATGAGAGACGGAACAAAAGAGGGACCAAAGAAAAGACAGAATAAAGCATGAGGGAAACAACAAAGTGAAAAGATAAAGACTTCCTGTCTGCCATTGTAGCAGCTTCAGTTTATCCTGTTTGAAAGGAGCACCGACTTCACTCCATCCCCTCCTCTGATATTCAGGATCCAATTAGTGCTTGTGTCGCAGGGGTTCTCAGCGAGAGAGGGCCATTTATAAAAACTGCCTCAATAAGAAGCACTGACAGAGGAAGTGTTTAATTGATGTCAAGTCACTCTGCTTGTAGTTTGCAAATCGTGTCCCTTTTTGTCAAACTCAAAAGACTTTGGTCTCGTTTGTACAAGAATGTTTTCACCAGGAACAGAAAGGTTACTGCTTTGCATTTTCAAAAGCAATCCACGTTCAGACGGACAAGCGAGAATGACAGAAAACGCTGGAGTATGCATGCCAGGCCAGTAGATGGCGATGTGTTTGTAGAGAAACAGCAATACCACGACACACTATCACACTACAGCTACGTATCTGGTGAAGACAAACTTTTCACAAACAACAATGGTGAGTGGATGTATGAAGACGCAGGAGTTTTTTGTCTGGACAGCAAATCTGTCTGAATGTATTTGTCTTGATAACAAATCGAGCAAGGTAAGTAGCACACATGTTGCTCGGTAGAAGGTGTTGTGTCTTAGTATGTGTGGTCTTCATATTAAAAGTACTGCGTAAGAGGAAACGCTGAATCCCATCTCATGGAGCTGAATAGGGATCCATTTTTAAGAGCTTTCCAACCTGGAGCCTGGTTTCAAAAGTTTGCAGATTCAAGCAGTCCAGGCACCATTCTCATGTAAGAGATGAAAATACAATGAAAACTCTGCATATTCAGTCGTTTTCATCACTGTGTAAAGAGGCCATTAGCATGTGTTGGAGTTCATCAGGATCTCTATTCTAAAGCTTTGACTTCTTTAAATCTAATTTGATATCCTGAAGGATGTAAGTTCAACACCTTGCAATAGTAGTTTCAAAGTTAATGTCAGAAGCAGAGTCCTGCAGGGTCCAGTTTTTCCAAGCTGCAGCCACTCATACCTGTGCCCCTCATGTGGAATCCACACCCGCCAGTCCTCAGCCGTAAAGTCAGCTGCCCTGCCTCTTTTCTTTTTGACGAAATGGCTCAGGCAAGGCCTGGTACACTTGAGACACTTCACACGAATACAACTAATGACAACTTTAAAACAGTTTTGTTCTCTTAATGTGTGATATGTAACAAAATGATTGGCGCAGCACACCGCATACAAACAGCCTCGTTCTCCAAATACCAGGGTCTCTACCCCAGCAGCTTGTTTTCTTGCATGGTTAAACACAACTCAAATGGAAGCTCATGTCAGCAATGGGCAAGAGAAATTAAAGGTAAATATGGCTCATGTTAAGCTTCCTGGGGCATCAATGGCTACAGAAATTTAGGTCCAGCTGTTTTTCTTGTTGGTTGTAGTGTGTTATTTAAACTCTGTTGGCCCTCAGGTTTTACTTTACATTCATCTTATGATTCATTTTGACGTTTGTGTAGTTTCACCTGTTGTGATTCTGTCCTTTGCCACCTTGTTTTCTGACTGGACTTTGTTCTTTGCATTGTGACACTTAGGACACTTTTTTCTGTCCTTTGTGTTCACTGAACACATCATGATTTTTGATTGTTCTTGAAGCCAATATTAATATTTTTCAATTTCACATTTGGGTAGCTGCAATTATCTTTCTAGCCAACTAGAGAGGTTAAAACAAATTTTTTGACAGCATTAATAATTTGCTAGAGTTTTGTTGTGCATATAGCTTATCAATGCTAGTCTCTGCATCAGCAAAGTCAGTTTGTAATGCTAAAATGAAGCTTCACATTTCCAGACCATGGTGCATTCCTTGAACCTTAATGTCCTGTAAACCTATATCTAACCAAGGAAAGCACTGATTTGTTTAGCATTCTGTTATGTTTAGTGAGCCTGTTCTCAAATAGTCTTGCTATAAAGCAAAAAAAAACTCCACAATAACAGATAATACTGATCAAGATCCTCAAATTACATGTCCCACATTGGAGAAATAATGTGTATGTCGACAGGGTCTTGTGACGGTGAAGAAAGCAGTATTAGGGCATCGTTCAAACCAAAATGAAGGTTTTAATACAACAAGGTATCCTGTCTTTCTATAAATTCTTTCTTCTATATTGTCAACAATTACAGTAATAGTTTAAGCCATCCTGTAGAAGATAGAAAGGCATATGCAGGCACAATTTAATAAGTAGTGTTTGCCCTCTGGGATTGCACTGTGGCCATTACAGCTTGCTTTCTCTTTGCCAGCTGAACTGAAGTATTTCCTAAACTTTTAACAACCTGTAGGAACAGAGAAGTGAAAATAAGACACCTTCACCAAAAATCACATCCCAGGTAAAAAAAAAAAAAAAAAAAACACATTCAGAATTGAAACCATGGAAAGGTGTAATATCCCTGAATCAGCCCAGACAACAGCCTTGGCAGGAATTGAGCAGCTTGTGTTTCAGGACACAGATTGTTTAAGAAAAAATAAACATTGCTGAGTCATGGTTTTTTTCTGGTGTAGATGAGCATCAAAGCACATTTCGGGTGTCTAATTTTCTCCTCCATCTGTTGGTGTTGCCATGGTGGGCAGCATTATATGAGGGACCATTCTGCTTTAAGCCATTTGGTATTTTATGTAAGTTCTGTGCAATAAAGAGGGAATTATTGCAAAACAGCCTCAGTAACATGTTTATTGTTTTGATCCAAGAGAAAAACAGGAAGATAACTGGTGGTATTTGGACGGATGCTGGTTGAATTGAACGTTGTGAAAAACAAGGTAACCATGGACTGATTAGGGACAGTATTTTTATTGTAATGTGAAAACTTTTCCCTTGTGGTATGCAAATTATTTTCACATAAACATGTATTCAGAATTGACCTTGATGACTTGGAAGTTCACTTTGAGCTGGCCAGTTTTTTTCATTCTATTTGAGAGAGGTCGATTGAGTATACAATACACAAGATTAAGACTTGAGTAGATCCAACACAGCTGTAACCACGAGCCTAACATCCACATACCCTTCTCAGGATTTGACCTCCAGTCTGATATTTCTTGATTTTTCCCCACAGTGTAAATGCTTCCCCAATATTGACTCAAACTCAGATGTTCTCAATCACTCCATCTTTCTTTCCCTTACCTTATCATGTCCTCTTCTGTCTCTTTGCCTGAGCCATCTCAGGGTAGAAGCTGCATACCACTTCTTCTCTTGAACAATATGTGTTCTTTAGGATGAACTCTTGTTGTAAAGCAGTATACACTTGCAACATGACCACAACTCACTGCCAAACTTACATAGTGCTATATGTGCCCAGCTTCTGAGGGAGTGTGATAGGAGATTATCTCTGTGTTCAGTTCTTCTGCTATGAGATAGAATTTAAAACTACAAATTCAAGAAGAAAATCAACAAATTGTTGCTTTTAGACTTTATTGTCTGACAACTGAAAAGAATTTTATGAAGGCTGTCTGCCTTAAACTGGTAGTTTTGAAGTTCAAGGGCACTTTTTTAACAAAAAAAACATGTAGATCTTCTCTTGTCTCACCGTTCAGTTTTTGATTTTTCAATCAGCAAGGTGTCTTTTCATTGTAAACCAAGATTAATAATTCTGATGGGTCTAGCCAACCTATACTTGAACTTAGTAGTTGTTTTTACAGAGTAGTGTCTTTCTCTATTGTTAAAAACACATTGGTGTTAGCATGTTAAAACGCTGATATTGGACAAGAGTGACATACTATAACAAAGCAATGATATAGTAATAAGTAAGTATAGTATAAGTAAATGTGAAGACAAGGAAAACTGCGTGCATATCTCCAGCCTCATTGATTGATAAGGACAGGCGTGATAAAACTGAGTGACCAATCAAAACACCAGACAAAGGATTAGGTTGGATGCCATGCTCAGGGTTTAAAGTTAGTGCACTGTTAGATCAAATGTGAAACTACAAATTCAAGTTTGAAATAGTATGTGTTTTTTTTAGCAAACTGATGAAGTATGTTTATTTTTCATGGGCAACTTTCTCGCTTGCTGTCCTTGAATACAGATTGAAAGAATCAAAGGATTTGAAGAAAAATACTCCAGGATTCAATATTGTACCTTGCAACAACATTGTTGTTTACTCTGGTAGACTGTTTCTACTTAAGAGTTTAAGGGTGAAATTTTATCCCTCGCTTAGTATTGATTAACCAGTCAAAGTGCTCGTACAATTTCAGTAGTTGAGGATATAAAAGCAGTTTATCTGAGATGGGGTTTGTTGAAGATGCGATGACAGAAGACTCACAATGAATGAAACTTGGCCTCCACTTTTTTATGGACCTGTCAGGAGTGACTTCACGTCTGACCAGAAAGATTTACAGGCTCCATTTAGGGCAGGATTGATTTCTGTCAGAGGCAGCTCTAAGGGCAGACTCAAGAAAAATGTGTATGTTAGGCTTTCTCTTTGATTGATTGGTGCTTTCTTTCTGTTCCTGCTCTACCTCTACTTCATGTTTTTTTTTTTTTCACCTTCAAGATCATCACTATACTTTTGCCCTTCCATTATTACCTGTGGCACCAATGATAGCCAGGACCAGCAAGAAGGCCAAACAGCTCTGGTTTTGTGAGCACTTTGCTTTCTTGTACCTGTACTCCTTGATAGTGCATCACAATTTTCTTAAATATGGAGCATTTTTGCTATTTTGGAAAAAAGTCTCTCTAAACCTCTCTGCAAAAAGGTTATGCGAGTGCACATACTACTGTTGGGGCTTGTCTTTTTTCAGTCCTCAGAGCTGTATTGTCTCTCTTAAGGGAGTCATCCTGTCTTGTGTCTGCAGCAAACTTGTAAAAAAAAGTCTGTGAGTGCAGAAAAGTTGCTGAGGAGATATAGTTTTTGGCAGTGTAGGGGAGAGTGTGAGTGTATGTTCAGACCTGTGGGGGAACATTTCAGTGCAGAGCATGTGGCTCAGGCAGATGTCTTGTTTGATGATGTGGGCTAATGGTTTAGCTTCTGTTTTAGTTTTTCTAAGGGAAAAGACCAGTGTGTAACTCCCCACAGCATGTCTGTCTCACGCCAGAACAGCTTAATTTCCCAGAAGTGCACGCGCAAGCTACAAAAGATTTCAACTTTTTGTTCTGTGATTTTATTTGTCATTGCTTATGATCTGAGCCCTGCTTTTTTCTGTTTCCATCTCCGCAGAGCACCTTAAGACAGCTTTAGAAGAGTACATGACCCGGATGCCGAAGGTTCGTATCCTGAGGACTAAGAAGAGGGAAGGTCTGATCAGGACTCGTCTTCTGGGTGCTGCAGCAGCTAAAGGAGAAGTCATCACCTTCCTAGACTCCCACTGTGAGGCCAACGTCAACTGGCTGCCTCCACTGCTGGGTGAGGAATACAAACAAATCATCAGCTATAAAGTGCATTTCCCTCGCAGCAAAACCAAACCTATTCTAGACCAAATAGGTGCTACATGGAGTTGCCATTAAGCAGACAGTAAAGGAAAATGAGATATCCTTGTGTTATAGTGAAAGGCTGATATTTCAAGAACATAAGGCCACCATTTCTTTCTAAAACACCAACTATTGATTTTTATACTCTGGTAATGTGGCATTAGTGTAAATTTCTAATGAACCATAAACATGGAAGAAACCGAGAAACTGCCATCAAGAATTTTTATCTGAGGGACTAGAGTTGTATTACTGGGAAAGAAAGATACCATTTGTTTCTTTTTCTCTTGTGACATTTATTGTGATTCACAGGAAATTTCACGAGATAGATGAAGTCTTTTTCATTTGAACATTAATTGAAAATTTAATTTAAATTCACACTTTAGTTGAGACCAAAGACTGTTGATAGTTTGAGAGCGACACTCTCCCCTGTTCTTTTTTTTTTAATTAAGGATTTTATTCAGTTGTAACAGCACACTATAATGCATTTTGATAAAGTTACAGACTAGCATTTACACTTTGTGTATATGTTTGGCAAAATGAAGGAGAGAGTCTTTTAAAATTGGATTTATTTAATTGGATATTTCTCTATTTCAAATTAGAAGTAAACAGTGGAAAGATGTCAGGCAATTGTGGGGCTCTGCTCAACCTGGACATCTCTGATTGGCCATCTCATTACGTGGGTTATGGCATGGAATTAAATGTTAGGGGAGAGGTTGTCCTAGCAGCCAGAGAATAATCAGTCCATCAGAGGCAAGCAGCACAAAATATGACTAATAAACAACATTGTTTTAAAAAGCTGCTAAAAATATCTATCCATCTTTACTAATCAATCATCTGATTTTTGTATCCTTCTCTCAGACCGTATTTCCCAGAACAGAAAAACCATTGTGTGTCCGATGATTGACGTCATCGACCACGACAACTTTGGTTATGAAACACAAGCAGGGGATGCCATGAGAGGAGTGTTTGACTGGGAAATGTACTACAAACGAATACCCATCCCTGCAAAGCTGCAGAAGGACGACCCCAGTGAACCCTTTGAGTGAGTGCAGATATTTTTGACACTGTTGACATCCTAAGGATCTTATTGTGCCATGGGGGCATACATCTGTGAGACAAGTGGGCCAAGTCAAAATCCTTCACATTTGTGTCTAAGTGTCAGACTATTTTGAGTGAGCTACAAACGACCTTGTGAGCAAGAGAAAGTCAATGGCAGGAGAGCAGCTCAGGGAGAAAACGTCATTTTTATCTTTTTCACTTTCTGTTGACCTTAAAAGATTGATGAGTAAAAATGTAGCTTTTAAAATATTCTTACAGAGGTTGTTGACTTCAAGCCCCTGAGAAGTAAAATCAGAAAATTTCTTCCCAAACTTTGATGATTTTGTAGTAATTAAAAGTCCTTTAACTGTTTAAAAATACTTTAAATAGATGCGCCTCCTTTGTTGAGCTGAATACAGTAATTTCTCTATTATAACACATTTTGATCTATTAAATAAACTTTACTTTTTTGGGTATGGTTATATGTACAAGAAAAATGCTTGTCACATTTCATCTTGCCAACAGCTTTATTGCAACACATCTGATACAAAAAGCCAAGATATTCTCTCTCTGTGAAAACACAGGCAAACCCAGGGCACTGCCATCTTGTGAGCAAGGGAACACAGAATAGCTGCGCTGTGATTGGTCAAAGATTGGTTGATTGGTTGGTACACTACAACCGAGCATTCTCAGACAGAAATCGAGTAATTGAGCATGCATGAGGAAAGAGGTGTCCATTTGAGAGAGAAAATTACGTTTTTGTTGTGAAAATACTGAATTTCATTGCAATAAACTTTGAATAAAGGTAATTTTTAGTTGTCTGAGGGGGTAAGGTTTGGGCAAAATGTGGGCTGGGCTCTCTGAGCTGTCAACGGGACTGGACTGGGGTGGATGGAAGGCCAACAAGTCTGCCTTCAGATTTGTTGTGGATGGGAGTGGGCCAGCTGCTTTGCACATAATTGGCACGCAGTAGTCCAGAGTGCTTCCATACTGTGCTTCTCTGATGTTTTGGTGTCATTATCATCTGCTTGGGATAGTCAATTCTCAAGGGGTTTTCTTCTTCATCTGTTGGTTTCTGGCAGTCTAAATGCAGCCAGAGGCATATTGCTGTTTTCCACAGTTCAAAGACTCTTGAGAAGTACTTCATGCTGTTGAGATCAAGAGAGCATTAGCAGTTGGGTTGCAGTGGTGGATATGTTGATTCACTTCTACAGGAACCCCAAAATTGTGTACTCTAAATTTAAATACATATCGGGCCAGATCCCAAAGAATGGATTGCTCCTGCTAATAGCGCTGTTATTTGGGCAGAATTAACTCTCGCAATCTGCCCTGTTTTAGCGCCTTATCCTCAAAAGAATTTGCTCTAATCATATGTCGGTGCTAACACGCCCACACAGTTTGGCAGCTTAGCCCACTTTGCGTCTCTGATTGCAAAATAAATGCAGAAAATAGAACTCAAATGACCAAAAAGAGGTCATAAGGGTTTTTAATAGACTGTATTTAGACAAATTATTCATGTTTACTTAAAAATGGTGGAATGGTTGCAGAGATGAACACAGTAGACTATATTTACTGTCATTCTTGATGTCATCTAGGAGTGCAAGGATCATGCGGCCTGGCAACTGCTATCTGCAAATTATTTCATTGTCACTTAAATCAAAAAGTGATACTCTCCTCTGATAAATACTTTCTTGCGCACCCTTCCATCTCGCCTGGCTACAATCACTTCTGCCATGATTACCAGAGAGTCCTTACATGACAGCCCTTATATAGGTTCTGCTCCACAGTTACGACCAACTCAGCACAATTTGCAATCATTTTGAGCGAGATTGAGAGTGAGAGAGGGAGAAAGAGACATTGCGCAGATTTAATACACAGGTCTCACTGGCATTAAAAAGCACCGCTTTACTGCCTGTGGCAATTAGCGCTGGCCTTTTTGGATTAGGTGGTATTTGCAATGAGGCTTATTTGCATAGGAGGGGGGCAATTTTGCGCTGGATTTATGAATATCTCCTAATTGACATACATGCAAATTGGACCTGCGCAGCTTGGAGTGGCAGTGCAGTTTGTGTTCAGTTTGCATGCATTTCACCCTTTGCGTATGCTTTGTGGATTGCACGCTATTATTTTTCTGTCATTTGCACAGGTTTAGTGGTCCCAAAAGCAGTGCAATTCTTTTGTGGATCTGGTCCACAGAGTATGGATTTTTGCTCTCATGCTCCAACAGATATTTGAATTTGAATAAAAAGTGACAAACCTAATCTGTACTTTTTGCTGATGTTTTTTTTTTTCACTGGCATATTTCAAATCCAGGATGATGGGAAGAAACTGTCCGTGGCTGCAAATCCTGTCAATGTCTCACAAACTACATTACTCAAGTAAAACTGTGTCTGTTCATAGACACTTTCTAGGTCCTACAAAGGTGTCACCATAGAAGTTCCTACCTCCTTGGGGCCATCACTAAGATAAACAGCACTAGAGAGGGATTAGCAGTAAAACCAATGTTGTCATGTAAAACAAATTGCCTGCAAGTTTTTTTTCTTTCTCTTCTGCTTTGGAATGCTGTTTCCCAGTAGCTTTTTGGTCTGCAGTTAAGTTTAGACAATCTACTTTTCTACTAACAGCACCTGGTAGTGTCACTTTTTGCCAAAGCTACTACAAATAAAGCAGGATGAAGACAGGACGACAGGTGTACTTGAGCTTTAATGCCCCCAGTGAGCCAAGTGCAGTTTTAATCCATAAATATTCTGGTTCATGCTGATCTAAGATGAAGATTCTTGTGCCAAAACAGGAGTGGCAATACACCTCAGATACCTTCTTTTGGAAATCTATCATTTTTTTTCCACAGGAAATTTAGTTTTTTGCCATAAACCTAAACAAATGCAGTTGTTTCCTGGTGAGTTTTGTGCAACACAACACAAAACCTATTTGATAGTTGAAAGCTATCAGCAGCAAAAGATCCTTTATATTGCATTAAAACAGATTAAAACAGTTAAAAATCCCTTCAAAAATGTGTTTTTATATAGCAAGTTGTCAAAGTTGTTACAGTCTTACATCAAATAAACATACACTACAATCTGCAGCAGATCTGCAACTAATTTTTCACCAGTGCAAACAGGTCTGATGCTTTTAACAACATTGTCCTTTCACAGGCAGGTAACCTTTAAGTAATGGAAGCCAGAATAAATAAACTAAACCCAGAGCAACACTTCTGCACAGCCAAATAACTCTGCATGTGATGCCAGACACTCCATTTGTAAAGCCTGAGGGATTAGGCCGGCAGCATTTTTCTGTGTGGGTGCCAGAGACTATTTGGGTGTCCTGGGGGAAATACAGTAGGTATCATCAGGCAGGGCGGCTGTGGTGCAGAGAGATAAGAGGCTAAAGAAGACGAAATGAGCTGCAGAACAATCACAATCAATCCTCATTTCAGGAATTAGTCTGCTCCTCTTGCCCAATGAAATGACCTTCATCAGAGCAAATCCAATTTGAGTCGCAAAGATTTTCATTTTCATTCTGATTGACATTGCCGAGCAGAGAATGAGGCACTGTGGGACGGCAAGATACATCTCAGAGGTGTGTGTATGTGTGTGGGAGTATGATTTTATCCCTGTTCTCATGCCTCTGTCACTGTCCCTTTTGTCAATTCAGTCACCTCTCTCTCTCTCTCCCTCTGCTGTGTCTCTCCCTCGTCCCTCCTCCAGGCTTTCATTCGCCGATGAGCTCAGGCTCTGACTCTGTCTTTCCTCAAGGTCAACACTCTGAAATGGAGAATATCAACTTGAGCTTTTCTAATTAAATTTAAATTGTGGGTTGGAATATTCATGGATCATTGAGTTAAGTCCTGTCTTTTCTCAAGAGTACTGACATCTGAAAAAGAGCAGGGACTGAGTGGGACAGGCTGGGATTCTTTTAGACTGTAGCAGGAAAAAATCTTCATGATAGACAAGCCTACAGCTACTCCAAAATAAAGCTGCTCTAAATTAGACACATTTGTATCATGATAAGAACTGTTAACCAGAGAAAATGAGAAACAGTAAAGAAGATAGTCTGGATGAAAAAAAGCTTTATTTGCACCAACTAAAAGTTTCTTCTGCAGGAGTCCCCTTACAGACACTCATCTACATTTTTAGGATGACACACTATTGTTTATTCAGGCATCTTTGTTGACAGTTGACCGCAAGCTGATTTGTATGTATTAAGGTTGTAACTGGATATGTATTTGTACTGATCTGTTTCAGTATGGACCATTTTATTTGGTGTAGACCTGTGCTAAACAAATCCATGGACATGTGGTTCTGTGCAGAACTACACTTTAGTTCAAAACCCATAAGCTGGATCGCACCATGCATGCTTCAACCAGCAAAGACAAACCTCTCCTTGATATTTAGTAGGCTTGAATATAAACATTTTTAGCCCATCGCAAAGGACTACAATGTAACAGTTTGAGAAAAAAAAACTAAAAAACACCCACAAATGTCAATTACTTAGAGCTGCAGCTATCGATTCTTTTTGCAATTGATTACTTTATCAAATTTTTGTCAATTAATCGAGTAATCGGATAACAGTTACATTGCGCTCACTGCTATTTTTTTTTTTTTACATTGAATCACTGCACATTATTATTATTAGTAACACACAAAACAGAAAAGCCAGGTCACTTAAATTAACAACTTATTTTTCTTATTTTGAACATTCTGAGCATAAATGGGATCTCAAAATCAAAATCTATACTTTTATTTTTACTCTGGCCCATATCTTGCTTTTTTCAGTTAACTTTGGTTATTTTTATTTTATTTGTATTCATGCTCTTTTTGCTAAATTATTGCCTTTACTACTATATTGATGATCTTACTGTGCTAGAACCAAATAATATCATACTTAGATACTAAGATAATTTAACTAGCTAATGTACATTTCTATAACATATGAAAGCATTCCCTACGTCTGCTTCCTCTACTCACTGTCAGTGTTTCCTGTTCTACTCTCTGCAATCAAATTAAATGTAAAGTTATTGGATGTGAAAAGTATGTGAACAAAATACACATAATTCTGGGTAAGTAGCCTTCTCTGAACCAGCCTTTACACGGAGCCATAATCAAAGTAGGTTATTTACTAGCCCATATCTCAGTTATTGATCACATTAGCTGCTTCTGTTGATGTATCATGAGTGTTATCCTGTTGTGTCTGCTCTGAGGACACACAGACCAGATGTATACTGTTGATATCATGCTAAGCTTACGTGCTAAGCTAACTCCGCTTTGACGCCAGGCACACTTCACTGTGTTTTCTTTGTGTCCTTTCTTGTAGCGACTACACACTTGGGACACTCTCTGCCAAATTTCTTCTGTGAAAAGACTCTGAACAAAATACACATGATTCTGTCCCTCTCTTTTTTCTTCCTTCATGATTTTACAAGCCGCGCAGCAGCGGAGGTAGCAGGCACGTTGTGCCACAGAAATGACCGTCCGTGTCAAACACTGTGCACTGTATAGTAGTCCAGATATTTTATATGTATAATTATATATCAAACAAGGCTTTGAGGCACATAATTTGCCTAGAAGATTTTTTGTAATCGAATAATCAAGATTATTCGAGGAATCGTTTCAGCTCTACTCTTCCTGTTGTATCTTACCTACATGCTGCAAGTAACGTGTCTGTAGGCTGCAGCCATTTAATGATCTGCAGCTACACTCTTACAGGGATAGTTTAGTTTTTTTGAAGTGTGGTTGAGCTCCATAAGGCCACTAAGTACATTAGATGCAGTAGAAAGTTCTCTCCTGTCCTTCAGTAAGCCACAATTTGTATAAGTTTATGACACAGAACCAGCCGCAAACAGAGAAGTATTGTACACAACACAAAGGGTTTTTTCTTAGCCTACAAGAACTCTCGTCAAACAATAATACAACAGTTTAAGAGTACAGTACCTAGAAATGTTTTGGGTGAATTAACTTTTCCAAAAATTAAGCTTATCTGGAACTAACTGACTCGCATCACGTTTTCCTTGTAGTCTACATATTCCTCCTTCCAGAAAAACTTAATTTTCCAAAAATTTAATTCACTCATAAAATTTCTAGGTAGTGTACTCTTAAATTGTGGTAATATTTTTTGATGGGAGTTCTTGTGGGCGGAGAAAATACCCTTTGTATTTGGTACAATACCTCCCTGTTTGCAGTTTTGCATCACAATCTTTTACAAACTGTGGCTTACTGAGGGAGAGGAGAGAACTTTCTACTTCATCTAATGTATATAGTGGCCATTTGGAGCTCATACAACCCCACTTCAAAAAACTGAACTATCCCTTCAAATGTGAGCTTTATACATTTAAGTTACGGATTCAATATTTGTTTCTGTGCACTTTTGACATGAAAAGTAGAGAGGAACATATTAAAACATGAGTGAACTGACCACATATCAGGCTTTTCAAAGACAGATAGAGGATGGCAACTTTTTTAGTGGCGTGTGATTTGTTTTTATTGTTACGGATTGTGTTGTTTCATCAGTGGTCTGCTGTAGAATAAGGATCATGCTTTTTATAAGAGTGTACAAGGCTCAACATGGTCTTTACTCAGCTCAGCTCTGTCTCTAATCCTTGGATGTTAAGTAGCAATAACATTAACACCAGCATATATCACCACATATGGCTAAAATTACACAATGAACTAACTACTTGCTCTTATAAAAACAGCATAAGTTTATATTCAACAAGAAAGGCTGAAAAAAGCTGAGTTAAGTGGTGCAGCATGAGACACCATGTGTGGTCCCCAGCTGGTGACACATCTCCTCATTGCCCTGAAAAATATACTGACTGTTCATTTGGCTGAATTTTGTTCCTTAATAAAGTCAGTGTGTAGAAAACACTGCATTTTAAATGCCTCGGAGAGATTTACTGCATAGACACCTGTATGATTGGAAGAAAAAAAACGAGATGTGAAGTTCAGTGCACAGGTAGGGATGGGCATGATTACCACATTATTCTACTGAAATAACTGCTGAGAGTGTTCAAGCAAAACCAAAAACAACAGGTTGCTATGATTTTTATTTACGTAAAGTTTTATTCCAAACGACAAATAAAATACATATAAATAAAGAGTGTGATGCATAGAAACACAGTAATCAATGGGTTTCTGTGCATCTGAGCCTTAGTATACTTTTTTTTTTATTCAAGGTGTTACATATAACTCGTTTGCAAACCTTTCTACACAATGATCAGAGTGATTGTTACATAAATAATTGCAGTTTGTGATATAACATAAATATATCATAATGCTTAGGGGCACAAATTTAAGTGTGTTGCTGATTTTACAGATTCAAGATACTTAAAAGTTGTACCTTGTTGTAAAGTCGACTATTTAGGCTTCCCAACACAACAACTGAAAGTACATTTCCAAACTTTTTTGAGGAGTGTCTTAAACTCTGAATAGAAAGTAGTTGTGCCAAGTTTAATGCAGTTATTCTGATGGCTTTTAGGCATTTGTCAGAAAAATTTCACTTGAGTCTTTTTGTGATTCTATAACCTCTGTTATATTATAAAGCATCCCTCACACAAAAGCTGCTTCTAAACATTTAGCTAAGCTAAGTAGTTGCTAAGCAACACAGTAGCTGCAGCTCTGTGAGTGGTGACCCTGGGTCAGCTCATTATCATTTTGAATGAAGCACTGAGCAGCTACAGGTACAGTTCTTTACTGGTTCTGGGTAGAGGATTGCTCTTTGACAGATTATGTAAAACCATTGTCTATTTTTGTTATAATTTGTTATGAATGTCCATGTTTTTGTTTTAGGATTTGTTGTACTAAAAATAAACAAAGTGCGAGCAGTCAGACATCAGGACACTCCGTCGTCTTAGACAATATCATAAAGTAATGCATAACAAGTATTTCAAATGTATACACTTTTGTGTCCTCATCTGCATCAAGGCGATAATTGCTGGTAAAGCAATTGGCAAGCTCTTCCCCTGTGGGGGATGGGATGTAGATTTGGAAGTTGGGTAGTACATTGCAGTACATGGTGCCAGTCTCTACCTCTCACCCCTTGTCAGCTGGGATAGGCTCGAGCCCCGCACCTCCAAAAGAGATAATCAGTAAAGATGATGGATGGATCAATAGATAGTGTCATGAGTATTTTTGTTAATATATTTTCCTGTTTTCTACAGAAGTTGCTGGAGAGTACCACAAGAGGGTGCAAAGATTCAGGCTGTTTGTAACTACCTGTTGTGTTAGAAGTGAACTACAAACATGGTGATAATTTTAAGAGTAAAAGTAGAAAAAGACACCAATAATCTATTTTATATTTGTCAAAAACTCATGATTCAAGGTCAGTTTCCTCTGTCAGTATCATCTCTACTCTATTTCTCCTGTTTTTTTATTATTATTTGCACTGTCGTAGCTGTCTTTTTGTTCTGGTCCAATGCATTGCCATGCTGACCAGTGACTTTGGTCAAATACTTGTGCTGGTAAAAGTTGAAATTAAAGCACCAACAAAATCAGAAGGTGCACTCTCCACTTCTTCTCTCAGTGATTTATGAAATGATTTATTCTTTGTTGCATCAAAACGTGAATCAGTAGTTTGAATGTATGAAATAAGAGCCAGAGAAATCAAGCTAGCACAAACACACCCACAGACAAAATCGACCATGATGTCAACTCAGGTCAAACTTGAAACTTTGATCAGTGGAGGACTGGAAAGCGGTCTGGTTTTGATCCAGAAGCGTAGTATATTGAAGGAGAAAGACACTGACCAATGTTTATGTCCAGTAAAATTGTACCTTATATGTGAAAATTAATCATTTAGATTTAAACATCAGGCTTTGGACCATAAGTGATTGAAAATACCCTGGAATATCCATTTTAATTTCCGTTTACAAACAGTATCTACTGGGTCACTTTTTGTGGCCAAACTATCGGCTGGTCATCTGTGTCCATCTGAGTTTCTATTCTGAAGCCAGTATGTTTCTTCCACAGGGAGCTGAAGTGTGTTTGTGTTTTCTCCCTGTGGTGTACAAGAACTAACAATCTCCACACCACAAATCAGAGCCCACACAGCGTGTGTGTGTGTGTGAGTTTGTGTTTGTCAATGTGTGTTTGTGCACGCTCCCTGCTCAGCTCACACACTCAGTGACCATCCAACCGTTAGCAATTTGTGCAGCCTGTTGTTTATCCTTTGTCTCCTGTTGAAATTCTGCCCACTGCATTTCATTCAGCGCTGCTCCACAGAGGAGAAGTGTGTGTTTGTGTGTGTGTGTGTCTGCCTTGTGTTTCCTTCAGTTTTCCCCCTCAGGCATACACCAGTTACCAGTCATGGACAATAAACTGCTCAGACACACGGTCACCCAGCCAGGCAAATCAAGTCAGCCAGTGTGACAAACATATTTTCGGAGTTGGAGGGTGACGTTTGTGCCTCCTGTGTCTCCGCTCAGTCATGCAACTTTGGCAAGCATAGATTGCAGATTTTCACATTTTGCCAGTCTGTTTTTTTGCTCTTTTACAGAAGTGTGTAAACAAAGACACACAGCTTTTACAAATTGAACTGTTCATTCTACCATCTTCATATATCAAATAAGAAAGGCATGGAAAGGAGAGGTTGACATAATAATAATACTTTTATTTATATAGCACTTTTAAAAGCATAGTTTACAAAGTGCTTTGACAAGCGTTCAGCACAAAATAATAAAACACAAACAAACACTGAGCACAACAAAGTAAAAACAAAAAGCACAGCTTAAATCAAGACTAACAGAAGACACAAAGGTAAAAAGACACGAGGTGAAAATACAGAGGGCCGACGGTTGATACTGTGTCAATGCTCTAGATTTCTTACTGAAGGCCCTTTTCATACTTTATAGGAACCCAGACAATACAAGAACCATGCAGCATAAAAAGAGACCATGAGGACCAAACATAAAAACATAAAATCAGCAAGAATAGGAAATGCAATAGAAAAGGGGATGAAAGCAGAAATCTGGTCAAAAAATATAAAAAGATGAAATGAACAATGATGATAAAATTACAAAATAATAAAAATAAGTGGCAATGATAAAATACAGTAATAAACATGAGCAAGAGATAAGACAATTAAAAAGGTCTAAAAAATATCTATAAAAGAGTATAAAAAGCTAAACAATTAATAAGATAAAATCATAATTAATAGCACATAACAGTATTAATAAATTAACAAAAAGGTGTAAAAGAAGGTAAAGCAAAACAAGCAGTAAAGCCAAAATAAGATAGAGATAAAAGACATTAAAAGACAGTCAAAGACGGCATCACATAAAAACAAGTCTATAAAAGTGAGTCTTTAAGAGCGACATACCTCACCTATTGCCTTGTTTTGAAATTTTTTCATGTAATTAAGGTTGACTAAATGATGTTGTATACTTACTACTGTGTTGTGTGATAGTTTATTAATGTTTGACAGCTTGACATCAATACCATACTGATAAATGAGTTTTAAAAGTACACCCCATTTAGATCTTTGAGGTCTTCAGAAAACCTTCTCCTTTCCCTCCCTAATGCCAGGCTAATATTCTGAGATGTCTGAGCCTTTGGCCTCTAATTATGGAAGAAGTTGTTTCCTGAAATCAATATGTCCTATACCTCAAGTATTTTCAAATATCATTTTAAAGCAAACTTTAGCTCAGACTTTAATTCAGCATGGGAGCTGCGTTGGTTCTCTTAAATGATCTTTTTTAAATTTTTACTTATTGAAATAATCTCATTGTCATTTGTCCGAGTGATTCATGGTTTTTAAATCTACTTTGATTTTTTTTTTTTTTTTTTTTTCAGTTTTGTACTTACTGTGCAGGTCTTTCAACTCATTTTGTATATGGAATTTATGAGAAAAGTGGAATTGGATAATTCAAAACAGTTTTGCCACTTATTTTGTACTATAGGTCCACCTCTGACCGCCGGGGGGCTGCAGGCATTCGCCCATTTTATACACCGGCATATTTATTGCCATATTTTCTGTCAATGTGACAGACAGCTTTGTCTTTAAATATTTACATGTAATCATAAGACAATTCTCCGTGTAAAAACCACATATTGCGTATTTCTACATGTGTAATAGTGTGTTGTCTGAGATCTATGACAGTAAAAAAAACACTATTTAGATTAAAAAATGACCCTCTCTTATCGGGCAATATATATACTACCCTGCTTATTTTATCATGATGTACTGCAATATATCGTATTGTCACCCTTAATTAGAATATGAATTATATCAAGATTTTTGCCAGTAGATCTTGAATTAAAACAGAGATGATTTAATTTTATTTTACTCATTAAGTTGTCCTAAATTGCTTTACATCTTTCTCTTTCCTAGGTCCCCAGTGATGGCAGGTGGACTGTTTGCTGTGGATAGGAAGTGGTTCTGGGAGCTTGGAGGATATGACACAGGTCTGGAGATCTGGGGAGGAGAACAGTACGAGATTTCATTCAAGGTAAAAACCATAACATATTTAACACAAATTAGTTAAATAGGGTACTTTATGAAATATTTAAATTGTTCTAGAATGAGTTCAAGTAAGTGATTTCTTCATCATTTTGCACAACTTGGACACTAAACAGCATTTAATGTTTTATGATAAAGTTGGAATATATCGGCGTTATATTGGTAAAACTCTGACAGATGTTAAATATTTTTAAAAGGGCTATAATCTGCCACTTAAATCTCCCAGCCAATAAATCAGTTGGGCCTTAGTTGTTGGTAACATGATCTTAAAACACCACCAGGGCTCATATCAGGCAGGCTGATTTCCCCAGTCAACCCCTTCAGGGTTCTCTGTTATAGCCCATATCAGCAGTGAAGCCCCTCATTAGAAAGATGGAGTCTCCAGGTGGAAGCGTTTCCTGGACCCTACCCAGTGACTCCTGGATGGCTCTGAATCCTAATCTGCAGTTCATTGCATACTCGCTGACTATGGTCAGACCTCTCCTTTTTGCAACCATCTCGTTGAGATTAACTTGAAAGACTGATGCACCGAGCCAGGGTTTGTTAGTACCCACACACCTACACACCCAGAGTGGGTTTGGAGACAAAAAACATGTTTGTTGATGAGGGTCAGCACATCTGAGATCCCTTTTGGACTGCCACGCAATCTATTGGCCCTTTTCCACTAGCAGGCCTTGGCCCTACTCTACTCGGCCCTACTTGATTTGCGGCGTGTTTCCACTAGCCCGGTACCTCCTAAAACAAGCTAGTTTTAGTACCTACTCCTCTCTGGTTCCAAGCGAGCTGAGTTGATACTAGAAGATGACGTCACCGACTGCCAGCTACTGATTGGTCAGACAATGTCATCATCGATGAGTCATGAGCGCGACGACCTAGCATGCTAGCAGTAGCTACCATTAGCTTATCCTCATACGTCTTTTCTTTGCAGCTTGATTGCTCTCGTCCTCTGCTTCATTCTGTTGTATAGCTTCCAAAACTCTCCTGTGCTTCTCAAGGGGTATTTCTTCTTGCCACCTGCAGCCTTCTTCTGCTTTCCTTTTTTACTCGGTTTGTGGCAAAAAGCCACAGGTTGTTGTGTCGCGTTCAAAATGACGTCACTGCAGTGCCGCTCAGCTGTTTACAGCGACACTGCACCCCGTGGGGCAGGCGACTGGGGCTAATGGAAAAGCAGCACAAAGCTAGTAGAGTACAACCGGGTAGTGTCGAGTAGAGTAGAGTAGGGCTAATGGAAAAGGGCCATATGTTGTACCCAACCCAAATGTCTACACATCATAAGTCTCGCTTCCAGGAGTTTTGCTAAATACCAAATTGGCAACTCATGGTAGTTTTATTGATCTACTCTCCACTCACTGATTCTTTTTGTGGTTTCCATTGCTGGGATCTCAGGGTGAAGTCATGAGGAAGATGAACAAGAATCTCCAGTAGGCAATTGGAACATTTTGTAGATTGCAAATCAGATAGGATGAGAGTTAACATGAGAAGAAATATGATGCGATTGATCAGGTGGAGCCTCAAATATGTTATAGCCATGTTCTCAAGGTAGTTTTGGGAGATAAGCCAGAAAGAAAGCCTTTTTTAGTCACTTTCTATGACCATGTGCTCAAGAAGGAGATTGTGGATACAAATAGTCAACTTGGGGATCTTCAAGGGAGTGTCCGGGCTCAGCCTTAGGCACCAGATGAGGACATCTGGAGGGAGCACAATGAGGAGCTGCTTCTACTTGCATCCAAAGGAGCCAGTCATGGTGGTTTGGGCATCTAACTATTGTGCCACCCTTTGGAGATCTTTTGGGCACATCCAAATGAGAGGAGGCCACAGGGTAGAGCCAAAGCAGGCTGGAGGGCCTGGATATCCTACTTGGCTTGGGAATGCATCCGAATCCCTCAAGACCAGCTGGAAAATTATGGTAGAGGAATGTCTGGATTTACTTGCTTGGTCAACTAACAGTACCATGCCCTTGTTGAGTGAACGAAGATAGACGGATAGCTTTAAAAGTTTTGTCTGTTGCAGTTAATGTCCATTATGATTATGCTTTTGTCTGCTGCTTCAGCAACATTTAGGCCCATTTATTGTTGAATTTAACCTAAAGAGTTCTATATGTTCATATACCAGCACTCTCTTTGATATCTCCATCTCTTTGGGCAGAGTAAACTCACTGAACCAATGACACAATCTTCTCAATGTTTTCAGCTCCAGTTTCAGTTATTTGAGCCAAACACACAGATGATTCTCCACATTAATCATACTCAGAGCACAGTATTAGATTATGCTTTTGTCTGCTGCTTCAGCATGAATTATTCTTTAGTGTACCCATAAATGTTTTCTACTCAGTCCCCATGTAAAGAACTCAGCCCCTGCTCCCTCTCCCTGCCTCAGTGAGCTCTGGACAGACAGGACGGCCGGTCACAGTAATTGAATTCTGGTTTGAATGAGTAAGGACTTTTGTCGTCTCACTCAATTAAGCACAAAGGCCGCTGCTGGTTAGGTTGATTTGATTGGACATATGCTGTGGCGTGATAGTAAATGTTGTTCTTTAGACTGAAATTTCCAGTACAGCGGCTTTGTTGTTCAGGAAAATTGAACATCCAAATCGAATTAACTGTCAAAATTATTTTACAATCCACTTCTTCTTCATAGAGACCCTCTTTCTGTTACTCTTTTTTGCTAATTGATACTGAAATAATATTGATTCAACACGTACATTAACATGCATGGAAGCTTTTACATTTCCCATCAGGGAGCCCAATCGTTCTCCGTGGAGAATATTTGTCTCCACTGAGGCAAGAGCAGAGTATAAACACGAAGATAGTAAGCAGAAAAAATAAAAGAGTTTCTGTTCAGAACAAAATTAATTATTTAGAATTTGTATTTATAAACCAGGGCCATGTTTTACATTTCATATTAATGAACACAATTTTTTTTGCCTGCACTTTTTATGCAGGCAGAAATATTTTTTCCTAAGCTTTCTGTGAGTACCAAGGCCCAACACACAAACAAACCCTCCTGATTTGGCCGACTGAAAAGTTATGTGCCACATCTCATCACCACCGCTCATCACCCGGACTCATATATGCAAGCTGCAAGCTATGGAAATGTAACAAATTATCCATAATGATCCCCACAAAACAGCTTTTTGGTTGTTTTTATTTACTATTCATTTGCACACATAAATGAATATCCTCAAGGTTGCTTTCATGCACGTGTGCCAACCTTCTTCTTCCACATCTCTCAAGTTTTCTCTGTAATACCTTGTCATTATAGTATCCAAGACTTTTTAAAGTGAACATATACACCAACACCATATCTTCATTATCAACTACTGTAGATATGTTATCCACCAGCTCCATCACTGCTAGAAAATTAGATCTCTTTGCTCTAAATCTAAATTGTTTATTTGGTACATAATCTAGATCTTTTTTTTTCTTCTCTATGGGCTACATAGCTAAATGAGCTAAGCCAGCACCAGCATGTCACTACTTTTTTCAAAATTGTTTTCCAAAAGAATGGGTAAAACTAGGTTTCACCTTTGAAATAGGTGGTTGTCCTGTGCCAAGGCTGTATTACTGTTGGCCCTTTATGGTTCACTGTGTGCGCCAGGAGCAGTTGTGTTTGATGATGGGCAGAAACACCACTAGTTATCAAGTAGCAACATTAGTAGCTTAATGATTTTTCCCAGTAGCTTATTAGTACCATTGTTGTTTTTTAGAAAAATAGCTTTTCAGAAGCTTTGATATTTGATTGAATAAATAGTGCAGTAGCATCCAAACAAGCAACATTTCCCTGAGCAAAGACAGGAATCAGCAGACCTCATCAGTAGCAGAGCACTCTGTCACAGTCCTGAAATACATTTTAGGGATAAGCAAAAGATCCAAGCAAACATGCAGTGACAATTACTTTTAGAATACAGTGACCGTATTTCTTCATGACGGTGACGCAGGCTTATCCTGCAGGTAGACAAGAGCACACACTGTGTACACATGGGGAGATGTTTACTGGATAAATGATGATACATACATATAAAAAGTTAACTATCAACAGCAAACAAAAGCTTCTATCATATAGGGCTGCCACGATTAGTCGACTAGTCGTGACTAAGTCGACTATCAAAATAGTCGACTACTAATTTAACAGTCGACTAGTCGTTTTGTTTTTTAGGTGTGTTTTCTCACAAAACTGCCGCTGTACCTCTGCTGTCTTGTCTGCCTATCCGTCCTGTTTTCTGGTTAGCACACCTGCAGGAATCAAACCAACACACCCGCATGCACAACTACGCAGGCACCAAAGTTGCCAGGTCTGCTCATAATAAGCGATTTGGGCCACCAGCTGCATGCTGGTGCAGTACGCTGCAGTTCATGCATGAAGTGACTAGTCGACTAATCGCAAAAGGAGTCGTTGACTAGTCGACTATCAAAATAGTCATTTGTGGCAGCCCTAATATCATATCAGCAACAGACTGACTAAATGGTGCTCAATGCTGGAGAAAACAATGGATAAGTTGAAAAACAAAGCAAATCCAAAAAAGGAAAAAAAAACAGCAACGAAGGAACAATGTGATTTCAATAGGTACACAACCATGGTTTTCAAAACCATTTTCATCACAATTTTAGTTATAGTTTGACATAACTAATAAAAATAGCTTAAATACATTAACCTACCTAATACTGTTGTTGTTGCAGACTTCAATATTTTTCATCAGTGTGCAAGTTTAGTGTAATGAAGCTGATTTTTTTGATGATTTACAAGTACCTCCCCTAGGCTTAACAACATTTTACATGTATAACCTACTCATCACTGGTTATGGGTTGTTCCATGCCTGGTTGTAGTGTAGTTGCAGACTTCATGGCTTAACACCAGGTGAGATTGTGCATTGGAGGTGAGTGATAAGACTTTCCAGCTAATCTTCCAGGCGCTGCAGTCGAGCTCTTGATCCCTCCTGCAGCAGGGCGCTCCTGTTATTAAGCTCAAGTGTTTCAGTCAGAGATGAAGACGGTACGTGGAGGGGATTGGTACAGCAGGTCAGACCTTCCCCATAGCGTGATGTGAAGAGGGGGGGATTCAATCTGTTATTTCCCCACAGATTCAGTTTGTCTAAGCCAGAGAGGGGCAACAAACCTGACAAAGAGTAATTGAATTGAAATAGAGCCCAGCTGATGTCCATTCTGGAGAATCAGGGAGGGGGCGGCAGCAGATTTTAAACTGACTGGATATTGTCACATCTGAAACAAAGGTCCATCAGTCCATCAGTGTTTTCCTTCCATTATTAACTCCCTCTGCTCCCACTGTGGCTGCTCTGTGTGCATCAGGACATGTTTGTCCTTGAGAGAGGCAAAGAACTTCAACTTGTTCAGGTGCATGACTTGGCATGGCCACAAAAATGTTGGTAAGGTCAAAGTTTCTATCAGAACAACGAAATCGACAGGAGTAGGCTGCTTGAACTGGGTGAGTGTTGGTGTGGTAAAAGCTAGTAAAAGAGGTCAAACTAAGTATTGGTACACCAGCAGGGTTGTGATTGCAATGCCATATTTAGCCTCCAGTATCACAGTTCCTATCCTTCAAAAGTTTTGTACAATATTTGATGATTCATCAAATTTCCTGAACATTTTTTTGGAAAGTAGAGCAATCTGGTTGTTTTAAGAGAAATACCGTTATGAAATATAATCTATTCCCATGTTCATCCGTAGTGCTGCTTGCCCTTCTAGTTTTAAAGGTCTAAAGTAGTACAAAAATGTGTGCCAAAGTGAGTTGGCATTAAACACTTCCCAGTTTCCAAGGCTGAAAACACATGGGCTTGTAAAATACCCATCTTGGATAAATACCTGGAATAAGATCCTGGATGAGCACGTTAAAATTTTAACATTTTAATATAAAGAGATTGAATGCATGTGATACCACTTCACTTTTAAATTGTAAAGAATTATTGTGTGTTTAATTGTTCAAGTGCCGAAAAACAAGGACTACTAAATTATCAGGGACCCTTAGACCCATTTCACACAGGAAGCATTTTACTTACATGACAGCAGCAGTGTATATTTGAATTATTTTTGTCAAGCATATTATTAAGTCAGAGCCTTTAGACTGAAAGTGTGAAACATGCATCCTCTGCACTGAAAGTCCCATGAATAGAGGGCTTGCCTATTTCTTTTGTGGGTCCTGCATATTTTTCACACCAAAACAGACAGAAAAATGAATAATAGAGAGCCATATTTTCATTAATTCAGGTGGTATGGTATGTATGTCCACGGTAGTTTAATATGTCACAGAAATTCATCTTTGGGGTGATATTTATAGAGACATAGAGTTGTAACAGCAGGGAGATGCAGCATCAGTGGAGCACACACGCGTACTCAAGGCATCTGATTGAGAAGAGATTTCAAACAAGGAATCAACTTGACATTTTATGTTGTAATTGTTGTAGTTGCCTCCAAGTGGAACAGCTGTGTTTTGGTTCATAATATTAACACTGATAACTGTCCAAAGGTCGGTCACAGTTCCTACAAAAGAGGAAACAAAATAATGATGTAAAAAAAGCAGGGTATGTACTCAGCTAGATATATGGTTACCTTTTCCTCTATATCCGAACTTATTCATCATCTGACAGCATTCAGAGAACCATGGTGGACACACTGAGATTGTTCTGGATGAGCAGAAATTCTGTTACACTAAAAAGATAATCCATTGGCTACAGTAGGACAAAACAATCTACAACATTTCAGCTACACTCACTTTAACAGGTACACCCACCCAACTGCACAATAGATAGCTAACCAGCCAATCACACAGCAGCCATATGTATTAAGGAATTTAAACAGGGTCAAAGTGACCTGCTGAAGCTTAAACAGAGCATCAGATTTTTAAAGAGGACATATCATGCTTGTTTCTCCTTTTCACTATGCCAGACTAGGATGCCTGTAAAGCATTTCTGCCCTCAGTACAAGTCATTTAGTTCTTTCATTGCCCCACAATAGCGTTCTCAAAATCCTCATTTTAGGCCATTATGAAGCTCTTGTTGAAACACTCGGATCTGAGGATGACCTACAGTTTCCTCGCAACGTCACTGCCCTTTGTGGTCTGATTGGTCAATTCTATCGGGGGCTGAGCCAGCCTGTCCTTCTTCTTCTACTGTATTTTCCAGCAGGCTCAAAGCAGCGACCGCGTATTGAGTCCCCCTACAGGCCAGAGCTGGTAATGAGTGAATGTGAGCTAGGGACCTATATACCCCTGCTGGTAGATGTGTTCCTCACTGATGGTTTTGTGGCTAACGCACATCACAGAGGAGGAAGTGTTTTATCAGATAACTCCAATAAAAAGAAAGGAACCTCGTGTCGTCACGACGTTTGAAATCTTGCGGACATCTCACAATGACCTATTTTCAGAGGCATCAAATCTTATTCTAGGATATCAGAAAAAATACAATATCTCATTTTTTGAAAATTAAGGGGGTGTAAGGTCTTGTTTTCAAATTTATTTTATTATATGTAAGTATTAAATCATGCATCAGCATGATATGTCTCCTTTAAGAAAGGTAGTTTAAGTGACCTTTAACTCAGCATGGGCTGGGCTTTCACTTATTATTTCAGAAAGTGCTGTTCTACTGGGATTTTCACACACAATCATCACTAGGGTTTACAGAGAAAAAGTCTGAAAAAGAGAAATATGTTGGTTTTACGAAGTACTCTGTCCATCCTGTCCAGTACCAACAATGTCATGTTCAAAATTACTTATATCTTCTTACTGCCAATCCTGATGCTTGGTTTGAGCCCTTCTGATTACACTTATATGTCTGATGATGACTTCTAGTTATTATTGTAAGAATAAAGCTTAACTGTGTTGTGCTTTTTTCAATGATTTAGCTAAACAAAAAGATAAACAGGATTTTAACAGTTCAGTAGAAGTATCAATCATAAATCAAAGTTTCTTATATGAGGTGTAAGAAAACCTCTCATTCTTATTCACCATCTGACCTTCTGACCTCAGTTTGCCCTGTGTGGATTCAAGTAATATGTCTGTCACCCTTAATCTTTCTTTAAAATTCAAATCCTTCCTCCCCGTAGACTTGAGAGGTGCCTCTGTCTTCTATAAGCAGCAGAACAAATCCAATTTGAGTCTTTGTCATTTAGCTAAGCATGATTGACTCTTCTTTTTCTCTCTTTGATGTCATTGACTCTCTTGGTTGTCTGCAGCCTAGAAACATAGTAACAAATGACTCTCACCTGCAGTTTTTTAAGCTGCAGCCTCACCTTAAACAACACTTTCATGTCTCTGAAAATTGTGAAATTTGCTAGAATTTAGAGGAATTTATTCAAACTCTTTGAAGCTTGCTTCCTCTCCATTTTCTTTAACAAAACCTTTTGTTAGCTTTTTGTCTTCATCGTGCCTTCCCAGTACTCTATCTCTCTCAGTCTGGGTCATCTGTCATAAGTTGACCTTGCCTGCTCATTCACACTTCACTCACACCAATGTGGCACCTCTGACAGAATCTCTCCCTTCCCTCATATCCTTGTTATCCCTGCTGATTCTCTCTCTTTTTTCTCTGTAGGTGTGGATGTGCGGTGGTCGGATGGAGGACATCCCCTGCTCCAGGGTAGGACACATCTACAGGAAATACGTCCCCTACAAAGTTCCTGGTGGGGTCAGCTTGGCCAGGGTAAGTCTCAAATGGTTTCACAGCTTTTAAATCTGAATGAAAGAACTTCCTTTTTTGCAGGAATGAAAAATTCATGTTTAGGAGCTTTCAACTAACACTGAGTAGTTTTCTCTACCCTAATGTAGTATTTCTAGAGTCATTGTGATGGTACATCACCTTACAACAGGTTGAATGACACCTCTGCCATGGTCTGATGGGGTCTGTATCACCTGCATTGGCATGGTGTAACTTCGATGTGGAGGGTGGGATCACTTTCACACACAAATACGACAACTTTTTACTGCTTTTACTGCATTGACTGCTTTACCACGTAACGTCACCTCCACCTCAAGTCAAAGCTAAACGTTGGGAAAAGGAGAATGTAAAGCAGTTTTTGAATTTTCAAAACAGATTTAATGAACAGAATTTAGTTTAAAATAAATCAGCACTTATTTCCCTAATGGAAATAGGGACCTCAGGCTCACAGTCTTGCATAGTAGGCGGTGGCAATGCTCCTCGGACGCTGAAACCACCCGCTGTTAAACAAGAAGACGAAAGGGAAAGCTAAATTTAGCGTTGCTATCATGGCAGAAGCAGCAAAAAAAACAAAGAAAAAAAAAGTTTTATCAGAGGAGACAAAAGAGTAACAAACTAATGTCCAGACAGGGATAAACATTGGCCCAGCGTTCACTCGCTGGCGTGAGCTGAAAGGCGAGGAGGGATGTCCAACTGGTGCTGATTTAGCCCTGTTATTGTTGGACTTGTACAAAAGAAAGTGCATGATAATTTATTAGCAAAGAAAAATGATCAGACAGAACCTTATCAGTCCACATGGTTTATTTGTCTCTCCGGACATCCTGTCAGCTCGCTTCACCTCCCTCTGTATGTCAACAAATGCACGTCGGTGTACGACAGTGCAGTTACACTTAACGACCATAGAGGCCCCTAGAGAGCAGAAAGCGGGAATCTTACATAGTGCTGCATTAAGTGCTATGTGCATCTGATTGTTTGCTTTTTTATGTGAACTGTAAGAGTTATAGTTTAGTCCTTTTTAATACTGGGATAGAAAAATCCAACAAATTGCACCAAAGATGTGATCTTCTTTTTAGTTTGAAGATGTAGTGAGGTCAGTAAACTGAATGGAGTCCTTAAATGCCCGGTGTGTTAATACTTCTGCCACTGGATCTCTTTAAAATCAACAGCAAAAGATTATGTTAAGGGTGGTAGGTCACCATGAGAGCTATTCCCAGGTACTTCCACACTACTCAGACGTGGAAGAACTACAAATGGACCATAGTAAAAGTCAAGGGATGTTTGTGTGACAGGACACACAGCTGACTACAGAATAATTAGAGGAGGACAGCACAAAATATAAATTCTACCCACTGGTGTAGACACATAATTTACAAATCAGTTGATTGCATGCTCTGCTGGACTTATCAGACCAGAAAAAGTCCTGCGTAAGAAGAATGAAGTTAAACATGCCATATTACCATCATTTAAAAAAAAAAAAAAAATATTATTATTATTTATGCTAGTCACATGTGATGTCACTCCTCCAAGGAAGTTCAGGACTCTGCAAGTAAATGCAAAAACATGGAGGAGCGAGCAAAGAGATAAATACAGCAGAAAATAAAGAAGTAGCAGGGAAAAGCCAATGCTGAATGCAAGATGAAATAGAGACTTTTTAACTGAGAGATACAAGTCTTGAGGAGTGCTGATGCCATGTGCTTTTTTTTTAACAGGGGAGAGGCAGAGAAGAGTGACTTGTGTTCAAGATCAAGAAAATATTTTTTTACTTATAAAGATTCCCTCATTTTCCGGCTCAGAAGATATTTTGACATCAGCTTTGTCTCAAATTTCCCACTGTTGCGTTAATCAAATGCTGTATTGTTGATCATTCATTGGAGACAAAGCTGATCCAAGGATAAGGATAACAATGAGCTCAGAGCATAATAATTGATCTGAATCATGACTAAAAGTCTTTATTCCTTTCAGAGTTAATATAGATATCCAACTTAGAAAATGTTCTATTCAATCAAAGTGAGTGAGCGGGGAAAAGAGAGAAACAGAGGATAAAAGTTGTTTTTCATTTTTGTCAAAGATGATCGCTTTGAAGGTTATTGATTTGAAATAGATAATGAAACCTGTTTTATGTTAAAATAAAAGACAAAACCTAAAAGGTATTTTTTTGAAGCAATCTTCAAAAGTAAATATATAAATCAAACTATGTGTGAATGTTCATGAACTGCAGTTCAGCTTATGTAATTTACATGTTGAAATGTCCTTGTAAAACAGCAACAGCATGTCCATTAATATTATGCATCATTGAACACAAAGCAGTGGTCCACAATAAAAACATAGCAACAACGAACAAAATCATGGGTCTGTGGCCACACCTGGGTTTTGGGGCCTTGCAAATTTACAACGAGGTCCTCTGAAGATGCCAAAAAACTCTGCACTTTTTAGGTGAATTATAATGTTTCACTGTTTCCTACTACTGATATTGATGACTAGATATTGCTCTCTGCCACTCAAAAATGTGGATGTCAGTGCAAACTCCCTACTAACGCGGAGAAGTTACACATTGCTATTAAACACAGCATTACAGTTCTTCTGTTATTCCACACATTTGAATCAGATCAAGCCTCGTTTTCTTTGAATTTGTGGTGGAAATCTATAAAACTGCTCTTTCTGCCTGTAGCTGAACATTATGCATGAGTCAGTCTGACACCTGGCTCTGCTCGGCTCTCTGATATTAAACCTCTTGGCCTTTTGTTTTTGGTTTGCTGTGATGTCTAACAGGCAGCAAGTTCAACAAATCAGCAGTGCTTAGGCCTCGGGCCTTTTAAGATCTTCTCCTGTCTCCTGAGTCTGTCTCTGTAATGGTTTAAAAAGAATCAAACTCATCAGCAAACCTTCCTCTTTGAACTGTTTCCCTTTAGCCAAATGATGACTAGTTTGCATGTGGGCTATTGTCAGGAATAATTTAGATAACTACACTGTTCATCTTGACTTCAATACAAAACAGTATGGTCTATCATCGACAGACAATTACTAAGAGTTATTTTCTCACAGCACAATGTGGGCTGATCTCACTGTCATCCTGTTATTTGTTATGCTGCCGATATTTCAACAAAACAAGAAAGGGAACAAACAAAGCCATGCCTCCATGGAACAAAAGACGACGGTCTGAGGTGTAGCGATGCTTCATGCGAGTCTGTTTTCACAAAGATGTGGACAGAAAACTGTTTGCCATTCCTTCAGAACATTTACAGAACATTCAGACAAAAGCAGCAAACACAACAGAGTTGACAGACAATATCATAAAAGACAGGACCATAAGAACACAGTTTTGCTGGAAGATGTCAGTGTGAGAAAAGCTCTGCAGAAAAGTATTGTAGAGGCTCAAAGCTGAGAGGAGGTGAGTGATATAAAATATGTATTCTTCTCTTGATTTTGTTTAAGGCTGTAATAAATCTGTGAAAACATTGTTCAGTAATATTCAGAGCAGCTGTTCCAAACTTCTTTTCCTTATAGCAGGGGTCTCAAACCTGCGGCTGGTGGGCAAATTGCAGCTCACAGGATGATATTTTGTGGCCCAGTTCTTGACATCAAACTGTAGCGTTAGTGCAGCCCCTGCATGTTTCTTAAACGCACCTTTTTGCCGAGTTGTGGTTCATGCCTTGCTTGCCTTGGACTTTAATATAATCTTTTGATCACTTATGGCAGGGGGCTGCAATCTTTTTAGCCAAACAGGCATTTGCCACTCATGTTCTGGACAACCGAGTTATATTGTCTTATTGGACAGAACGCTTCCCAATCACGAAGAGTTTTCCTGTCATTACGTGTTTTTATTGAACTCTGTTGCAAAAATCTACCTTGTGATGTTTTGGTCCCTTGTTTGCTCATTGGGAGGATGATTTATCAGAGTATGTTCTAAATAACTGTTGATTTACTGCAAAAGCCTTCCTGTGTCCATCTGAGAGATGGCACCCTGTGAGGAGAAGCCCACCTGCCTTGTATTTTGTTTATTTTTTATTTTTGTAGATAAAACTAAATTTATGAATGAATAACATCAATTCAAATTTATGAAATGGACTTCTACGCTTATATTTACAAATGTATTGATGACATGACATAAACCGCTCGTCAGCCTCTCCCGTCTGATCAGGATGACAAGCACACATATTTCACCCCTCTGAGCTCCCAAAACCAGAGAAAAAGTTAAAGAGGGCTGTGATAAAACAGAGACAGACGGGAGAGCTCATGGAGTTCAATATGATTCATAAACGAACCAGCAGACCCTGCAGTGCGCTCTGTAACAGCACAGCGACTCTGCCCATAACTACACAGATAAAAGTGTTGCCCTCAAGTTTGTTTTATGGATAAAAAGAATCAAACACTGGGCATTAAAATATCAATATGTCCACTATTGATTTATTCAAATTGATTTAGGGGAGACCGGGGATGGTTGTAGCACATGGAGAGTTTTAACGCCACAGTTTTCTCAATATTAATTGTAAGATATGGGTCACGAGATTATTTCTTTTTTTCCTCTTTTTCATCCCTGATCACACACAGGGGCTGTCAAGGCTGGAAACTATCGCATGTGGACTTTACAGAGAAAAAAATGT